>CAOLHI010000701.1:0-600000 GCA_948474755.1 Ctenosaura bakeri
TCTTGGTCATACAATAGCGTTAGAAGAATGGGAAAAGGCTTGGACAAAAAATTTGAAGTTTACTAAATGTACTGCCCTGAAGGAAAATTTTTATAAAATGCTATTTAGATGGCATCTAACTCCATTGAAATTAGCTAGAATATACAAAAAAGGATCAGATAAATGCTGTAAATATGCTGAGGAACCAAGAACATTTTATTATACTTGGTGGATGTGTAAAAATGCTAAAATATTTTGGAAGTTAATACATAATTTAATTAGGAAAATCATTGGGATAGACTTACCTATGTATCTGGAGCTGTATTTATTAAACATGTTGAAGGGACTTCATGGATACCAACAAAAGAAATATGGTTGTCTGTTACTATATATGGTGACAGCAGCAAGAATTTTATATGCTTCGAAATGGAAAAACGGGGAGATACTGGTACCTTCAAGTGAAGAATGGTTATTTAAACTATTTGATATGTTCCAAATGGATGCCTTAACTGTATGTGTGTGTGTGTATAATCAGAGTATAGATAAACTAAATCAGGATTGGGCAAGAATTAAAAATATGTGGAAAGAGAAAGAGGGAGAAATTTTCTTAATAGATACATAAACTTATCTAATAGATATATAAATCTACACAAATAGATAAATAAACATATACAGTCAGCCCTCCACAATTGCGGGTTTCACTTTTGTGGATTTGATTATTCACGGATTATTTGCTCTCACTTCTGCTGCCTCCCTATGCCATTTTTAACAGGGATTGCAAGCCTTGTGAGACTGTGAAACTGTGAAGGAGGCTTGTAAATCCCTATTAAAAATGGTGTGGGGCAGCAATGGAGGTGGCAGTAAGCCCCACCAGCCAGCCACTTCTACCTTGTGAAGGAACCCTGAGGCCTCAAAGGAATCCATGGTGGGCTGAATATGTTGATCATACTTTTTCGTGTGTTAAATATGGTTTGGGAGGGCCTAGAGTTATTCGTGTTTTTTTCCACTTTCATGGGGGTCCTGTGCCCCTATCCCTAGCAAATGTGGAGGGATGACTGTAGATTAGAACTGCTGTAATTGTGAAAAAGAAAAGAAAAAATGATGAAGCCTATTGGGCCTATAAATTTAAATCCTGTATGGCCTACATGTTTGGAGGCCTACTGACCACTCAGTGGGATGCTCAGTTTGAAATCTGTTGGGCCTTTTGAGGAGTATCAGGCTTTTGGTTGGTAAGCGGCCTGTGCAGACTGTTTACCGTGTGGTCCATTAGCAGCCAATTGGCCCAGTGGTGCCTTTTAGGCCTGCTTGGTTTGTGTGGCCTCTTAGGGCCTATAGGACCTAGTTGGGGCCTGCTTGGTCTGCCTTGACCACATTGGGATTAGTGGCCTGGTGGCATAAAGGACCTGATAAAGCCCTGCTAGGCCTTGCTGGCCGCATTGATTTATCGAGGCCTCTCAGACCTGGGCCTCATTGTTCCAGAGGCCTGTTGCTTTCTGCTAGTGGTGAGCCATTTTTGCCCTGCCTTGTTGGATTTTTGGGGTGACCCATCAAGGCCTTTGTGCCTCTCCTCACTTGCTAGCTCTCCATTGGGGTGAGTTAAAGGGCCTGGAGGTAATATCTAGGCTTGCCTGTCATTTTCAGGACGTGAAGTCTGGAATGATACCTATAGTCCTTATACTGATTCCTTGTTTTACTACATTATTGATTCCTTTAAGGTCTGAGTGGTGGGAGTTTAGTGGTAACAGAAATAAACAATAATGACAACAACATTAACAACGATAATGATAATGACACAGTGGCAGTTTTGTGAGGTTTGTGCATGTGTGTGCGTGTATGCATGCATGCATCTTACTACCTTATTTTGGGCCTTGTAGTCCAGATAGTTACCTATAGTCCTTGTATTGATAGATTGGTTACTCCTTTATTGATTCCTTTAAGGTGACAGTTTAGTGGAGATAGAAATAAATAAACAACAACAACGTTAATGATGATACAGCAGTAGCATTAGTGGCAAGAGGCCAGTTTGTTGCTTCTTCTACTTGAGGAGGACACTGGGCTTCCTCATGCTTTACTAACTCATCTTGGTAGGAATGACTCAGACTTGCTGAAGGATTGGGCCCTGATTTTACAAGCTTTGAGTGATTTTTGCCTTATACAAAGTCGTTAGCCTGGAGTTTACCTTGTTTTCTGCTATTGTGCCCTGCCAGATGTGGCAGGGTGAGAGTGAGCCTTGTTGTATTGACTTTGCTTGAAGGAGGGTAAATAGAGAAGTCTGTTAACACTAAAGTGGGTCAGCTTAGATGACCTCAGGAAGTGAGGAAAATTAGTTAATTTCCTCTGCAATTGAAATCTCTCTGTGTTTGAAAGGAATACAATGGTACTCTGTGAGACAGTGTTAGGGAGGATGGAATGTGCCTCGCAAAGCTTCCCTTACTTTACAACATTAGTAAGATTAGGCAAGAGAATAGTGGGAACCATTTGTACCTGTCAGTTTCTCTTCTTGGACATGTGATGTATTTGTATTGGAGATGTATAAAGTGCTCTGAATGTAAGGAGGGGGGCCCCAGACTTTTGAGAGGTATCTCACTGGGACATTGTGCACAGTAAATCTTTTTTCTAAAACCGTGGGTCTCTATCTCAATTCCACTACAACACTCTGGGTAAAGTGTTAGGCTACTTTCTCCCACATCCTGCCATAGTTTTCCAACAGTCTGAGCTCTACTGGGCTGCTGGAGTTCATTTGTCAGAAAAGGGTAAGATGATGTTTCTGGGGGAGTTGCAACAGGGAGTTAGGGCTGCATTCGTTGCCTGGTGGGGAAAAGGGACTAAACAGATGCTTGTTCCTTGTCCATTCCAGGTAACAGGGAGAGAATATAAGATTTTGGTTTACACCTTAGCACCCTTTTGGTGCATGGAAAGGCTTGGAAACTTCCTCTTTGAGGTCCCATGGCCCATGGGTTGGTGAAGAAGACTACCCTTGAGGCCCTGGTGGCGCAGTGGTTAAATGCTAGTACTGCAACCACAAGGTTGTGAGTTCAATCCTGCCGGGCTCCAAGGTTGACTCAGCCTTCCATCCTTCCGCAGGTCGGTAAAATAAGTACCCAGCTTGTTGGGGGCAATTAGCTAAAAATACATTGTAAACTGCTTAGATAACACTCAGTTGATAAGCGGTATAGAAATAAATGCTATTGCTATATAATCTGGGATTCATTCCCTCACTTGTAAGGCCCTGTGTCTTGGGTAGGAGTTTCCTGGATTGCTTTCTAATTATGCTAGGCTAGGGAGCAACCAACAGCATTTGGATTGCCCTCAGGGCTGAGGAGTGTTGCTCAAGGGAAGGCTAAGGAGGTAGGCATGACCTTAGCTAGATCAGGTTGCTTCCCCTCATTGTTCCATTTCCAGGCCAATGCAACTTAAATAAGTTAGGCTATTATTTAACTTAATTTTCTGTGTCTGGTCTTGTTATTCCATGGTTGGTCATCAATATGTACTTGGACTCACAGGGCAACAGTCACTGCAGGAGAGGGCAGGAGTTTGATGTCCTCCAGGGGGGAGAGCAGGTTGCCTTGCATCTGGTACTGGGTGCTAGAATGCTGCATGTGATGGGGGGAAGAGCCAGAGGCTGTTTAAGGCCTGCTTGCCTCTTCATGTGCCCTCTTTGGATCTTCACAGCATGCCCCCTACTCAGTGCAGTGTGAGTTTTATTGGTTGCTTTGCTGCTGGATAAGAATTATCACTCCTTTACCAGGAGTTTTTTGCCCATCTCATATATATCTGTGGGATTTGCACAATTGGCTTTGGGTAGAATCCATAAATAGATTGTCATCTGGCAGGTAGTGGGGGAAGGATAGGACTTCAGTGTACACCTCTGGGACCCTTTTGGTGTTGAGTAGGGCTTGGAAACTTGCTCTGTAAAGTCCTGTGGCCCAAGGGGTGAGGAAGAAGGCTATCTTTGAGGCTAACCTGGGATTTGGGCTCTCACTTATAGAGTTCTGTGGCTTGGGTGGGAGTCCTCTGGATTACCTTCCAATTACAGCTGGCTGGAGAGGAGCTCAAGTATTTGGATTGCCCTCAGGGCTGAGGTGTTTCTTCCAAGAGAAGGCTGTACAGGTAGTCAAGAGGTGACACCTGGCCTCAGCTGGACCTACATCAGGTTGCAGCCCTCTCTTGCTCCATTTCCAGGCCAATGCATCTTAAATAGTTTAGATCAAATGAAGTGGCCCTTATTAAACCCAGCTTTCAGATCTAGTTTCGTTATGCTATGGTTGGTTATCAAAGTAATTATTCTCTCTGCTAATGAAGCACAGTTCAATTAAGATTCTAGATTACTATGATGATATTAAGGAAATAAAATGATATTTTTCAATGCCATTTTTTAAATTTTTTTTTCTCATCTCAGGCATTTGATGACATTTTAGATATCAGCTTTAGATAAAAGACTACATTTTGTTCTGATGCTGGGGAGAAGAAGGTATTGCTTATATTGTTTTAACTTGATATTTTATCTGTAAGATGGCTGGGATCTTTTTCAACAACAAAAATAATAGTGCTAATAATAAGTGAAATGGTTCTACTCCGGCTCAGATTCTTTGGTACATCCTTTGGCAAGCAACACAAACCAGAATCATGGAGGTGAAACGTGATTTGTACAGTTGGCATTCACTTGGGATATGTGCTGTGAACTTTTCTTTCTGCACCAGAGCAATTCATTTCAAATGAAGGCTTGAGTGGAGGCATTTTGAGAGATGGATGTGGCTTCTGGTGTGTTCAATTGTCTTCAGTAAACATGTATTGCAGGTTTTTACAGTGTTTCAAAACCTGCAGAGCCTATTGGGCCAAATATGATAGTGGCACACACAAAAAAAAAAAGAAAAGAAAGAAAGAAAGAAAGAAAGAAAGAAAGAAAGAAAGGAAAGAAAGAAAGGAAAGAAAAAATGTATAAATTAGGAAATTCCTCTCAAATCACATTCTCTTAAACTATATTCTCTTAAAAACTACGTATCCCTAGCTGAAGTCTGCGGAACAAGAAATTAGGGAAAACGTTACACATACTTCCACTGAAACCACAAAGTATTCCATAATATAAATAGAAAAGCCTGTTTATGCAAAGGCTTTATGCATTTTTGTGTGGCACAGCCCACATCTACATTTTGGAGTTATTGACACAGGGTTTATGCACCCTCCATATACATGAATGCTCCATCCCATTATAGAGAATAGAAGTAAAGTGCACACACACATCTGGCACATCCAATGATGATAACTGGACATGAGGCTTTATGTGACCTCGCATTCATGTATGTTGAGATCGCATCAGCAGAGGACACACTGCACTATATATGTGGAACTTCTGGTTCATGAGTTGGCAAAGTAGCTCCCTTTTCTGTTTGTTTGTTTGTTTGTTTGTTTGTTTGTTAATCACTGTGCCTTCTCAGTGGATCAAGCCTGTGTTAATAACAAGTGAAGACAGTTTTCTCAAAAAAATTTAATCGCAGAATTATTTACAGAAGATGATCATAAACAATACAGGAACCAATTGAAAGAGGCAGCTTCATAAAAGAGCTATGGGAAGGGAGGGAGATAGTGAAGCACATTTTCTTGTTCTCCTTACAATTAGCTGAAGGCAAATAGAAGATAATGGAAAAAAGAGAAACTCAAAAATAAAACAATTGGCAAAGATGTTCCAAATAAACAAACTAACATTTTTGGTAAATCAGATATTACTGAGAAACAAGAAATTATTGTAGCAATGAAACATTATACTGTACATTCAGTTTAGGTATCCAGCATGCTACTAAACAGAACTTCTCAAAAGAACCATAAAAGCATGAGTAAGAGAATTACATAAACTAGTTTAACTCTAGTGAAGTGTAGATTTATACAGATGGCAAATATTTGGCACTCAGTTCATCCTCATTGTGGATTATGATTTTGTGCGTGTGTGTGCATGTGCACATATATGTATGTATGTATATATGTCATACATACTTATATATTACACATACACACAAACATATAATTCTTCAATGATAAACTAAAGAGCTAATTTTCTGTTTCTAACATTCCTTGAAATTCTATAGGAGGCATTTGATTTAGTCCTTAGGCCATACTTGAATATTTTGGCACAATACGTACTAAGTGAATCTATGAGTTTTATTTCTGTACAGAAGAAGCTGCACAGTAATAGTGGCTGTTTGTTTTTACACGAAAGAACAATTTTGGAGCAGTATTATTTTCACCTCTCTTTTTTTAATCCAACCCCCCTGCCCCCATATATGAAGTGGAGGGAATAATGCATACATGCTGAGCCCTTTAAAAGTGAAATGGAGAACAAATATTAAATGTCAGAGGTAAATCAATGCACAGACATGAATGCAGATCCTAAAGATAAAGGTGAAATAAAGACTGATGTGAATGAATAAGATTAGGTGAGTATGGCATACTAGAAAAATTATAACTAATCAGTAATGCATTTAGTTGACATTATCACAAAGGATTGAATTCATTATGAGAATTTTGTAAAATAGTTAAGCCAGGAATTCTTGTTGTTGGGTGCCTTCAAGTAATATCTGACTTACAGCAACCCTAAGGTGAGCCTATCACAGGGTTTTCTGAGGGCTGAGAGTGTGTGATGCACCCATGGCCACCCAATAGGTTTCCATGGCCAAGCGGAGAACTGAACTCTAGTCTGTAGGGTGACAGTCCAATGCTCAAACCATTACATCACCCTGGCTCTCTAACCCAGAAGCTACTTGTCTATTAAAACTGGTGTTTTAGAGACCTGAATCTATTTCTAAAACAAAACGAAACAACACTGCACTGATTCTAGTATGTTTGGAAGAAAAGAATAGCAACTACAGGTGATATGCCCTGATGTCCAAATAAGATTTGGCTGGCTTTAATTATATGTCTTCTATCAAGTGTTGTACCCTTTTGATCCTATGAAGCCTTCCAGCACTTACACTGGGGGAAGTTGAATTAAGGCTGAATGTTTGTTGATGCCAATAGGAAACGTGGCAAGCAGGCATCTTCTTTAGCTGCCATCTGAAAGGGAGAAACATCCTCAATAATTTGTCTTGCATCTCCACTAAATGATACATGAATTGCAGCAGGCTGGAATGGAAATGAACAATAGGGAGTAACAGTCAATCTTGCTGCTTTTGTGGATATAACATCTCCCCTAATTTTAATTAATTACTTCTCAATTGGCAAGCCCTCCTCTTGAGATATATATTACATCTTATCTAAAATTACAACTTTTACTATACAGGAGTTCTTGGACTTTATCCCAGAGCCAGGAAAATGTCAGCAACTACGTATGCTTTCCAGTGACTTCTGTAAACCTTTCTGAGTGGCCAAGGGCAAAATGGGTGATCCATGGGTAGAAACAAGTCCCTTGCAGAGTCCTTCTTTAGAATTAGTCTTACGTTGCTCTGGTTAGCCCTCCTGCTCTAGAGGCTGTTAAGGACAGGAACAGCACAGACCCCTCAGAGGAATGTATGCAATAGACACAAGAAGGAAAGCAAATTACTTATGAAAATTGATGCAAAGATTAGGAAAAGGTAATGTGAAACAGAATGAAGAGGGCTGTGTTCAATGAAACACTAGCAGAAAAAGAGGTACAAGAGTTAGCATTGTTGTAATGGTTGAGCCTGTCACTAGTAATCGTGCAGGAGACAACTGAAACAAACATACACCAAAGTTTCAAGATAGCATTTATGCAAAGAGTTGCTTAGCCAGACTTGAAGTACCGTTTTAACTTTTACTTGAAATGGGGTTTCTCTAAGTGGTGGTAGCTTTGTGCTAGCAGAATGAAACTACTGAATGCAACCCAGAGAGAATGAAAAGATGAGAAAGAGATTGGAAAGAAAGCATAATGTCTGCTCCATTATCCAAATCCAGCATCTTCCTAACTTCATAAAAGAGGACAGGCACAGACATGGAAGACAACCATCCTTTGCCTGGGGTTGCAGTTTGGCAGCAATAGTGCTGATCACGTATATAGGGGAAGTAGCTATGGAAGGACAATACGTCAAACTCTCTGATTCCCCCTTCTACTTTTCAAACTGAATCAGCCCTCTAGCCAGTCATCTGACTGGGTCTGCTGGTGGGATAGGGGAATACAGCCCGAGGAACTACCTCCGTGAGTATGTTCCTTTTGGCTTAGGAAGGGGTACACAACAAGGATCTTACTACTATAAATGCATGTTCCTAGGTAGATCAGAATGAATAAGACCAAACAATGGGAAAATTGGTAAAAGAGATACAGGAAGGGTAAAAGAGATGCAGGCACTTCAAACTCAGTCCAACTGTACATAATCACACCATCAAAAGCAATAGAATTTCAGCATGACTGAGTACAACTAATGTACTGTAAATGCACTAAGCTGCAGTGAATGGAGTCAAAACTTTGGTCCATCCAGCCTGATTCTAGCTATTCTGACCAACACTAGCAAGCCAGAGATGTTTTCCAATTTCCTGAAGACTAAAATTGAAATAAAGGTTTCACATTTCCCTTTTTAGTAACTATTAAGAGATAAATTCCACTGAAATGAAGATACTCAGTTGTGTACATTGCGGCAAACTTCCTTTGGCACAGTTCTTCTGGGAAAGAGATCAGGGAAAAGGGAGCCTGGGAGGCTTCAGCAAGAAAGGTTTATGATGAAATCTTATTTTCCTGTCTGTTACGAAGCAAAAGGCCATGGCCTCTGAGAGATACAATTCTTCTTCCAGTATTGCCCACTGAGCATTAACGTGGAAAGGTCAGCAGCTCCATGATCCAAAAATCTACAGACCTTTGCTCTAAGAGTGGAAAATGCATCTCTCAGCACTTCAGCTGTGTTCCAGGAGGCCATCTTTCCCACTTCCCAGTCTCCAGAATGCCCTTGCTCCCTAGTTGAGATTGGCTCCAATACACTTTCAGGAAAGACTCAGAGAGAGGGGGGACTTAGGAAAAAAAAAAGGAGCCATTCTTTTTTCCCATCCTGAAACTCTCCTGATTTGCAGACCAAAATAGCTGTGCAAGACTCCTGTCTTATTCTGGATGGAGCCTTAGAAAGCACTTTTCTCCTTTGGTATGAGGTTGCTGGGAGAGAAAGAAATACCAACCAAGATGTAGGGATGACAAATATCTCAACTGGATTGCAAGGAGGACCAGATGGCCATTAAACCATAATTTAGATGAGTTTTTTAAAAAAATAAAACTTTTTTTTTTTTTAGCAACAGTAAGGTGGGGCAGCCTGTGATCCAAGCCAAGGGAATGAGGGAGCTGCCCCATCCCACCACACTGGGAGGTGCCTCTCTAGCTCTGACCACAAGTTGCCATGACAGACTATACTACAATGTCTTGACCATATTTCTCGAGACAGAATTAACAGTACAGAATGAAACTGTATTGGGAAATATGGTTAGGGAACATAAGAACAGGCTCACTGAAGCTGTGAATGGGGATGGGAGCTTTTGTTGTTGGTTTTTGAGTAACAAGAAGGGAAGGAAAACCTGATCATCTCATCAAAACTAAGGTCATCCTACCCCACTACCTGTTTTGCAAATTGCTTAGAAATTTGCCTGCCATACTCTTATCAGAATTCCCTGGAGGATAAATAGTTCTTTGAAAAAGTTTGTGTATGTGTGTGTGGATGCACTAATTTGACTCTGTGTGTGTGTGTGTGTGTTTGGCTTTCTGAGCATCGTCTCTTGGTTGGTATTCATGGTCAGGCCTCTGGATTATTGTCCTCCTTAGGCACTTTAATGGCATATATCTCTATATACAGCAATTTAGAATCATAACAAAAAACAACCTCTACAGTTCAAAATGTTTCTCCATGAATGTGTGTATATATGTGCTTCAAGTCCCCCTGTGACTGATGGTAACCTCATGGATTTCATAGGGTTTTCTTAGGCAAGGGATACTCAGAAGTGGTTTTGCTGGTTCCTTCTTCTGAAATATAGCCTCCAGCTCCAGGCATTCATTTGGCAGTCTCCCATCCAAGTACTAACCAGGGTTGACCCTGCTTAGCTTCCAAGATCACATGAGATCTGGTGCTTTTAGGATATTTAGGCCTCTCCATTAATATCCAGATTATTTCTCTTGTATTCTTTTGGGCAGCCCTCAAATGGGTATGATCAATAATTTGTTTTTGATGAAGTGAAAGTAAAACATCTTTTTAAACCTTGCATATTTATACACACTTGTGTATTTACACAAGGTCATTCTATTTATCAACGCAGAAACCATACACCCACATGCACACACATGTTTCAATGACAGTTACTTTGATAATGCAATTGAAGGTTGGGGTGTAAACAATAATTAAAATCAACAAATATGACATAGAATGGAATCCTGATGATACAAAACACAGCCCCAGACATTGGAAAAAGGTCTAGAATATTTTTCACCTTTATTCAGAGAGCTTGCTCCATGTAGTCCAATCTTTCATAGGCTTATGTAGCTTTATTGGGTTTAATGACAATAATTCATAAGTAGGCCTGCATAGGATTACTACTTAGTAAGTCTCAGCTATATTCAATGGGACTCAGGACCTAGTCTGTGTGCCTAGGATTGGACAACAATCTTCTGAACAGATACTTGGGAGTAAATCCCACAGGACACAACAAGGTTTTCTGAGTAAATTTACAAAGGATTTTGCTGTTGGCTTTCATTATACTTGTATTTTACAACCTATGTAAGTTCCACTGAACTCACTTGGACTTGTTTCTGAATAGGCGTGTATAGGATTGGGCCATTAACCTGGGCGTCTAATATATTTTTGTAGATTCTAATTTCAGAAATGGTAACTGTATCATATCTTGAAAAGGGAATATAAATATGATTAACTGGAAACTGTACATTTTCAGCACTATTGCAGTATACAGCTGTTATCTCCCCCCTCCCTTTTAATCATATAAAGGACTTTAAATCTGAAGCATATCAGTTAATACTCTCTATATAATCTTTAGCACTCATTCTAGACTGAAGCCAACTTACTTGCAACACAAGTATTCTAAACATTAAATTTAGACCCACCCCATCCCCTAAAAATTAAATATATAGTAATAAGAAGCTAGGCTTATTATCTGCCATTATTGATTTAATCTTTCCTGTACAAAAGAAAGTGAATATATTGCACTTAAAATTTTGACTTATGATCAGTTAACCTTTTATCAGTTAGCAGAAGGCATCTGGTTTGTGTTTTAACATTTTTTTTCTTTGGAACAAAAGTGTAACCAAGAAGGTGACCTACAGAGGAAAAGGATTATGTTCAATGTATTACCATCATTGCGTGAACAATGTGCATTTTAGTGTTCATCTGATTCTGAATGGCCTAATCTACCATTAAATTATGCCTTCCTTATTTATCGGAGGCCAAGATCCAACTGTCATGCTGGTAGTCATGAAACTGGGCTTCCACATTCCTTGACTGAGCTGTCACCCTTTATGACTATATATGCTATTTGTGTTTTGCTGGTGGTCTGGGAGGCTCTCCCTTTTTCTCAGCTGCACAACTGCAGTTGGATGGTGCTGGGGCCATCCCTGCTCCCCTGGCTAATAATTCACTATAAGGTGAACCCTATGCCATCAAGCTGCATTCCACTGAAGGGAGGTGCACTGCTACATACTCAAGGACTCCACTGATGTATTCTACCCACTGGATCCTGGCCAGAGCATTTTTTTTAAATGCATCAAAATAGAGCTTGTGGGCTGTTTCATATCAGAGGTTTTGTCTGCACTGAAATTTAGGTGGAACTTAGGTGGCTCTTAGTTACCCTGCCATGCCCCTGAAATTTGGAGGCATGTTGGCCTTGGTCTTAAATAATAGAGGCAGGGTCAAACTACATATTACCTTAACTGCATGTGATCTTACATGTACACATTTAAAGAGAAAACACCATTCCATGTTTGTTGGAGTTGTGTGTGTCAATGTGTGCTTTTCCTAGAAGAATGCCTGGCCGATTGCAGTAAATGTTACCAGTGACAGCCGTAGAATGCCTAATGCAGAAGCGCCCTACCTTGATCACAGCTCCAGCAAAAATGGTTTTAAATTCAATGGGATTTATATGCAAATAATATTTAATGCACTAGACTTTATGTTTCATCAGCACAGAACTTTTTGTCTCTCTCTCTCCGTAGTTTCCACACTGTAGTACATAGTGGGAAATCAAATGAGATTACCTTATTACCATCAGTCCCTGATCTACATAGGATTACACAAAGGAGAAAAGCATATGCGATTTGGCAATACCCGTTAAAAAATGAGATAAAAATGTAGCAGCAGCCATAACTGGGATGTAGTGGGAAGAAAAGGACGACAGAAATATATATATATATATATATATATATATATATTTCAGATTTGCTTTCTCTAGGAAATGCATACTTTACTTTCATGTGGTTACTTCTAATTAGCAGCTCCATTTGAAAAAAACAAAAACAAAAAATAAAACACCCATCTTTAAAGTTGCTTAATACCTGCAAATATTCTTGCATTTAAAACAGAGCAATAAGCAGCATTGTACACTACCCAGGAATCCATTCCTTCCAGGTAAAGAAATTCTTTGAACACTCTGGGGAAGAGAATATCCTAATCGATACACAACAATAGATAGGGGGTATCATCATTATTCTTGTCATAGTCTTTTTTTTTTTTTGCATTTTTAATGATATACATTCCTCTTGGTTTTTTTGTTTTTTTGTTTTTTTTTTTGCTTCCAAATGCATTTTAAGGCTATTTGGTAAAATCTACATAAGAGATCAGGCTCAATTTACAGTGTTCCCTCCTTTCTCAGACATTCAATTCTAAAGATTCATATCTTGAAGCTAAACATGCTCGTATCAGCTTTGCCCTAAAACAGAACGCATGCTTAACAAAATACACTGGAGGAAATTGGGGGGCGGGGAGATGCGAAAACCCAACATCAGACCTGCTTATCCTCCTTTAATGACTTGCATTTTTAGTCACACCACAGGCCGAAGGGCTTGTTGCAAAGTACATACTTAAAGTGCTCATCAAAGGTGAAGAACCAAAGTGCTATAGTATTGTTTAAATAGCTATTCTATGCCTATGGCTAAATATATATTTTTCAAATAAGAATGATAAAAGAATTTTTTTTCTCATGGATTTCAGTTCTGATATTTTGCATTATTCAGAATCCTGATTCCAGTATTTGTGGGATAATACTTCTTGTGCCTTCATGTGAAGACTCCCCCCCATTTTTAAAGCAGTAACAACAACTGGGACTGTAACTTTGAGAAGGTAGATACACTAGAACAACGTTGTTTGTATATATTTCCTTCCTGATACTATTATTTCTAGCTTTCATTTTGGTGTTAATTGAGAGCTTAGAAACAAATGACTTACATTCCACCGCTATAAGTCACACACCCTTTAAAATCACGCTCTTTTAAATCTGAAACAATCAAGAGACTTTTCCTTATCTTTTAAACTAATACTGCGTAGGAAAGAAAGAAAGAAAGAAAGAAAGAAAGAAAGAAAGAAAGAAAGAAAGAAAGAAAGAAACCAGGAGAAAATAATTACAAACGTAAACCACAGTTCACCTTTTTACCTTAAGATTACCATTTAAACTGAGATATACTTACCACTCACATTCATGTTTCTTAAACTGGTTACAATGTCACAACTGGTATTTTAAACAAGCAAAGGTTTTTTTGTGTGTTTTGTTTTAAAGGATACCCTGGAAACTCAATTGATATAGCATTTTGAAACTTCAAATATTACATGTAGCATCACTTTTGAAATTTAACCAAAAATGTGTTAACAAAATAACCACAACATAAAATAACTGTTTAAGATGTAATGAATGTTCCAAAGGAGCAGATAGAACTTCTCATATCTTGCTACAGAAGATCTATATTCTTAAGGCTTCCCCCTTTCCCCCTCTTTTGACTCAACTCCTTTTCCACTTTTCCATTGGACGTCTGGATGCTCATCTGTACCATCTTTTCTCTCCAAGCTGGACTTTCCCAGTATGAAAAAGATTTCCACACTTTTTGTTTGCTTATTCCTGACGAATTTTGGAGTTTAATGGCTGGATATCCGTGTTCATCTCCAAATCCTCAATTCGACACGAGATGATCGGCCTAGTGTTATTTTGCAGTAACAAAGATGAGCGCTATGGCAGAGCACATGGGCAGAAACTTTAGCTCAGTAGGAAGCAAGGAAAGTAGGGTCCAGGCAAAAAGAGACAGAGGGAGAGAGAAAGAGGGAGAAGGTGAGGAGGAGGAGGAGAAGCAGCAGGAGGAGGGAGAAGAGATATGGGTTCTTTCTTTCTTGCACTTTACATTTGTAGCACCTTCTGCTCGGATTAGCTAATGCCTCTGGTGAATGGTAAGATGTACCCATTTGAAAGGTTTGTTATTCTCATCCCTAGATATCACATCATTTATAAAAATATAAATAACAAAAAAAAGTAAGCTGGGTTCCATCTCAGGAGGTGTTTCTTGTTGTCCTCTGAGAACATATTGGATAAGTAAGGTCTCAACAAGCCCTATCCAGTGGAGCTGATTGTTTAGTCTGATCATAAATATAAAAGGAAAAAACAAACAAACAAAGAGATTGTGTGTGTGTGTGTGAGAGAGAGAGAGAGAGAAAGAGAGCAAGAGAGAGAGAATGTGTGTATGTGAGAGAGAGAACAGAACAGTCGTTCTTGCAATGGGCTCAGTAGATTCTGAGGGAATCAAAAAGCATTCCACTGTGCATATGGCGCAAAGGACACAACACCAAGGGCCATTCAGTGGCAGTGGGGAGGGTGTGTGTATATGTGTGACAGAAATTAGCAGGGAGGAGACAAACTGTACAAGCATTTTGCTTTTGCTTTCTTTATGTTTGTTTTTTTAAAAAAAAAGATGAAGAAAGTATGCAGCATTCTGGTCTTTAAAGCCTTGTTTGGGCCTCTGGGATATATATCTCAATGCTGTCTGCACGTTCGGTGGCTGAATTTTGTCGAAAAGAGGCTGCCCGTTTAGCAGCCATTAGCCGTCTTCGAGCTTCTTGACGCTGTCTGTCAGGCAGGTCTAGAGACTTCTCTCGTGTAATAGGGAATTTTCCTTTTGGGGGCTTCTTTGGTACAGGTGGAGGAACCTTTCTTTCTTCCTGTAATTTTTATTTTTTAAATAAAATAATAAAGGAAATAAATTAAAGAGACATAAGGACACAAAGCATGAATGTAAGGAGACACTTAAGATAATTGGCAGTTCTCTTCTCAGATCTTGGTTTGGAAGTAAATGCAAAGATTGAAACAGTTATTAAAGTCTATGGGAATCTCCAGTGCATTTATTCAACATAGAACCCTCTGCTGAGCCATTCAACACAACAAACCAGGCCAATTTGTATTTACCGGTAATTCTGTTGGAAGCAGAGTGGCACATACATACTTGATACACACTGAGTCCTTTTAAATAAGGACCAGCCCAAAGGTATCACGAACCTTTCCCCTCTTTTTCCTCTTTAATGTAACCAAAATGATAAAAGAAATAGTAGGAAAGAAATGGGAAGCTTGCAAGGCAACTATGTTTGGGCACCACCCTGTTCCATGACTGAGGTAGACTGATGGCAGAGCGACGGCCTCAGTGGGCAGCATATTCCCATTGTCACCTGATGAAAATTACAGAGGCCATTCTTGGTTTTGGAAACAAAAAGTGCAACACAGACTAAAATGAGAGTGGCCAACCTCTTTTATTTTCAGCCCCAGAGAGAAGAAAAGTTAAGGATATTTTCAAGTTCTCCCCTTGAAATCAAGAGGACTCTGAAATGCCTGCTTTTGCTTGTATGGCATCCAGGCTTCACTGACTATTGTCATGCTGAAGGTGTGGTGGAAAAAATTGTCTAAAGGAACTGTTTGTTTCATTGGACCAGCATTGCTGTTGGGTGTTCAGTGAATAAAAGACAGTAATTATATGTGCATCTCTATTTTCAGTGTGCTACAAGCATGTCCATAGTTTTGCTCAGGTAGGTCTCAGAATATTAATTGACTGGATGGGTACCCCAAGAGGATTTGAAGTAAGGTGGCATAATTCAATACTGAGATGACTGCATGCATACAACACTGAGCATATAGCTTTCACAAATCAATTACACACACACACACACTGGCCCTAGTAAATCCCATACCAGAATATTCCATTCAGAGCCATGGGTTGAGTGTATGTGTATGAGTCTATGTGTGTTTAGTCTTCAATATATATTGAGTATAGATTGTGCAAATTCAGCGGAAGAATCTCTTCTGATTTCATTAGCCCGTGCTAATTATTCATTAATTCATTGACTGCTTTCTATGGAATAGCAAGGAGTGCAAAACAAGAATTAATAAATTCAAAGAAAGATGAAAATTGGAAGGAGGTACAGAACGGCTAGTGAAAGTCTTTTAAAATTTTTTAAAGGTCACTTAATTCAGGGGAGTTGACATTTAACAGAGGGGTGCTGCTCTACCAGTTTTGGGAGGCATTATTGGCATCACAGAGCAGGTGAGAGAGAGAGAGAGAAGTTTTCTGCTGTGGTGGCCTGGTATTAACCTGCATGCAGGATCTATTTTTAGCACATAACTAAGCAGACCAACATGTTCTAGGAAACACATTTCTAATGACTAGTCTAAAGAGCTAATAGAAAATATGCTAAATTTATAACGTGACAGATCTGACTATACCACTTCAGTCCACACTTAGGGCAGAAGAGTGGTTAAGCAGGGTGAGCAGAATGAGAGTATTGCCCCCATCATAAGAATTCTGTTCCCTGATGAAATTTCCCTCAGTCTTCAAATTTCTAAAACTGTAGCAACTTAAAATTTCTGTTGAGCTTTTACAAATAACAGTGTAGGCATCCAAACAAAAGAGGCAGGCACAGTTACCAAGGGAATGGGAACACCGCAAATATAAGAGTTCTAGGTATTTACAGTTATCAGTTTCTCACTCTCTGCATTGCTAGAGATGCAGGAACTGAACGAAAATTTCAGGAGGGGGGTTACTTGGAGGCAATGTCTTCATTTTGACCCCCCCCCATAGTTATACTGGGGAGGGGTGCCATTTTAAATGTCTCCTATTTTTTTAAAAATGTATATAATAATAATAATAATAGCAACAACAACAACTACTACAACAACAACAACAACAACTAGTCCATCATGAAGAAAGGTTCAGATTTAGTCTGCTACTTGTTCTTGCTCAGGAGGCAGATCTGGCTGAACCGCTTGCTTTCTATCTGCAGAGTACCTGTTGGTTTAGTTTAGGATAGAGGTAGAAAAAATATATGAAAATATTTAAAATATTTTTAAAAACACATTTTCAAGTGTTGAAAGACCCCGATGAGAAGAATCCTGGACTGATGATAATCTTTGCAGCTTGGGACTTATTTTATACAAAACCTGCACATGATTGTTTTGTCTAGAAAACAACATTTTCTCTGCAGGGAACACCATTTTCTGTGCAGAAAATGACATTATGGTCAGCCCTCTCTATTTGTGGGTTTCACTTTCATGCATTTGATTATTTGAGAGTTTCTCCAATCCCTGCCCCCCCTCCCCAAGTTTTGTTTCTTTTCTGGAGGAACCTTTCTGGAAGAACCTTTCCTCTTGATGGCCCCAATCAGGCTGTGCAACCCTTTAAAAACCTGTCTCTGGTCCTCCTCCTCCTCCTCCTTCTCTACCAGCTGCTGCCTGGCCAAATAAGGATAGATCACAGCCTGATTTCTCAGTACCACAAACCCTCTCCTGATGCTCCACGACACCTAAGGAAGGAGATGGGCAAGAGGGAGGAAGTATAGGGCCATCATGCTGACCTACTTGTTTTCCATCTCCTTTCCCCGACGTGGTTTGTACCTTGGGTGCCCCTTCTCCCCACCATGCCTCAGCTCTCTTCTCCCATGCACACATTTTGATATTTGTGTTTTTTCCACTTTTGTGGGGGACCTCTGTCCTTAACCCTAGTGAATGTGGAGGGACAATGGTATTTTACTTTCTGTGCAGAAAATGCTATAATTGGGGACTTATTCTGTGCAAAATTCACATACAGTTGTTTGGCAGAGAAAACAGCATTTTCTGCACAGAAACAGCCTTGTGTGCCCAGCAAATAATACTGTTCGCTACATAGAAAGTGCTGTTTTCTGCACAAAACACATTCAAATTTTGTGTAGAATAAATGCCAAATGTGTGTGTGTGTGTGGGGGGTGGATTGCGTTTTTCAAAGATTTCGTGCACCAAGAAGAAAAATGCTAAGATTGCTTGCTTTTTTCCTTCAAAGAAAAAGGTTGGTGAAGAATTATATCCCTTTCAGGCAAACATTCAAAAATAGCATTCTCTCCTGCAGCCAGAAGTGACGTGGTGTGGCCCACTCCATCCCCCAGTCATCACGTTCAGCTGAGTACCGTATGCAGCATAGGCTTCAATTGCCATTTGGTTTATGCTGCACCAAAGCCACAGGGAAAACACTTAACTGTGTTATTACATGCTCAGTGATCAACAAATGCCCTTTTATTCTTGTCAGAAAGGAAGAGGTGGAAAGTTGCCAAGTTTTTTCTAACAAGCCCCCAAAGTTTTTCTATCCAAGAAGGTGGCAGGCATCAATAAATGAAAGAGTAGGCATCAGCTACCTGCCAAGGGCAGAGCTTTCCTTCCACTTGGAGGAGGCCACTGGAAGTTTTTAACTTCCCCCCCCCGGGAAGTCAGGATTGATCGAAGCAGTGAAAATGTTTGGCGGCAGAGGTAAGAAAGATAAGTCTACATTGCAGTTGAAATACTTCTCTAATTTGATAAGCACAGTCCTTGTTTTGTCAGTAGACCCACTGCAGCAGCAAACTACAGCCTGCTGATAGCATGCAGCACTTAAGTAGTTTCTTTGAACTGGGGAGAATACCCAAGTGCTCCGTGTGTGTGTGTGTGTGTGTGTGTGTAGAGAGAGAGAGAGAGAGAGAGAGAATTAAAACTGACATTATGCTTCAGCAAATTACTAAATGCACTGTAGCCAAAGGGAACAGGGAGTACATGCTGTGATACTGACCATCCCTTGACTATAGTGTATTTAGTTGTCAATGAAGGGATCAATATTACAGTCAACAGTCAATTTTAGAGACAATGTCATGTTCACTACAGCTTACTTAAGTATATTTGAAGCCCATTTATATGCACATGTAATAAATGAATGATCAAACATGGAGAATTTTATTTGTTAAAAATGAGTTGGGGATATTTTGTTTGTTGATAATGAGTGGGAGAAGTTGTATTTGTTAAAAATAAAAAGTAAATATTAGAAACAAGCTATATAAATAGAAAGTAGCTATATATATTTTTATTAAAAGCTTCACTAAGCTGTACACCTTCCCTGTAAGACATACTTCTTAGGCATGCTGCCCTCAAGCATTTGCCCAGCCTGAAAAGTAATCCCTACTCGTATGGACATTGCCCATGCCTAGTCTACCAGAGTTGATGTTGACATCAGTGAAACAAGAGGGCTTTGTGACTCAGCATTTCTCTTGAAAGCACAATTGGCTTATGAGAAATATTTTAATTTTTGAAATAAAATTCAAACACAAAATTGCACAACACCTGTCCTGTTTCCTGGAAGTGCCGTCACTTCATCAGAGCAGGGATATGATGGAGAGACAGGATACACTCCTTCAGCAGCAGAAATAACACAAAACAGGAGAGTAACGTGCCTTTATGGTTGCTGGTAATACACATACTAGTTCACGTATGGTTCCAGTCCATTGCCTAGACTTACTTATACAGTGTAGTAAGCAGGGGTCATGTGTTTTTCCTGCCTGCCTAGTCACTGATTGGGATATGATTTGCCAAACTTGAGTTCCCAAATGTTGTTGGACTATAACTCCTAGAAACCCCCAAAACTGTCTGTGATAGCTGGGCATGATGGGAATTGTATCCCAGCAAAAATCTGAGATCACAAGTTTGGAACGAGCACCTTAGGGGATGAGGTGGGTAATCTGTAATCCTCCAGATATTTTTTTTTGTTAGAACAATTCAGCAAAATAAAACTCCAGTTTATTGTTGGACAACATTGTTTTCACACATACCTCAAACAGGCAAAAAAAAAAAAAATTAACAGCAACTTTGTAGACAAAAAGAAAAAAAAAAGAAAAGAAAAAAAGGAAAAAAGAAAAGAAAAACCCTTTTATCTTTGGCCTTACCATCTAATACAAACCCACTACTTATGGTACAGCTAAAGTACATACACAAAAAAGAGTTACTGGAATGCTCAGAATAAAGATGGGACTTTTTTTGCATTTTTGATTTTTTTTTTACAAGGTTCTTTTGTTACTTCTCATCTGAGAGAATGGTTTTGGATATGGTCACACCACAAGTAAAGTCAAGAAAAAAAATTGTTTTTTAGGAACAGAGATTTTTGGAGTGCAACTCACATCAGCATAGGTAATAGTGAGGGATGAGGGAGTTGCAGTGAGACAAACTTGATCTCATTTTTCCCTTTCCCACCTTAGGGCTTGTTTTGTTGAGCCAAAGTCTTAAAGCATCCTGTGGTTCTGATAAATGACTGTCAGCACTAGGAACTGCCAAATGACAAAGACTGGGCAAATATTAGTGACCCATATTGTGTTTTTCACTTTACAACGGGAACTCTTTCTTTCTTGATCATGTTGTCCAATGACTAGCTCAAAGGGGAATAATTGCAGGTTTCAGAATCAACAGAGTACAACACAAGTAGGCTCTCAATGCTAACTGAAAATGAATGGTGCTAACTACATTCGGCTTACCTTCCTTTCAGGTGATTCTATTATTTTCCATTCATTCAGTTTCAGCTGGTGTAGTTCATCAAACTTCATACTGACATCTTCAATCGAAAGCTGTAGCAAGTCCCAGAATCCTGCTAGATCCTGTGAAGTTGGCCGTGGCATAGCACTGGGATCCTGACATGTACACAACAAAGAAAGTGTCATTTATTTGAGAGCCAGAACATAAAACAGATTCAGTGAAAGCCTTTGGCAGAAGACGGCAGTTTCTTTCATAATCTAAAAGGTAGGGATGATATTCTCAAGGTCTTCATAATTTTGTTGAGTAGACGCTAAGGTCTTAGCAACATATGACCAATTACTATATACTTCCACAAGAAAATGGGCTTTCTTTGGAACAAAGTGCAAGATTCTAAACCCTATAATTATGGAAATATGTCGAATAAACATGGATCTTGTCTTCTAGGTGGGCTGACTATCACTTTGTAATTTAAGAAATTGTAGTAAAGGGGAAATGTTTTTGGATAGATTATGTTCTATTTACATTTTCAACCAATATATTAACATGAATTAGTTTTTTACCTCACTAGATTCTGTGTCAAAGTGCTCACTAGGTCCTAGATCTCAAATTGATGGAAATTAATGCTGTGTTGTTTTCTCCAAATGAGATTTCATCTACTGCAACATTTAAGAGACCTTTAACAACATGTGGGATAATTGACTGGCAATGAATATTATTCTTTGAAATATGGATGCACCCCAGATATTGTCCAGACATAAAATATAAATCCACAGTTAAAAGAATATATAGTTGTAGCTGTTAGAGACGTCCCATTTTGATTTTTTGTTCTATCTTAATTTATACCTCTTGCCCACATTACAGTGCAATAACTTAGTCTCCCCAAATTTCATTTTGTTGCAGAATCTGTAGAGAAGTAGATCCTCTTGTGGTGCAGATAACATAAAACAAGCTCCATTCATTAAAGGATTAACACTGGGAAATATATAAAATGTAGAGACACTGTGGTCACTTTAATACTATACCATTACAGCACTCTGCATCCCATGGAGTCCTGGGATATGTAGTTTGGTGATGCACTAGAGCTCCCAGGCTTAGAATTCCAAATTTCCCAGCAAACTACAAACCTCAGGATTTCATGACACTTACAGTGGTATTGAAGTGCTATAATTGGGTAGTGTGGAAGAGACCACTGTTTCTTATTGGATTACTTACAATATAGAAATTGCACAATGTTATCTGTTGTGCAATCATAGACAATGTCCCCACATTTCAAAAACTTACCATGTACAGTTTCATTTCTTTAAATAAAAAAACATGTGGGATGAAAAAATGTCTCAAACAAAAAAGTTCATGGAAAGTGAGCCACAGTGCAGCAAAGCAGCAATAACAGGCTCTGGTTGTCATTAGGATGCTCCCTTTCAGGGGGAGATCAGCTTTCTTCCTGGGGAGCAGTACAATTCATGGGTGAGAGGAAATACCCCATAATGGAAAAAGTATACACTCTATTTTATCTATCTTTTAAAATATATTCTACTTACTGTGTTCGGACTATGGGTTTTTGGGGAGTGGAATACACTTGATTCTGCGTGAGCACACACATGCTTTTGGACATGATTCATTCTTATATCCTGCAAATGTTACAATAAATTGGAATTCTCATTGGAGCTAGAAAATGCTCCTCAGTTCAAATGATGTAAGTGATTTTATCCTAGTGCAGAAGATTAAGGTGATTATGCTTGTTTCCCCGGCAATGCTATAGGAATGCTATTTGGTGTATTGCACATTTTCTAGTGTTGCTCCTTCACTGAATGCTTGCTTTACTTTCCCTGAGCCACAAGAGGGCTGCCTCCTGCTGCTGAAATAGATATAGAGAGAGATCGATAAAGTACACTGCTGCATACTAGTAATATCTGCCCAAAATGCATTAATAATATAGAGATACTTCATTCCGAGGCATCTGTAAATTTGATCTTACTTAAAAAACTGTGTGCCTTTTTTGAAAAAACCAAAACCAAAATAAAAACACAGGAATTTAGTTCTAAATTAATTGAATATGTCCAGAGGGTGAAATAGCTGACAAAAAGGGCAGGGATAATGCTTTCCCATCTGTGTTAGTCTGTAACTGCATTGCCTTAAGCTGTGATCTCATTACAATTCAGAAGGCTAGCAACATCCATCTCTGGTAAATACTTGTGCAAGGACATCTGCAAAGCAGAACATAGTGTGTCTGTGTGTGTGCACTGAAAAAAGAAGGGTATATAAAGCTAAAAAACGTTCTGCATTTCTCTTCTGAATTTCTATATTTCTGTGTTTCTAAACACGTGCCTATATTAGGATAAATAATGCACCAAATTAACTAAATTAGTTTAGCCTGTCAGCAGTTTGGATCTCAGCATATACACAAACACACACACACACACAAATCAAATGAGAATACAGTTTATTTATATTGGTGTAATGCAAATTAAGGTAACCAAGGCCATTTCTGCATGGCATGGCTGTCCTGCATTGGGGACTTGATGGCAGTGGTCTGCAGGTTGTGCTTTCACACAATGTTGTTGCGGTCCTGCAGCCATCATGTCCTCACACGTTGCAATTGCGGGATATTCACTTAATGGAAAAGTCTATTAAGTGTCTGCAATTGCATGATGCTCCAGTCATCCTGGCCACACAGAAGGGGTGGAAGCATGATCACGCGTTTCCTTCCCCACTGCAGCATGGGAAGAAGGCCAGCTGAGGTGTGCAAGGAAGGAGCATGTCCTCACACTCCCTTCAGCAGGCAGCTGGACAGGTACAGAGGGGAGCATTTGAGACATGCTCCCATCCTGGCAGAGGTGCTGCCGGGATTGCAACAGGATGATGTGATAGAGTGTTGTTGTGCAAAAATGGTGCAAGTTTGTCACTGCGTAGAGATTTAGAAGAACAGGTTGCTTACCTGTAACTGTGGTTCTTCGAGTGGTCATCTGTGCCATCATACACTAGGAGCTTTAGCGCCTGCGCGGTAGCGTTCGGAAACTTCTAGAGCTTGTTCGCTTGGCGGGAACCCCTCCCCCACGCCAGTACTGCGCATGCTCCTCCCGCCGAGCAACGGTCTCTCCTCAGTTCTGTCGTCCGCCGTAGAACCTACAGGGACCTGAGAAAGAGGGGAGGAAGGGCGGGTGTGTATGATGGCACAGATGACCACTCGAAGAACCACAGTTACAGGTAAGCAACCTGTTCTTCTTCTTCGTGGTCTCTGTGCCTTCATACACTAGGAGACTGTGTAGCTTACCGGTCGGATGGCGGGTCAGGTCCTACAGCACGGAAGCCAGCACCTCACGTCCAAACCGGGCATCTCTGCGCGACCGGCAGTTGAGCCTGTAGTGGCGCACGAAGGTCGATGGTTGGGACCAGGTCGCCACACGGCAGAGTTCATGCAGGTCAACTCCTCGCAGGAGGGCCGCAGAAGTAGCCACCGCTCTGGTGGAGTGGGCTCGAAGCAGGACTGGCGGAGGCTTCCTCGCGAGCTCATACGCCAGTTGAATAGTCCGTACCACCCACTTGGAGAAGCGCTGGGTGGACACTTTAAGGCCCTTCCGACGTCGCCCATAGCAAACGAAGAGATGCGGCGTCTGTCGGAAGGAAGCAGTCCTGTCCATGTAGAAGGCCACGGCCCGACGCACGTCCAGGGAGTGGAGGGATCGCTCCAACGGTGTCGTCGGGTTCGGGAAGAAGGCAGGCAGGATGATGTCCTGGTTGAGATGGAAACTGGACACCACCTTAGGCAGGAACGAGATGTCAGGTCTCAGGACCACCTTGTCTCTGTGGAAGACCGTGAAGGGCTCATCGGATCGAAGAGCTGTGATCTCACCCGCTCGCCTCGCTGAGGTCACCGCTACCAGGAAGGCAGTTTTCATGGTCAGGAGCCTGTCATCCGAGGTCGCCATCGGCTCGAAGGGCGGCTTTGTCAGCTGCGAGAGCACCAGCGAGAGGGACCACGGCGGTAGCGGCGGCGATACCGGCGGGTAGAGATGATGAAGTCCTTTCAGGAACCGCTTAACGGTATCGTTCCTGAAGAAGGCCGAGGCAGCCGATCGTGGAGGTTGGTATGCCACGATCGCGGAGAGATACACCTTCAGGGATGGAAACGCCAGACCCTGTTGCCGGAGGTGCAGGAGGAAATGCAGGACGGTAGAGAGCCCCGCGGGCGATACCGGCTCACTCCTCTCGTTAGCGAAGGTCAGGAAGCGTCGCCATTTATATTGATAGTTGCGACGGGTGGATTCCTTCCTGGCCGCGACGAGGACGGTACCGAGCACGGGATCGTCTAGTGCGATATCCTCCAGGCATGGAGGGCCAGGCGTGGCAGGTCCGGATGGAGGACTCGGCCGCCGGAGTGGGAGAGCAGGTCCGGTGTCGGTGGCAACCGGAGCAGGTCGTCTCGTGCGGCTTGTAGCAGGGGTGCGAACCAATGTTGCCTCGGCCAATACGGGGCTACCAGGATCGCGTCGGCTCGGTCGGCGAGGATCTTCGATATCGTCCGGCCGAGCAGCGGGAACGGCGGGAACGCGTAGAGGAGTTCCCCGGTCCACGGAAACTGGAAAGCGTCCCCGATGGAGGCACGATCGTGGCCCGCTCTGGAACAGAATCGGCGACACTTCGCGTTTTCCCTGGTCGCGAAGAGGTCGATCGATGGTTCGCCCCAGCGGTCCCGAATCAGTCTGAACGCCTCTCCGGAGAGAGACCATTCGTGATGGGATGAGGTGTCCCTGCTGAGGGCGTCTGCCGTGGTGTTCTCCTGCCCGGCCAGGTGAACTGCCACGGGATGCGTGTGCAGGCAAATGCACCATTCCCACAAGTCGAGTGCAATGTTGAGCAGGGTTGTGGAGTGAGTCCCTCCTTGTCTGTTGATGTAACAGACGGCGGTGGTATTGTCCGTCAGAACCAGGACCGTCCGCCCCGCTACGACGTGGCGGAACACCCGTAGCGCTTTCGAGACGGCGAGCAGCTCCAGCGCGTTGATATGGAGAGCGGTCTCGTCGTCGGTCCATCTGTCGCGGACTCTGAGATCGCCGCAGTGGG
Organism: Ctenosaura bakeri; assembly: GCA_948474755.1. NCBI lineage: Eukaryota > Metazoa > Chordata > Lepidosauria > Squamata > Iguanidae > Ctenosaura > Ctenosaura bakeri. The sequence continues at coordinate 25,771 of CAOLHI010000701.1, forward strand.
CACCCCATCCATACAGGGAGGCGTCGGTCGTTACCGTCACCTTCGGTGTCGGCTGTTGGAAAGGCATCCCTGACATGAGATTGCGTCGCAACTGCCACCATCGGAGGAATGAGCGGACGTCTTCCGGCAGCTGCAGTCGGAGTGTCTGTTCGTCTCGCAGGGGGTCGAATATGCGGACGAACCAGTGTTGAAGAGGTCTCGCTCTCAGCCTGGCGAGATATGTCACAGCGGTCGTCGCAGCCATGTAGCCCAAGAGCTGCTGGACGCTTCTCGCAGATAACGTCGGGGCCGTACGAGCGTGAGCGGCGGCCTGGATCGGGGTTTGGGCTCGAGACTCTGGTAGGTACGCCCTGGCGGAGGTCGAGTCGAGCGTCGCCCCGATGAAGTCCAAGATCCTCGCCGGCTCGAGGTGGGACTTCTTCAGATTCACCCGTAGACCAAGGCGGGTCAGGAGTGACAACGTCATGTGGACGTCGTGGTAAAGTCTCTGTTTGCAGGACGCCACCAACAGCCAATCGTCGAGGTAAGGGAAGACAGAAGCACCCTTCGTCCGCAGGAAGGATACCACCGGGGCCATGCACTTGGTGAAGACCCTTGGGGCAGTCGAGAGTCTGAACGGCAGCACCTTGTACTGGTAACAGGTGTCGTCGACTGCGAAGCGGAGGTACCGTCTGTGCTGCGGGCGAATGGCGATATGGAAGTATGCGTCTCGGAGATCGATGGAGGCGAACCAGTCCCCTCGATGTAGGAAGGGCAGGATCGACGGTATTGTGACCATCTTGAACCTTTTGGGGCGGATGTAGTAGTTCACCCCTCTGAGGTCTAGGATCGGCCGGAGGGTACCGTCGGCTTTCGGTACCGTGAAGTACCTGGAGAAGAAGCCGGTGGTCTTGGCTTCTTGCGGGAGCTGCTCGATCGCCCCTTTCTGGAGGAGGGACTGGATCTCTTCCAGGAGGGCCGGACTCGACGGCGTGGAATAGTAAGCGCCTCGAGGAGGAATATCGAGAAACTCGATGGCGTAGCCAAGACGGACGATGGAAAGCACCCAAGAGTCCGTAGTGACACATTGCCACTCCGCGAGATGTCGAGCCAGAGTCGGTCGGTCTCCGAGCGCAGATGGTAGGCTGAAGAGTGGGTATTGGTAGGTCCTGCCAGGCACGTCAAAACCGAGACTTTGTCTCGGAGGAGGACTTCTTGGACGAAGCCGGGCGTCCTCTTATCGTGCGTCTGGCCGATGAGCCGGAGGACGGTCTCGACTGTCCAGACTGGGCCGAACGCTGGAACGACGAGGTGGAAGATCGTCGCCAGGATGGGCGGAAGGTGGAGGTCCTGCGGGCTTGCGTGGCCGGCTGTAGCCCGATCTTCTTGGCGGTCAGCCTCGCCTTAACGAGATTGTCCAATGCTTCGTCGGTGGACGAATTGAATAGGCCCTCACCGTCGAAGGGGAGATCTTCAATCCTCCTTCTGGTGTCCTCCTGGATGTCGGCCGGCCGCAGCCAAGCATGGCGGCGCAGGCCGATGGATCCCGCCATGACCTGGGAGGCAATCTCCACTGCGTGCCTGGAGGAGGCCATCTGCTGCCGAGCGATGGAGATGGCCTCGTTGAAGATCACGGAGGAGGCTTGGCGGATGTCCTCCGGTATCGCCTCCATCGCCGGTTGCAGGCGATCGAGCACCTTTTTCAGGTATGCCGCGAGGCAAGCCTGAGTGTTGGACAGCCTGATCTGCAAGGAGGCGGCGGAATAGAACCTTCTTGCATAGGCGTCCAACTTCCTGCCCTCTTGTCCGGCGGGGTGGTGTGCTGCCTGCCGGAGCCTTTCGTCTGTGCCGACTCGACCACCACAGAGTTCGGTGCAGGGTGATTAAAGAGATAACCGGCGTTATCCTTCTGCACCCTGTAGAGGTGTTCCAGCCGCTGCGGTATCGGCTGAGCCGAGGCTGGCCTATCCCAGGCGGCCTTCACCAGTCTGGATACCCGGGGCAGGAGAGGCAGCGGGGCCGTGGCAGGTTGCTTCCCTTCAAAGACGGAGAAGACTGGATCGTCGTCCTCCGGCTCCGCATCGGCGATCTTAAGGCCGAGGGTAGTGGCCATGCGGAGCAGCATCGCAGAGAACTGGTGGACGTCCTCTGGAGCAGAATCTGGGATCGGGTCCCTGAATCCCAGCGGAGGAGACTCCTGGGAGGCCGCCTCAGACACCTCTGATTCCGCACTCGAGTCGTACGACTCCGAGCTCGGTGAGTCCTCTCGCCGCTCGCTTTCCGGCTCCTTCGCAGTCGCCACAGGTGTTGCCTTCCTAGGCTTCTCTGCAGCCGGGGCGGTGGTAGTAGCAGCGTCCCGCTTGGGCTGGCTGACCGCTGACTTCACCTTCTTAGTGGTGACAGGGGTAGTCTGGCAGGCTGACGTCGTCGTAGCCTGCTCAGTCATTACCGACTCCGTAGGGCGCGTCGCCGTTGCCGTGACCCTAGGAGGAGGCGATATCGCCCGATACCGAGGTGAAGGCTCCCTCGCCCTATGATATCGAGGAGAGGGAGAGCGGCTGAAGGAGCGGCGGTCCGACGGAGATCGGCTTCGGTGTTGACGGTACCGAGCCTCGTCCCCTCTAGGCGAGCGCAATTCGCGCTGTCGACGAGGTGACCGGGACCTCCGGAAGGTCTCCCAGCGACTCGGGCCACGATGGTACCGATCCCGGTACGATGGTGAATGTGACCGATAAGAGGCCGAGCGCTCTCTCCATTCAGATTCCCTTGCGTACCTGGCCACGTAGGACGCCGAGGTGTATCTGGAGGCAGACGAGCGAGGTTGTTCCTCTCTTGTCTCCCTAGGAGGCGGCGAGGCCACCGGACGCTCGGAAGAGCGGGACCGGGACTGGAAGGAGGTCGAACGCCGCTCCGGAGAAGCAGAGGGCTCTCTCTGCTGCAGGTCGGCCGACCTGCGACGGCTGGGAGGGCGGTGGCGCTCCTCCACCAGGGTTGGAGGGTCTGCCACAGGCGAGTCCGGGCGCTGTTGGGGAACGTCCTCGATCTCATCATCCGAGAGATCGACGGACTCGCCTCGCCCTTTGGAAGGCTGCTGAGTAGGAGGAGGAGTAGGAGGTTGAACGTCCCCAGCCGGGGAGCGCTTCTTCTTCTTCTCCTTCTTCTTCTTCTTCTCCTTCTCCTTGCCCTTGGCTCCGTCCGGAGCAGGGCGCTTTTTAGCAGGCGTCTCCATCAGGGGAGCCTCAGCCTTCCTCGCCGTCGAGGATCCTTTCGCTGACTTGGCAGCCGCCGACAGCTTCGGGATCCTCGGTAACGCCGAGATCGGCGTTCTCGCCGGTACCGAGCCCGATACCGACGAGGTGGACGGACCGGCAGCCGCCGATACCGTCGATGGCGTGGTCGTCTTCTTGTCGGCCATCTTGGAAGTGGAGGTCTCGTCTATCGCCCACAGAGACTGTTCCCAACAATAAGACTTAAGTCTCGCGGACCGGTTGCGGAGAGTTTGGGGAGTAAAATCCCGGCAAATTGGGCAAGTCCGAATGTTGTGGGACTCACCCAAACAGAAAAGACACTCCTTGTGGCCGTCGTTGAGGGCAACTTTGCGCCCGCAGGACACGCACTTCTTGAAGAGCGCGGACATAAGACGAAGAACGCCAAACTGCGAAAATCCGAAAGACCAAAAGCCGAATGGGGAGTCCGAAAGAGAGGTCAGAGACAGTCCAAAAGTCCGTAAAACCCTGAAACAGCAAGCCAAGCACAAAAATGAGAGGAACAAACCAAAGAACCTTCCGTACGCGACGGCGGACGAGAAAGAACTGAGGAGAGACCGTTGCTCGGCGGGAGGAGCATGCGCAGTACCGGCGTGGGGGAGGGGTTCCCGCCAAGCGAACAAGCTCTAGAAGTTTCCGAACGCTACCGCGCAGGCGCTAAAGCTCCTAGTGTATGAAGGCACAGAGACCACGAAGAAGAATTACTTTGCAAACAGATCCATGGAGGTTTTCTGGGCTTTGAGGCTGTGTTCTATTAGTATGATCTTCTGAAGATGCCAGCCATAGATGCAGCTGAAACATCAGGAGAAAATACTAATAGAACATGGCCTCAAAGCCTGGAAAACCCACAACAACCTATGGATTCTGGCCATGAAAGCTTTCAACTTTACATAGATCCATGGAGAATGCGTTCACACCATGGAATTCCTTCTGCAATTGACTACAGAACCCTTCTTCTCTGATAATAATCTTTTTAAAAATCTGATTTGTGGAAATGCAGTTATCTTAGGACTATCTGCACATTTTACTCATTTAATGTTCAGTTGACTACATCAAAATGACTTTAAAAAACCCTTCATCCTTTGTCTTACTCATTAGCTACTTACAGGCTATTTATGTGTTACTTCTGTGGTGACTGTAACAGTAGTGTCATCCATAACTATGTAAGCGCACAGGTTAAATTCTTCACATGTTCCCTTGCAGTTATAAATGACTGTTGATGTAACACTATGGCAGTGTGGGTCCTACTGTGTGTATGGCTCTATTAGCCTGAATGTATAGCTATGATTGCCTCTTTTTATGAACACAGTTTCCACAGAGTAACTTTCTAGGCAGCCTCTCATGGGTGATGTTTGTTGCCAATCTTAGAAAGCATATCATGCTAAAACTTTGGCCATTTCAGTCACCAAACCAAGACCCTGTACATATTATGGTGGATAAAAATGTTCTGCCAATGTATTTATGCTGATGGTCTAGTCTTCTCCTTTTGCCGATTGCCCAATCCTTCCCTGGTGAAAACTAGGGAGCTTGAGTTATGTGAATTGCACTATGGCCAACCCACCACTGTGATTATATGGCACAGGACTGAGCGATTACTTTCCTACCATCTCAACAGAATAATTTGCACTGAATTTATCACTGTGCTTATGATCTGCATGGACCAAGAGGATCAGCTGGCTCATTCGAAACTCAAAAATTCTTTCCATGTGGTAAATGCCAAAGTAAACCCACACAAAAATATCTGGTATGCACAATGTCAACTAAATCAGTTCAGATCATTGGGTGTAGGCAAGTAGTTGCAACTAAGAGCATTTCAATTTCCCCCCTTCCAAAACACTGGCTGAGTTAACCTTATTAGATAACAAGTCTCAAATAGACATGCACAAAATGAATGCCTTGTCATCTTGGTAAAGGTTAAGCTGTAAATATTAGAGGATGATTGATTTTAAATAAGACAGATTTATAGGTCACTTCCTCTAACGCCAGCTCAAAAAATTATTTAGTTCTTTCAACCTAATAGGGAAAGTAAATGTAACAGGAAATGCTGTCCTTTACTGCCAGTGTGTCCTGACAGAAGGTTCCCTCACAGCCAATTTAGCTGTGAAAGAAAAGAGATGGGGAGGGTATATTAAAAAGGAAGTGCCAACTGATGTGAGCACTTGGCATGGCAGTCATTGTTTTGGACTATGGGCCTTTTCACACTACACAAGTATACCACTATGATTCCACTTTAGCTTTCATGGCAACATCCTAATAAGGGATTCTGGGGTTTGTAGTATTGTAAAGCACTACTGCTCTCTGACTGAACATTCTACATGCCTCTCCATAAACTGAATATCCCAGGAATCCATAGGATGTTGACACAGCAGTTAGAGGAATCTTAGTGCTACAATTGTATAGTGTGAAAGGCTACTATACCATCCAGCCTGATACTCCCTGCCCCTTGCTTGTCATTTCAGCTCATAATTGGTACAGACCACATGAAACTTGCAAAAAAATCGACATACCAGAGGAGTTACGCCACTGACCTGGAGCCACAGGACTAAATGGAAGTTTCTTTTCGCAGCTATATAACACCCATTAAATCAATGGGAATGTGGGAAACCTATGTATGTGTGTATATATGTCTGTGTGTATTCTATTGATGCAGTGCATCTATTCTAGTTGGAACTAACAACTGATTTTAGGTCAGAGAGTCACACAAAACTGCTAGGCCTCCCAGTATTCAGTTCTGCCCTCATGTGGACAGCAACAACTTGAAAAAGAGACCTTCCACTATGCATGGAGGCATCCCTGAAAAATCAAGGGCATCCCATCTGTGTGAAGAAGCTCCAGACTGTTGCTCTCCACACAGCAAGCTGTTGTGACCTATGATCATGTAAAGGCAAATTGCAGTGTTGTGTAACACTCATGGAACCAGGGTACAGACATAGCTACATGTCTGGGAACATCATGCAAATGGAGCCAACAGCATGACCGTTGCACAATGGTCTCAATGCACAATATGTCCTAAGGTACAATGTATCCTGAAGTGCAGTGTGTTCCAATGCTCAGTGGGAGAGAACGAGAGCCCCGCGCATTGCACAGTGGAACATCTTGCACAGTGCCCCATTGTATGTCATCACAATTCACTATCATGGCTGAGTATCATGTCAGTAATGTATCATAAAGTTATATGTTACAGCTTTGAATGCAAGATATTAACCTTAATCAATAATACAAACAAATAGAACATTTTGAATCACACTATGATCAAAGTACATCAAAAATTTCACAGCGAAGCTTGACTCTTCACTTAACCTCACATTCTAGCTACTGAAGAACAAACCCTTTTTCTCTCTTTTCAGAAATAATAAGTGGCCTTGAATCCCATCTTGAGAGAAAGGTGGGATATAAATTCAACAAATAAATAATGAACACATAAATAATGGGAAAATACAGTAGATTCCAATCCATATTATAAAACAGCATACTCAGAATGTCTAGAATGCTTGAGAAGAAGAGACTTCAGAAAGGTCATATACAGTTATCACAGTAGTCATAATAGTAAATTGGTCATTGGAATGACAGGTGAACTTTGAAGCAGAACAGTTAAGTAGCTTTGCCCCTAGTGAGTGTAAGAAGGCTGACTTACCAGATTCTGCTGACACAGCCAATAGAATTGCTGGAATTTTTGAGACATAAGCAGTTGAGCACTTCCTACGGCACTCCGGATCTTACCTAGAACTGAACAGGCAGAGTGATTGTCATCTGCTTGGGCTTGCAACACTCATGAAAATCCAAGTCACAAATACATTTATGCAACAGAAATGTTAAGCTTTAAGCATCTGGGGCTAGGGTTAGGGTTCAGTTAGTTGTGAAAGATTTTCATAACCGAACTATGTTCCAGGAAGATAGAAACTCCAAGATCAGCCTTTCAGATTCATTTTAAAAAAAGAGAGAAAATGCTCTAGGAAATACTTTAAAAAAATAAAAAGAGAAAAGGATACCATTTTCTTTTCTGCTAAAAGAATCAAAGTGAAAACACATAAGCACACCTTGATGGATTATTGTGAGGTGCTATTTTCTTTCCATAAAAACACACTTTCTCACTTGGGCTGCTTTGAAACTACCTGTTTTGTCTGGAATTGGTATTCTTTGTTCAGTCCCTTTTTTATGGAGAATATTGTTACAACCCTGTTGTATACCAGCATTAACTGAATAAGTCTGTCATATTGCCTCCCCCTCTCCTTCAAATCCTGGTTTTATGGATTATTTTTTATTTACTTACACAAGAATTGCAGCACTAGGCTAGCTAGTGTGGATGAGCAAAACACTATTGAAATGTGTCCCTGATCTTTTAATTAGTTGTTTCTTCTCAGCACTGGCACAGTGGCCCTTAATCAGTCATTTCCTGTATTTTCTGTTCAATGGACTGAAGCTTTTAATTAGCAAACTCCCCCCTTCTCCTCCTGCAAGGCTGGTACTACTTCTCTCCACACACTGTACTGCCTTATCAGTGTCTCATGCCTCTTTCCTGGTGCTGATGTCTGCCCTTCAAATAAGGGAAGGAAGGCACAGAATCCTTCTCTTATCTTTGCTTGACATCCCTACCTATTCCCTGAGGAACCTCTCCTCACAGAAGGGGAGATCAGTTTATTTCCATTTTATGTTCGTTTTTCATGTGTTCTTTCAAATCTGCAATTCCATTGATGCATCAATCTGCAAATTTTTAAAAGGAGAAAGCAAGCCATGGAAATCGACATTATTTTGGAATTTCCCTCCTTCAAATATGCACTTTTGTATACATCTTAGCTAAGACATTCAGCTTTGTACACAGTTTACCCTAAAATGCACGTTTACATGTATTTCAAACTAAGACACACATTTTAATATATGTTGGTACATTCTGCAGCCAAAAGCTGTATTCCAACAGTTAGAAGTGCAAAAACTATAGTATAATTATGGTATTATAAACCACATGTTAGTCCAGAAAACATGAATCAGATCGGTTTGCTTAAAATTAAATCCTTCACCATCCTTCCCTAGACAGTCAGTGAAAATCCCAGAGCTTTGAAAAGTTATATCACAAGTCATATTGGCTGTATAATTCTGGGGAACGTCATCCAAAAAAGGCACTTGCTAAATTCTAAAAAATCCATACAACTATAGAATCCATTTTAACCCTGAAGACTTTTCTGATTACCAGTACCAAGTAAGAATTGTTTTCAGGTAACAATTTATGATAGAAAATACTATTTAAAAAGTTTGTTGATTCTTTCTTTCTGGCTACCCATTTGTAAGAAATAACTGGTATAACTACATGTATTAAAATGACTATAATGTGTTTTTTTTTGAGGGGTGAGGGAGATGAGCTATCACATGTACAAGCCTAGTATAACCAGACACTCTGTACTAATTTTTGCAATATCTGCATAAGTCAATTGTAGTTCTTATCCTCAATGTCTTTTCAGAAATAATTTCCACTGAGTTCAATGGGATTTACTCTAATGTAACATTACAATTGTACTCATGCATTGCATTGACTTTCATATTTTCATAGCATTCTGGATTACTTTAATTGCACTGAAATGTTCAAATATTTCAGTTCATGATATATAACTAGACAATAGGTTTTTATTCATCCCATAGACTTATTTTCTACAGGGAGAGAAGAGGAATGGAAAAAGGAAGATATCTATTTTAATTAGTCATGAAATAACCTTCAGCAATATATCTTGTATTAATCTTCATTTCCAGAGTTTAATACCCCCTGTCAATCTAAAGGATCTATTTGACGACATAGGCTGGTGAAAAACTCCCTAAATTCCACAGATTTCCTGTGCCTTTTTAATATTACTCATGAATTGATATCTTTAATAGACAGGACAGTTAGCTAACAAACTGGAAAGTATTCTGTCAATAAAGACAAAGTAACTTATAGCATGCTTGGCAAAACATGTGTAAACTGTAATTTTTGGGCCTTTTTTATTGAACAGGACATAACTCTCAAATTGATCTTCAGTGATTTTTATAAATTCTTGCAGATTTTATATCCTCCAGATACAGTGCACAAAATTCAGTTGACCAGGTACTATAGGAAAAAACTAGGGCTTTATTCTGAATAAGTTATTTCTGGTTGTTTTCAGTGGGTCCTGTTTCATTCAGATATTACATAATCCCAGGCCATTTCCGCACTACACTGTTACAGCGCTATTATTCCACTTTCAACCTCCTGTGGAATCCTGGGGTTGGCAGTTTAGGGAGGGGCATTTAGAATTCTCAACCAGAGAGCTCTTTGGAATTCCACCAGATGTTGAAAGTGGAATAATAGCACTATAACAGTGTAGTGTAGAAATGGCCCCAGTTTTAAAAGAACTACATAGGTTTCCCATTTGCTTTTGAGCTGAATTCAAGCTGCTTGTTTTGACATGTTGTTGTTGTTGTCTTGTGCCTTCAAGTTGTTTCTGAGGTGAATCTATCACAGAGTTTTCTGGTGGCTGAGGGGATGTGATTTTCTGAAGCTGAGTGTGTGTGATGACCCCTGGTCACCCAGTGGGTTTCCATGGTTGAGCAGGAAATTGAACCTCCAGGGTTGTTGTAGTCCAGTGCTCTATACCACACTGGCTCTCAGTTTTGACCTACAAAGACCTAAATGCCTTGGGGGCAGGATATCTAAAAGATTGCTTCCTGCCTAAAATTTGAGCTCCTCAGAGGAGATTCTGTTGTATGTCCCAACAGTTCGTGAGGTTAAGGTGGTAAGCGTACATCACAGTGCGTTTGCTGTTGCAGCTTGCTAATAGAACTCCCTGCCCAAGGAAGTTAAGTTGGCTCCATCTGCATTGAGTTTCTGGCAGGCAGCTAAAATAGTGCTGTTTTACTTGGCCATTGGTGATTGAGATGGATCTTTCTTAATGGGCCATTTTACAATTATATTTTAGGATTGATTTTAGACTGTTCTAAAAGAGAATTTTCATGGTTTTTGTAATGTTTATCTTTGTTCTATTTAAGTTACTTCTGTTTGCTGTGCATGGCTTCAGGAGCCCATGTGGGCTGGGCAGCAATATATGAATGCCCCAAATAAATAAAAAACTTCGCGAGGCTTAGGGCCTTTCCATGCTACTCTGTCATAGTGCTATTATTCCACCTTCAACATCCTGTGGAATTCTAGGATTTGTAGTTTACTGAGACCAAACTGCTCTCTGGATGAGAATTCTAAATGCCCCCCTCTAAACTGCAAACCCCGGGATTCCATAGGATATTGAAAGTGGAATAATAGCATTATAACAGTGTAGTGCAGAAAGGCCCTGAGTCTCAAGTAACTGTGTATAGGATTTTAGCCTTATTGTTTGTTGAATTTTGCTTATATAACAGAATTTTCATAGAAACTACAGACTGCTTTTCAGATATATCAGATATGGTAAAGCCATGGCCCTCTAGATATTGCTGGACTCTTTTAAGAGTCAGCACTCCCAACTCAAGTGGTCAATAATCATAGATGTTGGGAGATGTTGTCCAACAATGCCTGGAACACCAGAGTTTCTTCACAGCAACAGATGGGATAATGAAGGGACACTAAAGATAAATACAATAGTTCATAAACCGCTTCTTGAATTTGGGATGGCTCACTTGTTATTTCAATTAAATGAAACTGAAACTAGGAAAACATGGTTCATTTGTGCGATCTCACATTGAATTATACCTGTTCAATCATGGATCAAAAAGGCATAGGATGGTAGCCATAGCCACCAGTGTGTTTTCAATTAAAAAATATTGATCATTGAACTGTATTAGCATTTGACCTAATCTAATGTGCAAAATGGTGAGAAATTAGCTGAAAAGGAGAGAGTTCAAATAAAAGGATGGAAGTGTTCCAGGCAATCAGTTCTAAGTGCAATGGGTTGCTTCTGGGCTGAAACTGCAGTTGGATGGCATTAGCAACACATATCTCTATTGTATGTTTAAAAATAAGGAATCAAAACTGCATAGTTTAATGATTATAAAGAATCTTCGGGACAGCTAGTGCGGAGTAGTGGTTTGAGTGTTGGACTATAACCCCTGGAGACCAAGTGTTCAATTCCTCGCTCAGCCATGGAAAGCCACTGGGTGATCATGGGGTCATCACATGCTCTCAGCCTCAGAAAATCCCATGATAGCTTCATCTTAGGGTGGGCAGAAGTCAGAAATGACTTGAAGACACACAACACCAACACAACAACAAATCTTAACTGGACAGTTGAATTCCTTTTATTTCCAACCCAACTCATCTTGAAAATCCTGATTGACATTAATACTTAAAACAAGCATTGCTATCATGTGAGTTGCATTGAAGGTTGTAGGAGGTCTGAGCTTACTCAGCCAACAAAAGCACTTATCCTTCTGTCTGAATGAAACTGCATGATGTGAGAGGCAGAGATGCTTCTGAAATACTCTTAAGTGCATCACTACTGAGAAATCCTGTGCCACATCTGGTGAATGACCACTCCAATTGCAGCTTGTCACAGTGAGTAACAAACAGCTTCAAAGAGTAACAAACAGCTTCAAAAATAGGGGAATTTCCTGTCTGCTCTAATTGCACTCCTAGTTGTCTGCAATGTGCAGTTTTAAAGACACAGCCCTATATGATCAGACCAGTCAGCATGGAGAAATTAGCCACACTTCCTCCTTGCTCCATGAAAAGAGCCCAGTACCCTGTCAAAACTGACTGCTATGACAACAGTACTCTTTCCTCTTCTTCTGTACCTTTAGGAAGCTGTGACTCAAAACTGTTTCTGATGCAGCCTGATTCCTAGCACAGCACTAGTAATATCCAATATCCAATACTGTGCAAGAGGATTTTCTCCTGCATGATGGGACTGTCTTTTCTTTTCCTCCCCTCTATAATTCCACATACTCCAGAGATGCCCCAAGCCCTTGAAGTACATATGGGAAGGCTGCAGAAGGGATCAGCCAATGATATTCAATGATGGTTCACTGACAGAGAGGCACTGCTGCACATACCCTATTTCATTTACAGCCCATTGCCTGGCCCTTCTTGTTTTCCTCTGTTCTCACTTGGAGAGCTTTGTCAGCACCTGTGTTAGTGACGATTCTAATTGGCATCAACTGGATAGCACAAAGCTCCAATCAATGTGCTTAGCTATAAATGGATTGTGGATACAGCAGCATAGGTAGTACATATGGCACCTGTAGAGTGCACTAATCCATATAAGAGCAGCTGACCTAAAATGTTATAATCGCATTGACTTCCTTTGCATTTAAGTAATGCTATCTCAGCCAAAGCAGCCCGCTGGTATTCTGAATGGTTGCAGAATGGCACTGAGGGAATTACATTATGCCATATTTCTTGGAAAGGAAGACTAGCCAGTGGGGGCACCCATCTTCTCTTTCTCCAGCAATGCCCCAGGAATGAAGTGTCTAAAGTGGGGTCAGCACTTTTAATTCCTATTTATGAAATGACAGAGAAATAAACTGCTTACATATGGCCCCTTCTATTCCTCCCCCCAACTGATGCAAATACTTTGCCTCATCTCTTGTTTAAACAATCACATTAAATTGTGCCTGGAAGTGATCAGTGAACCAGTGAAGCTCTTTTTAAAAGTGGTGAGATGCATTGTGGCTGGCCAGTTCTAGACAGAAAATCTGGTGCTGCATTTTGAGTTGCCATTTTGAGAGTAGTGAAAACCTGGGAAGCACATCTGGTACAAGTAGGGCTCACTGAGCCATAGAAGAAATAACACAAGTTAAACAATTATGTTTTATAGCCTTGATGTTAATTCCCTACATTTCAGAAACTAGTTAAAATGACAGGGTGAGAGACAGAACTGACTGAAGTCTGTATTTAAATCTTGCAGGACTGTTTTTAAATATCCAGCTGAGTGATACCTTGTCTGTTCAAGCAAATTGCACCATTACCAGAGTGATAAAATATAGAATAAGTAGCATATTATGGCTATTGGCACCAATATAATACAAAAAATAAAATAAAATAAAAATAAAAAATAGAACACTGTAGATTTCTTTACCCCTTGCTATTATGCTGGATGTTAAAATCCTGCTATATGTCTTCTAAAGTATCTCTTTCTCTGAAGTACTTTTAAAAGGCTTATTTGACATTAAATTCTAGCAGCTGTCTGAGTGATAAGGTTTAATTTTAAAGAGGAATCAGTTAAAGTGAGCACTGTTAATAAAGTGGGAAAAATAAATGCAATTTACGAAATAAATACTGTGTGTAGGGGGGCAAAGGGTGTGTGAAAATATTGTGTGACTTTTGTTGATGAATCTAAAAATTTGTATTTGTCAAGGTTTTTTCTTTTTATTGTGAGCTACACATTTGTTGTTTTACTTTTATGGCCAAAGCATTGTGCAGTGTTCCTGGTAAAGTGCACATGGTGCTTCTGGGTTTTCAACCACAGGTGCACACTATTCCAGATGCCATCATTTACCTTCTGTTGATACTCTTTTTAATTAAGAGCACCATATTCCCTAGAACAGAGAGATTGCCAAGTTTGGATCCCCAGATGTTGGGTTACAGCTCCCAGAATTCCTGACTTTTGGCCATGCAGGCTGGATGTTTTGGAGAGTGGAAGTCCAACAACATTTCAACAGCCAAATTTGGGAACTACTATGTAGAATTTGTTCTATCTGCTTCTCTATACACTGAGAAGGAGCAGGAAGTTAGTTTCTGTACTCTGTCATGCTATGCAATGGTTACAGAGTAGAAAGAACTGTGAGAAGGATGCTACAAAGGCTGTTTAAACCAGTGGTTCTGAAGCTTTGGTCCTCCAGATGTTTGAGCCAGCTGCCAGAATTTCCAACTGTTAGCTAAATTGGCTCGGGCTTCTGGGAGCTGAAGTCTAAAACACTTGGAGGCCCAAGTTTTGGAAACCCCTGACTTAACCCATTCATTTAATGCAGAAGTGGGAATCCTGAGGCCCTGTTGTTGGGCTGCTAACAGATCACAGTGAAAAGGCAGAACTACTCAATACCTATTTTCCCCCCAAAAAAGTGTGTTTCCATGCAGCAGCAGAGACCTTGACAAGGGATCTGCATTGCAAATCAAGATGATGGAAAGTTAGGACTCACATAGGTAACCTAAATGAGTTCAAATCTGCAAGCTCAGATGAACTGTGTTCCAAAGAACTGAAAGAACTTGCTGATGTTCTTCTGAACCACTTGACATTATTTTTGAGAAATCTTGGAGAACAGGTGAGGGGCCAAAGTACTGGCGAAAGGCAAACATTGACCCTCTCTTCAAAAAAGGCAAATAAGAAGAAAAACTAGAAGATTGAGCAGAAATTAATGAAATTCAGCAGAGACAAATGCAAAATTCAATTTTTAGCCCACAGAAACCAAATGCATTGGTATAAGACGGGGGATACTTGGCTCAGCAGTAGTTCATGTGAAAATTACCTTGCGATTATTGCTGATCATACATTGAACATGAGCCAGTAGAGAAGGTGAATGCTATTTTAGCCTGCATTAATAGAAGCACAGTTTCCAAGTCAAGGGAAGTAATAGTCCCATTACATTCTGCACTGGTAAGACCTCATCTGGAAAACTGCATTCAGTTCTGGGCATTTCATGTTAAGAAGGATATAGACAAATTGGAGCACGTTTGGAGAAAGGTAGCAAGAATGATATGTGGTACGGAGGACCAAACCTTTAAGGAAAGGCTGAAGGAGCTGGGCTTGTTCAGCCTGGTGAAGGGAAGACTGAGGGATGATGTAATTGCACTCTTTAATACCTCAAGGGCTGTCACAGAGAGGAGGGGGCAGGCCTGTTCTCTCCTGCCCCAGGAGGCAGGCCCAGGCCTGATGGCTTGAAGTTATAGGATAGAACATTAGAAGGCAATTCTTTACAGTAGGACCAGTTTGGCAATGGAACCAATTGCCTACAGAAGTCATCGGGTCTCCTTCTGCGGATGTCTTCAAAAAGAGGCTTGACAGCTACCTGCTGGGGGGTGCTTTAACTAGAGATCCTGCACTGAGCAGTGGGTTGGACTAAGCCCTTGAGGCCCCTTCCAATTCTTTGATTCATAGAATCATAGAATCATAGAAATGTAGAGTTGGAAGAGACCACACGGGCCATCCAGTCCAACCCCCTGCCATGCAGGAACACCCTCAAAGCACTCCCGACAGATGACCGTCAAGTCTCTGCTTAAAAACCTCCAAGGAAGGAGACTCCACTACACTCCGAGGCAGCATATTCCACTGCCGGACAGCCCTGACTGTCATGAAGTTCTTCCTGAGGTTCAGGTGGAATCTCCTTTCCTTCAGCTTGAATCCATTGCTCCTTGTCCTGGTCTCTGTGACTTTATGACTCTGTGCTGTAATGTGCTCAATGTGGGTCTGTCTTTGAAGAGTAACCACAAACTTCAGCTGATCAAAAAACTGCAGCCAGACCATTGACTGGGGCCTGGTTAAAGAGTATATATGATTCCTTGATTGCAACAGCTCCATTGGCTCCTATTTCTAGGCACTAAGCTTGTCATAGCCAATATAGCCATGGGCTTTTTATAGCCTATAAAGCCACGTATAACTCAGGTACAGGTAATCTGAAGGACCATACTCTCCCATCCAAGCCTTATCTGTTTTTTGAGATCTTCAATGAAGATTCTCCTCTCCATGACAATACCTTCACTGGCAAATCTGTTGGGGTGAAAGTCTTTCCCAGAGATGCTAGACTGGCTTCTTCCATGTTGTCCTTCCAGCAGTGGGTAAAGACAGTTTTGTTTCAGCAAGCCTCTGGGAACTTACCATTTATGATGAAAGAGATTTTAATAATTTTGCTATACTGTTCTTATTTCATCTTTCTTAATAGATAGTTCTGATAGTTCAGTTAATTTAACATTTTGTATGCTTTTTAAAATGGATGTGAGCTTTTATCTGCACGTGTTTTAATTTTTATAATATCCATACTGCTAACAGTAGCCACTGTTGGGGAGGATTGAGAGTTGCAGACCAACAGCCTGGATGGAAAAACGATTCCTAGGTGTGATTTAATGTATTGCTGAGTATGACTGTGGGGTAGGGGGAAGTGGAAGTGTGTCTGGCTCACACTCCAGTGTCCTTCTATTCGGCAAAAGCTCTGAACAGATTCAATATGCCTATAACTATATGAAGTGTGAGCTGTGTTTGTATGATTAGTACACCTTCAAAAGCAGGCTTTCCAGTAGGCTCCATTCAGACCTTCCACTGAATCCACAGAGGTCAGGAACTAGACTAGGGGGCACAATCTGTCAACCTCAGGCGATCAGCCATCAGGGTCAAATAGCAAGGGCTGGCTCTCACTACCATACTTATAAGTTTTCCAAAGGCACTCTTGAGTACAGAAAGCTGGACTAAACTGATTTCTAGCTCTGCCAGCAAAATATATTCTGATGCCTAATTTTTTTCTGCGTTGAAACTGACCTTGCCTCTGCAAAATTCCAGATATAAATTACAATAATACATATATTTTGACCAAAATTCACCCAGATTTTAATGTTTTGTTGAAAACCATCCTCTTAAAGCAGCACACAAATAAATAAAGGGAGGGTCATTACCAAAAGGTAATTAATTCAGAGCTAGGGATGAAAAGTTACTTTTGGACTGAGATCCCAGAATTTTCACAATGGAATGGCTACTGGCCTCCTTGCTAGCTTTTGGATTCTTGGCATTGTCCTAAAAGGTGACTGTCAAAAGCACTGGATTAACTACACATAGCAGCTGTGGGAGTATGAGGTTATATGTACAGTACTTTAGAATCTCATTATCACAGTGTTTATACAAATATTCATGCAAAGAATGTAGTCTTGTGTTTCAGAATGCATTTCTAGTTTGACTAAACCTTTATGAGCTGGAATAAATCATAGAATAGAACAACATAAATGTAGTATCTCATAAATATCATCTAGTTATATCCTAGAAAAGTATCTACTCAGGCTACATTAAAATACAGACACAGGCAAGCATTGACATTTTAAATATACAGATTCTCCTTTAAAACCTACTGGAAACTATATTTCACCACAGAAAATGGTGGCAGTTGAATAGAGCTGCCTTGAGCCAAAATAACTTGTTCTCATCAAGAAGTGTTCATATCATCCATGTCAAGATCAAGATGCATTTCAAGCTGTGACAAATTCCAGAGTCTGTCACAGCAAATGACAATAAAAAGACCACAATAAATCGGTTAGCCTTTAAGGTGTCATGGGACTCTTTGTTATTTCAGCTTGTGCTATCACTACAGTATCCTGGTATAAATGTGTCAGATTGTGTATGATTAAAAAGGAGAGAATTTTTCATCTGGTTGATTTAACAAGCCCAAACAGGCACATGTGAAGCATCAATTTCTGTCCTTACGGATGTGTCCACGGTTTCTTTCACACATATATAATTTCCTGTATTTATGCTGCAGTCCTATGAGTACCTAACTGGTAGTAAGGGCCGTGAATACAGGGAAACTTCTCAGTAAATGTGCACAGGCTTTACCACAGAGATAGGGAACCTGCAGCCCACCCCAGATATTTTTGGATTACAATTTTTATCAATTTTACAATTGATTTACAATTTTTACAATTTTACCTGACTGAGGCCGATGAAAATTTGTTTATTTAATAATTTATTTAAATATTTATATCTCACTCTTTATCAAGGGATCTCAGGATAGTGTACTGGAAAGATGAGCTACAACAACAGTTGGAGGAACTGAGGTTACCTATCTCTGCTTCACTTAGTTTTATATTTGCAGAAAAACAATGATGGATGGAAAAAAATTGGATTCTGAAATTATCATCTAGTGTTTTTAAAAAAATGTGAAGGAACCTTCAACAAACTCTGGAGTTGAACTTATGCATAATGGAATACACACACACGTACATGTGTGTGTGTGTATATTCCATTATATATACACACACACACACACACACACAGACATATGCACACACACACATGCACATACATGCACACAATAAACCTGTGATTTATATATTGTCTCTCTTCTCTTCCTCTAAAGTTTTAATAGCTTAACCTATTGTTCTTTCAAAAGCTCATAACTTCATCAATGAAGATAAAAATTACAAGGAATAAGGAGGCTTGGTCTTTCTTCATGGGTTGGAATTCAACCCACTCATATTTTGTTTGTTTCCTGATGTACAAAAGTCAGGTAATAAGTAATTTACATGTTATTAATTATTTCTCTTCTACTGAAAATCTCTGAATAGAGGAGATATATGTGTTTGTGATTAATTTTAAAACTTCCCAAACATGTTAGCAGGTAAAACCAATACCTCAAAGATGAGCCATGTTTTAGCAATGAAAGTATCTTTATTTTAGAAATGGTGTTTTACACCCACTCCAAAATAAAGTGATATGTTTCCAATTTTAAAACAGAATCAAGTGTTAAGTGATGTTTAACCAAGTGATTATAGCATTTCAGAAACATCTAAAAGAAAATTACAAATGTATAGTATAAGACATATGGACAAGCTCTTACTTTCTTCCGAGAGATCATTTTCTTCTGCTTCTCTCTCCATCTCTTTACACCACCCTTCCATCCTCTTAGTTTCAGTATGCAGCAGCTTCATAAACCACGACCCATCCCGTCGACAGGGAGACATCCGTCCTGTTTCAACTGTCTCAATGGCTGGTTCCAACCAGGGTTCGGGTGGAGGGAGATTAGAAGTGTCTACTTGGGTCCTATAATCTTCTCTGTAACTAAACAGCCCCTGTGTCCGTACAGTTCTTACTGCACCATACTGAGTAGGGGTGCTTGGTTCCGAGTGCCGCTGGAAAGAACCACCAAACTGAAGTCCCTTGTCCTCCATTGTTATATGTCCTGGAAAGCCTTCAAGTTCCAGGTCAGCTTGAACAGCCGCTGTTACGCTGTTTGATCGCTTAAACCGGCCGTGTCTGGAGAATAATGGGAAATAAATAAATACAGTCTCTCCCTCCTTCTCTCTCTCTCTCTCTCTCACACACACACACACAGAGCATTCATAAATGGACAAAAGCGCTTTACTGAAAATAATACATTATCTCAACTTGCCTACTATTCAGGATTTTTAAAAAATATTCTTCAGAAAGCTTAAGAAGGAATAATTATGGTTTATTTCAAGGAAGCATGTGATAGGGTATACTGTTAGCACTGATCTGAAGAAAGATATGAATGAAAATCATTTGGCCACGTTTGGAAGCCGACATTGATTTGTTCCCACAGTAGAAAACAAAACACATCATTTGTAAATGAACTGGAAATATCCTGCAAATATTGCAGTGATTCCCATTATAACTGAAGTGAATAAAGGCAAATAAATGAGTTATAACTGTCTCAGATGTGGAGAGAAAAGAGGACATTTGATGATATGTTTCTCAGATTTTTATGAAATCTGATACACTTCAGTGCACGGATACCCAGATACACATACTGACATGGATCTATATTCTTACACCATATACTATTTATCAAGCACACAGCAATGCACACACATTTTGCTTGACATACCGTTTATCATTTTCCACCTGCACTCCAACTGAATGATATTCTCGTAGGCCTTTGCTCTCAGTATCCGAATCAGTTGCTGTTTCCACCTAGTTCAACACAAAAGATAAATCTGCAGAAGTGAACATTGAAAATCCAGGATTATTACTATCTCACGGATTTCAACTAAGGTATACTGCCTGTTCATAGCTAGTATATCTGTTATGTCTGTGAGCTACCCAGATTTTCAGTGCAAGTTACTCATAAGAAATGTCACCATGAAGTATAATAATCCAGTGTATATAATGTGGTTTACTTTATAAAACTGTGAACAACTATCTTTTGTCCTGCTGTGGTTTGGAAGCTATGCAGGCAGAATGCACAGAGTGGGATTGTATGTACTGCCCCTGTTCAAGAGCTCTTTTAATGCATAGAGCTGATACATGTGCCATGCACTGTGTATGCAGAAAGGTACTCTCCTCCTAAGCAGAGCTCTGAGAAAAAAGAAGAGGAATAACTGAGTGGGACTTCTCTTTCTATGAATGAAAGGATACCTTCCATTTTTGCATGAAACTGGGATCCACTGGAGGCATTGCTGGTGAAGGAAGGGAATACGTGGTGACTTTCCTTGATTCTCAATTCCTTCTGTAGCTCCTTGTGTTGTTTCCTATTTTGTTCTAGCAGGTCCTCAGCCACAAATAAGAGTGTGGAAACCAACATGGACACATGAAGGAAAACAGGGGAAGTGGAGATGATTGCCTTCCTAATCCCTTCTTCCAGCACCAGCAGAAGTTATCTGAGCACAAGACCAGAAATAAATCCCTTCCCAAGTCTCCAGTCTCATGCAAAGAACTGAACTTCCCACATACCTTGGTCACATGGAGGATCAGTGCATGCAGACCCTATGAACAGGTGGAGGCCAGCAGAAGGGTAAGTGGGCTTGACTGGCTCAAAACGTCATTACCAAAGGAATTCCTAGTCTTATAGTAGCTGATGGGGACTGAACTCTTAATTTATATTTTAAAAGTTCTGAATGTTTAATTCCTGGTGCCAGAAAATCAATACAAGGGACATATAGTCTCTTGCAGATTATCATTATGTGCAGCTTGCCAATGCTGACACTGACTAAATACCCCAATGATTACTTCCATGTTTTAATACCTTTCGTTTCCTTGCCATGCCTAGAAGCAGAAACCAATGCCAAATGAGGATTTTCTATGCAGTTTGGCAAAGTAAGTATTTTAGCAGCAAGTGTGCACAAATAAATCTGTAAAGTAATAAGGGGGGCATTAAAAATGAAAAAAGAGAGTACTTTTTTCCTTTCCAATGAAAAAAGGTTGCTGGTGTGATTATATACCTGTTAAAATCACAGTCAGTTTTGTCATAATAAACAATACAGCACAGCCCTTTAGAGTGTTCAAACTGAAACTGCATTACCTCACAAATATAACATAGTTGCAATGATGCTTCATAGATGTCCCCAGAGACACAGGTAATCTCAGAGAAAGTGCTAGTTGGATTTTTGAGAACTGGTCCCATTTTATCTGCCCCATCAATTGTATCAAGGGCTGTCTATATCTATAAATGCTAGATATAATCCAGTCTTCTCTATAATGCCGTATTAGAAGAAGACTCCAGCTCTTTCTTTTATGAGCAACACTAGAACCAAACTGAACCATTGATTATGTGGTGAACCTAACAAGTCTACCTGTGGTTTCAGTAACAGAGTCATGCTTGAGAGATAAGACGTTTTGTTTGTATTTTGTCTAAGTAACTGACATTGCTAGCGGTGGACCTTCTCCTTGCCGTCCCCTGTCTGATGACAGCTTTCCTTGCTTCCTGTTAGGCAGTTAGGGAGAACTTTCTGCCTTTTGTTACTGCTGTGTTTTCCAGGCTAGTGGAAAACTGTGCAAGTTGTCATGTAAGGTGGTGATAATTAGCTTTGCTTGATGCATGTGGTCTCTCCTTTGGGAGAGGCCACTTCAAGAAAACCTGAGAGCACCACCCTGTTAGGTCCTTTGTCTCTCTTGCCCCTATGTGAGGGAACTGGCTCCTAGTAAAGGTCTAGTATTTAGTAACCTTAGGAGACGTGCATGGGAAGAGGAAGACACTGCTTAGGAGGCAATGACTCTGCAGACCCATTCCAGTGGAAGACAGATATTTTCTTCAAAATGTTTTAGAAGTCAGCCACTGAATTCTTAATTTGTTAACTAATTAGTGAGTTTGACAATTAATTCAGTTGCCTGTTGCACTCTACAATGCCCAGATATGCTGACTTGGACGTGAAAAGTTCGTATTTACACGTTCCCTATGGAACTCACCAGGTGGCTTCAGACATGTCATTCTCTCTCATTCTGATGAACCTAACAAAATTATTGTGGGAATCAAGTATTTCCTGAATACTGTTTCAAGGGAAATATGTTACAAATATAATATATGCAATTACATCTAATCTTTCCAGAGATGTTTGTGCCGTTTCTGTTTTCATTTTGAATGCGTTCCATAATATTTCAGATATTTTGCTGGGCATTTCTCTAGCAACAAAACAAAATCTACCTGCAGTTCCACTGATAAATTATATCCTGTCATTTCATGAACTCCTTTTAATAATAATGCCAAAGAACAGATATATTATTAGAAGTACACCATTATTGCATAAAAATCAGTTATTATGGCACTATGTCACCTTTCCAATAACAGACGGATAATTCACAGTGTATTTGTCTTGTCTTAATGGGTGTTAAATAACTGTGTTGATCATCCTTTCTAGTTGAAGAAAGAGATTATAGTAGGTTGTTTGCAAAAATGTGTGTCCACATTTCCTTCCTCGTTGCCTTATTCAGGCCAATTTTCATCTAAGGATTATAGTCTAAAAAGGGATTGCAAAAATAGCACAATAAACCTTTGGTTGCCATGGCATCTACCAATAGCATTTGTTAGATACCGGTAATTAGCATTCACACTATAGCACCATATATGCCAGTGACCCAGACTTCCTGTTGCAAAATACTGAAAGTCATAAAATTGTACTCCTGAATGAGGCATGGCAACAGTTTACAGAAATGTGACCATAAGGATATCTGACATATATATATATATATATATGTCTGAAACATGTATGGGGGTCCTACTCAGACCAGTGGGTTGCAGATAATGTGAAACCATAGTCAGTGATAACAACAGTTTTAGTCTGGAGAGCACCAGCCTGGAGAAGACTGATCTACACTTAGAATCTCCGTAATGTAGATTTTAGAACAGTTCCATGCTACAGGATCCTTTGATGTCTGGGGTTGTTGTCAATTCAAATATCAGAGTGGCAGCATCAGTCCATGAATGTCTGTGCTGCATCACTAGGAGTACAGTGTCTAGGTCAAGGAAGTGATAGTACCACCCTATTCTGTTTGGTCAGACTGTGCCCACTTCTGGGCACCACAGTTCAGGAAGGATACTGACAAGCTGGAACACGTCCAGAGGAGGGCAACCAAAGTGGTAGAAGGCCTGGAAACCATGCCCTAGGAGAAGCAGTTTAGGGAGCTGGGTATGTTAGGAGAAGAGATGGTTAAGAGGCACTGTGATAGCTAAGTCTGAAGGGATGCCATACAGAGAATGGAACAAGCCTGTTTTCTGCTGCTCCAGAGATGGGGACATGGAACAATGGCTTCAACTTCAGGAAAAGAGATTCCATCTAAGCAATAGGAAAAATTTCCAGATGGTAAGAGCAGTTTGACAGTGGAATACACGGAGTGTGGTGGATTCTCCTTCTTCGAAGGTTTTTAAACAGAGGTTGGGTGGCCATATGTCAGAAATGCTTTGATAGTGTATTCCTGCATTGCGGGGGGTTGGACTCAATGGCTCTTGTAATCTCTTCCAACACTATGATTCTATGTGTACATATTGTTAGTGTAGCAGTGAAGGGTCAAGCCTGGAAGCATTCAGTGTGAATGTACTTTTACGGAAAACAAATGGCCACGTGCAAAGATCTCTAGTACTACAAGACTATGGATGCACTGGTTTGTTATATTATGGAATGTATTTCACATGTTATTAAGTAATATGGTCAAAGACTTGATTGTATTTACACTACATAATTTCAACACTTTGATACCACTTTTACTGCTTTGGTTCCATCCTACAAAATTATATAGATCTATACTTGGGTGAAAGACATAGAATTCTGCAACACTGTAATTCCAGGCAATGCTGTGTGGAATTCTATATACACCTACCCCTCCCCAAACCCCGCCCCCCAAATACCAGGATTTCTTAGAACAGAGCCAAGGCAGTTAAAGTGAGATCAAATTGCTACAATTGTGCTATACGTATATACCCCATGTCTTTAATGGAACTGGGATATTCCAAAACTGGTGTTTTCTGCTGAAAACACATAAAATGTAAAAGAGACGCCCAGCCACTGAGCACCTGAAATTTACATGCACCAGGCAGCTTTGGCCAGTTGCAGCTTTCAAATATTCAGGGATGTGTTTTCCTGCTGCACTTACTCATTGTGCAAAACCCCCAGCACATCTGCTTATAGAGGGATGACACCAGTAGAATTGGACTGCCACATAAAGTGTGAAGTGTCTCTAAGACAAAGCTGAAAATAAAATGAATAGGAAAGCAGGGTAAGCTCAGCTATAGTGTTCCAAGCTTCCTAAGAGTGAGGGTATTAAATCATAACATTCTACATCTGCTTTTCTTCCCTGTCAGTACTGGAAAGTGTGAAATAATGTTGGTGAGATAATTCCCACTGGTCAAAGTGCTGTTTGCATGATTGCTTATTCTTCTAAAAGCTATGTTCTTTAACTGCTCCGTATGGGATTGCTGCTAGAGATGGTTGCTGATTTCCACCCAAGGAGTCAAAAAGTTAAATGAAGAGTGTCACAGTAACCTCCTGCCTTACGTTAAGCTTCTTTCCTTCATACTGTTGGCTTACAAAGCATGTTAAATTGGAGCATGATTTTAAAAATCCAGTAATTAATAATCCTGCTATGAGTGAAAACACAGGCAGGTGTATTGCAATGTCACTCCACAGCCATCTAATAAGAAAGCTAGCAGGGTCCTTAAACATAAATATGTAAATATGAACTGGAATTTTCTATCAGCTGCGTAGCTACACAAGCCCTGTAATTATGTAGATATACAGTTGGCCCACCACATCTGTGGATTCTGTATGTGAGATTCAACCAACCACAGCTTGAAAATATCCCCCACCCCCAAAAAGAAGGAATCCAAAAAGTAATACTGTTTTGCCATTTTATATAAGGGATACCATTTTACTACACCATTGTACATAATGGGACTTGAGCATCCACAAATGTTGGTATCCACAGAATGGCTTGGAATCAAACCCTAGTGGATACTGAGGGCCCACTGTATGTATTTTCCTGGCCCAACTCTCTCCCAATCCCCGCTTCCTGAGCAAAAGCAATTTTGATGAATGGAGATCTGTTTCACTGTTGACTGGGAAGCAGTTGACTGATATTCCCATCCTCCCAGGAAAAATCTCCAGTGTGAGAGGCCAAAGCAGGATCCATTGCACAATTACTCCTCATACCAGAAATTGCTTCCACAAGGGGTGGGTGGGAACATCAGTCAGCTGCTTCCCAATCAACAGGGGAACAGACCTGTGTAGCTTGCAGCAGCTGCTGCCCAGTATGTAGGGACTGGGTGATTTTTCAGGGTCCTTAAGTATCCCCTAAACTAGGGAGTACATAGGGATCATGAATGCCAAGTAATCATGAACGCAAAACTCTAGGTTACGCATGCATAACTGCCTTAACGATTTCCAGTCAATATCATTCCTTTCAGTGTTCTGAACACAGGATTCAGTGAGAAATCAGCAAGGCCGATGAAGCACATGCTTTCTGCATTGTAACCATTAAAGGTCATGCTACTTTTATTTATTGCAACCATAGTAATCAGTATGAAAAGATACAATTTATTTTATGAATTTGAAAAGCGAATTTGAAAGTGACTACAGAAATTATTTATCTGTGAATAAATCATTTTGCTGATTTTGTATTTCTGAGTTGGTGGGCTACATATTCTCAGAGTTATCTGCCACAAGGGACTAGGTGCTGGAAGGTTTTACTTCATGAAAATATACAGTTCAGCTTTGTGAGTTTTTTTTTTAAATAAGAGTCTATACGTTTGGCAAATAATGTTTGTCATTTGTTGGACTTGAAAGCAAGCAATGAGGACTGAACATCAGACGCCTTGTTGCTATAGAGATTCAACTGTGTCTGTGTAAATGACTGGACAAATATATTAAGGGATTCTGTAAATACACAAAACAAGCCAGGTAATATATAGGCAGGCACAGCCCTTGCAGAGAGCATCGCCTTCAAAGGAGGAGGAAAGACGGGAAAAGAAAAACATTCAGTGATGGAATGAGCATTTCTTACTAGAGAGGCAGGAGATGGTAGTTTGAACCCACTTTGGGCCCAGCCTTGACATAAAAGAAGATGAGAATAGCTATCTGCACCTTCCCCACTTGAGAAAAAGGTCTGAACAGAAAAATAGTCCCTGGAAACTCAGATGAGGGTGGGGGTCTTCTGAGCTTTTCATTATCATATGTCAAAGCCCTCCTTTAAAAGAAAAAAACCCACAAAAAAGGAAACCTTATTGCAGCGCACTGCAGCGCAATACAGCTCTGTGCTTAATTACTGCTTATGCACACAGAAAAGAGCTGACCTGAACATTTTAGGTTTATGCTACGCTGCATTCTGTATCAAAGTCACTTCAGAGATAGCAAGATGGATTTCTGTCTAAACTTAGGAGCATGATATAGGCCTAGAACTTTGGCTAGAAATGCTCATTAGGAACCCTTGTAACATTTACTGCAGAAGTGCTTTTCAAAGATCTCTTTTAAATGAGATGTATCTAACCAGGAAGCATCTATTTAAGCCCTGCAATAAGTGGTGTCAGCAGAATGGTTTTTGCTTAAAAGGGACAGTATTTCTACTTAGTGAAGTTTTTTTTTTTTAAAGAAGATACCAAGCGTCCTCCATTACGCTTGAGGCAGAGAAGAGATGCTTGCATTAACTTGGGATTTGTGTGTCATTTGATCATGAACAGTGCTGCCGGGTTAATATAAGAAACATGGCAAAAAATGCAAGCTTATTTTTTTTATGTGCTCGTCCTAACAACATGAATCAAATATTTGGTGTATTTTTATGCAATATCAGGAACTACCTTCTCCTTTTACTTCAAAGGACCTTGTATCTTCCTATAAGTCATCCAAACCACCTCTTATTATTTGCCAGTGATTTTGTAGAACCCTCCAATGATTGCAAACTAGTCATTGTTAGCTAGCAGAGTAAGGGGAGGACCTGCATTGACACCACCATTGTGTCTCAGGCCCTTTCCGTACCTTACCTTGTTCCAGCGCTGGAGTGTGGGGATTGCGTGAGCAGCCTCTGCCAAGAGGCTCTCCCTTCCCTACTGCTTCCCTGCTCCCTTCCCTACCTGCTCGTGCAAGAGCCCCGCCTCTTCCTTCCACAGTGCAGCCTGGGACCTTCCCAGGCTGCACTGGGGCAGGAAGCATAACCGGTCCGGCTCCAGAGTAAGTGTGCGCGGGGCCTGGGAGCAATGCATGATTGCGCACCATTTGCAGCTTCTAGCCGAAAATGAAAAGGTGCATGATTGGCCCCTGGAGTGTCGCGTGATTGTGAGTGTATTGTACAGATCACTCCTTGCAATCGTGTGACGCTACAGACCCTCTTTCACATGGCAAATGCCGTGTGAAAAGGGCCTCAGGAGAGAGGTTTTTTCCCTTGTCTGCCTGCCTGCTGCTACTGGTGGCCTGCCTGTCTTCACCTCTCTCTCTCCGTGGATTGTTGCCTGACATCTGCTCCCGACAGCACCAGGCCCCCCGCTGCTATGCTGGCTGGTCAGCTACAGCTGTCCTCTTCCTGCAAGAAGGTCAAAGCTGGATACCTGAGGTGGTGGGTCCACAAGCAAAGGGGTGGCTGCCTCTTCGGGGGAGCTGCTTTGGAGGTACAGCAAGGGTCGGGGCAAGCTCCCTTGGTTGGAGGGTAGAGGAGTGTGTTAATCATGGTCTTTAAAATATCTTTTCTGCTGGCAGTTAAAAGCAAAGATGAATTATATGGGGAGAACAGGAAGTGAATTGATCCAGGAAGCAAAAACAGGCAGCAGGAAATATAGAGTTGGGAGACAGTGTTGTAACTATGGGAACAGGGAAAGCCAGGGAGTGCTTGTTACCCCATAAACTGTCTCCAACTTCAGAAGGTGTGACTAGCCCTGGCAACAGGCCCCCTGGGCTTAAAATGCTGTTGCTCAATGCCAGGTTGGTAAATGGAAAAGCACTCTTGATCCAGGACCTGATCCTGGATAATAAAGCTGGCCTCGCTTGCATAAAAGAGACCTGGCTTGATGAAGCTGGGCTTGAGGATTAACTCCTCCTGGCTTTGTCAGCCTGGATTCTCTGTACAGCAGCAGGCAATGCCTGGGGGCAGGGACATGGAGTTGAAGGGGCCTACTGGGATTCCATCTTCCCCACCATGTGCCTTATCATATTGTCTGCTGGGTCTGAGTGTGTGTTTTTGAAGGTCCAAAACAAATAACCAAGTACTACAAGTGTGATCCAGCTTTTGTTAGTAACTCTTGTGAATGAGTATATCACAGCCACTTCCTCTGTTTCTCACCCATGGTAACCTTATTTTATGCTAGTTAACATTCTGAAACCTGCTTTCAGTCATGTAAAATAGGCTGGTACAGACTTAATGTTGGGTCAATTATCATCACAAATTTTAAGTAGGGAAAACATTCATTTGAAAACTTCCTTATGTGAAAATACTTTGTCAACCATTTAATATGTCACAGTTGATATGTTTCAGGTATGTTTTCAAAGAAAGCTAAGGTTCTCAAGTCTTCATATAGGGACTATAGCATTTCATTTTGCCTATTGAGCTTTTCCCCTTCCATATACTCTATCCTGTTTGAAAGGAAAACAACAAAACAAAACACCAAGGCTATACTATCCCTATCCATAGCTCCAGTTGTGTATGGGCATATTAAGTCTTGCAGCATCTTTCATCCTAGCAGCCTACCTGGGTGCATGCTTAAAATATGATCATAAAGAGAGATGGCATAGTGCAATTCTGCTGGCAAAACAGGGAAGAACAAACAAGGTACGCTAAGGCCTCTTCTTCAAGGTCAAAAACAGAGGAGAGGGATGGTCAACTGTAGTCAATGATTTTACTATTGGCAGAAACCTATATAAAAGACTGAATTGAAAGTGTTGGGGAGGCAAAGCGAAAGAGAGAGGAACACGTTGTTCACCTGTGGCTCAGACATATAATTTTCACATCAAGCATTAATGACCGGTAACTTGCCTAGGGAGATATTCATTCATTTTATTTCCAGGCACTGCACATTGGCTGAACCCTTTCCTTCATGACCATATAGTCACAATGTGAATTCCAATTTGTGCTCAGCAGCCAGGGATTGTCACTTAGGTTATTAGGAGCCACCGAGTGGTATGACTCATTTCATACGCTATTTACAGCGCGAGGGTGAGCAACTCATCAGAGAAGAGATGTTAACGGCAGGCTACCTGAATGCCTATAGATGAACGCCGACTCTTAAGGAACTCCTCAGCTTTTGTCACGAGGATGGCCTTGTCACTGGTTCGGACCGAGGTGCTTTGACTCTCAGACATGTGGCGTTGTGCAGCTGCGGTTTCCATGGCAAGGTTCATGGCCTTGTTGCTATCCAGACTGTCTGTAGAGTTATACATCCCTCGACTGTCTTGAGGCCAGGGGGAAATCCTCTGAGTCCGACTATCATGATAGGCATCCTGGGTTGATTCTGTGCTGCTCTGTGCTGTAACTGAGATTAGTGGCTTAGAGGTGGTACGAGGGGGTACAGGCGGCGGTGTTTTTTTGTAACTCGTATAAGTCACAGCTGCAAAAGAAATTCGAAAAAAGAAAAAGGAGAGAAAACAGTTAAAAAAATATACCTTACACTTATAGGAGGCGGGGGGGGGGAAATAAAGTCAAAGGCTGATTATGCTGCTTAAAGCTGGAAGCAATTATGCAATAAACTCATCTGTGGACCTCACAATCAGCATAAATCCTCTCTCACGCAGAAAATGGGTAGCCATAGCAACAGGTTGATTTCATTTCAAACAGGAAACAATGACTGTGAACGTTCCTCTAGCTTAAATAGAGCCCTCCGCCACAGTGAAGATTAGAAAGGAGTTAGCAGAGAAATTCTGCAAATATGTTTAAGCTTGGATGGAGGGTCACAAAATAGGGATCTGAGCATGCAGGCTTTGGTGATTGATGCTCCCCCGGGCTACAAATGGCATGAGAACAAAGGCATGTTTGTTTGCTTTTTCTCTTTGCCTCCATGCAAAGCCAGAGTGGCTTCTGCCTGACCTAGTGGATTAAGGATGGGTTTTGACACTATCATAATGAACCTGAGTTCCCAAGACTTGGAGCAAAACAAAAGAGAACTTGTGTGATTTTCAACTATGGGAGGAATTAAGTGTCAGTGAGAGAGAGAGAGAGAGAGGAGAGGATTGAATAAAAGGAACAAAATGCCTTGCTGTGATTTATAGAAGAGGGAAATGGTCAAAGATGAAGTATGCTTCTTAAAACCTGTTTCCCTCTTTCTGGTGGTAGAATTCAAAGAGGTAGCTCGGTTCGTCAGTGTGCGAAGGTCTTGTAGCCGCTACAAGAGCCTGCTTATAAAGGTCTGTTCTTAGGCACTTTGTTCCTAAGTAAAGTAGACTTAAGTCTACAAAAGCTTATGTTACCAACTTCTTTCTCTCAGTTAATCTCAAAGGTGTTACAGGGTCCTTTCCTCTCCTTTTGCACGGTGAAGTGGCTTGCCCTTTCGTAAGGAGGATGGCTTTAAGCTGTCCCAGTTTTTATTCTCTATTTTGTCACCTAATAGGGCTCTGAGAAATCACCCAGGGGAAAACTGTGTGAACAGGTAACTGAGGGGCAGAAACATTGATTACACTGTGTAGTCATGTCCCATTGACCTCCATCAATGCAAGGCCCCTGAAGGAAGATTGTTTTATAACAAAAATTACGTAGCCTTTCCCCCCAAAAGCCCCTCGCCAAGCTCCTTTTATCCCCCTCAATCCACCTCGTGGGGTTCCTTCTGCTCCATCATATCACCCCCAAACATTGTTATTTTGCAAACGAAAAGCGACCGTGGAGGGTTAGTCATACACAGCTGCAGTGTAACATGTTGTTTGCCTGTGATTCCAGCACTGAAACCTCAAAAAATAAATATTTTTTGTCATTCATACAAAGCTGTTTTTCCCCTCTCAATTTCTTCAAATCGACTTATCTATGCTACATTTCCCAATGAAGCACAGCATATTAGAACAATTCTTGACAGTATATTTTTATTGAGGCAAATGTATTTTAGATAGAATTTGGGAACAGAAAGCAAAAGGTTACCAGACAAAGCAGGAGTGACTCAAAGGCATTTTGCTGCCTGAGGCAAAGCAAGAAAATGTGTTTTCTACTCCATCCCCATGAAAGCGCACAGTACCTATGGCCAGTGAAGTCATTTTGGTACCTGAGGTAAATGCCCCCCCCAGCCTCTTCCCTTATTTCTGCAGAAAAAATATACTGTAATAAGAAATTGAATAGCTAAATGTCCTGCCCTTTGGTGACACCCATATCATTTGCCAGAGGCAGTTAGCTCAATCTGTTAAATAACAGGGCTGACCCTGGGTAATTTGTAACTGTTAACATCTCTCTGGGTAACACTGTCTATTACAGGTGGAATCCCACAGTTGAAAGTCCCCTCACCATTTTCTTACATCCACACAAAAATGAGCCATACCTGAACAAAACCTGGTAGCTTGGAAACCAAATTGACTGAAGTTGTGGGTTATATGCAGCCATTTTGGAAATGCTACAGCAGATTGCAAACTGAGTTTAAAGAGGCTGATAAACGATAGCAGAATAAAATATTTTCCACTAGTCTACAGTATTACATATTTTAAAGGAATTGCAAACATAGATGGTAGTGTGGTATAGTGGTTTGAGTGCTGGGCTAAGACTCCATGGAACCAGGGTTTGAATCCCCATACTCTCTCACACTCAGAGGAAGGCAATGGCAAACTCCTTCTGAGCAAATCTGGCCAGGAAAAGCCTTAGGGTTGCCATTCATCTGGAACAACCTGAAGGCACACAGCAACAATAAAAACATACAAGAAAACTACATATAACTACAGACACACTTTTAAAAAAAGCATGCACAAACTAGCTACTTTTTGTTCTAAAGAAACTGTAGGAGTGGAACTTCAAGCTGGAATGTGTCTCTGATGTGGACCAAGTAACAATTTTCCAGCAAAATCCCCTCAACCCAGGCTACTATTTGAACACCCCATGCCATTAACTGGAAAAAGCAGCTTCCAAAACAAATACATAAGTAGAAAATTTTGGCAAGAAATCAGTGGCAGTTCGCAGTCCAGATTGGGAGCTGGTGGTTTTTTTTGGCTTTTTTTAAAGGACAGTGAAAATGACCAGCTTAAAAACAATTTTTTTAGCTCATAATCTTCTCATCATGACTATGATATTATTATTACACATGGCTTATTTAAAGATATTCAGACAAAGGCCTTTTCCGCATGGTGTGGCTGGCCCGCAGTTAGAACACAATGGCAGCGCCCTGCATGTCGTGCTTTTGCACGACATTGTCACAGTCCCACTGCCATCTTGTCTCTGTGCATCGCATGAGCGTGGTATTTGTAAAATGGAAAAAAATCCATTTTACACCTACCATCACACCATGCTGCTGCCTTTCCCGGCCATGCGGAAATGTGGAAGCACACTGGCAACACCCAGCACAACCATGGCAAATTCCCCAGCACAACAATGGCAAATGCCCGGCTGCACTGCAAAAGGGAAGAGGTGGGGCCAGAGTGCTCCCCGCCGTAGCGACCTGGCAAGGTGTGAAGGAGAGCGTTCCTGGCATGCCTTCCCTCCCAAAGGACTTCGCGGAGCCCCATCATGCGGAAATGGCCAAAGTCTTTCTTTCTTTCTCTTTCTGTGTCTCTCTGTCTTTAAAACCTGAGTGATTCACTGAGCACATGGAAACCCACAACATTATTTCCTCTGCACTGAGAAGAATGGAACCTGGATTTTCCCCTGAAGTGTTCATGGGACCCACTTGTACTGTGCAGTAATATTTCCATTACTCTATATCCTCATATTAACAAGTAAAGTACTCTTGTCTATGTGTGTTTCAGTCCTTTTCTTAAATGCTTGTTAATCAGATGGGTGTTTTTGAGGGTGAGTCTGAGGAGACAAAGCAACAGAGCACCACCAGTGGAGCTAGATGTCTCTGATGGGTGCTGGGGCACAGAACTTGAGGAGATAACAGCTTGATACTTCCACAGGTGGGTGAGACAGGGGTCCACTCATGATGCCAATGACCCTGTAGGAAGATGGGGTATTACTAGCTCAAAAGCAAGGCCTGTGGGGGGGGTAACTTCTGGGATGTTTTTACCAGAGTATCCTGGTACTAATGCAGGGATGCCAGTTGGAAATTAAAATAATGTTTTATTGGGGGGAAAATCGCAAAACATACACAAGATTCAGCCTCATAACCATACAAGGCTAACTGAAGGAAAGGAGGGAAAATTGGATAGTGAAGAGTTAGTATAAAGTGGGTAATATTTACCTAACCTGAAGAGAAGAGATGAAGTGATGTTGCTCAAACTAAAGGTCTAAAGGTAGCACAAGATGGGAATCTGAAAAGCAGAGTGATGGTCTATGCCCAGTGTACTATGGATTGTCTGGCTTGTAGCCAGGGTTTAAATATCCTTTTTCTGCCCTGAAGGGGATGGTCTTAATGGCTCTCTGGCTGAGCAAACAAAAGGGGTCTGGAGCCAATTAATGGTCTCAGCATTAGGTGACAAAGCATTGATGCGAATTGTGATAGCTCCTTAATGGCTGGGCAGGTGAGAGAACAAAAGGGGGAAGTTCAGCAGGAAGGAGGCTGTAGGGTGTTGTCTGTTGCTCTGTCTAGGAGTTTCAGTGGCTATTGTCTTCTAGGTTTGGGCTATTGGGAGGACCATCTTCTCTGACTAATCCTCAATGAATTTATGACTTGGCCATGACTTAAGGCTCCTTCTGGTCTGCTTTTGCATGTGTTCAGTCAGTCCTCTTTGCCATCATGACTTTTCAGCCATAAAAGTATGATTTATATTGAGTGCCAATTAAATAATGTTCATTGGCAATCATGTTATGGAGTGGGGGTATACAGTAAGGTAACAAGCTAATCAAACAGTACTTGTGACTATTAACTTAAGAAGATCGTTATCTTCCAACTAGCTAGGCCAACACATGAGCCTTTTTTTTTCTCTTCCAGCACAGCCAATACAGATTCAAGAAATGGAATCGTCCCTTTTGGCCCATATTGAGAGACATTATCATTCAGGAAAGAATGCCCAAAGGACTTACTGCTGGCATCAACAACCATGAATGCAAGGACTGCCTGCTCTATCACTACAGATGAAGAGGAGGTCCCAGAAAAACTATGGAGGGAGATGACAACCACTCAAAGACAGGAGAAGTAATATTCAGAAGGAAGAGGATACCATCCAATGAGGATACCTTGTCCCACAATTACTGCACATATGGACAGGGATTTTGGTTTCCAAAAAGCTAGGCACAGGAATTTGACTGCACTCACCATCTTACAAACACAAAAACAAATACAAAACCAAAAATCATTTCCTGCCTACCTTCCCTGTTCTGTATGAGCTTTCTTTATTTCAACATTGCAATTTAAGTCATAGGAGTATCTTCTTTTGCTGCCATTATAAAACAATTGGGAATCAGAAATCCTGGAAATCTACATGAAATATATAGAGATCTTTCTGCCCACCCTGATCTTCCATAAAATAACTTCCATTTTAGTTTAATAAGGAAGAAGTTTAATGGTAGGGGAGATAAGGAGCAGTCTACAGCATAAATATACATTAAAAAAAATAACATTTATTTATTTTTAAAAGTCTTTCCTTCATAGGAACACTCCCAAAATCTGTGCTGTGTCCATATTCTTCTTTTTCCTCCTACATGGATGTTCTGTTTGGAAAAGCACAAAGAAAAACACACTCATTTATCTGCATGCATGCAACAATTTTAAATAGATTATCCATAGACAAGGGAAGGAGATAACCTAAACATGCTCAAAGTTAAGCTGCTCAACATTAACAGAAGTTTGCTAAAATTTACATAAAATTACTCTAGGGCCATTGTTCTCATCCTTTGGTTTTCTAAAGACCCAGAAGTTCTAGCCAGCATAGCCAATGGTCAAGAACAGTGGAAAATGAAGTCTCAGACATCTGAAGAACCAAAATTTGAGAACTTTTGCTCTAGAGGGTCCCACCCCTCTGCTAAATTACATTAATCTTGTCCAACATTTAATTATGGCTGTCCAGTCAAAGTAAAGGTGTTCAGAATCAACTTGTGTTCACTATGAATGCTTCCAGATGAGGCATTTCTTGTGAACTCACTCTGCCTCATTCACAAGACTTAACAGAAGGCCTTCTTAATATTGTCTTTCATTTTATAGCCCTTCTATGTTTTCTCACTGTTCCTTCTGTCTTTCTGGTTACTGGAAGACAGTCTCTGCTCAAGAAGAAAAGATGTACAATGCATTGGCAGTGCTAGGAGCCTTTCATCTGGAACTCCTAGTGGCCACTACAGTTAATTTGGGGCTGATCAGTAAGATTGCAATTATATACAATCAAACAGCTTAAAAACTCACATTGGTGCTGAGGTTGTTCAGTATGTTGAGGAGAATGCCCTTGTATCACTAGGTGAGGCTATCACAGAAAGGAAAGGATGACTGAAATAAAACCCATGCTATTTGAAATTATAGAATTCTGAAAAAGGTTCGAAGCAGACACATGCACTAGGACTGGATTCCTAATATGAACTAACATGAATGGAGAGGTTATCTTGGAGCACCAATGGCTAATCCTTTTTACCTCAAGGCCCATACTTCCTAATCTGTCAGGGGCTTCATGCTTACAGTGGGTGAGGCTGAAGCCGGTGGGGGATAGGACCGGAACTTAAACAGATGAATGCCTTTCTCTTTACCCCCTGCCCTTTTCTCTCAGCCTCTCCCCTTTCATTTACAAGCCTGTTAAGGAATGAACAGAGGTCTGAACTTCTTATTTCTAGAACATGTTTGAGATTAGACTGAGGACCACTGTTTGCCCATCCTTGCCTCAGATGCACAGTGCCAAGGCTTGCAAATTACTTTTGGCTGGCCAAGTCTCTTTCCTGCTTCCAACTGTCTTAATCTTAATCAATATGCCCTCTCCTGGCTCATGCGGCTGCAGCATGTTCACTGCCATCATCCATGGTCAACTTGTCAGGTCCATGCTGGACTTTGTTTCCATTCATGCTTGCCTCTTTCTTTAGTTTATTATGCCTTAAATGCATTGCCAGAATGTAATCAGGACATTGGCAGTTTTACGACCCTTCTGTCCTGGCTTTGTAAACATCAACATGGATTGGCTGGACTGCAGAATTTGTAGTGTGGCTCCCAGACAATGTTCCCTCTGCTCACAGGATCCCAAACCTGTTGATGGCAATAGAGCAAAGATACATAAAGCCAACACCTCTATGACTCTGACTGCAGGAGGGGGAATGGAAATAAAGAACTCTAATTAGCAAAATCCAGGAGGACCCTATTACTTCCCCTGGTTCACTCATCCTATAGTCCAATTTTTCTGAGGCAAGGGAGCCAGGTCCATTTGGAAGTATGGCTGTATGCAGAGCAACAAGAGGGGAGAGAAAGAAGTGAAGCCTTCTCTTCCACTCACTAGTCTAAATCCACTGAAGCCGGCTGATTCACTACAGTTTTGCAGAGATGCCTGTTCCCTTTCTTACTCCACTGTCCCACTGTGATTTAGGAAGAGCCATTGCTTTGTTCTGATGGTGTGTCTTTGTATCTGATTTTCAAAAGGGCCCAGGCTCAGGAAGCATGAAGAGAACAGTCATAACTCCATCACCTTCTGCCTTCCCTCATTGCAAAGGGGCTCCCCTTTCCCAAATCACTTTCCCCTTAAATCTGGAGGGGAGTAGATCTACTAACTTTATACCCTCTGTGGCTCAGTCACCTTCTTATCCCAGCCCTCCCAGAGTGAAACCCAGAAATCTCAACCCACCTCTGAGTGTAAGTCCTGCAGAGCCGATTCTGCTGTCCACAGTGCTGTCACATTACCAATCTTGCCATTCTTGCAGGGCTCATAGAAACCATCTGCCATGGTGATACGCACCATGGTTTCTGGGACACATGATGTTATGTTGTGAGTTATAAGGCTATATTTTGCGTTATTGTTGGAAGCCACCTTGGCAGCAAGCTGTAACATGTTCACTCACATTTCAGCCTGCAAACTGGGAGGTCTTTTGAAGTCTGCAAATGTTTTCATGGAATGTGATGTACTTGTTTATTTGTACCCAGACTTTCCCCAAAGTTGGGATTCAAGACAGAATGGATATGTTTCAGGAACACACATCTCAGTTCTACTCTATTTTCAATTCGCTTATTGACAATTCTGTTCAGAGCTTTAAAAGTTGCCCTTTAAAAAAGTAATTACTTATATAACTGATTATATAACCTCAAGAGGTAATTTGTTATAGTTAACGTAGGGAAAATAGTAACTTGATACATTGTTTGTTAAAATACTTTTTACTTTGGACTGCTCTGATTATTACTCAGCATTGAAAAGAGAGTTGCATACATCTTGAAAAATTAGACTCAAAATGCTTCTCAAAAATGTCCTTTAAATGTAAATTACATCACAGGAAATGTTGTCTCCCACAAATACTTGCCTCTTGAACTACATTTGAAATCTAATTTCATTGGGTCTTCTGTTTTTTAAAAAAGTAACTATATAATTGCATAAGTAATTAGGATACTTCCAAATTCCGTTTCTGCCTATAAGTAAGCAATGGCTTCCAAATATTTCTGAAAATGACATTCTCAAAAGTATTAAACAATGTTGTGTAAGAGGGTATCCTTTTTTCAATTCATCTTCCACATTAGAGAAATCTCACATCCGGTACGGTTCAATGGAGTATAACATCATCACATAAAAATTACATACATTCAGTTCAGTTCAAGTTTCCTAGCCATAAGCCATAACAAAACTAAAGATTACAAAACATGTTAAAACACATTAGCTGCAATATATACAGAATTAGAAATTTGCCTTAAGAAACTGCAGGACAGTTTTCACAAAGCTCCAGGACAGAATAGAACTATTGACCTCAGATGTTGCAATCTATTGAGTCAGTGGGCTAGATGCAGATGTAAATGGGAGCAGTTATATATTATATAGTGTTGCCCAGGATTTTATTTTCTCATAGGTAATACTCGTTAGAAAGATTTGAGATCCTGCGTCTCTATTTCCCCAAACTGTCTTGTCCAGTACCTGTAACTTTTTGCTGTATTCCCCAATCCAATCTGAATTCAGAGTTATTAACATACAGAAGTTGGGTTCCTGAGGGAATACACTGCCCTCCTCCTTGCTGCTAGGCCTCATCTCCACAGCAATTGATCTGAGCTCTCTGACTGAGAATTCCAAAGGTCCCTCCCTAAACTGCAAACCCCAGGATTCCATAGAATCTCCTTAGGCAGCCAATCATATGAGGTCTTTGCCTGACACAGAGAAACACACAATCTTTGACTTTTATATATTAAATAGATAGAGTACATAAAATGTACAAAGAATTCTTTTGCAGACTTGATCATGTTTAAAATAAATTCATTGATATCAATGAGAATTTGATCATAGCAAATATGTATCCTGTTAATTTTAAAGAATCTGCTCTGAGTATAATGAAATCAGAATCCAGTCCCAGTTATCTAGAATGAGAATCAGTTGTTCAGTTGCATTGGATTGCATGGAGAAGATGGGAAAATAGCCGCCATTTGCTATGGTACAGACTAAGTTTATCAACAAGTCTGTACTACAGTAACAGTATTTGAACCATATGCTAAACCCCTAAGCCTTACCTTTAAGTATTATTGCACAGAGGAGGGGGAGGAGGAGGGGGAGGAGGAGGGGGAGGAGAAGGAACAGTAACAAAACAACAACAACAACAACAACAACAGTAATTCAGTGGATCCGGTTGCCCCAGTCTTTGCAAATAAGGGCAGTTTAAGTGTGAGAAGCCATGAATTAAATAATTTGACAATGTGCTGCTGCCATGTGCCATTCCTAATTACATATCTTTAAAACTGAGAGTAACATCTGGAAAAGAAGGTTCACAATTATTTCATATACTGATGCACAGCATTAAAAAAAAAAGAACTGAGGTATAACAAGATACACAAATAACACAATCATACATAATTCTCTACATGAAGCCTAGCTTCGATTTATCTAGACTTTTTTGCATGTCCTTGGTGTGGAGCAAAGAGAACGGTGTGAGTTCTAACTGCCAGCAAAATGATATAATGAGTCCGGAGGGGTCAGTTACCCTGTCCTCACCCTTGTGATAAACCCACAAGCTGTAACTGCAAAATCACAACCTGTTTGCCAGCTGTTGCAGTTCAGACCTGGCAAAGAATTGTGTTGTTTAGCACACTTTATACCAAATCGCTCTTTTTGATGACTTGGCTGTTGTACTAAATTCTGTTTTAGAGAGCTACAGTATTGCTGGAATTGGCTTTCCTTGTATTTTGGTATAAGAATTACTCACAAGAGCCCTCTCAGATCTTGCACATGTGAATTGGCAGCAAGGTGCAACAGAACAAGCAAGGTCAGTCTTGTACCTACACTTGTATAACATATAGAAGAACAATTCTATCCCCTGAGTTCATTGTATGTTTGGTTAAACTAGCTCAGAGACAACTAGGCAGTTTTTTCCAAGGTTGCGTTAAACATGTGCTTTCAACTGGGAATTAAAATATATTTCACTTTAGATTTAGCTGCATGAATGAAAACATCCATAGATGAGGAGGAAAAAGCTTTCTAGCGATAGTTTAACTGGGAGGTTTTAGGGGAATTTTTGGCCAGCCAGGTGGAGATCACCTTCATGGAACTCTCAGTAGTGTGCCAATTACTAATCCCACCATAAATTCCTTCTTATTCAAAAGCAGCAACCGTCCTATTTTCCACAAAATAATATAACCACTACTTTAAGTGAAAAATATCTAGGCTAGTAGTGATAAAATTTTGCTTGGATCTCACTTATTACCTCTTTTTGGAAAAAAAAGGCACGGGTGCCTATTCCACCTTTTGTGTAACAAGCCTCCTTCATCAAAGGCTCAGGCGTGCCTTGCCTCCCAAGTGCAGTACACCTTGCAATAAGGATAACACCAAGCAAGTGCTTTAGGAGACACTCAGGCCATTTCCGCACTAGCCCGTTATAGTGCTATTATTCTGCTTTCAGCATCCTATGGAATCCTGGGGTTTGCAGTTTAGGGAGGGGCCAGACAGCCCCTCCCTAAACTGCAAACCCCAGGATTTCATAGGATGTTGAAAGCAGAATAATAGCACTACAACAGGCTGGTGAGGAAACGGTCTCAGAGAGGCTTGTCTTGCAGGCAGGGAGAATTTCCTCTCCACCCCAAATTAAGTTGCAACCATCACAGTTTTCAATTAAGTCTCCATTTTCTTGGCAAGCGTTTGAATGAAAGGTGAGCTGAGGGTTAATAGTATCTTGGATCTTATGAGTGGCTTCGCTGAGTTCAACGATGTTACATGTCCTGGATTATCAATCTGCCCAAGGAACATGGGGATGGAAAGACCAATTTGTGCCTCCGTGAAGATCTGACCTAAATAGTTGGTGCCATCATTTCATCAAATATATAATTCAGTGTACTTAAAGGACAAAAAAGGGGAAACTTTTCAAAGATTTTTGAACACATTTGAGCTAAACGAGAGCGACCTCAGTGATTTATAAATGTTTCCTGTTCAATGAGTATGGAGCTCTCTGTGTTCTGATTTATGGCTCTGCTTTAAAAAGCAAATTCAGTTTTGAGTTATGATAGTTTTGGCTGTAAATATTTCATTTTCTAATTACATAATGGCCTCGTTCAAGAATATCCTTTGACATCTTGTCTCACTTCAGGGATTTTGCTTTCATATGGTACTGTGACATTGTTTAAATTTGGTGAAGGGGGGGAACACTGTTGCCATCCTCTTTCACAGTTTGGTTTTTTTATTAATACAAAGAAGCATGAAGTAATGAACAGGGGAGGAGAGGAAAAAATGCAATATGTTTTATAGTTTTATAACAAATTATTTTATAATAAATTATTAATTTTGATAAAGATAGCCTAGATGTGATGTTTAGAAATGTCTGTGTTCCATTGTTCAAGGCTTGCAATAAAATGGCATAGATATACTTTGATTCTCATCAAAATTAATTGATGGAAGTTTGAACAAAAAAACTATATCTATGGCTTTATACAAACATCAGGGTCACCCCTACAATTAGGCAGGATGAGGCAGTTTTCTCAGCCATCCCTGGTATATGTTTCCCAAAGTCCTCCTCCAAAGTTGTTCCTGTTCTCCTTAGCTGGTAGCCTGGTTGTGGTGGGGATGATTCTTTCATGTTTCTGCCCTGGACAGGTTGCTGTTTTAAGAAGTCACATTAT
The DNA here is from genome assembly GCA_948474755.1 of Ctenosaura bakeri. Classification (NCBI taxonomy): domain Eukaryota; kingdom Metazoa; phylum Chordata; class Lepidosauria; order Squamata; family Iguanidae; genus Ctenosaura; species Ctenosaura bakeri. The sequence continues at coordinate 67,083 of CAOLHI010000701.1, forward strand.
TCCAGCCTATCACAGAGATTATCTTTGGGACACATGCCTTATTTTACAGGCATGGAGACAGACAATTTAGCTGAGACTCACGTATTTACATGTGGTGCTTATGATACATACTGATGCTACTTTTGCTGTACTGTAGCCCTTGCTGGAGTCTACAACAAACAGATGCTGGATGGGATGACGGAACAAGGGGTGGCAAGGGAATTAAGGTCAGAGTTGGTTGTACCACATGGTCTGCCCTACAGCTTCTAGAAAGCCAGCGTGGCCTAGCGGTTTGAGTGCCAGATTAGGACTCTGAAGAGCAGGGTTCGAATCCCTGCTCAGCCTTGGAAAACCAGTGGGTGACCTTGGGCAAGTCACACTCTCTTAGAGGAAGGCAAAGGCAAACCCCCTCTGACCAAATCTTGCAAAGAAAACCCCATAATAGGCTTGTCTTAGGGTTGCCGCAAGTCAGAAACAACTTGAAGGCACACAACAACAACAACAACAACGTCATAAGGGGGTTGAATTTAAGGTGGGAGAGCTTTAATTTTATATATAGAACACTTTAAACACTTCAAATATAAAACAGAACTGGAGCAGGTGAGAGATGGAGCACCATAGTATTCAATGAGATATGGGGTAGTTGGTAAGTTAAGAAACTGAAAGATGAGGCAATATTTATTTACTTGAAAAGCCTTGTGCTGCCTTATCTCTGTAATGCCATTCCTTCCCAGTAAATCACACATTATTTGGAAAAGTAACTATGTAATTAGGGAATAACAAGACAGTAGAAGTGAGAGAAGGAGAGAGTAGAAATAGCTGTTAAGGGGACCATTCAGGAGTTCACTGAAAAATAACAAGGTCAAACTAGAACTGTGATTATCAGGGTAATGGGGAATAATGGTGGAGGTCAGATTTTACTCTGTTTCCAAACAAAAAAAATCTAGTTTTCCTTGTACTTTTAATACCCTGCTCTTTCTTAGATTGTGAATCCTTTGAGGACAGAACCACAGACACCTAGGTTTATTTGCTCAGGCCATTTGGACAAACTAGATGACAAATCTAATTAAAGAATTAAACATATCCCAAAATAATTTGTAAAAAACAGATCAGTGTACATAATTCTCCATAATTTATTTTCAGTGTAATCTTGGGGTTTTCTGGATGCTGCATTTGTTAGTCAATAATGACTTCACATTTCTGAATTGAGCATTTGGAAATTTCCCCTGAAGTTAGGATTGTTAATCATTATAATCCTTTCTCTTATAATTTTTTCATGATTCGCATAGGATTAGTTCTGCTTTCTCTTGAGAGTTTTCTGCCCACATACATACCTTTTTGATTCTGTTACTGCTTTTAGTAAAAGTTTTTAAACTCAACTGGAAATATTTCTTCCAAGATGAAAGGCCCACAAGGTCCATAGAGATGACCTGACTACTGCAGGGTAAGCTCATTAACCCCTGAGGTACCTTCATTTTTATCATTCTGTTAACTGGGATGGTGAATTTTGTACTCAAAGGCACCAGATCCCATCTGATCTTGGAAACTAAGCAGGGACAGTTCTGGTTAGTACTTGGATGGGAGACTGCCAACAAATACCAGGTGCTATAGGTTATACTTCAGAGAAAGGAACTGGCAAAACCACCTCTGAGTATTCCCTATCTAAGAAAACTGTATTAAACTCAAGAGGTCACCATAAATCAATAGGTGACCTGAAGGCACACACATACACTCATTACATGGAAACTGACGTGTGCCGAGTTGTCTTTTATTTCTGTTATTTCAATAACAACAGATTTCTCAAAATTTCTGTAAAATATATGCTTGAATTATTGTTTTTTCTGCAGATTTAATAATAATGATCAGAGCTTTATAACTGTTACACTGTTAGTAATGTATTAGTCTTAACAAATCTATCACAATACGTATCAGAGAGATTGGGAAAGAGAAAAGAGGGAGAGAGGGAGGAGGGAGGGAAGGGATAGAGGAGGGAGAGAAAAGGACAGGATAAAGAGACAGGGTGAAAGATGACTGAATCTTGACAAGTAGTCCAGCTTTTGAGTGGAAGGAAAGCCTTATATGAAGCGTGAGTGAGTACAAGATATCACGGACAAAGAGGAGCTACAGGCCTTTGGCAGGAAGCAGGAACACTGGTTAGGTGGCAGGAGGGATCTTTGACTTAGGGACCTTAAGAAACTGGAGGCAAGGAGGTTGTGGCAGAAGCGTTAATCTTAAGACAGTAATAGGCAGAGGAGGCAGGATTTGTGGAAAAGAGGACCAGAAGAGGCAATAAAAGAGGAAGACTGTACACCAGACTGTACTTGCACTATGTTAAAAATGTGTGCGCTCCTGGCCAAAAATCTTTTAGATGTACATCTTAAATAAAGAGGTCATATCTAATCTAGGACATGAAATATCTAAATTTAAAACAAAGGAATAACATGAAAGGAATTCCATTTCATTGAAGCTTGAAAGGCAAAGGAAAGTGGTGGAACCCTTGCTGCTAGAGGTTCATTGCCATGCCAGCACTCTTTTGGGCTCCTGAATTTGGTTCCCCACTTCTCTACAGAGCTTTGGGGGGGGGCTCATTAGGCAACTACTTGATAGCCCTGCTGTAACAATATGGGATCTTTCTGTTTGGTTTCAATTGGGTGATGCATTGTCTTGGTTGTATCACAGTGTTAGAAGCTGCTTTGAAGTCTGTTCTATGAGCCCTGGTGGCGCAGTGGTTAAATGCCAATACTGCAAGCCAGAAGGTTGTAAGTTCGATCCTACCCGGCTCCAAGGTTGACTCAGCCTTCCATCCTTTCGCAGGTCGGTAAAATGAGTACCCAGCTTGTTGGGGGCATGTATAGAAATGTTTCGAAATACATGCTATTTGTAAGTTGTTCGCTGCCTCGATCCATATGGAGAGGCGGGATACAAATAAATAAATAATAATAATAAATAATAATAACTCAGCACAGAAATTCTGAAGCATTACCAGTCCATGGAGAAAAAGCCAGCACTAAAGCTAGCAATGCTACATAATAGATAACATAGATTACATGAGTGTGGAACCTCCACTCTTCCAGGCCAGGAGTAGCTTATCAGGTCTCCTGTTCAATATACTGGCCTCTTTCTATGCCCTACCTACTTTTCTTGGCCATAGCCCTCTACAAGCCTGTTTTTTCTGCTTCTTAGCTGCTCCCTGCTGACAAGGTCCTTCCACCCCATTAGTGGAGACTGATAGCTTCCATGTCAGTGGGACAGTGAATCTATTCTGGGATTTTAGCAAGAACTATTAAGGAGCGATTTAGAGTGCTGAGCCCATTCCTTAACGTAGGGTCAGCACCCTGGATAGCTCCAGGTTGCTTTCTGCCTCCATGACCCTGGAAAGCAGCAGGAGAAGAAAGCGAGAGAGAAAGAGAAGTAGGAGGAGAAAAATAAGAGCAACCCAGGGAGAGGCAAGAAAGAGGAAGAAATCACAGAAGCGAGTAAGGAAAGAATCACATCTGCTTAGGAGTTTGTTTCTCTCAGTTTTGGCTTTAGCTATGCACAATGACAGATTCTGTGGGAGCAGACTTCAAAATGTCCCCCCATCTTAGGTTTATGTGATGAAGTTTACCAAAGCTGTAAGCAAACAAGACTCCAAGGTCACCCACTTGAACACTTGTATTATAGCAGGAGAGATGTGGGCAATGTTGAAGCCAAGGAATGTCTGATGGACGGCACATAAAAGATTCTATTTTAGTTCTGTTAATTAGCAATAAATTGCAGTCTAGCAAGCAGTTAGCATCCTGAAGACAGCTGAGTATTGACAGTGGCTGCATTCTCCCCTCCTCCCTTCCCTAGACAATCCTTATTTCAATCCGATAGGAAACAGAATTTACTGTTTTGTGCACTAGTAAAAGTTGGCACAGTTTCAGAATCCATAAACATTGTGCTATACATGCTCTCTATACTCTATGCAGGGGAGGAAGTGTCAAATAATTCCTCAGAGCTCTGACAGTTCTAATTAAACAGAGTCACAGGGTGAATCATAATAACAGACACCCTGGTATATATTCTTTTTATCTTATTTTAATTTTTGTATTTGTTGAAAATGTACACCTACAGGGAATAGCCACAGTGTCAGCAATTTTAACTGCATCTGCCAAATTGCAATCTCTCTCTCTGCGCATGTGACTGGAGGAATTTATTTAATGCAGATATTTTAATGTTAACATTAATTTATTCAGTAGGTGCAATTAATCACTGTTTTGCAAAGCTGGAGCTGAAATGAAAGTGCTCCTCCTAAAACTCCCTTCTGCATTTAAATGTTGAATATTCTTCAGGCACTCTAAGCATTTGGAAATCTGTCAAATATTTGTAATTTGTCTGTAAGAATAATTGATCTCTCTCTCTCCCCCATAACTATTCACATTTGACAACTGAAATGCAATGGCATGTAGTTCTTGGCAACACTGATAAATGGCATGCAACAACATATCATAAAGATTTTCAAATGTTTTTCCTCCTGGGGATATTTCTTTTACACTGATTTGTTGGTAAAAATAAAACAAAATTTAAATTTTTTTTCCATTTATCTATCACCCCCTGAGTGTTGCAGACAATTCTTTATGCACGGGAAATTTACCCTTCCCTTGTGGCTACGCATGGTTGAAGATTAGTACCTGTAATGATGTAAACTGACACTTAGGAAAACATGTCCACACTTATTGAGACAGAGCATTGCAGAAGGCAGCCCAGGAGCCATTTTAAACCATTTGACACTACTTCATAGTTGTCAAACAGTGGTATTTAATACTTAACAGCTATTGAAAATAGCTCTGGGCTGGAATCCTGGATTAGATGCTTAGTTAAGTGACCTATGCAGAAAAAATGGAATGCACAAGTATAGGATGGGGGATGCGTGGCTGGATAGCAGTATGTGTGAAAGGGATCTAGGAGTCTTGGTAGATCACAAGCTGAACGTGAGTCAGCAGCATGATGTGGCAGCCAAGAAAGCCAACACGATTTGTGGTTGTATCAATGGGAGTATGGTGTCTAGATCAAGGGAGGTAATGGTACCACTCTATTCTGCTTTGGTTAGGCCTCATCTGGAATACTGTGTCCAGTCCTGGGCACCTCAATTCAAGAAGGATATCGACACGCTGGAACACGTCCAGAGGAGGGTGACCAAAATAGTGAAGGGTCTGGAAGCCATGTCCTATGAGGAACGGCTTAGGGAGCTGGATATGTTTAGTCTGCAGAAGAGAAGGTTAAGAGGGGACACGACAGCCATGTTTAAATATTTGAAAGGATGTCATGTCAAGGAGGGAGTGGGCTTGCTTTCTGCTGCTCCAGAGACTAAGACAAGGCAATGGATTCGAACTACAGCAAAACAGATTCCACCTGAACCTCAGGAAGAACTTCCTGATGGTCAGAGCTGTCCGGCAGTGGAATATGCTGCCTCAGAGTGTGGTAGCGTCTCCTTCTTTGGAGGTTTTTAAGCAGAGTCTGGATGGCCATCTGTTGGGAATACTTTGATGGGTGTTCCTGCATAGCAGGGGGTTGGACTGGATGGCTGCTGGGGTCTCTTCCAACTCTATGATTCTATGACTTTTCCTGTCTCCTGCCAGCCTGATGGAAACATCATTCACTCTTACTCTGATCACTGGTAGAATGGATTTTCCTCTCTCCATGCAGCTGATGCTCAGTAAAGTAGATTGTCAAGAGAGTTTCAGTTGTGGCAATAGTGTGAAAGTCCTGACTAAGTGTCAATTATGAATATGGAACAATTACCTAGGGTTATTCATCCATATACTTATCTGCATAGCTGATACAGGATTCTGGCCCTGATGCTCAAAATGTTCAAATGTTCAGAATTTTTAATGAGAACAAAGGGAAGCATTTTCTAAATAAAACAGGTTGTTTTTTCCGTTCCAGTACTGGTTAGAGTCAGCCGCGTAGCTTGGAGTGTGGATAAAAGGGGCAGCGGTGGGCAGAGGGGCAGGGGCATGCCCATGTCATGTGGGAGCTTGGCCACATCACGTGGGGCATGGCCACATCATGCAGATCGCCTCCCAAAAATTGCTGCCTGGGGCGCACAATTCTCATTGCCCCCCTTCTGTACGCCTCTGATTAGCGTCCTATCACTAAAATCACTTTTTAAAAGGTATCAATGTTGCCCAGAATAGTTCCTAAACTGTGAACATTTTCATCAGTACAGGCTTGTCCTTTATCAAAGTTTCTTGACACTTGAAAAACATGTTTTTCAATCATTTCCCAAATATTTTTGAATGTTCTTTCTATCTATACACAGTGATTACCATTAGAAGGCAGACTAAGAAGACCTGTTAGATACTACAACATCCAAATGAGAAAACTGTAAGGTGGATGTGATTGCCAGATTTTCCATATGTGAATCTTTGAAAATACTTAGTAATAATAAATACCAGTGGATAATGCTTCTGCACTGAACTTTAGAGCCCATGTACAAATTACACTATCAGGTAAATTCACTGAATTCAGAATTCTGGATGAGAAGAAATGCTACAATATTTGAGTGATTAGGAAGAAAGACTTTTGGCATCTTTGACATCAGTGCTTTGAAGGACCTTCAAGGGCCCTATCTGAGAACAGTACAATTTTGGTGGCATTGTATTTTTCTCCTGTTGTTGGACATGCTTGAATGAACTTTGTTTAGAGGCAAAGGCAAACATATATAATTACCATGATTACCTTAATAGCTGAGTGTCGGAGAACCAAAAGCTTCTTGAATTTTTTTCTGCTTCTTTTTTAAAAAAACTGTTTGCTGCTATTTACCTGCACTTAGAAGAGTCTGACCTCCTCCTCATAAGAACTGGACTCCTAAGGGCTGCTTTCATGGGGTTACCAAGATGATTGAATGAAACTGCTCTGCATAATTCCATGGAGCATGACCTCATGCAACTTCCAGAATGCTATTCTTGCTACTGCTCACTTTTCTGTCAATCTCAAGAACAAAAGTCTCCATCTCCCGCTCTCAATGACCTTTAACTCCAGCTGGAACAGTTGAGGATGTTTGTTATAAAAACACCTTTTCAAGCTTTATCCCCCTAATGCAGCTGAAGTTAACTGCACAGCTCTTGTTATCAGTTCCCAGGACCAAAATTTAAGAGGCCAGAAGTTGAGCTTTTCTCATTGCGGCTTTCCCTTTGAGACTCATTCCTCTTGAAGGTTTGCCAGGACCTCTTTGATGATTTTTCAGGATGCACTACAAGACTCATTTATTTCTTTTAGTGCCCAAGAATGCTCTTTAGATTTCATGCTGCTTTCATTTTGAGCTGGTAAAGGAACTGTATTGTCAATTTAGACTGAAAACCCAGGGATGCTTACTGGGGATTAAGAATCATTATGGTTAATAGAAGGAATGACTCCAATAGGTCATGTGAGCATTCCCCATCCCGATATTAATTGCTCAAGAGATTTGTCCCTCTAAGTTTTCAGTCAGAATATCCAAAGGTCATCTTTATTTGTTGTTCTTTCTAACAAGTTGACTTCAACTTATGGTGACTTTATGAATTAGAGGCTTCCAAAATTTCTCATCATCAACTGTCCTTCTCAGGTCTTGCTAACTCAAGGCTATACCTTCCTATCTTCTTAGCTAAGGTGCTATAGCATATACAGTATTTAAACATTAGTTTCCTTAATAATGATCTATGTGAGCTCCTATATTTTTTCTTTCTCAGCCCTACTTAAAAAGGATTCACTTCCAAATATAAACATGCTTCAGATGGGTGTGTGAAGTGAGAAACATACTGATTCTAAACAAAACAAACCATCCATTAGTTCTAATGAAATCTGAAGATTGGCCTGGCCCTGAACGTTATTTATTTGCATACTTATCAAGAAGATTTCTGTCTCTGCTTCCTAGCTCAAAAAGTGAAATTTTCGTCATTTTTTAGTATCCAATGACTCTGAGACTTTTGCACAAAGACCTTTGGGTATAGTGCAGAAGCAGGAATCTCCAAAGCTGAGTGGGGTGGGATGAACAACTGCCTTAGGGCAAGGGGCCAGTTTTCAGTTTAGCCAAGTGTTCAAGGAATGTACTTTTAGGTTCTTATTTTCCAAAATAATGTTAAGCTTCACATATATAAACTGTATTAAAAATAGATTAAAATTAGCTGAAGTCAATTAAAAGTAATTCTTTATGCCATATTATCAAATGCATCAAAATTCTCCCACTTGTTATTAACAAGTGACAGCCCCCATTGCTACACATTAAGTTAGCATTAAATTTATATTTTATGCCTAAATAAAAATGCAATGTACTTAAACTGACTTTAATTAAGCAGTTATTGACTATGATGCTGATGACTGAAACTGAACTCAAGAGGACCAAATTGACCATAATACTGACTACTTCAACGACTATAGTACATTAGGTTCTTTTCCCTACAGATTATAGCACAGTTAGCAGCTTGCCACCAAATTTCAGTGGGCTTTAAAGAAAAAAATTCTGGTGAGCATTTGGGAGTTGCAAAAAAAAAAAAAAAGGCTCACAAACTTTAGGCTCTGGTCTAAAGCAAACACCTAAACAGCAGTGAATTGGTAAAACTGGGAACCTATTATTGTGTATAAACATACCCAGCAAGTAAGCAAGCAACACATTTTTAAAAAAAAGCCATTATGGTACCATGGCTTTCATTTATTTCCTCTAGGGAAGCCTCTGATGAAATGGCAGTCCAGTACACATGCCTACAGTTTTCTGACTAATTTCATTCAGAGAAAGAGAGAGAGCGAGAGCGAGAGCGAGAGATCTACTATATAACTTATTTATCCATTCTTTCATTATATAGCTTCTTCAAACTGTTTTACTTTAGCTGTCCCACAAGGACATACATATATATTAGGAAATCTAAACAATGCTTTATTGCTTTGAGGTATTCTGTTTCATTCCTCTTGTTTTAAATTCTGTTTCAGAAAATCCTACACTATTCCACAGAATAAGAAAAATTCAGTTGGAAACTACACAGTTGGTAACATGCACACACTCTTTGTTGTTTTCAGCCTGAAAGTCTGACCTAGACAGACTCAAGAACAGGACACTATGAGGTCATCTGAATATATGAGTTGCTGTGATATCCAGGCATTGTCAAATATAAATATAATATAAAAACAAATACAAATAAGCAAATATAGACAAATATAAAACCAAAGAGGAACAGAATATTTCTCATTCCATGCTAACGACTGTATATTTATATACACATATATACAGTGTATATTTATTTATATACACATATATACAGTGTGTATTTATATACTGTATATTTATATACAGTGCACAAGAATTAAAAAAACAAAAACGAATTATGCCTAGGTCATACTTTTATTATGTTCTGTTCTCCTCCTTAAAGTGTACTTCAAGGTATGCACAGATGTGTGCCCACCCTGCCCCCAGAAAGGAACTGTACAATTTTAAATATTATCCAGTGCAGTTTTTCTTCTTCTAGGCTAATTAAGGCTGCATAAGTGAAGTTACTTCCACATCCTCCTCAAAACGTATTTTTGCCCACACTGAAGAAGATTTGCCACTGGAAATTATGCAGTCCCAGGGGGTGCTCTGGTAAGCTTGCCCCTACATTGAACTTTATGTCCAGTAAACTTGTCCATGAAGATGAGGAGCACATAAAGATTCTCCTTTTTCAGAAAACGGAGGCAATGGATTCAAATGGCTGAGGCTCCAGATAACCGTGTCAGATTTGAAACGAAGAAAATTTAGATCTCTTGACCTCTTCAGCATTTGAACTCTTTTTGGAACTTTACTTTCTTCCTCAACTTCAGATGGGTTCAGTTAAAGAAATCTAGAAATAATAATTCCTAGCGCTTTACTTACAACACCAGATAGCTCTGGTTAAAAAGATCCTAACACTTAAACCTTCTGATGCCGAAAGACTGACCTTTGCCTATTGTGGAAAAATAAATCAATACCACTATAAGAAATGGATAAGTATAAGGCTGTGGCAGGCAATCGGATTTCATGAACATCCAAAAGGTCACAACAGCAGTTGAGAGTGGTGTTCAGAGCACGGTTTTCTTCCTGAGCCTATTAGATCACTGGTAACTCCTAGTGCTGTGCTGCTTCTTCATTTTCAACCCAATGACCTTGGATTCCCACATAAAGGCCTTCTTAACAGCTGTAAGCAGCATGGAAGTCGTGGGTGGCACGTAGCTGGAAATTCCCCAGATCAACCAAGTTAATACGATCAGATAAAATTTGAGCAACTATGGCCATTTCCACACTGCCCTGTTACAGTGCTATTATTCCACTTTCAACCTCCTGTGGAATTCTGGGCTTTGTAGTTTATTGAGGCCAAAGACCTCTCTGGCTGAGAATTCTAAAGGTCCCTCCCTAAACTGCAAACCCCAGGATTCCATAGGATGTTGAAAGTGGAATAATAGCACTATAACAGTGTAGTGCAGAAATGGCCTATGATTTTGATCAAATGTCAGTCAAATCCAGATATCTGTTCCGACACCTCCACATCCACACACACTTTCTTATCTTTCATTAGACTGTAAGCTTGTCCCTAGGTTGTCTTACTCTAGCTGTCCCAAAACTGTATCTATGATATATTAGGAATTATTATGCTTTTACAATTTTCCTAGTGATCGTCTTGCATTCTGCTTTATTGCCTGCATTTTTAACCTAATTTCAAGATAAAATAAAATTCCAAAGTGATATGGAAGAGAACTCTCATGTACACTGCAGTTAGCTTAGCACTCCATCTGAATCTTCTTTTGCTCATTCATGCAAGTAACTTTTGTGTGCCTGGACCAGCTGCAGCTCGTAGGTGGTGGCTGGTGGCTCTGATGCCATTTAGTCTGAATTTTAAAAGAGCCATCCAAGATTTGTTGTTGTTAACTGCCCTTAAATTGACTTCAACTTATGATGACCCTATGAAAACAGACCTCTAAGTCATCCTTTCATTGACCGCCCTATTCAGGTCTTGTAGACTCAGGCCTGCAGCTGCATTGGTTGAGTCCACCCATCTCCACTGTGGTTTTCCTCTTTTCCTACTGCCTTCTACCTTGCCAAGCGTTGTTGTTTTTCCTAGTGAGTTATGTCTTCTCATGATATATCCAAAGTACAATAGTCTCTGTTGGGTTATTTTGGCTTTGAGGAGGGTTTAGGCTTGATTTGCTCTAGGAACCATTCACTGGTCTTTTTGGCAGTCCTGGGTATCCTCAGAACTATTCCCCAGCACCACATTTTGAATGAGTTGATTTTCTTCCTATTAGCTTTCTTCACAACCATCCATAGGAATTTGATATACAATGGCATAGATAATCCTGACTTTGGCATTCAGTGTGCTGAATCTATTTTGAGGATGGAGTTCAGTGCACTTTGGATAGTTTTCAAAGTTCAAACCAAAGCCCAGAATACATTCTGGCAGGGGAACTACCAGCCACCTTTGGAGGCCACCTTTCTGGGAGATAACGGCCATGCAGCTTCCTTCCCACCCATGAATCCGGAGGCAAGTGCCAGCAAAAGACTTGTTTTCTGGGACTCGTTTATAGATGGCCTGTTTTCTGTGAATAAAACTAGAGCACTAAATAGTGTCCCATAATAATTCAAGATTATTTAACTGAACTATCTGCATGACCCCGACACATATTTTTAAAAAACCCAGGAAATTTGCTTTTGTAAGCAGATTCCATATAAAAATATTATGTGAAATCAGATGAGTTACAACCTCAGAGGGGCAAGTTCATCAAGCAAAAGTATTAATTTTCTGAGAACTGCCTTTATGGTTTGCCATATTAGGAAAATAATAATAATAAAAAGATCATTAATCTGATATATGATTAAATTTCCCAACTATTCAAAGCAGTCCCATTTTCAACAAATTTAAAGTCTGACCTTTCTGCCTTTTACATAAAAGGCTCTATACATATCCAATTATTTCTAACATGCTGCTCTATATTTAATTTGGGCTGATTCAAATTAATAAGTAAATGGTCATTTGAAGTGTGAAAATAATGTGCAAAGAAACTGCTATCCACTGCATTTCAAATGCAGAAATATTGAAATGGCCATTCCATTACTTAGTGATGTTTGGCATGATGAACCCGGTTCCTTCTCAGTAGACACTGTTATTTAGATTAACATATCAGAGCAATGAAGTATTCGGACCAGAAATTACCTGATGCATCCAACGAGACAGGAAAGATATCTTCATGTGTATAATGAGAATCAAGAAACCCACTTTGTTTTAACCAGAAGACTGTTAATCATAAGGCATAAAAGCATCAAGACAGAGAAATAAATGTAATTTAAATGTACTTAATTTGGCTGAGTGGTGCTCTACAGAATTTTCAGTGCCTCTTCCATTCCGCAGCCTAATCCAAACACATAAGGGGAAGATCTGGAGCTAAATGTTCTGGAGCTGTTTACCAGCTCATTTTCATTTCAAGTATTACTTCATTTTCAGGCTGCATACTTGGGGAAGACTGAGAGGGAAAGATCCTGAGAGGCCTGCTTACCTCTGCAGCAGTAGTGATAGCAATGAATTCTTTGACTTTTAAAATGTGTTATCACAGATGCCAGTGGCAGAATTCTTCTCAGTGTTTGCCACTTTCCTTGTTGCCAGAATGCCTATGATGCAACGCTGCTCTAAGGCATTCCAGAAGAAATGGCAGCTACCACCAGCTACCACAGTGCTGCCTGTGCCAAAGATTTTCAGTGGAGAATTGCACGATGTAGCTTTAAACACATACATACATACACACACTCCCTATGAATAGGATAAAGACCACACATAAGTCCCATAGCATCGGCCATGATCAACACATCCATCACTGGAATGAAATCGTAAACAATGTCTGACTGTTCAGCAGTGTACACAGTGTATTTATTTAAAAGCTAGTTTACAAAACAAATTATTATCATATGAAATCATCAACTAAACAAAGCAAAAAATGCATCATCATCATCATCATCATCATCGTGGTTAACAGCTAAACAGCAGAAATCACAAAGACACATAACATTTAATTGATATATGTGCAAACAGGATAGACTTTCTTGAGGTTTTAGCACTGGTAAGGAAAGTACCAGAAAAGTTTGGGCCCTTTTAACATAACACAACTATTGCAATATGGCTCCTTTTTGGTGTGGTGAGGCCCTAGAGTTCTCTAGCTGAGAATTCCAAGTATCTCTCCTTCTATGGCAAATCCCAGGATTCTATAGAATGGAACTGGGACTGTAATGGTGGAATCACAATGTGATAATGGTGTAAAGTGAAAGGGCCTTTTGCCTGGTTATGGAATTCCATAGCTGGTGAGCCACCATGGAAAAGATCTTTTCTCTGAGATCCACCCAACTAAAGTCTGATGACTTGGGTATCCACAGGAGGTTCTTCTTCAGCTACCCTGGATGACGATTGTTTATTGTTCGATAACTCCTCACAACCATACCTAAGATATATATTTGTGTTGTTTTCTAATATCTGACTACAGCTCTGAATGAATATTTGGGCCAAAGACCAGGTTCTAATGAACAAAAGAGGAAGTGGGAATCTATGTTATGATTATACTACTATGAACATGGCTGAATGCTCTTCCCTGGGGGGCAAAATCCCTGAATTTGGAGAAACAGTGGGTTCATGTGACATGGTTCAACCAGAGCTTAGGGGAGGTCCTTTTCTGGACTATAGTTCCCAGAACTGCATAGTCAGCATGACTGAAGGATTCTGGGAATGGTAGTCTTAGAATGTAATTTCCTTAATTCTCTCTACCTTGCTAGTTTTCTGTGTTTTGTTTTACTAACATAGTGAAGGTGTACATTGCAGACCAAATGCTACCGCTTGATCTGCTGTTTGTGACAGCTAGACTAAGGGGGCAGCCATCCTCAGTACACTTTTGCAAAAACTGCTACCAAATTCGCTGAGCTAGGGATATCAAAGGTCTGACTTGCTCCACATTTATAGTAATAGGCCTGAATCCTGTTGTTGGGCCTAATTCAAGGAGACCCATTAAATCAATTGGATTTACCCAGTAACAATTGCTTGAATGCACCTGCTCTAGTTGAGATTAACTAAGAGGAAGGCAAACATGATAATAATTTGTGACAAATAATGGAGAAACTACATAGAGGATGCATCTCTCCCCAAAGCTGTTCCAAGGTTTTTTGTGTGTGTCACTCAGAACAGAGCCTGGGCTTTCAAACTCTGTTTTTTGCTATCTTCCTACTTCTTTCCCATTCTTTCTCTCTCTCTTTCTTTCTCACTCAGTATTCCATCCCATATGAGCAATTTTAAGAATTCAAGGACCATAAAATAATTGTTAACAAAACAATTGTTATGGCCTCCATAAAAACAGGCTGTTAAGATCCCATGACTAAAAGATATAAAAGAGCAAACTTATGCAAAGCATGCTCTGAAAGTAAAGAAAAATATTTTGTGGCAAAATGGGTCAGGCCATTAGTAACTCTTGTTGCTGTTTCCACAGGTTATGCTGTGGAACTTAGAAAGGACACTTAAAACACAGCTGTGGTTTCTAATGCTCCAAATGTAAGCAAATTTTAAGTCAACAGTGGGACTTAAATGACAGGTGGTATTCAGTTTAAGTGGGGTTTTTTCATACAAGAAGCAATGCCTATGCAGCATACATAACCTTCAGTTCATGCACTGACTTTAGCATTTTTCAAGTTATCATATGTGAAATTATTCACCATAAAGGGGAAAACAGAGAACATCTTACCTGTGGTTGACCTGATTGTTGAGGTGATATTGGAAGATGCCATTGCAGGGATACATTCATCATCTTGAGAGTAACCCGCCTGAATGGCGCGCAAGTAACTGTGGCTTCTGGTTCGGAAACAACCTGGCAGGTCGAGGGCATCCATTGCCTGAGCTTCAACTTCACTAAACACTGATTCACAAACAGATTCAAATTGCCCATTGACCTCTGCTTCACTCATCTAGATAAACAACAACATTGCATTTGTTTTGTTTTTTTGTGTTGGCTTGCTTTGTCAGAAATGGACTCTGCTGCAACACCTCAAAAACAGGCACTACCTGAAGTTACAAAACACCCACTCACTCCCAACCTCTAAACTCCCTTGGCATTTTTTAAAAAATTGAAGTCACAAAGCATTATGTATCAACACAACTGAACTGTGCACACTGGCTATAATTAAACAATCGTGGTGCCAGTTCAGGGCAAAATATTACAAGATTGATTTTTGTTCTGACTACATTAAGTATCTTGTAAAAATAACACACAGAATCCCCTAGGTATTAATTTACACAATCCATTAATAAGAGTAACTGGTTGGATAATACTAGCCTTGGGTCTTTTTTTTTACCCTGCCCCCATATTTATTTTTTTTCCAGGATGTATCTTCAAGGCAAAACAGTGACATGGATTTTTTTTAAAAAAATGGTTTCCTCAAATCTTAATAGATTCAAAGAATAGGCAGCTTTTGGAAAGGTGGCAACATAATTAAGTAATTTGCTCTGATTGAAATGCAATGGAAAACCCATGATTTTCCATTGTGGAAACACTGCAGTAAGCCTTGTATGTAAGGAGAGGAAGTTTAAAGCTGGTACTTGAATCATGGGTCAAACCAAGGCATCTTGTTATAACAAAACACACAAAAAAAGGGCATATGTTCACTTGTTCAATCCACATTTAGGTAACAAGCCATAATCTGGAACCAGACGTGTTATAACCATATTCAGAAGTAACAGCAAACTAAGACCTGTTCCAAATTGCAAACTGAAAATTTAAAACTTCCTCCACTTGTGCACAAAGGAGGCGAGGAAGGGAAATGTGGATGCCCAGGGCTCCCTGTAGTTCATCATTGTGGGGGCACCTACACTGGGCCATTATCCAAACCCATTGTGGGGTATGCTTTCCTCTTAAATCTAACAAGCTCAAGACTTATTCTATCCATCTTTCCTTTAGGGTGGTTTAATAATGAATCCATCAAAAACTGCTTATTCAGTACTGCAGGGCTTTATATGGGATCAGAATTCAAGGCAGGGCACCTAAGAGGCAGAATTAGATTCTAAGAAACAGCTGCCATCTAGAACCATGGTTTGAGGCAGATATTCTGTTGTTGCTGTTCTACCCTATGTATTCAAAATTGCTCACCCTTGAGATTTCTGCTTGTGTTGCACTGTATTATCAGAAGAGCAGGATATTGTCACAACATTAGATGTGAGGGGCAAAGAGAGGGGCTGCAAGAAGAAAGAAATTGTGTGTTGTAGCCCCCAGAGTAGCAGACTAGAGGAAATGGCTCAACCCCTCCATATCATGTTGGGATTCCCCAGGGGCACTGCTGCAATTTTGTTTCTTGTTAACTTATCTTTGAATGCTTCTGCTATGCTGCTGTACTTTAATGGATGTCTGTAAGCTGCTTCAGGGGATACGACTGGCTGTGAAAAGCCAAGTTAAAATGCAAGTGATGAACAGAAATAAATTTAACAATAGCTTTCCAGGAATGAAACGTTCAGTGGGAAATTTCTTTCTTCAAAAGAAAAGAAGTAGCTTTGCCAAATCTCTCAATGTTGGAGACCAAAAATATTTTGCTTTAGAAGTTGGAGCTGCCTAAGGGTCAGAGCAAGACCACATAGCATCATATATTTTTCAGAATTAATATATTGTGTCATTCATACTAGGAGCTGGACTAGGATCAAGTAAAAGCACTAGTATCAAATAAAACAATATCACAATACAGCACACTTCTTGGGTTGCAAGCACTTGGCTTGAAGGAAAGTACCTATACGCTTAATAGCTTTCCTTAGGCTTGCTTCATCCGATCAAGAAAGTACCATGCTGGGAGAACTCTGCTAGCTTCATTTCTCATTTAAAAACACAGTTACCAGCCCTCTCCTGATCAAGTGCTCACCTTTATCACTAACATAGGGCTAGTTTGCACAATGCATTTTTGTCCACGCAAACCTGTGCTGACAGATACATATTAAGGTAGATGAGCATCATGAATGACCACTGCTCTACAGTAGTTCCTAGAACTGTGGTTGTCTCTTGCCAAAATGGGAATTGCTGTAGACCTATAGTGGGAAATGTGTGATCTTCCAGGTATTGCTAGATTGTAACTCCCATCTGCCATTTGCAGTAATGAGGTATGATAGGAATAGTAGTCCAGCAACCTCTGGAACACCACAAATTGTCCGCCTTTGTTGTACACTATAGCCCAGTCGACAGATACTACCTTTTGTCACTTCAGTGTATGCCAATGGACATTTGTGACTATTTGTATATAGGATTCCATGCCTCCACCAATTGTAATGTGTGAACTGGGCCAACATAACATGAAGGGGAAATCCAGTTCACTGAATATGCATTTTTAGAGTAAACAAATAATTTCAATGAAGGATATCTGCCAACACTGAAAGGCTTACTCTTCATTTCCCATTAATAAACTTCCATAATTAAATTAGTGTGAAAATAATTATTTCTGACCCATGTAATTATTATTATTATTCTAATCAAATTAAATCAACTAATGTAAGACAAACATTCTTATCCTGAGCAGCCTTATGCTAACACTATTAAGAAAGAACGATGGGATAATATAGTTACAAGTAAGATGAAGATCTTATTTGCTACTTGTAAACTCAATTTGCTAGCAGGAAGTATAATCAGTTCCAGTGGAGGGTGCAGAGGGGAATGAATTTGTATATAAATCCTTATCTGTAGAATTAATGCATGCTCAATGAATCATGACTATCCCATGGTTCAGGGGGTGGGGATTGAGGGCCCATAACTGGTGTGTAGCTTAAAACTACAGTGCATTCAGTTTGCATTGTTCTCCAGTGGGGCATTGGAAGATGTTCTGCCATGGCAAGTAGGGAACACATGCCTGTCTGGCTGATTTTCTTGCCCTCCTTTGTCCCCCTGCTCCTTCTTTTGGTGTTCCTTTCCCCTCAGTTGCAAGTCATGGGCAGCCCTGTCTGGTGCTTCTCTGATTTGAGTGGGTGCTGGTTGGACTTGTGGCATGTGAATAAAAAAATTGTGGATAACTCATCCTTTTAGTTCACATCATTCCTGTTCCAGGACAGATGACTCCTTCTCTGATACTATGAGACACAGTGAGGATGTGGGCCATCTGTCAGTGTAAAATTTGTATGGGTTTGCTTGCCATATACCAGAAGATTGCACAGGGCTAATGAATTTTTTTTCTTACTATTTTCCCCTTGTCTTTTCTAATTTATATTTTATTTTTTGGCAAGAGTTGGGATAGTTGGCAAATATTATTGACTGGTCTGAGCCCTTCCCTAACTACATCTCTCAGAAATGACAGCGATATACTACAAACAACCAATCATATCCCTTTAGAATTCAACTGTGGCAAGCAGTAGAGTGTATTATTTAAGAACTGAAACAGTTTAAGAACTTTTTGTTCCAGTTTAGATGACTTTCCTACATTCCTTATCCAAGAACAAGGGAAGTATTCACATGTCCTGTAACCAGAAGCATCCACTCCTAACTCATAGTTTGATACTCTAGGGTTCCAACGTATACAACAGAGTTTAGTTTCTGACAAGTGCAGTAAAACACCATTAATACCACCTCCTATCTCTTATTTTCAAAAGATGACAGGTAAAATGTGTGTAGGCTGATTATTCACAATTAGCGTCTTTCACAACTTATACTCAGGGCAACACACATACTGATTTTATACTATACTTATTGAATTTTGGGTAAATATAAAGGTTAGACAACAACTAATTAACAAGTGGTACAAAACCCCACATCAGATTTCAATGATAAATAAAAATCTTTCATCAAATTGCCGACACAGGATGTGGGCAAAAAAGGACATATATTCATATGTGGTGGGAGTACTACCACATACAAAAGTTTTGGTTAGAAATTATTCAAGAAGTAAATAAAATAATGAGGAGAAGCCTCCAATTTAATAAAGAGATCTGCTTAACCTTGAATCTAAGAAAACTGGGATTGAGTAAATCAGAAGACTATGTAATAAAACATTTTTAAGAGTGGTGCATGCAATAATAGCATTGGGGTACAAAAATAAACAACGTTAGGATTAAAAAAATTGGATGCATTATATAGTGGAATCTCTCTTATTCAATTTTTTAAGGGAAAGTAAAGGGAAACATAATGGGCAAATAAATCAAACAACTTGGTGGGATACTCAGGGCCTTGGACTGAAAAAGGTTAAAGTGAAAAGGGGTACAAAGAAGTGAGAGAAACTATTGATAAAATATTCCACATTTTGGGTAATGGTTACTAAAATTTCCTGTTAAAGCCATTGATGGGGATTGAGGATAGTGAGAGGGGGGTTGTTATAATTACAGAAAAATACTGTAATGTGTAATACGTAATATGTTATAATAGTGTATGTTCAAAAATTTAAGGGAAAAAAATGGGGAAAAAAAAACTTATTGAATGTTGGGTGGCAAACCCGTGTTTGCCACCAAATACATACTCATCATAGATTGGCCATGCAGACCTCCAGACAGATAATCCAGTGTGTACAAACCAGTGCTTTCCACTTAACATTGACCTCCCGGTTCAGGCCAATGACCAAACACCTCAGTTCAGTAATTTTTCTTCAGGCCATCTCAAAATGGTTTATGCCCTTAATGTTTATTAAACCTGAAACTGTTTAAATTCTCAGTTCTCTGGTGTTTATTCAGAAATAAAAACAGTTACATTTCTGATAACCAGGCTAGAACGTGTGACAAACTTCAGGGGTTTAAAACATTATTATTGCTGTTCTTGTTTTTAAAAAGTTGAAAGTGAAGAAATAGAAGTTTCCAACCTGGCTAATGCAGCTGGCCTGACTGAGGGTGCTCACTGCTCTCATATAGCTCTGGTTCCTTGAGCGGAACTTGGGGGAATTGTAGTTTGCCGCTGGATCCAAATTGTGACCACCAGGCACGTCACTTGCAGCTTGCAGGTAGCTCTGACTATTAAGAAAAGATTAAGGGAGACAAAATATGAGGGAAAAGAAACTATAACTAGAAAAATTAGGAGGGGTTGAAAGAACAGCTTATTTCCCATGATAAAGGTGTTTAACAAAGTGAATAATCAAATTTGTTGCTCCGTCATAGTGGTGTATTTGTTTCACCAAAGAGAGCAAACTTCCACCGCAAGATTTTGGGCTTTTGTTTTCTTGATTTTACTGTATAGAAACCCTGGCCCAGATCCAGAAGAGCATGCCTTAGCTGCAAACATCTGCGTTCACCATGGAGAACCCCAAACTTTTGTATGGAAAGAAGCTCAGGCTGTACTCAGTCTCTCCTTTTCCTACACAAATGGTTGGCATTGTCAACATTAACAGTTCTAACTATCTAATCAGAATGGGAAGAATTCACAATCAGCTCCTGTAGAAACTCCTGGACTTTGTGTTTTCACTGCTGTAGTCTCTAACCGCACAAATGGCCCTTGAAGATCTGAAACACTCACATCAACTAATTTCCAAAGAGATTGCCCTGTTAGTGTTCACAGCATAAAAAGGAAAATGGGGTCCCACCACACCCATTTTTCTTTTAGCTATTCTGTTTACACTTGTTTTAGTGTCATAGTTGTATTTTATATGTTTTAATAATAACATCGTCATAGTATTAGTATTAGCTAGCTTTTATGTTGGATTATGTCTGCTGGTAAGTATGTCATTGTATTTGCTGTGTTGTAATTGCAATGGGCATTGGCTTGACACAAATGAAATTTGTTTTGACTTGACCCCCATTCTCCTTTTTATCAAATCAACTAGACTCCTCTCAAACTACCAACATCCTACTTCAGGACATTGGGCTACTGATATCCATTCCTAAAGTTTTATCAAATGTTGCCAATAAGCCCATGGGCCTTCTCACCTATGTGTTTTGGAGAATATACAGCATTCCAATGACACGAAATAAATGAAAAAGAAGAGATACAATGGTCAGCTTACAGCACTTGTAACACTATTGATTTAATATAGCATTCTACTCTGTTGCTGACTCCTCTTCCAGCCACCATACCCAATAACATGAACATTGTTTCCAGAAGCACCATCTGCTAGTCACATCTCTCTATAGTTTTATCTTTTGTGCTATACATATTTTTCTCCTGCCCTTTGATACTTACATTTGAATGGCCATTTCCGCACTAGACTGTTATAGCGCTATCATTCCACTTGCAACATCCTATGGAATCCTGGGTTTGCAGTTTCGGGAGGGGCCAGCCGGCCCCTTCCTAAACTGCAAACTCCACGATTCCATAGGAAGTTGCAAGTGGAATGATAGCACTATAACAGTCTAGTGCGGAAATGGTCAATGTGTTGAATATTTTGTTTTCAGTATGCTTTTCATAGTTTTTTTTTAAAAAAAATCATACTCTTGTCATCTAAATCAGGGGTGGAAAAAGTGTGGCCCACAGGCAGCATGTGGCCCTTGGGGTCCTAGGGGCATCCCCTGAAGCCATTCAGAAGCCTCCAGACTAATTTTTTTTAAAATAGCCAATTTTGGAGTGATTCCCCACCCCAAACTGCCCTAAATATGCCCAAGCCACAGTGGTTTGCTTGCTTGACCCCCCCACAAAGCTTCATAAACCTGCCAAAACCAAAAAAGAAATGTTAAAAATTAGCTGATAATCAGTCAAAATGGCAGCCAGAAATGGTGTTGAGTCAATTAAGATGAGCTGAAATGCAGCAGTGTGGCCTTGTGGGTGGGCACAGAGTGGAGAAATGGCCCCTGCCTCCTGCAGAGTTGCCCTCCCCAATCTAAATCATCTGCAGTACTTCCAATGTGATGCATATTATCCATTTCATTGGAAAAAAAGTTAAAAATTTATCAGATCCTTTCTCTTTCCTTAGATATCAATAGGACCTAAAATTGTCTGTCTAGTAGGACTACATCTGTTTATTTCTAATAAATATAATCTAGTCTAACCTATTGCATCTCTCAATAGTAAAGGCCTTGATTTTTGTTTTACTTGTTCTTAAACAGATCAAAGGAGGATTTGAATGTGCATATTTAAATATAAGATGTTAAAATCCTGTTAAATTAATTTTTTTTTACTATGTTTAGGGAGCAATGAAAGACCTTAGGGAAAATAAAACAAAATCAGAAAAACCACAGAACACCAAATGACCAACATAACTGATGGTGCAATGCTGTGGAAGGAATCCTACTAAACTCAACAGGACTTCTTCCAAGTAAACATATATAGGAGACTCAAGACATTGTCTAAAATAAATCACATTTATTCACATGTGATGTACCAGAAATAACAAACACTTTAAACATTTATGTCTGCTTAAACCAAGCATGGGATTTGTGTGGTCCTCCAGACACTGTTCTATTGCAACTCTCAGAAATTGTAGCTAGGGATCCCAGTTCTCAGGGCCTGTGTCCAAATGTCAGGATCTAGGACTTCTCCTCTGGGCCTAGAACCACAACTGGTGGCAATTCTGCTGTGCCTTTTCCCATCTAAATGTAAACTTTCCTGGTTCTGTTCCCACCTTCCTCATACTACACAAATGGTGGAAAACACGTTAAATTTCCCTTCTTAGTCTGAGGTATGGGTTTCACTATTGTTAGCAAAAAAAGTCTGGCATGAATGTCTTCCTTCTTCAGCTCAGGTCAGGCAAATGATTCCTTTCACTAGCAAAGTTAGATTTCTCTCTTATTTCATCCTCTTCTGCCCCTCTCCACACTGCAAGTCCTGGCCAGTCATCTCTTGCCTTTCCTTCTCTATCTTTCTCCCCACCACACCTCTGCAAGTTACACTTGTCCTCTTCCTCCTTCCCTTATAGCCCTTCCTCTTCCTTCTTTTCTCTTTTTCCCCTTCTTATCAATTCTCCTGGATACACTTGTCTTTTCTTCCTGTCCTCTCTCTCTCTCCACCATCTCCATATGCGTCATGTATCTTGCTTTCAGGTTGGAAGCAAGGGTCCTCAGGGGGTAGAGAAACCTAAATAAGCCATTTTGCTCTTTCTCACCCTAAATTTTTCCAATTACCAGATTCTCCTCCCTGCATCCTTGTATTATAGGAATTTTGACATGGCTTCCACAAACATAGGATGAAGTTATCCTGCTAATGCACCATATGAGAAGAGAACACATTTTTGCTGTGCTGGACTCATTCTTTAACTTTGTCAAAGCATGCAAGTACTGAATATCACTATCAATTCTTGAAATCAAATTCTATTGTTTCACATTATCCCTGAACAGGCTTAGCATTATTACAGTCAATTCAGATGATATCCTCAGTACATCACTTTCTTTGCTAGTGCAGCAGAATCTTGAATTGCAGAGGACTTTCCATCAGGCAATTTGCTAACTTCCTAATATAGTTATAGTGCAGTGATATAGTTATAGGCGCCTAGTCAGATGCAGTGTAAGTCCTACTAACTTCAATAGGATGTACTCCCAGGTAAGCGTGAATACTCTAGAAGCAGAACTTCAGTTGAAGAAAAAGTGCTACTTCACTCTTCTTGCATAGTAGGAACAGCTAGAATTGCTACCTTTTGTGTAGCAGGAATCTTTTTGTATAGTGGTATTGGATAGAATCACTACCCCTCCCCTCTCTCTAGAAAGTTTCTGTCGATACTGGAAGATGAAGTATTTTTTCTTCTTCTTGTTATGTGCCTTCATCTCGCCTCTGACTTATGGTGACCCTATCACAGGTTTTTATGGAAAGATTTATTCAGAGGAGGTTTACATGGTCATTTATCTTTTGCCCTTTCTTTCTATGATTAAAATCATACTAAAGGCAGCTTAAATATAAAAACATAAATCAGAGTACCATTTTAAAACATAGCTGAAACAAAAATAACAAGAGTACATCAAAATACTGGATTGCATTGGGAATCCATATCTAGCCATCTATCTATCTATCTATCTATCTATCTATCTATCTATCTATCTATCTACCTACCTACCTACCTATCCTGTCTTTCTCCTTATGCAAGATCCAAGGTGGTTAACACTCAAATAAAAAAGAGGACAGCTAAAGAAACCCCTATTTGTACCAAACTAAAAAAAAAACAACAATTATGCTTAATACACTAAAGTTAAAACAACATAAAACACGATTAAAAGATTGCATATCCCCATCAAAAGCCCAGCTAGGTAAATTATAAGCAAAAGGCTTGACTGAAGAGGAAGCTCTTTGCCAGGAGAAGAAAAGAAGAGAGGGGTCAACTGAGTCCCTCATGGGAGGGTATTCCTCAGTGTGGGAGTAGCCATAAGGAGAGTGTCTCCCATGTCCTCATCAACATGCCTGTGATAATGGTGGGACCAAGAGAAAGCCTTCCCCTGAAGACCTCAAAACTCAGGCCATTTCCACATGACACTCTTATAGCACGATGGTTCCACTTTCAACCTCCTATGGAATCCTGGGGTTTGCAGTTTTGGGAGGGGCTGGCCAGCCCCTCCCGAAACTGCAAACCCCAGGATTCCATAAGAGGTTGAAAGAGGAATCATTGCGCTATAAGAGTGTCATGTGGAAATGTTGTCAGGCAGGTTTATAGTGGAAGATATAGACTTTCAGATAGATGGAATCCAAGATGTGTAAGGCTTTAAAGGTCATAATCAGCATTTCAACTTTTGCCTGGAAATGGACTTCTAGTCCAGGATCTGGGAGCTAGAATCTGGTCTGGGCTCCAAAAAAGCACTTGGGATTTTATTCTAGATTTTGATCAAGGCAGCATTCAGAACATTCCCATGATCCCTTCCTTTCTTTGGGACAAAACATAATTTCCTAACAAAACTCAATTGTGAAAGTTAACTAGTTAAAAGTGATGGCTACTGAAGTAGTCAAACACACATGTTATTAGGATATCACAGCAACCAGTAGGCAATACTGACAGAATGTACACTCATCTATTTCCATTTACAGATTTAACTCTCAAGATATTTCTTTTCTAAGGAAAAAGAGTCTATATTACTTAGAGATTTTGCTTAATGTTGTGTTGCTCCCACCAGTCATATCATTATCAAAGTGACTGCTTGGTCAAATTGATAGTTGATCAAAACTAAAATAATAGATTCTGAATCAAGATGTTTAAATTATTTCTAGTTTAATGCTCTCATTATCATGACTTTCAATTCAACAAAGTTGGAGGAAGTAAACATTTCATGCAGTCATCTTTTAGTGCTATAAATAATGTATGAAAATCAACTAAACGTATCATTGTGAATGCTGAATTTTAAAAGATATGGTTTTACATAATTATTATTTTGTGTAATTCAGACATGAAATTCTTGTTTTTACAACTATGAAAGTATAGAGTTGGCCTCTTCCCATTTCTTGTAATTTGGCTTCTGCATCTCTGTTCTCTCACTCAGAAGTAGAAAAATTACTTTCTGGGTTGTTATGAAAAATTAAGAAAGTTAATATAACCTGTTAATATAATCCATTAATAATGATATGAAGCCCAAATACGCACTTGTTTTTCTTTGGTTACTAGGTTATACTTATATTTAATGGTCTTTTATGCCCTACAGGAGATGTCAAGTTCGAATTATTTAATCCCCAAGAAACATGCAGCATGACTTACCACATAGCGCCACTGTGAGTCAGAATGCTGGCAGTAATCACTGCCTCTTCTGGTTTGCCCAGACAGGGGATTGCCTTTTCCGGGATCATGCAACCATGTGCAGCCTTGGAAAAGGCCTCAGTGATGACAGCCAATGAATTCAAAGCCACTCTGTATTCACTGGCTGCCTGAGCGGGGCCGGAGTGAAGCCTGCAGTCTCCAGAGCGTTTAAGGCAGCTATCTCCAAGACATTGTTTCTGTGGCGGCATCCTGCCTATCTCCCTTCTTTGATGCAGGTATGTTATTGTTTTAGGGTTCATGGTGTCTGGCACCGGGCACCTGTATTTAGTCAACACTTGTAAAGCAGTAGCATGGGTCTTGGACAATAAGTACCAAGGGCCACATGGCATTGGTAGGATGGAGTCCCATTGGGACTCAGGGCTGCATGGTGGTGCATGGTGGTGATGGGTGTGCCTCATGTACCTCCTGGTGGCAGGAAGGATATATCAAGGTGGTGCTCTCCTGTCATTCATTGCATTCCAGCTCTTGGGCTCATTGATCAACAGAGAAACAACTTTTAACATTTGCTATCCTCTGTCACAGGATGGGCAGGGAGGGCAAATTTCATTGTAGCACTGGAGGAAAAGAAGATTTCTGACTTAAACTGACTGAACCAATTTGTGGCTTGGTCAAATACAGTCAAAGTTCAGCCTTCACTTACAACAAGGAGTATAAAGAAAGCCAGTGCAAACTCTGGAGAATTAACCTAACATGGTTTGTCTGCTACACTTCTAAGTAAAAGGTTAGCAAGTTGCTGACGAGAAACTTCAATGTGAACTTGCATGATCATTTCTTCAGACAACTGATACATTCTCAGTGTCTCTGTATGGCCATTCATATAATTTTGGCCTTAGGAGTGCTTCAACAGCGCTTGGAAGTAACAGTCTATGCTGTTCTGGACATAGGAAAAGTATATGTCATAGATGGCTTGTGGATCCCATGTCATTTTTAAGGCTCCCAGGGTCCCTGTCAGCCCCCAAAAGGCAATTTCTTAAGACAGTCTTTAAAAAAATAACATGAACTCATGGCAGTTGCCCTCTGCTGCTGTAATACATGACCTATAATTAGTTACTTCCAGGAACAGCAACCGTGAAATTCCTTCTCCATCAAGGAAACGGGGCTGTGGATGTTCTTTTCCCTCCACAACAAGAATGGGGGACAGGGAAGCTGGCATTACTTGTTGTGTGGGCTGTTCACCCCTGCAACAGATTTCTGATCTAGTTTTTTTTTTTTTTTAACATCAAGAATCAAAGCCATGCAGGATATGTGCAGGTGATTTAAAGGGCTAATGGTGCTCTGTCAAGCATCCAGGAAGTGACGGACTGTATGCACCTATGGCTCTAGAGTGTCCTTGAGGTAGAACACTAGAGTGCCCTGGTGCTAAAGTGTCACAGTGCTAGAATGCTAAAGTGCTATAGCTCTGTAGAGCACGCCAGTAAGTTACACCATTTCTGTTTCAGAGATGCCTTGCACAAACACAATTACGTCTTGGATTTTGGTGTAAAGAAAGGGTAGAAAGAAGGAGAGATTAGAGATCAGCTTTGGAGGAAGGGGGTGGTTGGCGGCAGTCCCTCTTGAGCTCCATGGGCTACAGTCTGAGAACTTAAAGGCTTACATTCTCTTGTTAGTCTTGACCAGAATAGATCCATTTCATCAACTGGATTTACCTCTGTGTTGACTCACTACTAAACAAATGATTGCATGAGTCTACTCTAGATGGGCTAACCAACAGGATGATAGTTAAAAAAAACCTCAACATCAGCATAAACACATTAATGTGTATTACAATACATTATACCACCAATACCACA
This sequence comes from Ctenosaura bakeri, assembly GCA_948474755.1. NCBI lineage: Eukaryota > Metazoa > Chordata > Lepidosauria > Squamata > Iguanidae > Ctenosaura > Ctenosaura bakeri. Next base: position 94,410 of record CAOLHI010000701.1, read on the forward strand.
GTAACCACAATGACTAAGGTATTGTTGCAAGAAAAGTGAATGCAATCCTTTTTTCAAGTAATCTTCCAAGCTCTGTGATTCAAATATCTTTGATCAGTTCAGACTCCTGTAGTTTCTCCAGCCAGGAGTTTCAGAATCTGTGTTTACTATCTCCAAATACTTAACCATTCCCAAAAGCAAAATGCATGCCAGTCAATTCCAGTGAACAGAACATTGAACTATGGTCACTTGGAAACAGTTTTATTTCTTTTATTTGGATTAGCAAATTTTAAAATTATTTCTGATGCTATAGTGCATAGGCAGTGGAAATCCTTCTTTAGATAACAAATAAAATTGTTTTAAACCAGAGATGGGGAACCGCAGCAAATGGCAAGCTATGCTGTCCTGAAATCATCCAGGAATCGTCTGATTTTCTGATTTTCAGTGTCAGAAGTGACTTCTGTTTGCAATTTCAAGGTTTATCACCTAAGTTTGGGGCTTGAGGATGAGGGTACTGTTTGAGAGAAATCTGCATCAACTGAGATTTTTTGGAGTGTTTTCTGAGTTTTCTAATTTTAATGGGAAGGTTTCAGGGGCTTGAGGGGAAGTTGAGAGGGCTTGGACACCACAAGTGTTCCACAGCCTATGAACCATACTTTCCTTATTTCAAATATATACCCATATTTGTTCTCTAATGGATCAGGCAGCAGCTAGAATAACAGATTTAGAATGGGCAAGTAGTACAGAGTTGTTAACCCCAGCCTGATCATCTTCTTTAGGTTGTACATAAGAAGAAGAAGTTTACCATATAAATTTCCCCTGCAAATGGCATCCTCACGGTGATTTCTCTAAGTTATGGCATAACATATAGAATGTCTTCCCACCTGGATCTCTACCACCAGGTGCAAAGTCTCCACAAGTGCATCTGTAGGGAGCTGAGACTCTCCCTTTGATTGCAGAGATCCACACACTATAGCATATTACATATTTCACCTGCAAATAAGGAATCAACATTGAGATACCATTTTTGGCAGCATCTCTGCAAGCAGGATGCTTTCGCAAATTTCAAGCATTGGGATGGAGAATCCATGGTCTTTGGCCTACTTTCACCAGGAGCATCCTTGCTCTCTGGAATGCCCTTGTGAAAATTTCACCATCTGCATCACCCTCATTACCTTCATCCTCTTTATGTATCTTGCCTGTGTATTTGTACTATCCCAAAAGGAGTAAAGATGGCTGCTGTTAGTAAGCACAGCTAATGTTTCTAGGAGACAGATGCAAAATGTCAATCAAGAAAGAATGTTAGCACTAAAACAAAATTATCCTAATTTTTAACTAGTGCAATAAGGCTAACACACTTTTGCACTTTGACTATGATTCCTGAATATTAATTTTAAAAGGCTCAATAGAAATTGGTGAAAAACCAATTCCTGAAATGTTGCATTGGATTGGATGTAATACATTATTAGTGGGTAAAAGAAGAAAAGGAATACACGGAAGCAGGAAGGTAGGGAACACTAGGGCCCTTTCCACACCTTACTGTTTTCCATCATCGTGCCATCACAATCCCAGCAGTGCCACTGCCAGGATGGGAGCACAATCCGAATGCTTACTTCTGCACCTGGCCAGCTGCCTGCAGAAGGATAGTGTGAGCAACATGTGCCTTCCTTCCACAGTGCAGCCAGCCATTTCCCATGCTGCACTAGGGAAGGAAGTGCCTAGATCACACTTCCTCCCCTTCTGCACAGCTGCCAGCGATAGGAGTGTCGTGCAATCGGGGGCTATCACCAGATTGTTTCCAGTAATGGACTATCCCGCAATTGTGATGGCTAGGGATGCATGGACAGTGGGACCACGACAACATCATGCAAAGCATGACTCATGGACTGGCAGCAATGTGTTCTCATCCTGGGACAGTGACATCATGTGGAAATGTCCCAGGATATTTCAAGAAAGCGACTAGATACAACTGTTGAATAAGCAGTTACAATGAAAATGAAAATAACTGGAAATTCTTGAGTCTGTCAAAGACTCTTGCCCGCCTCCCATCTTATGGTACCCTTTGAGATTTAAAAAAAAAATTCTCAACTTCCCTAGCAGAGAAAACAGATTTTTCCTTTTGTAAGGAAACATAACTGCCAAAAGCAGAATTTGAAGTCTCTTGATTATATTCTATCACAGAAGACAGTTTTAAAATATTTTTGTACAGTAATATATTAAAACAGTAATATATTAAAAAATACCCTTCTGGTATTCCCCTTATACCAGAAGGGGAAATCAGGTGCAACAAAAGCACTCAGTAAAGAAAGAAAGTCCTTTTTATTGGCTGTAAGTCACAACAACTGTTCTTCAATCTAAGTTTTGGCTAATCATGTAACTGTTATTGTTAGGTGTGACTTGATGAGAACTGGTTTTGTACCAAATTAAACTTTTTTGTATCTAGTTAAGCAACAGTACATGTCCTTTTGCTATAAAAGAAAGCTACTTACTGAATGATTGGTAATTAATTTAATAAAATGAGATTGCGCTAGGAACAGGAATTCTTGTTCTTTACACTTACTTTATTGCTGAATTGGGATAAATGTTTTTTTTTCTCTTTATTTTTCTCCTTCAAAGAAATTCAGCATTCTATATGTTTTAATGTTATCCTTACATGAGCAGTTGCTTGAGAAAGATTCTATTAGGATAAAATGTAGAGCTGCTAATTCTGAAAATTAATTTACATAGAATTACCTTTTTTCCCTTGAATGATACATTAAGCAATCAACATAATCTATATTGGGTGTTATATGTCATTCTAGCAAACAGGCTCTCATTAGAGCAATTACATTTGTTGGTTTATCAAGTAATTCTGTTTAAAAGCTGTTGCTGTACTCATTCTGTGTACAGTGACTGTATTCTGAATTCCCTAAATGCTTCTGAATTTACAAATTAAAAAAAAGGGCCTGGTTTTTAAATGATGCAAGGTGATTCCCCCCCCCCACACACACACAACCAATTTACCAATAATCTCTTTCATAGACATGAACCAATTGAAGAGCCGTATCATATTTTCCCCAATCTTGGCTTAAAAAACAAACAAAACAAGATCAAAAACAGAAAAGCAGGTGCAGTCTATGATAACCGATCCGCTCAAAAACTGTCTGCTACAGTCTCATGTTACGCTCATCAGAAAACAGACTAACAGCACTTATCTGTCGTTGGTTCACCTCCTTGATGATTACAGCTCACTAAGGTCTCCTTTCGTCTACACAATTAAAGCACTTTGATCCCACTTCAACTGCCACAGTTTCATCTTATGGAGTCCTGAGACTGATAGCTTAAGAGGGGCATCTAGAATTCTTAGCCAGAGAGCTTTAGCGCCTCCCCAGACAACAAACTAGGGGGTGTGGTAGGCTGTGTGTACAGGCATCAAAGCACTCCTGATGTGCCAATGCAGCTCCCTTACCCCTAGCCTGATTTGGAGGTGCACAACATTTTAAGCGTTGAACATCTGACAGTGGGTTCTTTACACAAATGGCTCGTCTATATTTAGGCTCTGGTCTTGCAGAGAAAAATGGACTAAAAATTGACTGACTGGGGAAAAAAATAACTCAAAATTGCTTAGAGGAAAATTGAATTAGGATGATTTGATAGTGACCAAACCTTCTCTGGATAGTTTCTCTACATGACTGAGGGCTTCAGTGTAATATGCGAATGCTCATGATTGTTTTTTCAGATTGCCTCAATCTCAAAAACTCTTCTGAAAAATCACTCTAGGACAAAAAATTCCTACACTGGGGAAATGCCACCCTTAAGGTATTGTCTGTAGGCAGTGATTCGGTTGTTACTATTTCTTAATTTTGTCATACAGTAGGCGGGTTTCATTTTTGCAAATTTGATTATTCATGGTCCCCACTTGCCTCCCCCATTCTCCCCCTCTCATTCCCTGGTCTTTTGCCCAGCGGGAGGGAGGGGGAAAGATCTTCACTCCCTTACACGCTCCCCACCCCCCTGCCAGCAGGAACACATGGGCAGCAGTGGCAGCAGAGTGCAGGCAGGGAGATCGTCCCTTCCCTGCATTCTCCCCTCACCCTTACCTCTGTGTGGGCCCATGTGTGGGCAACCAGCAGGAGACTGCAGAGAGGAAGATCTTGCCTCTCCTGCACTGTCTCACCCATCACTCTCGCGATCACGTTGGCAGCGGGGGCAGGAAGGTACAGAGAGGAAGAGCTTGACTCTCCTGCACTTCCCCCACCTGTCACCTGCATGATTGCTCTGACAACGGGGATAGGAGGGTGCAGAGAGGAAGGTCTCGCCTCTCCTGCACTGTCCTGTCCATCGCGTGTGTGATCACACTGGCAGTGGCCAGCAGGAGAGTAAAAAGAGGAAGATCTTGCCTCTCCTGTACTGTCCCACCTGTTGCCCACAAGATCGCGCTGGCAGCAGCATGTAGGAGGGTGCAGAGAGGAAGAACTCACTCCCCGCACTCCCCTATCTGTCGCCACCTGGGCGCATGGAAAAAAGAAAGGGAGCATGAGCAGCAGGTACAGAAGCACAGGGGAAAACCTTCCTGCTCCTTCACTCTCCTGCTTGTTGACCATGCAAGAGTACAAAACCAAGGCAGAGCACAGGGACAACAAGCAGGAGTTTTTCCCCCCACTGCACTCTTCTGCCTTCCTTCCAGGCAGCAGTAGTGGAAAGAATGAGGGAGGGAATGTGCTCATGGGGGAAGTGTTTGCTTTTTTTGACATTCGCAGGGCTTCTGTGGACATATCCCTCATCAATGTGCAGGGCCTACTTATGAAATAAGTATGTATGTGTGTGCATATAACTTATTTGGCATAATTAGCTCCATGGTGTTTTAAATTGCCAATAGCTATTGGAAGAAGGGAGAACTGATATTTTCCAGACAAAAAAAAAATGAAAACATCTGCCATTATCTTGATTTCGGCCACTAATATTCCTTTCACTAGAAATGATAGATTTTTTTTTTTTTAAAAAACTTAGCCTCTCAAACTGAATTGAAGAAAGGAAGTATCATTATCTTTCCCTCACCCCAGCCTCTCACATGAATGAAGTCTTTGAACAATAGGCCTTCCACCTGTACAGATAGCATTTTTTAATGCTGTAGAATTATACAGAAGTACAATGCCTGATGGAGACTCCTTGGGCTTACTTTGAAAGATGTCTCTGACGAGCTGCCAGGCTGCCGCTGTGCAGGCAGCCGCTGTCTCTCCAAGACAAAGCTGAGGAATTTAATACCGCTGGAATCCATGTTTTAAAGTCCAGAAATACGCTAGAAGGATGAGAAGCAGGCCAAAAGATGACTTTATTTGGAAGTGTCTCTAAGACCCACCTGTACGACAATGTACAGGCCCCTTGGTAAGTGTCAGTTCTCAGATTACCAGCTTCTTTTTTTCTAAGGGAGTATCACTAAATTATAAATTCTCTCACTGCAGGCACCTCAAGTGATTGTCCAGTTTGTCCTCTGTGTTTGAATAACTGCCTGCAACAACAACAAGACAAACAAACAAACAACCCAGGAACCAACAAACAAATCAACAACACATCACATACCCCTGGTCTGGGTTTGTAAGTAGAAACAAAAGTCTGTCAGCCTTTGTGCCAGGAAGTAAGAAATAATAGTGAAAGTCAATGTGATGCAGTGTCAGACTAGAACTCTGATTTGAATCTGCATTTGGACACAGAAACCCACCTTCAGCAAGTGTGCAAGTCACACTCTCTCAGCCTCAGGGGAAGGCCATGGTAACCCGTTCTCTGAACAAATCTGGCCCCCAAAACCTTAAGGTTGCCATTAAGTTAGAAATGACTTAAAGGCACACAACAACAAGAAATAGTTCATTATCTCAGGCCATTTCCATACTAGACTGTTATAGCTCTATCATTCTACTTTCAACATCCTATGGAATCCTGGGGATTGCAGTTTCAGATTGCCTCATAGCGTTATAACAGTCTAGTGTGTTATAGCGCTATAATCATATAATCATAGCGCTATAACAGTCTAGTGCAGAAATGGCCTCATTGTCAACAGAAGCCATTGAGAAACTAAGATTAGTCAAACCAACATTTTCTTTAGTATAGTATCAATCATGATAGAATATGAAAAAAAAAAAAAACCTTGTAGAAGGAATCAGAGGATCATGCAAACAAAGTATGATGCGGGGGGACTGTGAAGCTTACTTTTGGTGGTCTCCAAGAGCTCTTTGTCCAATAGATTTTAACAACGACTCTGGATGGACTGCTACCTTTGGTGATGTTTTGGGACTAGTGTCAGACTCCCCGCTTTCCTCATCTCCCATGGCTTTAATGTAACTTCCACTTCTCATCCTTCTACAGGGAATCTCCTCATCTTTACCACCAGCAGGATACCCTCCCCATTCATCTTGAGGCACCTAGGAGAATAAATTATAATAAACACAAAATAGCAATGAATTTGATATTGGTAGTGCATCCTTTCAAGAAAGAATGTTATTATGATTAATGAGCATGCATGCAGCAAGGCCTAAAAGGTACAGTTTAGTCAGGCTGTTAAGATATACACTCATGGACTGTGAATGCAGAAGGCTATTTACCAAGTAGTAACAAAGAAAATTAACCATCAAGTTGGATAGTTATGAATCAATAAATTCAACAAATATAGAGATCATGGAACTAATTTTATAGCCACTTTTTTTAAAAAAGAAAAGGAGTCTAATGTATATCACTATATTCACGTTTGCTGTTTTAATAGTACATTAAGTTGTTTTTTAATTGTTTGGTGCCTTCAAGACACTTTAAGCAAATAAAACTGTTGTACTGGATTGTAGAAAAACTAATTCATAGCAGAACAATAAGCATGATTCATGGTATGAATAGCTAATTGAGTCAGCCCTATCATTGTGTTTCATCTCATCTACAAATATTTCTCTCTAAAACATAGACAACTTCAGATGTCTTTCTTCAAAATGGACATACCACTTCATCCCACCTTGTGTGTTCTGGAACCGCTTCTTTTTTCAACTCAAGTGTTGTCTTTATCCACACAGCATACAATACATTTAGACTTGCTCTTTCTTCTTCCTATCCATTATCCAGAAGAAAGCACACACGTGCCAAACAGAGGAAATGAGGTTCCAATCATCTCCCTGACACATATTTTTCAACAAACATTTCACCAAAATATGCTATTTATTCTATTTAATACCTTAAATATTGAGTATTGCCTGTTGCATACAGGATTTAAATTAGTTATCTTGATGGATGTGTACTAAATTGTCAAACTTTGATATGGGATCGGGGATTGATAAAGGATTGGGAAGTAGCTTGAAGAAGCATTTCATTGTGTACAGCCTCAGAAATAAATCCAGAGGTGGGTAAGGCAAGGCCTGCGATCTGTATACACTCTGAAACCACTTTTGGCACCTCCCCAGTTCTCTCCAGATTATTTTTAAATGGCACCACAATTTGGTTATCAAAATTCAGCAGCAAACCACTAAATGCACTATAAACAGGAAAAAGGACTAAGTTCATTGAAGACTAAGGCCATTTCCACACTAGACTGTTATAGTGTTATTATTCCACTTTCAACATCCTGTGGGATTCTGGGGTTTGTAGTTTACTGAGGCCAAAGAGCTCTCTGGCTGATAATTCTAAATGCCCTTCCCGAAACTGCAGACTCCAAGAGTCTATAGGATGTTGAAAGAGAAATAATAGCACTATAACAGTGTAGGGCAGAAACAGCCTAAGTACATCAATGGGAAAAGAAAACTTTAAATTGCCTTTTTTGTTTGTAAGGAAATAGTGAACTCTTTGTTGTTGTTTTGCAGTACATATCATGTCAATTAACCACAAATTAATTGAAGTTTCATTTATATAGAGAGATAATTTTAAGTATGAAGTATGAGCGATTTTATTTTATTTGCTAATAGCAAGCAGAGAGATTTGATTTGTTAATAAGGAAATTATTAATCAAATATGAGAAGTGGGATTTTATTTATCAATAATTGATAATTATCGATAATGGGGATCCCCCCCCCCGAAGAATGAAAGTTCAAGCTAAAAAATAAAAGAAATGGAAACATACTTTTTGTGTGCTTTGTTCATTTAAAAAGTGTGTTATGCTCCACCCTTCCTCTTAGGTCACACCTCCTGGGCACTTGAGCAACTTGAAAAGTGACTTCCAGTGTCATGGAAGTCATCACCCTCTTCTAGATGCAATCCACATATCACAGAACTCAGCAGTACAGCAGCATCTGATTTTAAAGGAACTGGACAGCGTCCCAATGTAAGTGCACATTTTTTCTTCCTTCTGGCACCAGATAACAGCTGTACTTTCTATTTTAAGGTAATATAAGCAGAGGTTTAAATGACTCTTTGATATATTGTAGCTGCTACTTGGCTTCCTTTATGACACTTCCACTGAGCTAAGAAGTAGTCATTGGGAACGTATTACTGACACATGTGAAAGAGCATACAGAAGCCTACAAAACTGATAGAAAATTAGCAACTAGAAGTAAGGTGACTGAAGAGGAAAATGAAAACAGAGAACAATCTACGATTACAGAACAGTTAACATCAAATAATAGTACAATTTCAATGCAGATAAACAGAAGGAATAATATCTATTTTTTCTGCTATAATCCACCTCTGTTTAGACAAGGCAAAAGAAGAGAAGAAGAATTTCAGGCCCTTTCCACAGGACATTGTCATCCCGCATTGGGGACAGGAGAAGGATGGGACCCAGACAACACCTATGCATGACGTCATCCGGGTCAATTGTTCTCGCATTTCCAGGTGGCACAATTGTGCCACAAATCATTGATGGGTTTTACCCATCAATGACTGGCGATCGCACAGCCATCCTGCTACCCTACTGAATTCACCTGATATGTGGAGGGTCAGGAAATGGAATGGCTGCACTTCCTGCTACAGAGTAGCCTGGGGCAATGCCTGTCTGCACTGTAGAAGGAAGAGCCGGTGCCATCACACGTCCTCTATTTCTGCAGGGGACCATTCCTGTTGCATTCCCCTTCCGGGAGAGGCTCTTCTGGGGTCCCCACGGAACACTACCAGGATCTGGTAAGCTGTGGAAACGGCCTGACTTAAAACACACATGTGCATGCATGCAAGAATGCATGCATACACATGCACACACACACACTCCAAGCTTGAGTCAACAGTTGATAATATTCTTACAGTCTGATATATAACTGGTCAAAATCATCCTTCACTGCCTGATTGAAACTGAAAACGGAGTAGCCCAGAGCTGTCATAAGGACCATAGGGACAATTTTAATGATTGTGTAAAAGTCTTCATTCCGGGGACATGACAAAAGAGGAGTATGTCACTGTATCACATTTCCATTGTAACAAATAAATCATATTAGTTTTGTATTTTGTCCACAATGCAATCTGAATCATATAGGCATGTGAAATGTAACCTAAAAATCCGGCCTCTCCAATGTGCCAGTTTTCTGTTAACTACACTGTACAGCAGAAGACTACCATACTTTATAAGGAAACATCTCTTTTCCTTTCTCCATTATTCATTCAGAACAGTATGGGGGGGGGAACACGTATACATGTACTGAAAATCACTGAAGTGGCTTTACGGCTTGTGCAAATAGTTACTTGGGCCTGAAATTCCCATCTGCAGAATTTGCATCAGGTAATTGGAAATAATTACCCTAATTACTGACTTGCAACAAGTGATGATATCTTTAATGTCTAAAAAGTCTTTTTCCTGTTCAAGATTTTGAATTATTGCATCTGCATTTTATTGTACACACAGGAATACATACATCCAAGGAGAGTAAGTGATGACAGAATTAATGCCTAAACCAAATATGGGCAAATCTGGCATTACCACATTGGCAAGAATGCTACTGCTAGTACCAACTATAATAAACCTCTTGAATCAGCAAGCTGCACACAAGCCTTACCATTCATCAAGTGATTTGTGATTCGAGTCTACTCTAGTTGGGGCTAGCAATTGGATTTATGTCAGAAGTAGGAATCAGTTGGCCCTCTAAGTGCTTTTTGGATAGCAACTCCCACCACTCCTCAACATTGGCTATGTTGGCTATAGCTGCTGGGGCTTGCACTTCAACAGCTGGAGAGTCACATGATTCCCACCCCTTATTTGCATCATAGGATTGGCTACCAATGGCAATCTATAAGCTATGTTGGCACATAGCCTCCATACCAGATGCAACATGCATGCACTTTTTGCTTATTTTGGCCTAAGTATAAAATGTCTTTTGATAAGACATTAAGGAGACAACTGGAAGAGTTCAAGAACACCATTATCTAACAGGTTTTTGTTATCACACTTTACACCCCCTATTCTGTTGGACAGCAAAATTGGTGAGAAATATATTTTTTCCTACAAAACTGGAAACTTATGGCTTGGAAACACGTGGTAGCAGGACACTTGGAAACATACGGTAGCAGGACACTGGCTGTAAGCATGTGCTAGGACAGGATGACCTCAGCATGGCCAAGTCATAAGTTCAAGAGGATTAGATGGAAACTCCTGACATTTATGGGTTTGGGATAATCCTCTCAATGACCTGACCTCCATATAAAATAGAAGATTAAACTGGCCAGGTGAATCAGTCAAGCATCCCTGCTGCGCGCATATTCTATCTGTATTCTATATCCTTCTGTATTCACTTTGCCCAACAAAGACATTAAGAGACTGTCACAACTCCTACCAATGTTTTGTCATCTAAAGTTAAAACAATCAGCCCATTCCAGACCTCTTTGTTTGCTCTGCCAGAAAGCAATTAACAAATATCCCTTCAGGGTAGGAAATGGAATACAAAACCCCCAGCTCCCACCCAGGTAACTTGGTAACATGTTCAGTGTCACAGTACACTCCAGGCACCCATTCCTCCACGTTGCCCTCAAAGTCTTGTTTGAGCCACTCCTCTTTGATCTTCTGCTTCAGAACTGGTAAATATCACTCCTTCCACCCCAAATCTCTCTCTATCCAGTCTTTCTCACCTTTTCTTTTAATAGCCTTGTATGATTCATGAGACAATTTGACTTTGTTGTGCGTGTCTATTAATTCCTAATAAAATACCCCTTTTAACTAGAGTCCTCTCCTCTTGTAGGTCTTTGAGCTAATAATTCCCCCAAATCCTAAGAAGACACTGGCAGTGCTAGTGGACCTCGAGGTCTCTCATCTTTTAGGGTGACACTCTTATCTGCAACACAGACAATCATTCTGCTCAGGCATTTGATCTAAAATGCTAAAAATGCCTAGAGCCTTCTATGTTGGCTCTACCCTCTAAATTTCCCTACAGGAAAGACCCTGTTTCTCAGTTTTAGTTCTTGCTATGTGAAACAGCAAAGTCTGAAGGGATATTTCCAGTCATGATTGCTTGAACAGAAGGAGAGCACTTAATGAGATCAAAAACTATGCTTTATCAGGTTCCCTGATCACTCGAAATGTTCTGCTTTCTCTCTTTCAACATGAATATAAAAATATCTTCAAGGTCTTCCCATTCAATATGGCAATGTTAGGGACTGAAATGCAGGGTCCAGCACACAGGAGGATGTAAGGAGCAGAGCTAGAGAGAACAGTCTTGTTGATTTACAATGTGGGAAGATGTCTGGTGGGCCCGGGGCTCAGTTTTGCTTACCAGGACTTGATATGAGAAATGTCTCTGTCATTTCTCATATCAAATGTGGTTATTAGTTCCTTTTAAAAAAAATTAATAGAGTAACTGAATGTTGGGCATTGTGGAAACTTCTGGGAGCAGTTTTTTCCATGTTTAGAAGAAAGGAAATTCCATTTTTAGAAGTACTGTAGTAGCAGTGAGTCTGGGGACTGCAATAATGACTTGGAGATCACATATGGCACTGCCCCTGTATTAGAGGTGGATCTAGGGTGGGAGAACTGGGGTGTGTGCCCCAGGCATCATTCGTGGGGAGGCGCAAAAGTTGCCATCCCTACACGCCCACTGGCCTCCCCTGCACCCTTCCGATCCCACCCGCCACCCCTCCATGCATTTACACATCTTTCTACCATCTCCCCATGCACTTCCGCACCTATCCGACACCTCTTGTGCACTTTCTTGCCCACTCACCACCTCCCCTCACATTTCTGCACCCTTCTGTGCTCACCTGCCACCTCCCTGCCTACTTTCTTGCCTGCCCACCACATCCCCATGCATTTCCTCACCCTTTCGTACCCGCCCACCACCTCCCTGCACACTTTCTCGCCTGCCTGCCACTCTCGTGCCCTTTCACACCAGCCTGCCTCCTTGCACTTCTACACCATATCTTGCCCACCCGCCACCCCCGCGCCCTTTCATGCCCACCCACCTGCACACTTTCATGCCTGCCCGCCACCTCCCTGCACACTTTCTCACTTGCCTGCCACCCCTGAACCCTTTCACGCCCTCCTGCCACCTCCCCACACTTCTTCACCCCTTTGCACCCATCTGCCAATTCCCTGTGCACTTTCTTGCTCCCCTGCCACCTCTCCGCGCCCTTCTGTGCCCACCCGCCACCCCCACCTGCTCTTCTGTGCCTGCTCATCATCACTCTCGTGTCCTTCCTGGCCTGTTTGGGGGGGGGCAGCAGCAGTGGTGGCAGCATCAGCATCTAGGGAGCGCAACTTCGGCACTTGCCCCAGGCGCTGCTGAACCTAGGTACGCCCCTGCCATGTATTGCCCACTTTTACCCTGCAGCATACTAAACAACAATTCTGGGATGTTGTAAGGATTATGGAGACAACATACATGAAGTACCTTGACTATGTGATTAAAAAAAGGAGAGAGATAGAAATACTAAACATTACTTTTGCTATGATCATTAACAATATTATTATTCATTTATTTTAAACTGTAATCTTTCCTAGAACATATATTCATGTATTCTTATTCTGCTCTATGATTATTTGTATTCAAAGAATACCTATGTGAGAAAGGTCTGTAAGTCACTCAAGTGTGGGTGGAGGGGTTTTGAGAAAAACAGGTCCCTTTTTAAAACCAGGTGTGCTTCTTTTTCATTTTACTTTAGCATGAATGAGGTTCATTTTTGTGGCACTCCATATACAAGAAAAATTATTTTAAAAAGAAAGCAAATAATATACTACCATTTTTTTTCAAGTATCAGTGGGAGTAGAAGTTGTGGGAGGCAGAGTTTTACTATTTTCCTTCTGAGTCGATTTGTACATTTCTTTACCTTTTCATTTGGTTCGTCCAGGTGTGCTCATAATTTTTTAAATGAGCAAACTATATTTATATTGGCATCAACTATATGCCATCAAAGACAAGCTGTTCTCTTCACATTCCATGTTCCTAACATGCTACCATTCTAGCTAGCCAAATGGGTTTAGTTCAAAACTTGGAAACATTAACCTCGTAAGCAACAGCTCCTAGAAGTTCCCAGTCAGCATGGCTGTAATTACCAAGCTCTTTGGCATTTAAATGAACAGCAAAGTGAGGGGACTGACTGTGTTTCCAGGAGGAGGAGGAGGGCAGGAAAGAGAAGAGATGGAGAGAAAAGGAGGGGAAGAGCTGAAAAAAGTCAGCATTTTTTAAAAAAATCTGGGCATGTGTAAAAATGTGAATAAAAAGTGAAGGAAAAGTTTGCTACTTTGACTGATAGAATGGGATTATTTCATTTTATCCAAGCTTCCTTTGCATCCCCTTTTGGTTTTCACTCTCAGTTTCCCACTGGCATTTGGCATCCCAACAAGGCTGCTAATGTAAAATAAAGTTCTTGACTGAAAATGTTGGTGGACATTTAGTTGAGGAGAACTCTAAATGTGGGTTCTAATATTGGCTTGTCTTCCTAAACTATGAGTGAGAAAAGGGTGGCCTCAAAAAGTTGCTTCCAAACCTTTCCCCGAATTTCCTCAATACAAAAGGTAAAAGAAGTTTTCTTTACACACACACACACACACTGGCCTCAAGTGGCAACCAATCGTGTAGGGACGGAGGGCAACGGGGTGGTTTGCTCCCAGTAGCAATGTTTTTGGGGCATCTTGGCTTGTAACCATGCCCTCCTGTGCCACGACCACACCCCCGTGCACCGCCACACACTGTGGCCATGCCCCCCTTCCATACACGCCATGTCCCCTTCCATACACGCCAAGCTTCACACTGGTGGCAACCCCCCAATGCCATATCATCCCTTCCTGCTATGATAGTTCATCCATTCTGACACCCCATGATCCTTCCTGAAGCTAGAAGTACAAGCTGGAACATTTTATGGTTTTGCTTTTGGCTCCAAATGTCCAAAAATAGAATGGGGTTGACCACAATGGGGATATTGCATTGACAATTGTGTGCACATGCGCGCGCACACACACACACACATACACACACACCATGGAATGGGAGAATATTTATTTTGCCAAAGATCTGACAGAGTTTCTTAAGAGCACATTGGGGAAGCAAAGGGGGGTTCTGGAGGGAATGAAATTTTGATCTATCACCAGTGTCTGTTCCACTGGTGGGAGGAAACTTTTGGATTCAACCAGTTGTCTCCTCTAAACAGTGACTACATAACCTATTTTAAATGTGAGCTCATCTCTGGTGCAGTGAGTATTTATATTCTCTCTCTATATAGAGAGAGTATATATATTCTCTTATTTATAGCAGCATATGAATATGAGCATAAACTATTGGCTCTTTGATTACCTCACCTTTTGATTTTATAGATGGGTATTTTTGCATTATCTTCTTAGAATATTTTTGTAAGACTATATATATATATATATTTATATGTATATATGTATGTATGTGTGTGTATATATATATATACATACACACACGCACACACACATACACACATTTTACAAAGAAGGTTCTGCAATTCAGCAGCTATTTCATAAATGTAAAGTTGACATGGTTCCTTTAAGAATATTGAATATAGTGAACTAATTGCATTCCATTTTACTAATTTTAGTAACTAAGTTTACTAATGAGACAACTCTGATTTTTTTCAGGAAGCTACTTTAACTTGAAAGATATGTTCTTAATTCAATGAATCCTTCTCAGTCAGGATCTGTTTCCAAATATTTCATAGAAGGAGTCTGATCAGCAAAGCTGTGTATACTGTCTTGGGATCTTCTCTTTCCCATTCATTGAACCACCTAGGTATTTCTGCCATCCTATTATTTATTCAAGCCTTACACATTTTCTCTGTAAGTTAGGCAAACATTATTGGCAAATATTGACCCAATGACTCAGGCAGAGAGAGGTTAATGTATGCAGTCTGAACACAGTGATAGATGATAGCACTTGAGTGATGAATTCTGAAACAGGATGAGTATTAACAGCCCATATCCATGCATGGCCATTATTCAAGATGAGACTTCACATGGTGTGGGAAAACAATGGCCAGGGTCTCATTTTCTTTAAAATACAGCAAACATAATTAGCAGCTTCAGATAATTCCTTTGAAAGGTAGCAGCAAAGGATATTGCTACTCACTGTTTCCCAAGCCAAACTCCCACCACCAAAGCTTTTATTAGAGGAAAATATTCAAGCAATCCCCAGGGAGAATTTGCAAACGCTGGCCAATATGAAGCACCTACCCAGCTGAACCACCCCCCCCTGCAAAAACAGGACAGTTTTCTAGAGCTCAGAACAGATACATTAGCCATTAAATCATCTGAATAATTAAATAACTTAAAGCAGTGAGGCTTAAACATGTACTATCATGGACACAAAAAAATGTTCCAGTAGATCCACAATTATAACAAATGACTGAAAATAAGATTAAGTTGCGCTGGGCACTTTTCACACTACACAATTAACTGTCATGGCACCCTCTTATGGAACTCTGGGATTTACATTTTAGGGAAGAGTATTAGTTTTATCAGCTGGAGAGCTCTAATGCCCCTGACCAAACTATAAATCCCAGGATTCCATAGAATACAGACATGGCACTTAGTAGAATCATAGTACTACAGTTGTGTAGTGTGAAAGGGCTCCTATTTGCTGTGAGCTTGTTTGTTGTAGGCTTCTGGAGTAGAGTTCCCAAGTTTCATTGCCTGGACCTGAATTCCATGGCTTGGCCTCTCTTCTCCAGTCCTCAGGGCAATGGGGAGGAATCTTGAAACGTTTGTGTGTATATTTTCCTCACTTTGTATTTGTATTTGAATGGTATATTCTGTGAAAAAGCAGCTGTTGTTTAAAGTATCATGCTCAATGACATTACCAGAGCCTCTCTGTTGTGACATCACAAGGATTGCTCCTAACACTTAGGTATGACACTGACGTTTCAGGGCCTGGGATAGTCCTGGCAATCCAGCAAGGAAAGAAGAAGGAAGACAGAGCCTGCTGGTCAATTGACTGTGCATTTAGGCTCCTATCTTGCAATTTAGATCAGGTGTAGCGTTGGCCTTGGCCTTGCAGGAGACACTAGCCATTTCCACACTACACTGTCATAGTGCTATTATTTCACTTTCAACATACTATGGGATCCTGGGGTTTGTAGTTTAGGGATGGGCATTTAGAATTCTCAGCCGGAGAGCAATTTGGCGTCGGGAAACTACAAATCCCAGAATTCGACAGGAGGTTGCAAGTGGAATAATAGCACTATAACCGTGTAGTACGGAAATGGCCGCTGAGGCAATTAGGGCTGAGAAGAAGAGAAGCAAGGTGAGGAAACAGATTTACTGTGGGAGAATTGGACAACAAAGTGATTAGCAGATCAGAATCTAGAAGAGTTTGTCTATGGAGTGACTTAATAATGCCTAGTCTGGAAAAAATAGAGTGTGGGAGGGGATTAAGAAATAATATTAACTTGGGGTGGGGTAAGAATGCACTTTAGCTCCCAAGAACCATCATCTACTAGATTTGCTATTGCTATGTGCCTCTGACCTATGATGAACCCATTGTAAGGGTTTTTTGGCAAGGTTTATTCAGAGGAGGTTTGCCATTGTCTCCTAACAGGATAAAAGAGTGTAACTTGCCCAAGGTCACCCAATGAATTTTTGTGGCTGAACAGGGATTTGAACCCTAGTCATCTGGAGTCCTGGTTCCACACTCAAACCATCACTCTAATCTAGCTCTACATCAGCCACTTTTAATGGCACAACAGTGAAGTAAGAAGGAAAATCAACATGGATGGGTGTGTGGACAGGATTGCACGCCCCCTGCTCCCTTCATTAGACTCTGTCATTTCAGAGATCCATTCAAATTATGTCTGACAACATTTCTTGCAGTAGCAGGAACAGCAGATGCTGCTTCAAATCACAACACAAACAAGCTAATTTATATTTTCTTATGGATGACATATCAAAGGCTGGACAAAAATAGGTACAATTCTACAAAACTGAATACTTTCCCTAAAACAACTAGGAAAAAAAGTGTCTGCAAAAGAATTACATATACTGTTTTTTAAAAAAAATCATCAAAATGCTGAGAATGGACTGGGTTCTTTTTCATCCCTTTTGGTTTTAGCTATCTCTTCATCTCCAATCCAGAGGCCAGAACGGTAATCCAAGTCCAGCTTTGGGTATTCCTAGTTTGTGTAAGGTATGGGAGATAAAATTTTTGCATATGTCCTTCACAAGTTTGATTAATTTAATCATGCTGAAGAATTTTTTTTTAATTTATTTGAGGTGATATTTGATCGTTTACATGCATGCATACCTTCCAACTGTACCCATTTTGCATGAGCAATCCTGACTAATCTACTGTCATTGTTCATCTTTAAAATGCCCCAGTTTCTCTCTCCTCCCTCCACTTCCCTCTTTGTCCTCTGCTTACTTCAGTTGCTGGAAACTGAGTTCAAAGGGCAAAAGTAGTTTGAACTCAGATGACCAGCGCTAGGGAGAGGAGAGGAGGGGGTGGAATCTTGACCTCTTCCAGTAGGCTGAGGCTGAAACAAACTGCTGCAGCATCTCCTAGCTTGTGCATTCATCCTCATTAACAACTTTTGCCATCTTCACCCCACTGATGTTGCTTGGTCACATGTGTCCCAGTTTTCATGTAGCAATTTTTTTAATGGGAATTAACTGAAAAACCCTTACAAAAACCCACCTCGCTGGAAAAAATAACCCTAACATGTGCAGTTCTTGAACAACCTAAAAGGTGCCTCTTCCTCACAGAAGTTGCCCACCCCAGAATCAGCTGAAAGGAACAAGTAATGTTTGGGGTTTGCCCTTCCTGATTTTTGAGTACGCTGTTTACATACCACACATAGCTTTGAAGGATAAGAAACAACAGAGGATCTGCTTCACAAGGCATCCATGTTCCACTCAGTGCTGTCCTCGACATAATTCTCCCAAATAATATTCTCTCATTTGGTCAGTGGTATGATCCACCGGACTCATCACTGGTTGGTCTATGCTGGTATTGGGTAAGAATTTGTGGATGGTTCAGAAAGAAAATAGCAGCTGAAGATGTCAGAATAAGCTCAAAAGAATCTGAATGCAAATTTTTCTGTTAAGTTATAGGTATAAGACACTGATGGGATTTGTTATGCTAAAATGTTGATTTATTGCAATCCTAAATTACCTGACCAGTTTGGCTACCCTCTACTTTATGATTTTAGTAAACATCATTTATGGAAAACCTATTAACAGGAAAAAAAGTCCCTTTTTCTCTCTTATGTTTTATTCCCAGGTATAGATGAATACTGCAAAAGCAAGTAATGTTAAAAATAAAACTGGTAAAGTGTGCACAGACAAAGCCCTCCGGCAAATTTTATAACAGTTAGGACTAATAATAATATTAACTACATTGAACTGTTACCTGGAGGTAATGGCACGGCCTCAGGGAAGGTTTGATTTCCTGATGAACTAGAGGCTTATCTAGGTTAAGGGATGACTTGCGATAAGCTTCTTTAGCCTGGCTTACTGTAAGTGTAGACCAAGAGCTCCTTTTCATGTATTTGCCATCAGGGGCCATGGCAAGCCCTTCACAAGCTGAACATTTCACATCATTGTTACTTTTTGAAGTCTTTAATGAGAGGTCCCCAAAGTGTCCCTGAAGAGCTTCAGGGTAGCAATGAGAGATATGGTCCACGTGATGCCTGTTGACAACACTAGGTGTTCGGTAAGTGCTATCACTGTCCAAATTATCATCAGAGCTCCACCAACTGCTCATTCCAGTTTTATGCTTATTTTCAGGTTTCCGCTCTTTGCTTTTACTTCTTTTGCTATGTTTAGAATGATGTCCATGATGATGGTCATCCCCTCGGCCATCTCCCTTTGTCCCGTTGACATTGCTCTTGGAAGAACCTTCCAAAGAATGAGATTTTGTGAAAAGTTTTTGGACTGAATGAACAAGGTGACGTATTCTCCCTGGGCTTTCACTGCGTTGCTCAGCGGCCGTTGAGGTCCTCTGGTACTGTAAAGTATGAAAGCCATCCCTGTGGAGAGGAAGTTGTTTCTCAAACTGATCCAGCAGGTTTGCAGGAATCCGGTTGATCTTAGGGTTAGCATGAGACATGGTGCAATCGTCCCGAGTATCGTAATGTGAGGTGTAGTGCATTCTGGGGAAAGTGCTACTGGACATATGATCGCCCATAACCATGGGCATCATCATGCATTCTGAATGGATGGAGCTTCGCGGCGAGCAGCGATGGTGGTCCATCGGGCAGCTCTCCGTTGGACTAAGAAGATATGACTGCCTTGAATCCTGGCCATGGTGAATATGATCATGGGTGTGTTCACAGTCTTCAGGGGATGCTAAACCACAAGTATGAGCAGAACATAGCTGTGATTGATTGCGACTGCCAGATAATCCTTTCATGTTCCTTGAAACAGGAGAGTATCTTTCCTCATCGAAGTGCTGCTGAGTAGGAGACCATGAGTACGGCTGGTCTGTTAACAAAATAAGCACAGTCATATCACTCAGATTAGGATAAATACAACAGTGTCAATGGCACAATACAATAAAATAAAGGTACAAAGACTTCATTGGCTGCTTATGACAATTATATATATTCACCATTCAGTATCGGGGCAGTGTCCGTCTCTGTACCAGCTGCTGCTGAACACAAGAGGTGTATGTACTATTTTGCCCATATCCTGCTTGTAGGCTTCCTGTAAGCAGCTGATTGAACACTAGACCAGGTAACTGAACTTTGATCTAATCCAGCATGGTTTGTTGCATGCTCAGTTCCTGCATAAGTGCAGATAACTTATTTCTCTTTGAGCAAACTCAAGACTCTTTGAAAGCTTGGGTTCTGTTGTGTATTGACAAAAAATGTTTTATTCAGTGAAGTTATCCCAGTGTTTAAATGACTGCTCGACTGAATATTCTCTAATTATGTTTTGTTTACTACCTGCTGTCATGGGTGGTATTATCACTGCTCTACTAGGATGGACCCAGCTTACACAAACTCCTCCATCAACCACCATTGTGGCACCCAGAAACAATTATTTTTATTTGCTTAAATTGTAAATATAATTTTACAGTGTCCAGTCTAGCTAATATTAAATTATTTGTGCTACAGAAAGAAGACCACATTGGCACCATATGGGACCTCAGGGAGGATGTACCCATCCACTGCCTTTACCTCATTTTAATTATTTTTTCCTCCAACCATTATTTCAATTCTTTAAATTTAAAACTAAATCACAAGTGCTTGCTCACCTCCACTTCTTTCCTCTTGACCTTCCTCTTCCTTCTCCTCTTTTCCTACTCTCTCTCCACCCCTACTCCATCCAGGGAGAGAAAGAATGAGGGAACACGTCCCTCCTTCCTCCCTGTCACTATTGCTTCTGAAGCCAAAGAAAGAAGCACTCTTGCAACCAGCAACTGGGTCTTCTGTGCAGACCTGGCAGATCTCTGCCTGGGTCCTCAGAGCAGGCTTTGTGGTGGGGGAGAAGAGAACTAGAGAAATTGCCTATGTCACAGCACAGGCAGTTTCCCCATTTCCCCTATATCCCTTTCAAACAGCTTGGTGTGGAAGACCCAGGTGTTCAAGAAGAAGCTAGCAGCAGGAAGAAAGAGCAAACAAGCAAGAAGTACCTCCTGTGCCATACTCCAGGCATGGTGGGAGGTGGCTACTTGTGTGCTAATTGTCCTCACTAGTGCCGCTTTGTTTTCTGTGCTTTCTTCCTCCTGATGTTTTTCTTCTTGCCTTTGTTGGACAAAGGCAGCTGTTCTTCTGTGCCTTCAGGAAAGGAAAAGGGGCTGGGATACAAGAAGGCTTGTGGAGTGATACTGCCATCATCATCACCATCACCCCTTCCCCATTCCATGTCTTCTCTTCTTTGCCTAACTGGCAGAATGCAGGGATGCTCTCCCCCTTCTGCTGCCCTGCAGAAGGGAGAGTGGGTGGAGAGACAAATAGCTGCAGCTGCATTTTTTAGTGGTTGTTTGCAATAATTTTGCACTGCATTGTGAAGCTGAATTTCAGCAGCATTTTTTAAAAATCCCCAGGGGTTGAAGGAGGCTTTGGGGGATCACAAATAGGGTTTTATGGGCCTCATATATCCTCTGGGCTGCACTTTCCCCACCTTGGCTGTATAACCATGCTCTACAGCTTTCCAAGTTTCACAGTGCCTTTTTGCTTTACATCGCTGAAGGTGACATTAAGATGAAGATCAGGATAACAGTGAGAGTTTAGGAAAAGGCTGCTCCTCTAAAATACATGCAGTTGTTCAGAATCCTTGAATTACATTGCCCTGCCTAATTATTAAAAGACAGGAGTGTTAGCCAGTGACACAAAGGCCATTTCCACACGGGGCGAGGGAATCGCCCTGCGCCGCTACTTACCAAATCTTTTGGCTCCCCAGTCTGGTCCAGGCTGCTCCGGAGCAGTGCGTGGTCGTTGATCCGCTCTGCTCTGGCGTCCAAAATGGCAGCTTCCGGTTGGTCGTGAGTCTTGACCAACCACGGAAGCTCGCCAGCCTAAAGCCCGCCCTTGGCAGATCGCAGGCTTGCATTAGTGCAAGCCTGCAAATCTGCACAAGGGAGCAGGCTCACAGTGGCACGCTCCGTGCTTTTGAAAGACTGGTAAAATCAGGTCTTTCAAAAGCACACTGGAGGACCACTTGGGGTCATTCTGGAGCAGACCGAGGTGCAGATCTACACTAAGTAGTCCGGACCCAGTCCACTCCAAGGTGCAGACGTCCTCTGTGGAGGATGCATTGCACCGTTTTTATTACCCCGTGTGGAAATGGCCAAACTGAAATGGTCATATTATAGGCAGCTGCTCTGTTCGATCACCAGTACTTATATCTGATTCACATTTAGCTCTGTAATGCAGTTCAGTAACCTATGAAAACCAAAGTTTGGATCTTTCCTGTGCAATTTTTTTTTTAAAAGAAACAGTATCTAAATGTATAGCAGGCATTCATTCTCAGCTCATTCTACATTATGGGGAATTACTAATCTACTGTACTGCACTTTTGCTTCAGGATTACAGAAGTAACCAATACACATGTGGAAGACATAGAGGAGAAGCAAGGAGAAATACTTTACATGTACCCTATACTCAGTAGCTGTTACCAAACAAGAAACTGGATGACTCCCTCAAAATGGTGGCAGAGGAAGACAGAATTTGGTGTCATCAGCTGACAATTATTGATATAATTTTATACTGATGTCTAGTTCCTTTTCAGAAGTTGCCCAATTATTTTCTAAGTGATTTCCTCAGATTAGGGAGTTTTTTTAATTCTGCTTCCCTCAAGTTAAGTACAGATCCTGGTAGAGGAAGTGGTAGTTTCAGATTTCATTGAATTTTACCAGCTCTGTCAAAAACCCTTCTTTGGTATCTGTCAGGATGCTTGCAAACCTCAAGGAAATTAAGTCATAAAATATGTTCTATACATGCATGCATCTTAAGGGTAAGTTCTATTACAGAAACATGATAGCTGGACAGTAGAAGTGTCCTGCCCAGGGTCTCAGGCCTATGTTTGCATAGCAAACTATGACCTAATATGCAGAGACATTTTCCCATTTTTTCCTTCATAGATTCTGCTATTCAGACTCCTCCCCTTTGAGGTTTTAGAGTTTATTTTACTAACTGTTGTTGTTGTTGTTGTTGTTGTTGTGTGCCTTGAAGTTGTTTCCGACTGATGGCAACCATAAGGCGAACGTACCACTGGGTCTTCTGGGGCTGAGAGTGTGTGATGTGCCCAAGGTCATCCAGTAGGCTTCTATGGCCAAGTGGGGAATCAAACTCTAATCTCTGGAATCTGTAGCTCAATGCTTAAACCATTATGCAATGCTGGTTCTCTCTTTTTCTAAACTAGTTTTATTTTATAGTAATTTTATTACTAATTTTATTTTACTAATACCAGGACTGAAATATTTTTGTCTGAGTAAGAAAGATGTGGACAGCTGAACATAATAGACACAGCATAATGAGTTAAACCATCCAAGTGCAATATTTGCCTTTTCTTTTCAAGAAAAGTCTCCTTTCCTAAATGCGGGCAGCATTTCAAGTTTCTTCTGAAATTGCTACCTTCTGGCTTAGAGGTAGGATACATTGCATCCCCTTTCCTCCTCATTTTCCTGATAACCAGCCACCCTCCTTCCCTTTCTGTTTACTCTTCCTTTCTATTTTTTCCTGCATTAAGTTAACTGGATAGTCAACGTGAATTCAGCATCTATGGAACAGACCTTGCAACCTACATATTCTTAAATGGCCTCCTCCCCAAAGTCAAATGTATAATTTAAAAACTATGAACACATTATACTTCTACAAGGGCATGAGCCATACTACATCCAAGGTGGGATTACGTAGCCCTTCATGATGATGCACTGCAACTTTCAGTGGTTGTTGCCAGTATAGTCGATGGTAACAAATACTGGGAGCTCCACTCCAAATTCTGGAGGGCCACACAATCCTATCCTGGCACTTAATGTTTCTCTGAACATGACACAAGAAACTGTTTCTTGAAAGGCAATGTAGAGAACAATCTAACCGTAGTAAAGTTAATGACAGGGAAAACCCCAAATATATCTGCTAGAGGTCAATCATCAAACTTTAAACTCTTATCAATAAGCCATTTCTTAGACTTTCTGTGTCAAAACTTGGGCATACCATCTTGAGAGATATTTTCAGAACAATCTGTCGACCCTTTTTCTGAGCATTAACAATAGAAGATATTCAGGAAAACAGTTGCTTTTGACTACAAATCACCATAAACCCCACTCTGCATGTGCACTGAGAGATTCTAGTACTCCAAACAACAACAACAGCTTTCTAAGGTCTGAAGCTATTGTACTGTAGGAATGGAAGAAATATTTCGTATTATTCACTTTCAGGCTGAAAATGAGTTTCTCAATACTCAGTAAACGCAGTTAGGAAGAATAACACAGAGATGAAAAATAAGCGAGACAGATATTTTTGCACAATTTTACTCAGTATTTGGCCATTCCAAAAATATTTCAGGAGATTATTTTATACAGAAATACATATGAGGTTTTGGGTGCAAAGTGTACATTTTTGTCTACACTTTTTTTAAATACAAAATTGTGTTTTTGGTGCAACCCACATGCATCTCTGCACATATTTTTTGCACAAAAAGCACTGTTACTAGGAATGCACATTTTTATACACAATGTCTATTTCTCGATGTCTGTGTGTGTGTGTGCAAAATCACAAATTTTGCCCCAAATAACCTCATAGTAATTTCAGTGCAGAATAATTACCTGAAATATTTTTGATGCATCAGTACTGGATGTGTTGTGACGGGCAAATATTGTGTAGAAATATTTGTATTCTCCCACAGCAGGAAGAAACCTGTAGAAATTATTCAGCCTTGCATTTACATCCCTACCGTCCTCCAGCTTGAATACTGATCATTACGGTACAGTGCAATTCACCCAATACAGCCTTACAATAGGGCTGCACAAGTAGCTCTGTGCTTTGTTTTTTGCATTCTCATAAGGTAAACTACAGAAGCTGCAGATTCTGCTAAATTTAAAAACGCCTCATGACTTTCAGAATAGTTATGCCCAATAAACAAAAAAGTCCCTTTAATTAAGTGTTTTTTTCTTACAGAATGTTCTATTGTGTTCACAGTTTGATGAATTCTTTTGCTCAGTGTCATACACAATCTTGCAGCTGTGAAATTTTGCAAACTAATCAAAGAAAAGAGAAAACACTTCAGTTTGATTTAGGTATTCAAAGTCGTTCTCAAATTTCAGTTTATTAAACTTTTCAAAAGAGAGGAACATCTGAGCTGTAAGAGCAATCCTTTAGAGGAGCAGCCAGACGGTTCAGTAATTATACTTGATGTTGGCATTGCCACAATATTTTTGACATATTTGCTCTACAAAATATAGTTCTTGAAAGATATTATGAAGGCACAATACAAATAAGTAGTAGATTTCAAGAGAAATGGACAGTCAGAGAATAAAGCCCTTGTCACTTCAATTGACTGACTTTGAAATGTCCTCTGATGGGACACAGAGAATTTTGATCTAATGGATGACATTGGCTCTCTAACTAGAGTGGAAATGGCAGCCTTCATAAATTGAGGGTGCCATTCATCCAATACATAACTTGAGGAAAATGGAATTGGACCACTTTCATGGAACTGATGTTTACATGAATCTTAGCGTGGAATAACTCAAAACAGCAGTATGCCTGTCAGAGTGGCCTCTTTTCCTGAGCAAAATAAAATGGTAACTTGAGCTCTCACGGCATGCAGGGATGGTATCTTAAAATGAAGCTTATTATTATTTCTCTAATAGGTAAGTTTTTTTAAAAAAAATCTGGACTGCTTTGTATTAAATTAAATGTCTCATGCAAAAGAAAAGAACAGAAAAGACCCTTATACCTTTAAAAAGAACAATACTAGAGGAGACCCTCCCTCTGCCCTTTTTCTTCTCTCCCATATTTCATAACAGCAGATCAGATGAATAAAAAGGAGCACTGTTCTCCTGTCTTCATTCTTCTATTTAATCTCCAATCAAGTCTCCAATGAAAATACAGTCACCTCTCCACTTTTGCAGATGTCAGGAGTGTAGGAACCCCCAAATCCTGAAAAAACTGTGAATATCTATATAAAGCCCCTAAACCATATTTAACACACACACAAGTGCACTCACTAAGGGTTCAAATGTACAGTACACGGTACATTTGAATCTGTGGTGGGGAACAGGCCAGAAAGCCAGTTCTGCCCTCAAGGTGGTGGGGCTCCTTCTCAAGGCAGAAGCAGGTGGCCGGTTAAGCTTGCCACTGCTATCGCTGCTGTCCTGAGCTATTTATAATGGGGACTTACAAGCCTGAAGTTCGCAGTTTCATGCAGTCTCTCTCAGGATGATTCCGCGCTAGGCTGTTATAGCGCTATGATTCCACTTGCAACATCCTATGGAATCCTGGGGTTTGCAGTTTCGGGAGGGGCCGGCTGCAAACTGCAAACCCCAGGATTCCATAGGATGTTGCAAGTGGAATCATAGTGCTATAACAACCTAGTGTGGAAATGGCCTCAGTCTTGTGAGGCTTATAGAAAGTTTGTGAATGTGAAGTGAGACTTATAAGTCCCTATTGAAAATGGTATAGGGCAGCATTAGAGGCAGCAGCAAATAATCTGTGAATAGTCAAATCTGTGAATGCTAAACTCACAAATGTGGAGGGCTGACTGTAGACACTTTGGAGAACACTGTGGATAGAGGACCAAGAGCAGGAAGCATGTGTAGAATGTGTAAAATACTTTTTAATGTATTTTTGTAATGTGACTTAACTTGTGTTTAAAATTTGATCGTTCTGGTTTCAGATTATTCTTTCTGCGAGTTGCCTTGGATCCCATTCTGGGAGAAAGGTCACATAGAAATGAAATAGACAGACAGACAGACAGACAGTTTGTATGATGGGTTCTTTGGCAGATAAGAATTTCTTCCAAGTGCCTAGCAAATAGGCAGCAGGACTTTACAGAAGTTGAGACCTTTTCCTTTTCCTGCCACAGTGACTAACCTGGTGACTAAGCCAGTAAACACTGTGGAGGTGGTGATTTATTGTAAATGTATTAAATTTATTCAAGAGTTCAGGATTTTCCTATTCACAGATTCCCCCACACCTTTCTTTTCCTACAGTCTGAAACACCTGTGAAGAAATAATTGCTTAACTTCAATGGCATAATTTTCACTGAAGCTATGGATCAAAGCAACACTCCGGGACTAGCCATGTAACAAAACTCAAATTAAGAGTGGCTAACCCTCTTTATAAAGAAATCGTTATATTTTGTGTTGTGCATGTTAAAACTGCTAGCTTGAGGTGGTGTGGGGTGTTGGATTTTACAAACAGTAGTGTAGTGCTTCTTAAGCTTCTGGGTAACAGACCGTTTTTGTGACATCATAGTGATTTTAAACAGACAGCTGAGGCTTGTTTGACCTTGGATGGTTTATCACTTTGGAAAGAAGGCTTATTATATCTCACTAGCAGCTCACCCGTTGAAGAATGGACAAGGCTTTTGTCTACAGCATCCACTCAATTATTCAACTGGGACAAACATTAAACATTCAGAGCCACTGCCTGTTTTGCTTTATTTACAGGACTGAAAATGGAAGCAATCTTTAATTTAACTGGGTTTATTATAACAAACAGTTTGTGGCCTGCCCTAAATCAGCCTGGTTCTATCTTGCTAAGACTCCTTTTCTTGATTTTTCTGGTGTATAGAAACATGAAGGTCATCATGGCTATTTTGTTTTTTGTTTTGTTTTGTTTCTACAGCATCTAGAGCAGTATTTTTAATCCAGACTCTTCAAACTAGTGCATCTTAGCCATGATTTTCAACCAGTCTCATTCAGCTTGGAGGGGAAATTTTGAGGAGAAAAATTCAAAGGTCAAAAAACATTTTATTGAACTTCTTATGTGGGTGGTCTTGCATTTACCTTTATCATGAACACCAGAAACTTGTGGGCTGAGGATGACCACTTTGACCACTATGAGTTGAGATATCCTGTCGTGCTTTTGGATCACAAAGTATCTCTGGTGTCAGATAATTTAGGAGTATGTGTTTGAAAATACTCTGTCTTTACAGGTAGCTCTCCAGGGCTCTACAATCTCCCTGGCTTCAATTAAAGCCCAGGAAAGGTGTCATGAGATGACTCCTTCAGTGTGTTTTCTTTTTCCAGGCCAGGATTCATGGGTATCTGGGGAGTCTACAGAGTCACTGAGAGACATGTAGCAGAGAGGAAAAAACTCACAGCACTCTCAGGTACCTTAAACAAACCAGTGAAAGAAATTCTAAAGAATGAGATAGAAATGTGGAAGCTTCTTTCACTTAAGAAGAAAACATTCCGGAAATGGGAAGATTCTAACATAGCCCTATTTAAAATATGGGAATGGTGGAGAAGAAGAGTAGATTAGTTTCTTGGTGTGGTATTTTCCCTGCTGCACTCTTCTGCCTTCAATGGGGTTCATATTTGCATTCACCTCTGCTTGGGAACTGCCCAGAGGACTGAAGGATGGAGAAGACAGTGAAGTTTTCCATTTTCTTCACACAGTCCTTTCATCTCCTCTTCCAAACCCCTAGCTGTGGCTTCAACCCATGACTGGCTAGAGATTGAATACATAGTATATGCCCTGCTGACCCAGCATCTTAGCTGCTAGGATAGACAGCCAGATGACTATGGGATGCTTTGAACAGAGCAATAAGTTTCATCGTTTGGTTATGTGCTGTTACTGGATCTACTGACTCCATTTAGCTATTTACAGACATGTTCAGAAAAGGTTTAACATATAACATAGACTTGTGGTAGTGTGTAATATTTACTGATCCCAATGAAACCTGATGTATCCCTAAGGAAAAAAAAATCCAGCTTCCCCAAATGGAACAAACCTCCTCATAACCAGATTATATCACTTTTGCTTTGTAGCATCATGGTTAGCCAAAAAGTGGCATGGAATATTTTTGTCCTAATATGTTATATTGGTTGGGAAGAGGGTAAAAGCACCTCAGTGTCCAAGTTTATTGGGATCTCTTTTTTCTTTGCTTCCAGTTTATTTTTAAAAATTGTAGATGGCGAATGGCTGAAGTTTGGGAACTTGTTTACAACTGTGTAGCTGAAATGGTTGCAGAGTGCATATGTTCTATGTCTAGTTCTGTGTAGAATCTGCAGCTCTGGGGGACTAAAGTGTCCCCTCCTAGAGCAAGAGGGTTAAAGTCAAGTTAGAAACAGGACTTTATAAGGCCTTGAGGAAAAGGCCCTCATTAGCCTCACTAACCATTTCCACAAAAAAAAAAAAAAAAAGAAAAGAAAAAAAAAGAAAAAAAAAGAGCAATAGCTTTTCTAAATTTCTAAGCCAGTTTGCACTGTGGGGATTCCTTTCGAATTGAACTCTGAATCCTTGATTTCTCAGCACTAGTAAGTTACCTCTTGGTTGGGATGAAAAATGAAACACATGGCAGGTGCAGTTGTATTTAGAGTCCCCTTGTCCAAGTAGGAAAAATGTCCTTGATAGTCTAACAACTAAAAACTCACATGAAGGGCTTGAAAAATGTAGACTTGCCTCTGTTCCAAACATTTACAAGGTTATACAATACATCATCTCAGGGCTTCTTTGGAACAGCTATATGGAGCCTGTGTTAATTTTTGGAAAAATGAGCAAAATTGCCTTCATCTTTATAAAGTCAGAGTGTCAGCATAAGTGAAATCATAATAAAATGATCTGCATAGACACATTTTTATATATATCAGAAATCAGTTACTTAATCAACTCTGGCCATTTCCACACGGGGTATTTAAAACAGTGCAGTGTGTCCTCCACGGAGGATGTCTGCACCTTGGAGCAGACTGGGTTTGGACTACTTACTGTAGATCCACACCTCAGTCCGCTTCAGAATGACCCCAAGTGGTCCTCCAGTGTGCTTTTAAAAGACCTGATTTTTCCGGTCTTTCAAAAGCACGGAGCGCGCCACTATGAGCCTGCTCCCTTGTGCAGATTCGCAGGCTCGCACCAATGTGAGCCTGCGATCTGCCGAGGGCGGGCTTTAGGCTGGCGAGCTTCACCGGTTGGTCAAGACCCACGACTAACCGGAAGCCGCCATTTTGGACACCGGAGCAGTGTGGATCGATGACCACGCACTGCTCCTCCTCACCCTGGACCAGAGTGGACCACCAGAAGATCCGTTAAGTAGCGGCGCGGGGCGATTCCCTTGCCCCGTGCGGAAATGGCCTCTGTTTCCAAAAGAAGTTTTTGGGGGCTGTAGCTTCCAAGACTGGCCATGCTGGATAGGGGATTTGGAGAGTATGAATCCAAAAAAGTAACTTTCTAAGCTTGAGGTTGGTGTCTCTCTGTGTTCACAAGATCTATAATAATATATAGAATGTGTGGAAATACATAACTCGCCAGTTGTTTTATTTTAAAAAGGTGGATATTGAAAACAAGGAGACCCATGCCATTTGGAGAGTGAGGTCATGGGACCACTTGTATGGAGGACAGGAACCCTGGAGGGAAACGTAAAGAGAACTGTCTGGGCATAATGTAAGAAAGCTGGAAAGAAGGAGAATTTTAGCTCTTTTCATGTACACTATTATTATCATATTTACTGTTTTCTGCACAGATGGTATAAATGTTAATTTGGACTACAACTCCCAGAATCCCCAGCCAGCATAACTTTTCTGACTGGGGATTTCTAGTAAAAAACTAACATTTTGAAGCCCTGATTCTGCATAATGTCTGAAGTGCAGGAACTTTCTGTACTTGCAGGAACTCCCATGTGATTTAGAAGCCAGCATAATCAGAAATTATGCTCAATAAGGTGACAGTGATCATGGAGGTATAAGGAGTGATGGCACTTTGTAGGTAGGGCTAAGACATAGCTCCACCCTGCTCTTTTACACTATTCCCTAAAAGTAACACATGAGCAAGGATTCAGATTTTTGCAGGACAAGGTGCTGACTGAATATGTATGTAGCTGTGATTCTATCCCAAGGCCCAAATATAGTCAGTGAATGGATGGATGCAGGCCCTCTTCATTTCAAAGTGGCCTTTAATGTAAAAGAAATCCCTGCCTTTATTTCATATTACCATACTTCATCCCACAGCTACCATCCTTCATCCCACAGCTTTCACTTTAGACATCAGCAACTTCTCCCTGGCCCTTGATTTATATACATGACTTCCATTGGGAAAAATATGGGTGTTATTTTACAAAGCCAAATTCCTTTTGTTTTATGTCTGTTACTGATTTCTATTATTCTATTCTATTTCCATCTCTATTATTTATTTAAAACATGTACACCTTTATTTTGCTGTGGAGAATGCAAGGCAGTCAATAAGAAGAATAAAACCATAAATAAAATTTAGCAGCCTTGTCAATATGACAAGAAATCAACTGTAGCAAAAAAAACCCCCAACAACTTGTGTCCTTCCATCTCTGACGCAATTTTACTTCTGGTTTGCTGCATAGATGTAATTTGAACCATGCTCAGAGAATCAGTCCCAGCCAGAGTTACACTGTTAATATTGACTGCTTCCCACTGTCCATCCTTATTACTGCTTCTTCGACTTCAGTATCTCCAGGCCTGACAGATAGTGGCCTTGTCTGCTGGTAGAGGCCAAAACTCACCTGCTTATGGCTAAGCATCCAGTATACTCATTACACTCATGGGAACCTCCTTTTAGTTTTTCTGACTCTTCCCAGTAAGGTCACTGTATAATCATTCCATGGACGGCAAAAGAATTGCAAATACCCTTATCAGATAGAGCTAAGATGCATTGCTTACATCTTGTATGCAATAATGTATCTGAAAGGATTTATGGATGCATTTCTTTAGCAACTAAAGAAGAACTGAAACTGCAGAAAAACTAAATTTGGGGGGAAGAGGCTTTAGACCCTCAAACAAGCTCTGCAGGCTGCATGTGGTCCATGGGCTACACTTTTTCCATCTGTGCTTCACTTATAGTGAAGGTGGGTTCTCCAGACATCACTGGACTTCAATCATCCTTCACCTTTGGCTATGCTGCCTAGGACTTATGGGAGTTGCACTCCTTGGCAGGCCCCATGAAGCCTATCTCTGAGGTAAAACACCCCCTTCTTTTCCGTATATGTCTAAGGCATGTAATATGTTTTGTTGAAGAACTACAAAACTATTTGTGCATGCAGAAGAAATGTCCACAAATAAAATTGTATGTATCCTGTTCACTGTTCAGTCAATGGAAATATGTATGCAAATACACACAGCAGAGAAAATATTTACAAATATCTGTGCTTAAAGAAAAGGCATGCCAAAGGAGACACACATTTCTGCATGAGAACTGAGAACAGAATGTTTTGCAACCTAATAAGGAAGTGGGAAAGGATCAAAATGCTGACACAGTTCTGATAAATGTAATGAAAATGAAAGTAACAAATTGGTACTTCCCTATTTCAAATGAGCTTGAAGCATTGAAAGCATGATTTGAAAAGCCTGATATAAGTCAACTAATAATACAGAAATAATGTCAATGACTCTGAAGATTTCAAAATTATGGTTTTTTTTAAAGCATAAAGGCTACTCTAGAATCCAGTGCCACCTGAAATACTGTAAAAAGAACTGGGCAATTTCAAGGACATTCAGAACACTGTGGAACTGCAAACTGAATGCTAAGATCAGCTT
The DNA here is from genome assembly GCA_948474755.1 of Ctenosaura bakeri. Lineage (NCBI taxonomy): Eukaryota > Metazoa > Chordata > Lepidosauria > Squamata > Iguanidae > Ctenosaura > Ctenosaura bakeri. The sequence goes on from CAOLHI010000701.1 coordinate 126,860, forward strand.
CTTTGCTACTGAATGGAAAACATCCATTACAAAAATGAATTGCACCATGAATAAACCATTCTTACTACATACCCATGCATTATACATTTTCAAAATGACTCTAATCTTGATTACAAACTTATTGGATGCCAATATAACCTGGTAAGTAATTTGTCTATGCTACTTCAAATGCAGCATACTAATAGATGTGTTCCTTAACAATTTTATGATCCTAATTTACAATTGTAAAAAAGAAAATCTACAAGACAGAATAACTTGGTTTTTTCTTTTTCTTTTGAGCATAGCGCTAATATACATCTCCACATTTCGCTAACCAAAGCCAGTTGGGTCTTTATGAAACTCTCACCTTGGTATTTATCTTGCATTCAGTTCCTACCAAACACCTCATAGCCTACTCTCCAAACTGAACATTTTCAGTGAGATTCAGTATGGATCTTGTGAAATGGCCAAGGTAGAGGAATCTGTGCCCCACCAGATACTGTGGGATTCCAATTTTCATCAGTCCCAACCATTCTGTCCAGTGGTGTGGGACGATAGAGGTAGCACTTTATCAGCATCTGGAAGGCCATAGGTTTTGCACTCATGATGTGGAACAGTAAATTATATGGGATATGCCAGATATTAAATGCCATCTCAGCAAAGAGTTCTAGCTTCAGATGGAAGTGAATGAACAATTTTAGAAGTAGAGGAAAGAAAAGGGAGCACTGGAAATAGTACTTTCTGAGCTATCATTTTCAGCCATCGTTCCCAACAAAATGTCACAGTATAACAACTTTTCCATGTTAATGCCCATTGCTCCTAACTATACAGGATGTGGTACGCTGTTAAGCATTACACAACATTAATTTGGCTACAACTCCCACTTTACAACTTACTGAAGTCTGAATTTTATAACTTATTTGAGAAATGATATTTTTTCCTTAAAAAAAAATCTGATTTGTCATTAAAAAATATTGGAAATATTACTTTCTTGTCTGCACTTCCCTGAATACAAATGCCAGTTTGGCCAGTGCTCAGACTGTTGTGGGCTGAGGGCAGGTGTCCAAAAGGTTACTTTTCCATGCTTTGATATGCCCCCCCCATTTTTAAAACATATAAAGTCTTCCACAGAATTAGACCGCCTAGACATCTGGCCTAGTACTCCTAACTCTGAGTAGGAGGAGCTCTCCAAAAGTCTTTCTTATTGCCTGGTACCTGAATCTGAAACTGGAGGTACTGGATTTCAACACTGGGACCTTCTGGATGCAAAGCCTGTGCTCTAGCGCTGAGCTACAGGCTTCCCTTTTCAATTTCATGTAAAGACATTGAGCAAGTAACAAATTTGCCTTTGAAAATGTATACCTTGCAGGTCTCATTTCCATGTTAATTATACTCTTACCCCTCACATAATTAATGCTACTTCAGTGGGAACATAGAACTCTCTTTACCTTTTCTTCCCCAAAAGCTCCTCCATTCATATTTACCAATAAGTAGTTACAGACATGTTTTTACATGTGGAGTTTTCATTACAACAGAAATAAGTAGAAAAGCCTCACGCCCATGTGGGCATTTTAGCTGTTCAGCTATGCACATGATATTGGGCTTTGGATTGGAACATCGGATTTTTTTCAAACCTAGAAGCTACAAATAATCTGATTATGCTATAGGGGAAGAAACAGCCCTTCCTTTCTTTACAGAAATTATAAATTTTGTTTGATGTGTGTAGCCCTTACGTCTTGATTTTTATAACACTTTTCTGTGGCTTGTTAAGGAATTATGGTGGGAGATGAAAATTTCTGCAGATATAGATGAATGTCATATTATTATAGTTATAACTTTCACTGAATGTTTTATTGATGTGGTATGCCTTTTATTTATGAAGATGCCAATTATTTCATAAGGAACTGTCTCATCTATGGCATTTCTGTTACTTTTCCTGAAAAATCTTGCATAAATCACTGCCTAGTCCTCAATTCCAGAGGAAGTTGTTAAGGTGTGATCTCCAGTCTCAAAAGATCCCCAAATTCATTAGATGAAAGTCTCTTCTTACTTATGTAAAAACTGAGATACAGTATATGAGGAGACAGCAAGGGCAGCCAGATTGTATAGGAGCCATTTTTGTGCTAGACCCAGTTCCCAACAGGGATAGCCTCCTGTAAATCTCAAAACAGGAGAGGGGAAAAAGAAAGTAAACCAAAACTGGATTCATGATCCCCACAGCAAGATGCCTCTAAAACAGCACATAGAGAGTAGAGTCACACAAATGGTATGGTTACCAGTTTCACATGGCTGCTTCCCACTTCTCCTCAGCAACAGCTGTGTGTTTTATAATATTTTTCACACAGCCCTACCTTCCTGGCTTTCCCATAACATTAGTATAAATATGTTATACCTCCCTGCCAACCACCTTGTGGTCAGTCATCTGGAATTATAATGGTAGTATCAAATGTGTAAATTTTACCTAGAGAAGAGACACAAGTATGGCCATTTTTGCTGGTCTTGCAAGGCTCTACCAGTTCTAACCTTCAGTGAAAAACCCCATCTTTTCCATATTTTGTGTACGTTGGGTTAGATCCACTTTTAGGTGTGTGCAACTGAGCTGGCGATGGCAGATATTACAACTCCTTCCCCTCAAAGGAACCTTGCTGTATGATATATGCTGTAAGGACAGGGAAGGGAAGGATAGGAAAGGGACAGGATAGGGAAGATTCCTGAACCTCAGGCAGAAGTATCTTCTATGGGTTGGGCTCTGCTATCAGAAATTTGTTGCTGTTGTATGCCTTCAAGTCATTTCCAACTTATGGCAACCCTAAGATGAACCTATTATGAGGCTTACTGAAGCTGAGAGTGTGTGATACACCCAAGGTCACCTAGTGGGTTTACATGGCTGGGAGGAGAATTGAACCCTGATCTCCAGGGTCATGAGCCAATGCTCAAATCACTGCACCACACATGCTTTCTTATCAGAAGGTGCCTCCACACAATTTTGGGGCTCTCTTCCTTCCCAATCAGCCCACCGCAGCATAGCCACTCTGCTCAGCACTATCTCTGGACTTCTGGGTAACATTTTCAAGGGGATGGAGGAACTGCCATGGGAAGAAGGCAAATTCCACTTATACCATCCCAGTTGCATCCACATAAATCTGAAGACAACATCTCTTTCTGCAACCACACAATCAAAACACTGAGCAAGACATCTTATGTGACATTTGTGAATTCTAATTGTAGTCTGTAGAGGTTGAGATACAGAAGGATGCAAAACATGATGTACTATTTGCAAGGTTGAAAGACATTTGTCTACAAAGCTAGCTTCACTTAATGTTACTGTACATGTAACTACAGAAGAAATGTTACCTTTTCAAAGAGGAGGCCCCAAAACTCCATTTTTATATGAAAAATTGGATTCCATAGAATACAACAAAATCTGTGAAAGTAATAATAATACTTAATGCTTAGTGCTTTGGATATTGGCTAACAGTTTTTAACAGGCTAAATGTAAACATTACATTAATCTGTATTTTAACACTGTGAAAGAAGCAAAAAAATCAAGCTGGAATATCACAGTCAGGTTTGGCCAAATCACTAACACATACTGAGCACCAAGTGCCTGAGCTATAGGCAATGATGAACTTCAATCTCGTGCTCTTCCCTTTATCCTCTGGCACACACTACAGAAGGTTAATGGAAACTTTCACTGTTAAACTAGAGTTCTTGCTGCATTCAACTGCAAGTAGCTATGATAATTTATGATTAGTTGAAACAAGCTAGGATCAAACTGGTTTATAATCCTGGCTTGTCCGTTAACCATAATTTCATGTAATCAGAATTGTCTTGTGTTCAAATATGTGGGATTCTGGATTAAAAATTGAAGCAAATCCTTCTAAGGTATTCTGCCAGCACATGCCGGAGAAGAAGGGAGTCAGTGTGGAGTGTGAAAATTCAAGGTATGCATATAACTAAAGAGTGGTTTAACATTGTGTCTGAATCAGAATTGGGGAAAGTTACATTTTTGGATTATAACTTCCAGAATCCTCTAGACAGTGTGGACAATGCCTGGGGGATTCTGAGAGTTGTAATCCACGAAATAATAATTTCAAGCTGTGGTCTGAACCAACATAGTATATTAGATAAAAATAGTGGCATTATTCTCATTGGCAATTTTGAAAAAGACTTTGGATGTTCACTGTGACAACTATATCACTTTTGGTATAATTATTCTGGGAAACCCTCCTTGTAGGCTTAATTTATTTCAATGAGAAGAAGAACTCTCTTCTCTCGTAATAGTGGCTTTTCTGATGTATAATGTGTACAAATGCAATAAACCAAAATCCATATATTCTTTGGGATACAGTTACACAAGGGAGGGAGAGGTTTGGAGAGGCTCGGCATATTTAAACAATCACCACTTGACTTCTCTCAGCAACAGCTATCAGTGCTGCCAAATTTGGGATGGAAAGAATATATGAAAATATTCAAAAATGGTTGAAAAACATGCCTTTTAAGTGTTGAGAAACTCAGATGAGAATGTTTGTAGTTTGGGACTTGTTGCTAAATAAGTACAATTCTCCTGTGGGTGATTTGTGCAGGAAGAAAAAAAACACCTTTTTTTGCACACGAAGCAATATTTTATGCAGAGAAAATGCTGTACCTGGGGATTTGCTCTGTGCAAATAATCACACATTTTCTGTGCAGGAAACAGCATATTCTACATTGAAAATAATATTTCTATGCAGGAATATTATTTTCTGTGCAGAAATTGCCATTTGCCACACAGAAAATCCAATTTTCTGTGCAAAACAACTGTGTACAAATTAAACTGCCAATTCTTACAGTGGGAAGAAAATTGCTAAATATTGCTACTTGTTACTTTCTTTGAGAAAACAAAATGGTAAAGAATTACATCCAGATATGGCATCTGATGTGAAAAGAGAAGTTAAAAGAAAGGTACAACCCTAGAATAGAAAGGATGAGAATCTTCCTGGGTTATTTGCTGACCAACCATGGCATAAGAAGACTAGTCACAGAGAATCTATTGAAGTGTCACTTTTTTAGAACTTATTTAAACTGAGCTGAACTTGCAAAGGTGCAAGAGGGGAGCCGTCTAGTGTGGGATCAGCTGGAGCCAGGTGTCAATCCATGACTTCCTTCTCAAGTTTCTCCAGGGCAAATCATCTGAGCCTTGAGGGTAACTCAACAGCTATGTTGCTCCCCATCTGGCCATCTACTAGGAAACAGACCCAAGGAACCCCACTCCCAAGGAGCAGAACTTAGCTGAGGGCATAGCTCCCCAGGCCAGCCCCAAGGATAGTTTCCTTCACCATCGGCTGGTCTCAGGACCTAAAGAGGCAGTTGCAGAGCCTCTCCTTCACCAAAAGGGGGGTGCTAAGGTATTCTTATTTTCCCCCACACTACCTCTCAAGTGACCACCTATTTAAAGGCACCAGCCTAAGCCAACTGACACAGTTCCAGATACAGTGTGCAGTAGGCAAAAAAATCCCCAGGTAAAATGGGCAAAAATTTCTACCTGGCTCCAAAGCAACAATCAAAGCTCACATTGCACTGGAGGCAGGATGATGGGTCAAAGCGTCATACAAAAGGAAGCAAAGGAGGTGGCCTCCTAGCTCTGCCTCTGAATGCCTGGTGTCAGGGTGCACTGTGCCTGATGTCATCAATTCTGGCTTCTGCTCCATCACAGGCCAGCAAAGGTGGGTCTTCCTCCACAATGCCTCACAATTCTGGATTCGCTTATTTCAGCTTATTTGATTTCTGTAAGGCATTTGCTTCATAGGCTGCCCTATCCAAATTAGCAATGGAAGGAATAACAACTTTTTATTCATTTTCCTGCAGAGAATTTTTTCCCCCAATACTTGGGGAACACTGTTGGGAAGAATAATGTAGCAACAACATTTCTGCAAAGTTTCTCCCACTGTTTACACTGTGTAGAGTGTTCCTATTCTGTGAAGAAATACAGGTGATGAAACAATTTTTTTTTTGCAGGAAGTACATTACTTCCTATGCAGAAAATGTATTTCCTATATCTTCTGTGTTTTTGCATATGAGACCCATATGCATTTCTGTTCAGAATAACTCTCCAGAACACTTCACAAAGTATCTACATAGTAGGAAAATACAGCACGAGATATTCACTGTTATCTGCAGGAGGGACAAAACTACAGGAATTTCGCACCCTTGCATGTACAGGCAAATGGAGAGATGGATAAACTTACATTGTGCAGCTTACACGGTTCTTACTTTTTTGCAGTTTTATTACATGGCCAAATGGAATCCTGAAATAAATGCTTGCCACTTTACAGATGCCAATTAATGTGGGGCTATTTGGCTCATTGATTTTACCATAAATCTTTTTAAAGAAAGAATTACAGGAAAAAGAAAGGACACACAGAAATGGTAACAGTATGTAGAATGCCACTGGAACATGTACTTTATTCCCTATACAACTGCTTACCAAAGAGAATTTCCATTGTCTTACTTGAAAGATACATGAACTCTAGGTAACACGCAACTATATTATAATGTGCTCTAGTCCGAAAGATATATGATGCCAAACAGATAGGGATGTAATTCTTTGTTAATTTTCTTCTTGAAGTAATTTTCTACTTGAAGTAACAAGTAATTTTAGCAGTTTTCTTCCTGCTGTGAAATGTCTTTGAAAACTGTGGTTTTCAAATCCTATTCGCAACTTAGGGCTTATTCTTTTATTATTATTATTATTTGAAAACAGTGTTTACTGTGCAGAAAATAATATTTCTATAAAAACACTATAGAAACATTTTCTGTGAAGATTATCATCAATCTAGGTTTCTCCTTGTGAGCGGTTTCCAACTCTCAAGAAACATGTTTTTCAACCATTTCTTGACTTATTAATTAATTAATTTATGTATTTTGGACATTGTTTCCATTCTTACAAGCAAAGTGAATTATATGACAATTGAACTAGACGATCAACTAGACAAGTACACGAAATAATTAAGGGCTAATTCAAATGAGGTACTGAAATTACTCTAATTCTTCACAACAGGAATGTAACATCTGCCTATTTTGATAAGGACTCTTCTATCTGAAAGCATCCACAAATCACACTCCACAAAAAATCCTTATCGTATTAAATAAATGGTGCCTAGCAGTGGCCGCTCTCAGATGCAAAGCACATGATCAGCAGTGATGTTTATCTGTTGCTGGACTGTACCACTTCGGATTGCAGGTGGAGGATCTCATAGTTGAATGTTCCTTCCTGTAAACAAACAAAATAAAGCTTTCCTCCATATTCAGAACTAATATGTCTGTGAAGAGGGACATGCTGACTTGCTAGTTCTGTATGTACGAATAATGGCCACAATCAAGAAAAAATTATAAATATGGGCCCGAATCCAATGGAAACAATGGAGCTTACCAAATTCCCATTGATTCAATTTGTTTATTAACAATTTGGGCTAACAATTGTAGGCTATAGGGAAAAGAAGAACGCAATCATTTAATTCTGGCCAAAGTATATTCAAACCAGCTAAGATTTTTTGAACATTGCTGTTACAGTTGCATTAGATGGAATCCCAGTTCATGCATCCTTAATCCCATTCCCCACACTGGTATCCATTATCATTGTCATATGGAAAAAATAACACACAGCTTCCTAAGGGAGATTTGACAGGACCATATAGATTCCTAGATGAACTAGGTCAAGATCGGGAAGCACTTTTTTGACTCATGGACAAAAGTCTTGCAGTCTAGCATGTTTATGCACTGTTTGCACCAGGAATCGATGGTGACAGAATCAGCCTACATGGGGGAATTTTAGCATGTGTGAACTGTCTGAATGAACCAGAAAATAATGAAATAAATGTCAATGTTTTACATAGAAATTTCCAAAAAAGTGACTTTTGAGTCTGCTAGCTCACTTTAAAGTAGCAGTGACTCCTTCTTTGGAAAACACAGTAAATGTTCAGGCAGCGGGAAGATGAAAGTGGGGGGAGTACATAGAAACTACATGAAAATTGGGGCGAGATGAGGGAATAATTTTCCAGAAAATGAAAGTCCAAGCTCATTGTGTAAACATTCCCACATTCAACAGCATGGACAGAGAGTATGTAACAAATTACTAGTGGAATGGTAATTATAAACAAGTGTTCACATGATGAGAAAAATACAAAATAGCATGACTGAAGGAGGCTTATTCATATAATGGAACGAGTGTGAAGCAGAAGCAGGACCAATGATAAAGAACATGGCTTCTGCTTTTTTAACATGCACCTATCCAGTTCTCAGTGCTTCTTTTGCTTAGCTCTTTGGGACTCTGTCTCAACCTGTTCTGTAGAATTCTCCAGCCTTCAGAAGACTTTGCAAACAGATTTGCAAGCAGTCTGGGGGGTGTAGATGGGAGGAAGCAGCAAGAAGCATTATCTCCTGTGCTTCCTTCCACTCACTGTTCTTGATATCTCATCAGCTGTACATCAAACTTTTATCTGACCTTAATTACATAATCCCAATTGATATGTGAATAGCTTTGTTATGCAAATAGCAACTAGGGTGGAAGCCTTAACAAACTTAGGACTGTGGCAGGTGGTTGCAAGAAGCAAAGAACTCTTTATTTCCCTGTCGTAGTCCAGACCACTCCTCCAAAGGCATTACCTGCATTTCAGGAGATGGTCCTCTCCAATGAAGACTTCCTTTGGAATACAGACAACAGCTTCAAGAAGGGGAGTTTTTGTTGGGACCCTCATGAAAATGAGAGTAAAAGTTAACTTTTTCTTCCCACCCACCACAGTCTCAGAGCTGCTAAGTCTTCCTGCTTTTAGCATGACAAAAGCCATGCAAGCAGATTAATTGTATTCACAAAGTTAATGTCATTCATACAGTTGGCCCTCCATATCCACGGACTCTGTATCCATGGATTCAACTAACTATGGCTTAAAAATATTTTAAAAAATACAAAAACTTTGATTTTGCCATAATATATAAGGGACACCATTTTATGACACCATTGTACATAATGTGACTTGAGCATCCACAAATTTTGATATCCACAGGGAGTCTCGGAACCAAACTCTTGTGGATATTGATGGCCTACTGTATATGTAGTTTGGCCCTATACATTTTTTTTAACAAAAACTTCAAAATAGAATGGTTTAATAAAGCAAGAAGCACAGCACTTGTAACAATAAGTTGCATCCTTGAAAAGCACACACATGGCATACACTCACTAACTTATTTGTTTATTTTTCTTCTATTATTCCTTTGTCTCTTGCCTTTTCCCAAGGTTGAGACACAGGCCCTTTCCACACCTTACCTTCTTCTGGCACTGGGGTACGGGGATCAAGCGAGCAGCCTCCGGCGAGAGACTCTTGTGTCCCTGCTGCTTCAGCTCCGCACGAACTGCCTGCTCACATGAGAGCCCCGCCTCTTCCTTTCCCAGGCTGCACTGGAGCAGGAAGTGTGACTGGCATGGCTCCGGAGGCTCCGCACACCACGTACGTGCATGCAGGGCCCAGAAGCAATGTGCGATCGTGCACCATTTTTGGCTTCCAGCCAAAAATGAAAAGGTGCGTGATCGGCACCTTCCGGTCCCTGGAGCATCATGAGATTGTGAGTGCATTGTGCAGATCGCTCCTCACAATTGTGTGATGCTCCAGGTGGCCTTTCACATGGCAAATGCCATGCAAAAAGAGCCACAGTCTTCTACCACCTCCTATGTGACTCCAGGGTTTCTTCAACATGGGAGCAAAGGTGTGTATAACCTCACTCCCTTCTGATATTGCTTTCCTCAAGGGGAAACTGATGTGCCTGTAAAGGAGAGCTTACTGTTCACATAAAGGCCTTCTCACATGGACAAGATCTACAGTTTTCCAGGGTTCTTGTTCATGTGGAATCCTTCCATGCAAACTTGAATCTCTCCAGATATGTCACTATCCATTTCAGGGGAACAACAATGGCACGGTAGAGTTAGGTGCTCCCTTGCTCCCATCCTGGTGAGTATGCCTGAAAAGTTATATCTCCTTAAAACAGAAGTTGATTAAGAAAGGCTTATATCCTTTGTTGGATAACTTAAGCATTTCACACTTTAAGATCCTCCTCTATTTTAAAGATAATTAGATTGCTAGTCAGATCAGCTAACTGTTAAGAGCTTTTCTGGTCCATAGATATAAATATATATATAACTATAAGGCATCTTTAGCATGTTACTGCTGAGCACAGGGTGGTAATGAACAACAGAGACCATGCACCCGACCTAACACTACTATCATTTCATTCCCTGAGAAATGAACAAAAAGAATGTTCAACAAGGATCTGAGATTCTTCTGAAAAGAGATTCCAGAAAGTAATGATACCCAAGAAGGAACTTCAGATAAGCTGATTTACCTGAAGCTAATTTCCTACAACTTAGGGAAATGTACTAATGGCCTTTGAAAAACTAGTGGCAATCCTGCCATCAAACAGTTTCAAAGGTCTCTTGAGTCTATGTTTAGACCACACTCAATGCATATAAGTTACTTTTCAGACTCGTTATAGTTCAGCACCAATAGTCACAAGAGATGTTAGTTACCCTTATAGACATGTAAAAAAAAAAAATTAATTGCTTTCCTGTTTATCGTGGAGAAATTTGTTGCCTTCAAGTCACTTCTGACTAATGGTGACCATAGGTTAACCTATCAGGGGTTTTTCTTGTCAGGACTTGTTCAGAAGGCCCTTGCCTTTGCCTTCATCTCAGTCTGAGACAGTATGACTTACCCAGGGTCATCCAGTGGCTTTTGGTGACTGAGTGGGGATTTGAAAAAGCCATTAGCCTATGGTACAAAACACAGCCTCCCCTGCCAACCTCTTGGTCACCTCAACACTCCCAATAGAGCATGCAGAAGCACAAGGTGTGGTGTAAACTATTACCTGAGCTCTTTCACACCACACATTATAGCACTATGATTCCATTTTAATTATCATGCCTGCACATCTTGGGCTTGGCAGACCACGAAAGCAGCTCTCTGGCTGAGAATTCTAAACACCTCTCCCTAAACTGCCAAGCCACAATTCCACAGGCTGAAGGAATGGAGTTAAAGTGCAATAACGGCAATATAATTGTGTAGTGTGAAAGGGCCTGATGGTTCAGATGTTCATTCCCCATTTTCCCACCATTTACTGAGGCAACCACCACCTGTACATACTGGTATATACTGAATAAAAAGTTGTTAGGGCCCTTTCAGACTACACAGTTGTAGTGCTATTATTCCACTACCATGGCTCCATCCTATGGAATCCTGGGATTTGCAGATCAGGAAGGAATTTTTAAAATCCTCTACCAGAGGTACTACTGATCACTCAGGATAGCCTCTGGTATTACCAACATCGTCTAGCAAGGATGCAAATTCCTCATTCAATTCCTCTTTGCAGCAGAGGAAAATATGGTTTATTAAGTCCCCATGGATATCTCTTTCCTGGTGTCTTGTTCCATACTGTCATTTTGGATAAGAGGTGGCCAGGGGAATATAGCTTAAGCAGCTGTCAGATTTTTTTAAAAAAATACATAGGGCATCAAAATCTATTAAGTATCATTTCAAAGCAGCTTTAAAATGTGCTTATTGTTGTCTAAAATTTTACTAGTGGGAAGAGTGTCAAAACATCCTCACTGGTTTGCTTGTTTGCTTACAAAATGAAGAGAGCACGAAGAAGGCAACTAAAGCTGCAATGCTAAATACCCTTACCAGGGACTAAGCTCCATTAAGAAAGTGAGGCTAGTTGTTGCTGTAGTTATTTGCCACCAAGCTGGCTTCCACTTATGGCAACCCTACAAATAAGCCCTGGTCAACAACTGCCCTGCTCAGGTCTTGCAGAGGGAGGACCATGGCTTTCTTGATATATGAAATCCATCAGTTCTATAGTCTTCCTTTTTCCTACTGTCTTCTATTCTTTCCAGCATCATTATTTTTTCTAATGAAGGAAGCTAGTTTCCAGTTAAGGATGCACAAAGGCGTGCTGCTCTTAACTAAAAATTTTTCACTCAGGTGATACAGTTCAAAAATATAGACTAAGCATATGGGAGCTTCAACAAAGTATATAATTTACATTGATCAGCTGTGATTTCCTCTGAAATACTAGAAGCTACAAGGAGCTTTTAGTATTTCAGTCCACTCCAGCATCACCCTTTTCCATTTTTGTTTTCTGTACTAAATTATCACAGATGCTAAAGACTGGAATTGGGCTTGGGGCAAGATGGATAATTGGGCTGCCCTTTCTAAAGTATCCTCTTGCTAATCTTTAGATGAGCCTTCAAGTTGACTGTAGACTTAGGGCAACCCCACGGATATCATAGGGTTTAGGGTTTTCTTAAGCAAAGAATACACTGAGATAGTTTTGTCAGTTCCTTCCTCTGAAATATAACCTGTAGCACCTGGTTTTCATAGGTGGTCTCCCATCCAAACACTAAGCAGCTCCCAAGATCAGACGGGATGTGGTGCCTTTAGATACCAACATTTGTTTCATAATGTATTAGAAGTGTTTCCCCACTGTCCAGACCCATAGAGGCCTTCCCCATACCCCGTCATCTCCTCTGCCCTGCTAATTAGCATGTTTAGTTCTCATTGGGCTGTTGTTTTGGTAGAGAAATGCCTTGCTTATTTTTTTTCTAAACGTGCTTCTGTAAACCACAGGCAGTTCCCCCCAAAATGTTGGAACATCCCTCTTCTTCCTCAGCGGCTTCATTTTGATTGATACTCATCACCTGAAATGGTTATTAGAAGATATGGGATAGCAGCACAGCAAAGAGGGGAGTGTGACTCTGCCTTTTTGTTGCTGTGCAGGATATCGCTATATAATTAAGCATATTTCCTTTGACTCAGGGATCCATGTTCCCTTCAGAACACACGTAAACCTTGTGCAAATGAGCTCTATGGGTTCCCTCAGCCCCCATGTTGAGTTAAATCAGTTTAGCCAGTTGGAAGATCTTTGGCAGAAGCTCGAATGAAATGAATGGGATTGTCCAGCAGAGTGCTTCTGCCTTCATTTCAACTAACCCAGAGGAAACTGTTCCTCGTGGTCTGTGCCCATTAATAGCCTCTTGAATTCAGTCTGAAGTATTCTGACTGGCTAATTATATTATTTAAGGGTTACTACAAGCAGATTGGATTGGAGCCCAGAAAACATAGTACTGAAATGGTTATTCTTCTGAAAGCACTGCAAAAAATCAGGCCTTTTATAAAATCTGTTGAAAAGTGTATCACTGCAGTTAACATATCCATATTGGTCTGAGGATGAACAAACAAAAGTGAAGTGGGTAATTACTGTGATTTTCCTTATTAAAAAAAATCCTTTCAGTAACAAAATCCTTGACGGTCAGGAGAATGACAGCAGAAATTGTGTCATTGATAGCCATACATGTTTAATTGTGTTTATTCTTTTGGAGGTACTTTGTTTCATTTCTGGGAATCAGCTTCCTGCACTCACTTTGTTCCTTTTGTTAATAAAGTGACCCTTTATGTTAGATAAAAAGAATAATAATACCACATACAATAATTTTAAATGTGCATGCTTGTATGTTCTGAGAAACTGTGTATACTGTTTTTAAACAACAACAACTCAGCATTAAAAATATGATCCAGGACAGTGTGCCGGTCAAACTGCTTTGCCAGTAGGTTTCCTTCTTCTTTTTGCTTTTCCTACTGTAACAGCAGCCCTCACACATTTTTTTCAAAGGTGCTGTCAGTAAGGCATAGGGGCATGCTCCAACACAGAATGAAAAAGCTCTACTGCATAATCCATTTGTGGCTACGCAAATGGACTTGTTGGCTTATGGCCTAAACGACAAACCATAGAACACAGCAATGCAGGTGCCTCCCCAAATTTCCAGAGCAGCTTTCAGATCCAAAAAAGTAAGTGTCTTCAAATAAGTTAGACTCTGACAAGATAATTTATTAACTCACAAATGTGCACAGATATTTTGCTTTTAGAAGAAACGCAGGGGGAAACAGAGTTCATCTTCAGCACAAAGGAAAATTGTGACACAGTGAGACTTATAACCAAGGAAACACCTGGACATACCCTGGGTGTGAGAGGGGTGGTTGCAAGATAGAAGGAAGCCAAGTGGCCCCATTTTAATGGTCAGATTATTCCCTGGTGAGATTTGGACTTAGAACATCAGATCTGTCCTGCAGGAATGCAATTATGATTAGGATGCTTCAGCCAGGAGACGTAGCAAACCTGCAGAATTCTTGAATATACTGGGGAATTTTGCTGTGCCTTACTTTGGAATGGAGCATAAAATAAATGAATATTTGGCACCCTACTCCAAAATATGTGGACCTGGAATACTCGAGATAAAACTTTCTCCAGTACAGAGTGTCTATCCAAGAATGAAAATTTTCAAACGTTTTCTCCCCACTGGAGAAAATCACTATTTTTGCACAATTTTTAAAATGTGCAAATAGTTTGGGTCTCTTTGTAAAAATTCCATCAATCTTTTGTGTGAAAAATTGGGTTTTGTGCAAAATATAATATGTTGTGCAAAAAAGAAAATTCCTCAGATTTTTGCAAGGAAGTTCTCAAATGTTAAAAAAAAAAGTCTTTTTATAGGAGTTGATGTTTTTTCTTATTGCTTGTTTCAGGATATCAAGACACATTTTCTCTTTGAGAACAAGAAAAATTCCCAATATTCTTCACATCCCTAGTTGGAGACCGTATAAGTTAATGCTAAAACCTTAAACCTGAATCACTAGCAAGTTATCAATATCCAGACTGATAACATTTTCTGGAACACCTCTGGTAAAGAAATAAAACATGTGCCAACTCATCTGCAAGCTCAGTGTATATTGAAAATCTTTTTACTGACTGGCATTTACTGAGACTGGTAATTTCTGACATCTGTCACTTTGATTTTTCATTGACGGCCATTGATTATTTTCTAAAACTATTTTATTTGTATTTTTTTTATCTATTTTTGTCTTAGAATCTCTGTAACATTGTATACTGTACCTTATACACTCACTGCCTGGATATACTGTATATGACACATGGTATATATACCTAAGTATGTAAGCATGTATGAGTAAATGAATGAATAGACATGATCTGTGCTTTCCTGCATTTCCCTTTGGCCTGCTTCTTGTACACCATTCAGAAGGGGTCAATGGAGAAAACTAATGTGTGAATAACCAACCAAATTTTTCAAAAGCAGCATGGAGTGTGTTGCTCATGGAGTGAACAGCTTAGCAGAATGGTTTTGTTGCCAACATTTAACTATAAATAGACTTGCCAGCACAAAACTCCATATGGATTGAACAGCAAAGGGAGAAATCGATACCTGAACTTGCACTGTATGGCTTGGATGACTCACTC
This sequence comes from Ctenosaura bakeri, assembly GCA_948474755.1. NCBI lineage: Eukaryota > Metazoa > Chordata > Lepidosauria > Squamata > Iguanidae > Ctenosaura > Ctenosaura bakeri. The sequence goes on from CAOLHI010000701.1 coordinate 142,169, forward strand.
CTTGTGCACAGTGCAATTAGAGCTATTAATTAATGGCCAGAATCCTATTCTTAGTGCTAGCTAGAGTAGAAACATTGCATAAATAGGATTTACCTATGTGTTTCCTCACTCTTCAATGGTTGATTGAATGGGTCAGCTCTAGTTGGGACAAACCAACAGGGTTTAAGCCAACATGGCCAGCTTTATTTGTAAATGTGGATCAGCTTTATCTGTAAATGTTAACATTGTTGTAGCACCTTAGGGAAATATAGCTAAGCCTTCTTATTCTCTTTCTTTCCTCAGTGGCAAACTCTCTATCCAGAGCTTAGAAAAATAATGCATTAGAAATGATGTTGCTCTCGGTTGTAATGAGAGCATAACCAAGTCTCTCTTTCTCAATATCTCTCTCTCTCTGTAGTAATCTGAGTGTATGGGAAATACCTGGAAGACCATTGAAATCTCAAGGAGGTATAGGAATGTCCTGCTCCAGTTTGTCTTTCCATATTTTAAGTTTATGTCTGCTGCTGCTAAGGATTCTGGGTAATTAAGCACACTGTCTTTTGCCTTGATTTCTGTCTTTTGCTTTGCTTTTGTGGGGTCAAGAACTCTGTATGCTTGTTAGCTTGAGAAATGGCAGATGATACTTGCGTATTGGCACCTACTCTTGGCTTGAGGCCAACAGCCAAGTAGCACAAGACAGTGGGCACTGGGGAAAGAAGTTCGCTTGTCCCACATGTGTGAGGACTCTCAAAGGTTCTATGGAAGACAGCCAAGTCTCCCAGGTTGGTGGCAGGGGGATAAATACTCCCTGGACTGTGCTGTCAGGTGGGGAGCTCAGCATGGACTGACAGCTGCAGTGCAGCGCATATTGGCTACCAGAGGCGGAGGGTGGGGTCTCCTTTGGCACCTTCTGTATGGCCTTCTGTCAGTGGTTGATTGAAGGAACTTGCTTGGGTGGGAACATCTATCTTTATGTTATCTAAACCTGATAGGCTAAAGTGGATTTCATCTGTAACTGTATGCTAATGCTGCTTATGTGCTTGTATTGTTTAAACTGCTTGTTGTATCTGACACTTTTTCACCTCCAATGGGTGTCTTTTGCTCCAGATCCTCTAAAAAGAGCCCCCTTACCTTTGGTGAACTGGCCAATTGCCTTTGGCAAGACAATGAGAACCAAATATCATTAACATTTGTATGTGTAACATATAACATTTACTTATTACTTCTAACATGTTAGGGATTAAGGTCATTTGGGGGAAGTCTAACTCATTCTTCTATTTTCTGTTACACCCCCACCCCTACTAGCACATTGCCAATAAAGTAACAAGCAATGTATTTTGTTTCTGTGTGCCTTGAAGTTATTTCCACCTTATGGCAACCCTAAGGTGAACCTATCACAGCATTTTCTTGGCAAGATTTGTTCAGAGAGGGGTTTGCCTTTGCTTCCTTTGAAGCTGAGACAATATGACTTGCCCAAGGCAACTCCATGGCTTTCCATGGCTAAATGGAGATCTGAGCCTGGATCAATTATAAATTATTCCACTTTCAGTATCTGGAGTTTGTAGTTTATTGAGGCCAAAGAGTGCTCTGGCTGAGAAATGTAAATGCCCCTCCCTAAACTACAAACTCCAGGATTCCATAGGAGGTTGAAAGTGGAATAATAGCACCATAACAGTGTAGTGCAGAAATGACCAAACACTCAAACAAGTATACCATGCTGGCTGTCTTCAAGGAATGCATTAATTTTTCAAGAAGTGACAACATGAACACACCACTTTTAAAAATAGCACTCTAAGCAATTTCTGGAACAGTTCCTCACTGAGTAATACTAAAATTTAATATTAAATCAGGGACAAGTGACAAGCCTAATTACAAGATGGTCCATTTAAAAATAAAGTGATACATTCAGTAAATTTCTACAGATCATAGATGTTTCAGCCTTGAATTCAGACCTCTTTAATCAAAAGACCTCTATTTCAGAAGAAAATATGTTACCCAAATATAGCAGCTGGCAAAATCTATAAAAGGTTTAGAGCAAAGCACGTAAAATTTGGCTTAGCCGTGCTAAATAGATACCCAGTGTATTATTTGTCCAGATGACTGATTACTGCTTTGTTTTGAGGAAGCAGCACTATGTAGACTTTCCACATATCTTTTTTATTAAATTCCCTGCACGGTTACACCTCCTGGACTGCGTAGCTCTAGGCCTAGTGTGTGTTTAGACAAAATAAAGAGGCAGAAAATCCAGTTACACTCTCACACACCTTCTGACATGTGATATACCTCTACCAAGAGTGCACTTATTCAAATCAATTGCTTTGAGGGGGAGGGCAAATAATTTAATCAATTTTCTCCCTACTGGGAGAACATATTTGAAAGCAGTTTTTGGAGATGTTCTTGTAGGAGAAGTGTCTTCCCCCAGACTCATCTTTTCCATGCTCCCCAACATGACCATGTATTAGCTAGAAGGAAGGCTGGGGGACAGCTGAGGATCACTGCAAGCTACATTCCGACAGCTGAGGCATGATAATGTGAGCATCCACTGGGATCTGCCAGGGTCCTCCAAACACCCTGGAAGAGGATGTTATCATTGTGCGATGGACATAGCTAGTGGTGATCCTTGTCTCTTATTCACCTCCAAGTAATCACATGGTCAAACTTGGGGGGCGGGGTGGATGTGAGTTGGTCCTTTGGGGCTAGACTCATTCAGAGATGCAGGTGAGAAAATGGGCTTCAAAAGGATTCTACTCATCAGGATTTCCCAATAGACAAGAATCTCTATATTCATTTTTTACATTTTGTAGTCCTGATCTTGACACTATTGAATTCAGACTCTGGACTCCTGGCACACTTGTTCCTCAACAGGAGACTACACATCTGTCTACATTAAAGAACATGGAGATCATACTGCAAGGCTCCTCAATGGCAATATACATCAGCCATTGCAAGGACATGGAATACTGCAGTGCTGGGAAAGGACACATAGATGTTTTGTCCTAAGAACCAGCTTGGGGCACACCCAGGAATATAAAACTTCACTTATTTTGTTCCTTCAGGCAAGAATTAAACAGTTCAGATATCTTCTCCCTGCTGGAAATTCTTCAGTGATTTCTCAGATGTTGGGACTTTTTTGTGTGTGTGTGAAAAATCTGTACAAAAACGTTTGTGTGAAAAAAACACACCCTGCTGTAAGGTTGTGTACAATCTTTTCGACAAGCATTTCCCCCCTAATGATGTTCCAAAATGAAAAAACAAAAACAAAAAACCCACGTTAAAACATTTTCCTCATAGGATATAGTAATGTGCTACACATTTTTTTTCTTTTCACAAGAAATAACTCCCTCTCAAAAAGTCACTGTTTGCCATTTGCCATTCATTTGTGCTATAACTCTTCAGTACACTAGCTTTAAAAGACTTTTTAAAGAAAAGGCACAGCCACAGTGATCAGCAACTAGGAGTTTAATACAGATGAGAGGAATCAGTTTTTCAGAAGCAGCTGTGTTCGATGTGGTGCTGAACACAGACCTGGCATCCAAGCTGAGACTGAAACTGTCAAGTCAGGAGATGCTTAAGTCATAGATTCCCAAGAAAGCATCCCCTGAGATAGCCTAAGTCCCCTGGGGAACAGTCCTCCTTTTCAATTCTCCCTATTGCAAGCTTCACTAAAGCAAACAATGCACAAAATTGGAGTTGACGTCATCATCCCGCATTGGGGACAGGAAAAGGATGAGACCTGGACAACAGTTCTGCATGGCGTCATCTGGGTCCTGTCCTTCTCCCATCCCTAGGCAGTGTGAACAGACCACAAATCATTGACGGGTTCTCCCTGTCAATGACCAGTGATTGCATTGCCTTCCCCCTGCACTTACCTGAGCTGCGGAGGGTCAGGAAGTGCAATGGTTGCACTTCTTGCCCCTGCACAGCCTGAGACAGTACCCAGATGCACTGCAGAAGCAAGAGGTGTGGCCATCATGCCTTCTGCATTCCCTCAGGCAGCCAGCACAGAAGGGGGCACTCCTGTTGTCCTCCACTCCTGAGAAAACCTCTACCAAGATCCCCATGGGACATCTCCAGGATCAGATAGGGGGTGGAAAGGGCCTAAAAGATAAAAACTTCCAAGCCAGAGGGCTACTCTTTCAAGATTTTTTGTTCTTCAGGAATGGGGTGAAGTTTGGGAGGGAGAGTCAGTCCAGGGAAAACACAGTGGCCCATGTGCCTGCTGCTGTCCAAAGTCACATAGCCAGCTTGACTGTCTGCCTTTCAGATTGAGAAGTATTTCATGCCCTGTGAACTCCTATTCAATGTCAGCACAGCACAAGGGCATCTGCAACTATACAGTAGTTCGCCTGTCCTCCTAACAAATTCAAGTATAATTTAAAGACAGCAGACCTAATTTAAGGCCTAAAGCTCCCTGAAAAACACATGGGGGCATCAAATTGTTCAGGTATGCAATGGGAAAGTTACTCCAATAATTGCTGGGCCTACTACAGCTTAACTTTGGTATTCCATATTTTTTACATTAATTAAAATGAATCAAGGTATTTTTGCACCTACTTAGTTTTCCCTATAACTTTTGCTTTCATGCTGACTTGTGCTTCTAGAATTTAATTTGTACTTTGCATTGTACATTTTTAACATGCAGATAATCCTCCCATAAGTGAAAGAAACAACTACAACAAAGACATAACACAACTATGTGGCAGTTATGTGTTAGAAAAATGAAAACTGAGTATTCTTGCCAGAAAAAAAGGAAGAAAGGTGGAAAGACAATTGCTAAAATTATAGAAGAAAATCATGCCAAATTGAGAGCCTAATATTCCTGGAAATGATAAGGTTAAGAAAAACTGTGCTTCTTAAACCATTGGATCTCACTTTATACCATTCAGTTATGTCTAAATGCTGATCTGTAGCTCCTTCCACTTCTTTCCACTCTACTGCCAACATGTTTATTGTTCATTCACAATTCAAGCATAAATAAATAAATATATTTAAATCCCAAATTTCTTCAAATATGGGGCCCAAGGAGACTCACAGCACAAGTTAAACAAAATACAGCCTTAAAACTGCCTGGCTTCTTAAAGGTTAAAAAGTACTGATGTTAAAGGTTAGCAAGGTATGATGTTTTTATTTCAGTAAGGAGACAATAATCTACTGCAAGTGCAGCAATAAAAGTTTGCTGCAAATATCAGTCAGTGAGTTAAGGATGGAAGATCTTAATCAGAAATTTTTCGAGTGCCTCTAAACATTTGCAAAATATTTTTTCACACTACTGACTCTTCCCAGTTTTCAGATTCAGAATGAAGAAACATGGACTGCCAAGATTAATGGCAGACAACATATTTTTTCAGGTAAAAGTCAGGGACCCCAAGTTCACTGTATGGCATCTACAATGTAAAATATCAGGTAGTTAACAAGCCCACTATTTCTTGCACGCATCTTACTTTAATTCTTGGTGGTTTAAGCAGCACAAAAAGGGTAATGAAATTAAGTGAGATGTCTACTCAATTTGCTTGTCTCTTCGTATTTCACATGACATCTGAAATGTGTGCACTGAAGGAATGAAATAAATGTCCCAGGGACTGGAGGTATATAGTCATTACAGCAGCCTAAAACATCTGTTTTTGCAGCATAGGCTTACTGGCCCTCTGTAGGCAAGCCCCCAAACTAAAAGCTTCCTCCACCACTCTTGTTACTTGAAAGAGTGATAAGAAATGGATGCAGCAATCTTATACCAACTTCCTGGAAGAGGTAATCCTCATTGACTTCAATGTGACATAGTACTGAATAACTCCCCGCCTCTCTTTTTCAAAACAAGAAGAAAGATACAGCCAGGATGGTTGCAGGGCATGGATTCAGCTAGGTGTATCTAATGTGACAAAAAGCCAACTGAAACATCCACTTCTAGACATTTGATCACTCTCCATTCACGCTACAGTATGCTATCTATACAATATCCCTAATCACTAGAAATCCTGTACTTGGCCTACAATGTGTCCGATTTTGTTCCAACTGCAATATAAAAGACAGTTATCAAAAGCTATGACTGAACTATACTATAGTCTGCTGTGTGGAAAGGACAAGTGCTGTTTTATGCATATCAAACACCTGCACATATACAACCGCCTCTGGAACTCTCTGGATATTTTTAAAGAAAAAGGACTCATTATGGGAGCAAAAGCCACTATGTGCTGAAAACCTGCAGAGTTTTTCTACTGCTGCCCTCTTTTACTGCATTGTAAAGTGACAATAGCCAACTGACAGAAATATTAACAACATGTACATGCATGTGATTGACAAACAATGTAATATTCGGTGGATACTGTATGTATGTGATGGCTCTTTTCTGAAGCTTAAGGAACTTGCTCGCTATGCTTTGAATTTTTAACACAGGTGGAAGTGAAGGTAGTAAAGTCAGTTCTCCTTCATGTGCAGTAAGCTTCTTAGAAGGAAACAGTGGCTCATTGTATTATGGAGATCCATCATCATATCTGATAAGATGATTACCTCTGATGGGTGGGCAGGCTCACATTGTACACATGTGACAAAGTAAACTTTTGAGAAGTCACTGAGATATTGTGGTATGCATGAGGGATCCCAGGAACTTCCCCTAGCTCATTAGTTCTCAGACTCTGGTCCTCCAGATGTTTTGGGCTTCAACTCCCAGAAGTTTCAGTCACTATGGCCAATGTTGAGGAGTTCTGCCAGTTGCAGTCCCCAACATCTGGAAGAGAATTACCCTAGTCTGTACTTATTTATGGGAAAGAAGCCCTCAAAGCCTTTCAAATATGTGTGTTTAGGTGGTTGTCACCAAGCGATGGAACAGCTACACAGTATGGATCAATGTGTTTAATTTACCTGGAGAGAAGTTAAGGACAAGACCACCTCTTTTCAACCCTTGGTCTGTTCCCCCCGCCGTCTTTTCTTGACTTCAGGGTATTTTGATTTGTTTTTGGACTAGTACAAATAATAAGAAAAGCTGGGGAAGAAATGGGCCATATAACAGATATACTTCCCACACACTACAAATATTAACCAATCATTTTGGAACTAAATTACCACACTAGAGAATTCTATGTAAAAATTAAAAGGTACATAATAGCACACTTGCCTTCAAATTACTGAAGGGACTTGGTGGCATCTAGCATTTGTTTACAACCAGTTTTAGAAAAGAAATAACATTTGTACCTAGTTCTTCCTCTGGCGTCCCTGGAAAACTGATCCCCGTCTTGAGGAGATCACCACCGTCTTCCTCTGAAAAGGAAGGGGAAAACAGTCAACAGCACATATATTACCATCATCAGAGCTATGTGGTTGTCACTTATTGTCATACCATCAAATCTCCTTTGAATTAGCACCATGAGAACCAGAGTTGTTTTTTGTTTCTTTTGATAATCATTTCCCCTCTTACTTTTTCTTTTCACATTAATATCCTGCGGCTTTTTTCTTAGCATTTCTTCCTAATATTTCTTCAATATGCAAATTTAACAACCAAGAAATTCAATAGTCACCACATTTATTTTAAAAAATGTATGAAAAAATGGCTTGTGGTATGAAACACCAAAGTAGTGAGACCACATGCCTTTGTATCTATACATGCACACCAAAAGAGGAATGTCACTAACTCGTGTTTATTATTTATTATTTTGTTTATTTCTATCCCACCTTCGCCCCAACCATGGGATTCAAGGTGGCTTACAGAAGGTCAAAGGATACAGACAAAAGTTCACAATACTAAAACACACCAAATAATTAAACTATCAATAGCATTAAAAGTAATTTAAAAGCATACCATTAAAAACAACAACAAATACAGACAATACAGGATATCACTAAAAACCATTTACCCATGAGTAGTCAGTTTCCAAAGTCATTGCCTGCCACCAGAAAGCTACCATGGAGGATGCCTCTCTTAGAGGGGAGTTCTCGAGCCTGGCAGCAGGTCCTCTCTCTTGTCCCCACCAGATACACCCATGAAGGTGGTGGGACAGCGAGAAGGGTCTCGTCTGAAGATCTCAAACCACAGGCAGGTTTATATAGGAGAATATTGTCCCTCAGATAATCTGGATCTAAGCCATGTAGGGCTTCATAGGACTTTGAATTGTGTCCAGAAATAGATTTGTGGCCAATGCAGCTACTGTAACAAGGGATTTGCATATTGAAGACCATAGAATCATAGAATCATAGAAATGTAGAGTTGGAAGAGACTACACGGGCTATCCAGTCCAACCCCCTGCCATGCAGGAACACCCTCAAAGCACTCCCGACAGATGGCCATCTAGCCTCTGCTTAAAAACCTCCAAAGAAGGAGACTCCACTACACTCCAAGGCAGCATATTCCACTGCCAGACAGCCCTGACTGTCAGGAAGTTCTTCCTGAGATCCAGATGGAATCTCCTTTCCTGCAGCTTGAATCCATTGCTCCTTGTCCTGGTCTCTGGAGCAGCAGAAAACAAGCCCTATCCCTCCTCTACATGGCATCCCTTCAAATATTTAAACATGGCTATCATGTCCCCTATTAACCTTCTCTTTTGCAGATTCTCTAAGCTCTCTAAGTCTATCCTCATAGGGCATGGCTTCCAGGCCCCTCACTATTTTGGTTGCCCTCCTCTAGACTTGCTCCAGCTTGACCATGTCCTACTTGAATTGGGGTGCCCAGAACTGGATACAGTATTCAAGATGAGGTCTAATCAAAGCAGAGTAGAGTGGTACCAGTACCTCCCTCGATCTAGACACCATACTCCTATTGATGCAGCCGAGAATAGCATTGGCTTTCTTGGCTGCCGCATCACACTGCTTACTCATGTTCAGCTTGTGGTCTATGAAGACTCCTAGATCCCTTTCACACGTACTGCTATCCAGCCACGTGTCCCCCATCCTATATTTCTGTATTCCATTTTTTCTATCTAAGTGTAGGACCTTACACTTCTCTCTGTTGAATTTCATTTTGTTAGCCTTGGCCCAGCTCTCCAATCTATCCGGGTCATTTTGAATTTTGATCCTGTCCTCTGGCATATTAGCAACCCCTCCCAATTTGGTGTCATCTGCAAATTGATGAGCATGCCCTCTATTCCTTCATCCAAGTCGTTGATAAAAATATTGAACAGCACTGGGCCTAGGACAGAACCCTGTGGCACCCTGCTAGTCACTTCTCTCCAGGATGAAAAGCAGCCATTCGTGATCACCGTTTGGGTTCAGTCAGTCAACCAATTACAAATCCAACTAACAGTAGCCCTGTTCAGCCCGCATTTTACTAGCTTCTTTGCAAGAATGTCATGGGGAACTTTGTCAAAGGCCTTAGTGAAATCGAGATATGCTACATCCACAGCATTCCCTTCATCTATCAAGCTAGTAACTCTATCATAAAAAGAGATAAGATTAGTCTGGCATGACTTATTTTTGAGAAATCCATGTTGACTTCTTGTGATTACCGCATTGCTGTCTAAGTGATTAGAAACTGACTGCTTAATGATCTGCTCCAGGATCTTTCCGGGTACTGATGTCAGGCTGACTGGGCGATAATTATTTGGGTCCTCTTTTTCCCCTTCGTGAAGATGGGGACAACATTTGCCCTCTTCCAGTCTGCTGGAACTTCTCCTGTTCTCCAAGATTTGTCAAAGATTATAGCAAGCGGTTCCAAAATGACCTCTGCCAGCTCTTTTAATATCCCAGGATGCAATTCATCTGGCTCTGGAGACTTGAATTCATCTAGTGTGGCCAGGTATTCCTATACCACCTCTTTACCTATTATGTGCCTCATTTTCCCTACTTCCTCACCTGCTCCCCAACCACCAGGTTGAGTGCTTGTATCCTTCTGGGGAAAAACTGAGGCAAAGAAGGTATTAAGTAGTTCTGCCTTTTCTCTTCCCCTGTTAGTAATTCGCCATTTTCTCTGTGCAGCGACTCTATCATCTCCTTCTTTTTCCTTTTGCTGTGGACATATTTAAAAAAGCCCTTTTTATTGTTTTTAATGTCTCTGGCCAGCCTAAGTTCATTCTGTGCTTTAGCCTTCCTGACCTCCTCCCTACATCTCCTGGCTACTTGCTTAAATTCTTCTTTGGTGGTTTCCCCCTTCTTCCATTTCCTGTACATGTTTCTCTTAACACTTAGCTCAGCTGAGAGTTCTTTGGTCAACCATTCTGGTTTCTTCAGATGCCTTCCATTTTTCCTCCTTATTGGCCCAGTCTTGGACTGTGCCTTCAGTATCTCCTTTTTAAGGAACTCCCATGCCTCCTGAACTCCTTTCGCTTTCACTGTTCTTGACCACGGAATTCCAGCCAGCAGCTCCTTAAGTTTACAGAAGTTCGCTTTTTTAAAACTCAAGATGAGTGTCTGGCTACACTTATCTTCTCCTTCCCACTGAATGCCAAATTCCAATAGGGCATGGTCACTCCCCCCTAAAGATCCAACCACTTCTACCTCATTAACAAGGTCATCTCTGTTGGTCAGGATCAGATCTAGAATATTTGATCCCCTTGTCACCTCTTCCACCTTCTGGACCATGAAATTGTCTGCAAGACAAGCAAGAAACTTGCTGGACCTTGCCATCTTGGCAGAATTTGACTGCCAACATATATCTGGGTAATTGAAATCTCCTATTATTACTGTATCTCTCCTTTTTGAATGTGCAGTCATTTGGTTGAGGAAGGCGTCATCCAAGTCCTCAGCCTGGGTTGGAGGTCTGTAGTAAACCCCCACCAGAATATCTCTATTGTTTCTCATTCCCTTAATTCTTACCCAGATGCTCTCGACCTGACTTTCTGGGTTTAAGTCACGGATCTCTTCATAGGTGAAAACATCCTTGACATATAAGGCTACTCCTCCTCCTTTCTTGTTTGGTCTATTTTTTACAAAATAGGCTATACCCCTCTATTCCTATATTCCAATCATGAGACTCATCCCACCAGGTCTCAGTGATGCCTATCAAACCGTATTTGTATTGTTGTACTAGAAGTTCAAGTTCATCTTGCTTGTTTTCCATACTCCATGCACTAGTGTAGAGACACTTAAGTCCCCAGGCCCTTCCTGCAAGTCCTATACTATAGTTTCTATTCCTCCTGCCATTGGCTGCTTGTACTACTTGTCCAATATCATTTGGGCCTTTTCCCCCTGCACTCACTGAGTCCTTGCCCTGAATAATATTGTCTCCCTCTCCAGCAGAACTTAGTTTAAAGACCTCTTAATCCTCCTTGTGAGACTGTTTGCAAAAACATTCCTGCCGAGTTTTGTGAGGTGCAGCCCATCCCTTGCCAGAAGCCCACATTCATGGAAATTCAGGCCGTGTTCCAAAAACCCAAATCGTTGCTGGCGGCACCACGTGCGGAGTCAGTTGTTGACATCTGCTATTGCCCTTTCCCTATGTGCACCATATCCTTGAACAGGGAGGAGAGACGAAATGACCACCTGCACACCAAGGTCCTTAAGCTTCACCCTCATTAGCTCGTAGTCCTTTGCGATGTGGTAAAAGCTGCTCCTCACAGTGTCATTGATTCCAACATGAACCAAAATGAGGGGCTTATGGTCAGTGGGCTTGACCAGCCTGGTTAGTCTCTCCTTTATGTGGTTGATCTTGGCCCCAGGAAGACAGCAGACCAGTGTTTGAATCACTGATCAGCCATGGAAAACCATTGGGTGCCATTGGGCAAGTCACACTCTCTTATTTTCAGGGGGAAGCAGAGGCAATCCCTCCAACAAATCTTGCAAAAAAAAATAAAACATGATAGGTTCGCATTAGGGTCACCATAAGTTGGAAATGACTTGAAGGCACACAATAACAACAAACAACCCTCTGCTTAGAATATGACTTTCTTGGGAAGAGACCCACAGAGTCCTCTCAGCAACTTAGGAAACATGATCTTCCTTTGATATTCAAAATTGCTCATGCTGCTCCCTATCAACCATACTCACTTTAATTGACCAGCCTGAATGTGGACTAAATCAAGATGTAACTAAACAGCTTTATTCTGTATAACACCATGACTCTGGAGACCAGGATTCCATTCCCCTCTCAGCTGCAGAAATCCACTGTGTGTCCTTGGCAAAGTCACACTCTCTCAGCCTCAGAAGAAGGCAAAAGCAAACTCCCTATGAACAAATTCTACCAAGCAAATGCTGTAGTAGGTACACCTTAGGGTCACCATAAGTCAGAAACAGTGTGAAGGCACACAGCAATGACAATAACCAGTTTTAAACAACACAATTCCAGACAAAGTGCTAATTCACACAATTTTGCTTTGGAGAGCATCATACTGTGAAAGTCAGCTCATATGAGTTAGAGTGTGACAACTGGAAACCCTGTGCTGATTTTTTACAAGGGCAGTGGAGGGGACTGGGAAAAGTCACAAATCTTTTTTTGGGGAAAAGGAACAATAGCTGTTTTTATCTGAAAGAGTTAAATAAAACTGCGCATATAAGATGCTGGAAATCCAGTCACTCAGCTTTCAGATTAAGCATAATGAATCCTTTAAAATGTGACAGGCACATGTATTCAAATTAAATTCTATCTGAAGGAGTAATGGACAACTCTAATTAAATACAAACATAAATCAGGCAGTTACCATGGAGATGGTGCATGTGATCTGTCTGCAAGTTAAAACTCAAAAGTGGAGCCTCAATTTGGCTTCAGGAGGAGAAGGGTAACAATAAGAGGAAGAAACAATATGCATGGCCTGAAATCCTAAATGGGATGAAACCAGGAAAAGGATCTTATGGCACTTAATTAAAAAGTAGCTTAAAAAAACAGAGGCAAGCAGGGAGCCAGAAGTATCAACTGCAAGGGACAAATCACTATCATTCAGCCTCAATTCTTTATCTCTAACATGACAAGAGAAAGGGACGCACCCCATGAGTAAAGTTAATCAAGCATGTGAAGTTCCATATACTTTAAGGGGAAAAAAAGGACCAGGTGATGAAAGGACTACCTCGCATATCTATTTACAGAAGTACTTTGCATTCAAGGTTCCTGGGGACACAACTGCCCCAAACCCATCTAGTGTTGTGGAAAACCCTTGATGTATATTCCCAATGACTGGGCCATTTAATTATTTCTGACATAGCAACAGACAACCATGTGCTTCCTGTGTGAGGTAAAATCCCCTCCTCCCTTCTATCAACCTATGGAACTCTGCTGTCCAAGGCCAGCCCTATCAAGTGGCAATTGTAGAAGCAACAACAAGGCATTGCTAGGAACAACAGCAAAATTAATGCCTTGTATGCCAACCGATCTGTTCTCCACCCACTAGTGTGATGGAAGACACTGTCCTATCCCCAGTGTTGAAGTAAGAGTCAACTGCCAATCTAGTGAACTTTTAGAACAGATGGTACATGGATTTTCAGTACACAGAATGAGAGAAAGACAGTATTTTATCCTTAGGCAGGATAATATCTTGGGTCAACTCTGCTTCTACCAAAGCATCATCAGATTCATTATACAGTATATGTCCTACCTCATCTGGGCAGTTCTAATGGCCAATCATCTCAATGGAAGCTGAATAGCACAAGAACCAGAGTAGTTTATTTGTTCAGCAATTGCCATGCATGCCTTTTACTTGCTCAACTTAACTGATTTTTTTTTTTAATGTCAGGAGTCATTTTCTTTATTGATCGACCAAAATACAAAATTGTTGATGTAATGTCACAGGCTTCTGACTCAAGATTTTCAATGCATCTAAGTGTTACTACTATCCAGAGTGCTATTCTGATCTCTATTAAAAATCTGCTTTCACTTAGATGGTATGACCCATTAGGTTTGGGAGAGGAAGTAGAGAGATGTTTAACCCTTGAAGACTAGCTCTGGTAGCAACAGCAATGAGTTTCAGTTTGAATCAAGCATCTGCTCCACGTGATAAGCAGTAACCATACCAGAAATACTTTTGCTCCCAAGAAATTTCAAAGGATGTCTTTGACCAAAAATTGGGAGGAAGAAAAAAAATGGAGATCATTACCAAAGCATGTTTATTGTAGAGAATGCTCAGTTCTCTTGGGCTGATAACTATCAAATCTCAATCTTCCCACTTAAAGATAATGGATTAGTATAAAGCAAAATCCAAAACATGCCCGCAGGCTCTAACTCAAGCCATCTAGATTTGTTGCAATGTCAAACAAACAGAGACCAGGCACGCTTAAATGAAATCTTTGGGTGTTTGTTTGCTTTGGGAAAATGTAAGCTTAAGATTAAAGGAGTCTGGGTTCTTCGAATATTGTGTTTTTTTGTAGACCATGGCACACCAGGAAACTTTCCTTTGATTCGTATCTGCTCATTACACCAATTATTTTCGTTGCTTATCCACAGTAAACCAAAGGGATACTGCAGCTTTTCCGTCTACTAAAAGTGTGTATAGCTGTATGACACACTACTAAAAACTGAACTGTTTGCAAATTTTCACAGATTTCTATAACTACTGTAGAAGACTGATGAAAGAGCAGATGAACCAAAAAGTTCCCAATAAATAATGCATTGTTTGCTTTGCATCTTTTAAGAAGTAAAATAATGAAGAGGAGGTGGAGGAGAATTGTGGTCTATCTTTTCTTATATAAAGAGATAAAGGAAATCTCTCTCTTTTCAAGTCTAAACATGAGGAGATTATAACTCCAGGGTTTTCTTGGCACTAGCCCCTGGTACAGTTATACTGCAATGAATTCATGAGCCCTATGCAAATGTATAGTTGTACAATGACATGGAGAATGAAGTCGTGCAGTAGGAGGACATCAGTTATAAAACATTCAATTACTAAGGTCTGCCATGTAGTGAAAATTAAATATTAACTGGGTTGGTGAAACTGCAAGATAGTAGACAGGGCTTTTTTGATAGATATATTATTTGGTGCCATATATAAGTCTTATGAATCTTCAAACCAACAGTTTTGCCACCTAGGTACAATTTCAGTGCTACATGATCTCAGATGAAATACCCTTGTTCCTGGAAGGTCCCAGAGTTTGCTGGAGAGCATAGCTAAACAGATAGCATCATACAGCCCAAGGAACTATCAAAGTGATTCTGGAATAATATTGTGCAGAAGGAAAAATTTGTTCCATTCACGAGTAATATAAACTCACTTAATTTTGCACTTCTGAACCAATATGTCAGCCAAAACACAACCATCTTCAGCAATCTGCACTTTTAAGAATTGTGCAATGAAGTTCTGTATTTATATTTTGAAAAACTGTGCATATTAGGGGAGTATAAAGTGAATTTTAGACAAAATTGCATGTGAAAATGCATACGTTATGTGAAACACACACACACACACAATGCTATGCACTTTCGGGCATTTTTAAAAGTCCTTAAAGCTCTGCAGTATTGGACTCAAGACTGGAAAAAATTCTCCATGTTCAGAACAAACCAGCAACTAGGAAAAGTAGAACCTGAAATTGACAGATTCATAAACTCCTACTTATCACATATTGTTTAAACATTGCCTTAATCTAGGCCTGTCAAGCTTGTGGCCTTTCATGTATGGTGTTCCATGGGGCCAGTGGCGGGCATGTTCTGGCCTTCCAGCTGTGTTGGTCTGCAATTCTGATGAACCCTCATCATTAGCTCAACAGGACGACTGATGGGAACAGCAACCCAGCAACATGTTGAAGGTCACAACTTGCCTACATCTGGACTATGGTCTCAATAAGCCCTCCCTTGTGTTGCCAGCTGTAGGGACACAAGAGTTTTCTGAGCCTGTGGAAAATCATGCAGCTTCAGTTGTAGGAAAAAACCCTATCTAACTATATAGGGTCAAATAAGATGAATCTTTTCAATAGAAGAAATGCAGAAGAAGAATGACAATGTAATTCTATCTTTGTTGCATAGTTTGACTTTTGGAAGTCTTCCATTCAGTTGAAATCTTTCCTTGGCCACTCTACTTATTTTTATGCCACTTCTTCTTGCTTTAAATCAAACCATTAAAAGAATTTAAAGAGTGTCTTGAGCATAAGCCACAAAAATTCAGGATAACAACACTCAGAGTAAATGGCAGTCAAATGACTCCATTTGAATGGATATAAATCCATAGCACTGTTTAAGCAGCCTATTCAGTCCCCATCATATTATCCTATTCTGTATCACTTTCTTCGCGGCAGTGCTAAAAGTTCTGAAGGCTCACTCTGCCTTTATTCATAGCAAATGCTTCACGTAAATTTTCAGTGAAAAGATGTGCAGTGAAAAGAATTAGAATACAGTATTGAGGTCTTTACATCTGCTCTATTCACTCGAGAGTAGGCCAGATGTTCATGTTTATTTCTGACATCATAGTAAAATCATGAAAATAAAAAAGCGTGTTTTAACCATCTTTTTTGTGTATTTCACAGTTCTTTTCAATGGACTCACCCGGACACTGATAGGAAGATATGAAATTTACCATGCGTGGTAAAAGACTCGAGGAACTTATTAAATGTTCTTGAAATCATAATAATATTCAGAACATCGCACAGGAACATGTTCAAAAAAGAAATATTTGATAAGTAAGGAAGGTGAAGCTTAGAGGAGTCTTCCAGCTGCCATTTAATCATATTTAAATTATCAATAGCATTGCCGTAACCACCACTATCAGTGATTAAAACACTACTAGTGATATTTACAGCCTTTGGTAATTAGGACCAGAATTTGCTTCAGATTGTGGTAATTTACAAAGGATAGTTATCTGTGCTGAAGACTGCAGAATTGAATACAAGAGGTAAAATACAATACAGAAGAGAGAAAAGACATATTAACAAGAGGTGAATATGAGTACACAAATATTCATGCTTCATTTCAGTTACTAGTTTAAGCTAATAACTGCATGGAAGGGCTAAGCTTCCAGCAAAGGACTAAAAAAAAAAGTGGGGGGGGGTGATGGAACAGCACAAGTGTTATTCCGATGCAGTTGACTTGGGCAGCTTTGCAGCCCTTTCGTTTTTCTAAAGAAGATCTCACAATTTGATGCCCACCTCTCTACTTTGTATACATAAATATGAAGACTGCCACAGAGGTCAAGGAACTGACTTTATACCACTGAGCCAAGTACTGAATGCTCTAACAGAGGCTGTTGAGGTTCTTAGGCAGAGATCTTTCCCATCACCTGCAGCTTGCTCTATCTGATGGCAAATACCAGAGACTGAATCCAGCAACTGCCTGCATACAAAACACATGCTCTGCCGCTGACTTGCAGTTCCTCTGGTAGCAAGCTAAGAAAAGCAAACCTGGCAACATTAAGAAGTATAGTCTGTGCATAATGCTGTTCTTGGAAAGCTAACAGCATAAGCATAACCCCTATGACCTTGCACAGTGATACAGTTGCTTAACATTGTAATAAAACAGCATTACATGAGATAATTTTGGAGGTGAATTTCAAATAGAGAAAAATCAGCTCTGGAAAGTCATGGAAAATGCATTTTTTGGGTGATATAACTAAACAGAGATAGCAATATAGCAATAGCATTTATTTCTATACCACTTATCAACTGAGTGCTATCTAAACAGTTTACAATGTATTTTAGCTAATTGCCCCCAACAAGCTGGGTACTCATTTTACCGACCTGTGGAAGGATGGAAGGCTGAGTCAACCTTGGAGCCTGGCAGGATCGAACTCACAACCTTGTGGTTGCAGTACTAGCATTTAACCACTGCGCCACCAGGCTCCTGGTGTCCTCAAGGAAATTACAAATGGATCATAATTTATGTTGGGATTGCATTCCTGGACTTGTGGTGTAAATTGAGACTAATGTAAATGTGGGGAGCTAGTTCCACAGGGAATGACTGGAGATCAGGGGGATGTGTTCTAACAGAGCTGAAGCAACCACAAAGTTAGTAATTTTACTCAAACTGCCACCAAGTTTAAACAAGTTTAGAGCATGAAATATCAGACATTACCTTTTCCATGCTAGAGAAACCCATTCAGATATATAGTGATATATAGTTTTAAAAGCTTTTGAATTTTCTGTTTTTAACTCATACCATTCATTATGTTTTTAGCTTATTTAAATTATCTTGACAATGAGTCCTGGTGGTGCAGTGGTTAAATGTCGGTACTCAACATTGTGAGTTCGATCCTGCAGGGCTCCAGGTTGACTCTGGGTCAAGGTTCCATCCTTCCGCAGGTTGGTAAAATGAATATCCAGCTTGTTGGGGGCAATTAGCTTACACATTGTAAACTACTTAGAGAGTGCTTGGCGCTATAAAGCAGTATAGAAATGTAAATGCTATTGCTATTTTTGTTTACCTGTTTAACTTTTTTAATGCTATTTGTGAGCCATCTGAGATCTCTTGATATAGGGCAGGGTTATATATATATATATATATATATATATATATATATATATTAATAAGTAATGGATTTTTAAAAAGCTCCAGCTGCTTACTTCCTACCTAAGCAAGCAGAGAAGATCCTTTCCAGTCACATCAAAACTACAAGATTCTAGTTTCTTCATCCACTCCAAAAACCCCTTCTAAGCAAGCAAAAGAAATCTCTTCCTCCAAACAACGTCAAGATTTGAGTTTCTTCCTTCCCCTCATGCTCCCTCTTCCTAGGAGGCAAAGGAAACACCATTTTTTCCAGCAATACCAAGACTATGATTACTGTCTCCCATTCCCCAGTCCTCTAACTTAGGCAGGTAAAACAAATTTAGTCCAATCAGTTTTTGTTACTGCTCAAAACTCCATGTTAAAATTCTAACCACTCTCACTCTCACCTTACCCTCCTTGTTCTCCTGCCCCAATCAACTGCACAGGTGCACTGAGAGAGCCAGGGGTTGTAGGCAAGACAACTGTTTATTTATTTATTTATTTATGGAGAAACACTGCAAATTTGAAATGTTGTAAAGTGGGGCAACATTTGTACATTCTAACAAATTCTAGGTGTACATGTGGGAAAATAAACTTAATGTTCTCTATATTAGACTGACGTGCCATTCAAAAACAGCATTTCCCTTTAGCTTGTAGGATTTGGCTGGTATTAAACAGAAACAGAGGACCAGATAGGCACAGAAGGGAAATGGAGGGCCTGTTCTCATAACTCACTTTATTACTCTGCCATGTGCAAAAAATATCCTGTGAATGCCAACAAGATGTATAAGGGAATGTGGATCAGATTTCTAATCAATGCTAAATAGAAGCACTAGTTTGAGGGCATGTGAAAAGTCAATGTATGCTGCCTTTGGCATTCAGACCAGTGGGTCTATGGGTGGCAAAAAGGCTATTTGGGCAGATTGTAAAATAGACTTGCTGTGTGAACTTAAAACTTCAAAGCTAATTTATTTGGATATGTTATATTATTCTTAATATCCTGGGAAATTTTTCTGATATGCCTGAGAACTTGCCTGTACAGCAAAGTTTTATACATGCCAACACTATGTGGAAGCCAATTCATCTCTTTCATTGGGTGTGCTAAAGTTCTGGATTCTAAATTTCATTGCTGTATAAACTCTTTTGTAAACCAAATTGTTGCACAAGGAAAATTTCCTTCCTTGCACTGCCTTCTTCTTCTTGCATGTAAGTGTGTAAGCATGCGATTTCCAGAATTTAAATCTGTTCCATATCGGTCTCTACTTGACTCACCAAACTGGAAGAGCAGACCTCATGCTCACTTTTGGTATTCTTAAAAGCTACCACACTAAGATTATAGAATCATAGATCATAAAATTATAGAATCATGGGGATGGAAGGGTCTCCAGGCTATCTAGTCCAGCGCTCTGCCAGCACAGGAACCCACTGTTAAAGTACCCTTGAGAGATGGCCATCTATCTTCTATTTAAAAACTTGCAACAAAGAAGAGTTCATCACCTTCCAAGGAAATTTATGCCATTGCTGAACAGCTCATTGATTTAATTAATTTTAACCCCATCTTTTCCCCCCAATATGGGATCCAAAGGAACTCTTACCATCAAAGTATTCTCTCTCATTTTTAGTTGGATGAAGTGTTCATGCAGAGAGCATTAAAATATCAGTAAAATGCTGGTTTTAGATTTGAGAAAATCTCTTAGTTAAATCTAATTAACGATAATGAGTATTGCTTTTATTATATGTGCGACTGGTAGCCTTCTTGCCAGTTAAAACATCTACCTTTCACTGCACACGTTTTATTGCAAAATGAAGGCCCAATATTTCACTTGCAATACTACACACTAAACAAAGCTAGACAAGTAGCTTTCTTAATCACAGAGTATGCTTTTCCCCATACATATCTACTGGGAATTTCAACTTACACTCGCGGTCAACTTCCTTTTGACAAAAATTTCACAGTTTATGTGTAAACAAAATTGCATCAGTTGTGGACCTCTTTTATCCCCACAGTGGGATCAAGGTTAGAAAAAGATAGACCATGAGCTGGTCTGTCATTTAAAAAAAGCAAAATTGTACTTATTGCTGTCCTTGAGTTTAGCAGCTGCTTGTTTTCATGTAGCCCTTTTCTTCTTTGTATGTGTTAGTATCTACCCTCAAACTTATTTAATTACTCTTCAGTACCGATAATGCACGTAGACACGATTTATATAATCCCCTTCCAAAGTTTCATTCAGAAATCAGAATGCATATATGGCAGCTTTATTGCTGAGCAAATCCCATTTGCAGTCAAGAGTGGGAGTTGAGTGGAGCCTTGGAAATACAGCTGTGTTCCAAATAGAAGTGGAAGTCAGACATTACAGCTAATCACTGCCATTGTCCTGATAGAGCAAAAAATGACTCATTAATTGAACATCTCTCTTGTCTTGCCATGGGCAGGGGAAAGAGGCAGTGCACTGACAACACATGATACCACAAACTCTTAAATTAAGGCAGCTAACTTTTTTTCTTAAAGTGAATGCAATACTCACAAAGAATCCAAATGAAAGGTATGAATCAATTTTTAAAGAGGCACATACTTAAGATTTACAACACTGAGAGGATCACAAATCATATAACTTATTCTATGAATAGGATCTAGGAGGAACTAACAACTGCATTAAGGCCTCTATGTGCTGGTAAACAGTGATAAATTTTGAGGTGCAGGACCTCATCATGATAGTTCTGATAGCCAACAACCCCAAGAATAAACTCAAAAAGAAGTTGAACATGTTTATCAACATCAAAAAGTAGTTATAGCAGTCTTCACCTACACCAGAAACAGATCTTATCTAAAAGAAGAGGGTCTTTTTTGTCCATTCAAAACCAAACTATCCAAAATACTTCACAGTATAGCAAGCGTAGGATGCAACAATACATTGTTTCAGTCACGGGGGCGGGGGGAGAATGCCATCTCCACTCCTTTCAAAGGCTACTGGGAGGACTTCAGCTAAGATCAGAGGAACAAAGAAGCCCAACAAGGTAACAGATGTTGGCACTTCCTCTGCTAGTTGAAAATACCAGGGTCCACCATCCCTGTGAACCCTGGATCCAACTATATCACTGGATGGTAGCTACCACATTTGCCCATAAATATGTATGATGTTGCATTGTCTATCTGAATGCTTTTAATACATGTTTGTACAGCATTATATTTATGTGTCACCATCATAATTTTACAATGGAAAGGACCCCAAACACTTCAGTCCTCAGTGCATTCAGCCTTTGTTACCTTGTGCCATAGGCAGACCACAAGGGCTCCGTAATATTGACTCAGCTATGAAACAAGAACAACTTTGTCTTTTGCATATGTTTGCACATTCTTGTATAGAAGTGCAGGATCCCAATCCCTTTTCCCCTGACACTGGGAATTTACCAGTAGTGGTTTGAGCATTGGACTATGACCATAGAGACAATTCTCTGTTTGGCCATGGAAACCTGCTGGGTAACCTGCTGGGCAACCGCCAAGTGGCCCCTCCCGAAACTGCAAACCCCAGGATTCCATAGGATGTTGAAAGTGGAATAATAGCACTATAACAGTCTAGTGCGGAAATGGCTTCAGTCACAGAAAACAACATTAGGGTTGCCATAAGTTGGAAACAATTTGAAGACACATAACAGCAACAACATCAAATACCTTTCAAGGATTATCCATTGATGCAGCAATGCCAAATATTTGGAAGCACTGACAAAAGGCTTTAAAAATATTTGTCATTTTCATTTTGTTAATGGGCAGTATTCAAATGTTTTCTATCAAGACCGCCATGCTGTCTGTGGTATGCCAGCAATGGGCACAGCTGGAAGTGGCAATGAACTAGCAAAACTGTGCCTGCTAGAGACACTAGCTGCTATTTATTTATTTAAGGATGCTGAAATTAAAAAAAAAAAACCAAAACAACAACAACAACAACAACCAAACAAACTAGAAGACAAAGCAGCATTTCGAACAATGATGTTCTTTTCTTAGGTGTTTGTCAAACATACAGTTAAACACATCTTATTGGAGAAACTTTGTAAACAGCATAGGAGTTATTAGGATAGAAGCCACACCAGTTTTGCATGAAAAAAACCAGTCAAGACTAACAAAATTTCTTTGCTATATGTTTTTGTTGACCTCAGCTGACACTATAGTAATCTAACAAGAAACTGCTACTGCAAAATTGTATATTTATGCAGAAATGCTTCTAAGAAGATTTGCGTGTCTGTGTAGATTTCACATTATGTCCAACATATTAAATGAATTATTATGACTGGCATTGAAAGCATCTATATTTCAATAAATGAGAATATTAATTAGTTCTTAAACTCTCAGAACAACCTAGGTTTCTCCTTCTGTCTGACTTTAAACAAAACTCTGAGCGTGTTGCTGTTCTGGAGAATAATCCAATGGCATGCCATTTGTAAAGAATCAAGTTATATTTGAATTTCCTGTCTTTTAAAGACTGATTTTTATCATTCATTAAGGGTATTGCAGTACATATAAATCAAAAGAGTTGCTATAGTTCAGTGGACCACATGCTTGGCATGATGATGGTGCCAGCTTTAATGCCTGGCATTTCATGCAACCTGAAACCCTAGAGAACCTCTGCTAATCAGCATTAAGAATAATGGACTAGAAGGACCATTTTTCTGACTCAGTATAAGTCAGCTTCTTATGTTCCTATAAACAACATGACAAGAGAACAAGAAACCTAGAAGCTTTCACTTTTTGAAACCCATGTTTTTCCTCTGTTACTATTTCATGGACTCAATAATGATACAGATGCTGGCCTGTTTAGAACAATGGATAGACCCAAGAATGTAATTAGCACATCAGCAGTTTCACTAACAATATACTTGCCCTCAGCCATTTATGTTTTTGAGAATTAGGACTGTTCCACTTGGCACATCATATTCAGATATTATTCAAAGCCCAGAAAAGCAAGAAGATGATAAATAATCTGCTACTAATGATGCTGATTCTTCCCACCATGTTTACAAGTTCTCAGCTGTGGTACAGCTGATACTAAACTGTTACTAAGACAAATTGGGCAATGTAAATAAGTACCTTGGGTGGGAGAGGTGGGAGGGGAAGAAATGAAACAGTTGAAACATCTTAAGAGGGAAAAGATTTTGCTAGGGATTCCACTCAATGTCTCCAAGGGATTACAGGGTCCTAGATAAACATGTATCCCCAAGTGAATTCTTTCTACAGCAAAACACAGACTTTTCTTTCTGGTTCGTTTTGAAAGCTTGCTTTAAATTGTAGCTTTCCTTAAATATCTTGAAATGCATAAAGGCATAATTAAGGAGAGGTTGCTGACTTGTTCTGGTTTAGATTTCTTTCCTCTTTTTGTAGGGATGCAAGATTTCAACCTGTATGTTTCAGCTTGTGTGGCTTAATTGCTTTAAGTCTGGGAAACTGCTTGGAGTAGAAGTATTTTGGGGTCAGTGAATAAACCTGCATGTAATCTGAGAGACATCTGTTTAATCTAATGTCTTTCTAATTTTCCCATTGTTATATAATAGCTGTGGGGATCAGACTCCTCATTTTAGCATAATGATGCCATAGATTTTGAGAAGCTCATAGCACAGGATGGGGAAATACTCTCAGCACCAATCATGGGTGATCACAACCCCAGAAGTCCTAGTACCTGCAAAACCCATCTTGCCACTTGTTTCACAATTTGACAAACCTACCTTGGTGCATTTCAAGACATATAAGGAAGGGTACAGTATAAGGAAGACTGTAAGGAGATCACATGGCTATTTTCCTCAGAGTCAAGACTGCTAGGCCAGAAATTACAGTTGAGCCACAGTCTTCCTAATGCACTGAAGCTAGAAGTTGTTAAATCAGAGAAGAACCCTCTAACTACAAGAGATGTCTCCTCAAGAGCAAAAGGAGAACTATCAACCCAGACTGGTCTAAAGCTATCTGTTGCCAAAGCAATGTTCAAGGCTGTTTGTGCATGAGTCTCCAACTAGAGCTTTCAGAAGATCTTGCCTAGAACTGGAACTTTTACCCTGACCACAATTGAACCACGATATGACTTTTACAGCCAGCTGGAACACAACATAATCCCTGGGTGCAACTCTCAAATCACTCATTGCTATGCATACAGTTCAGGACTAATGTCAATCTTCTGCAGTTTTTCAGGGGATCCTGAACTGAACACATACCATTGCTGCTTTGGCTAGCAAAATGTCTTCAGTTCCCCTAGAAAAGTTTAAGGAAGGGAGATGGCAATATGCACAGCAACAATCAGAGGCCCACTCTTACTGATGCTCAACCATGAAATAATGAGACCAGACAACAAAATTGGATAATAAGGCCACTTTATTTAAACCGTCCTATTTACAATTGTGATGGCTCAGAAGGGAGCAGTAAGAGGGGAGCAACCTGATTTGGGTCCAGCTGAGGTAGTTGTCACCCCAGGACAATCTTCTCAGTCTTCCCATGGGTGAAACACCTCAGCCCTGAGGGCAATCCAAATTGCTTTGGTTGCTCCCCAACCTGGCATAACTGGAAAGCCACCCAGGAGACCTCCACCCAAGCTGCAGGGCCCTACAAGTAAGAGTAGGAGTCCCAGGCAAACCTCAAAGGTAGCCTTCTTCTCTTCCCTGCCCCCCTGGGATACAGGGCCCTAAAAGACGGAGTTCCAGAGCCCTACCCTATAACAAAACAGTGCCAAGAAGTAAACACCCTATTCTTATTCTCCCCTGCTAACTGTCAAATGAAAACTATTTAAGATACCACTCTAGACCAATTGTCCCTATGCCATCAGCTACAGAATAGAATAGGGGGAAAAAACTTGTAAAAGGAGGGGGGAAATTCCTATCCAGCCCTAAAACAACCAGATAAAGTCACACTGTATAGAGGATGGGAGGGCTGAATGGGCAATCCAGACACATGCCAGGGTGGACTGGCATAAAAGAGCCTAAATCCTGCCCCTGGTATGTGTTGTGATCCAGCACTAAGTGCCAATCACAACCACACCCTGGTCTCTGACATGGAGACCATCAAATTATTACCTCTCCCACAGAGCAGGTCCAGGTAGGTATTTCAGTGGGCCCTTAATTCCCTCAGACGTGCTAGATCAGCGTTATATCAGTGTAGTCACTTTACAGATGGACAGAATATCTCCTATTACTCATTTCCCAGTTGGAAAACCCTCACGGGAAGAATAATAGAGCAGCAAAGCATTTGTGCAGGTTTCTACCAGCATTAGAAAGTCTCAAAGGATTCTGGAGGATTTTTTTCTGTGCAGATAAACATGTGGCTTTTTGTGTGTGTGAGCATAAATGAAAGATCAGGTATACAGATTGCTTACTGCTGCTCATTAAAAAGTCAAGTGCACAGTCAGTTATGGTGTGCGTGTGTGTGCGTGTGTGTATGTCTGCATGTGCGTGCTTTAAAGTTGCCTGCTGACTTATGAGGACCCCATGAATTCCATAGGGTTTTCTTAGGCAGAGAATACTCAGAGGTGGTTATGTCAGTTCCTTTCTCTGAAATAGAGCCTACAGCACCTGATATGCATTGGTGGACTCCTACCAAAATACTAATCAAGGCTGATCTTGCTTAGTTTCCAATACAAGAGTTGTCACATAAGCCTAAACAGTACCTGCAGAACTTGTGCAAAATGTAACAGTTAGGCTTTCATCTGATGTGTGCTTTTGACCAGCGCACACTTTGCATAACAGACTGGGAAGAACCTTGCTGGTTTCCAGTTCCATTCCAGGCACAACTGAAGGTGCCGGTTTTGATCTACAAAGGTTTGAGACTAGGACACTAAATCATCTTCTTCCACCAGAGGTTGCCTATTATCTACAATCATTATTCAAGAACCTGTTACAAGTCCAGCCAACTAGACAGG
Source organism: Ctenosaura bakeri (assembly GCA_948474755.1). Lineage (NCBI taxonomy): Eukaryota > Metazoa > Chordata > Lepidosauria > Squamata > Iguanidae > Ctenosaura > Ctenosaura bakeri. The sequence goes on from CAOLHI010000701.1 coordinate 168,281, forward strand.
TTAGACTAGTGGGTATTCAAGATAAGGCCTTTTGCTAACAGTATCTTGGTTATGACACTGCTTCCTGAAGCACAGGAAATTGCTTATTTAAGCTTCTTGCTTATTTTGTTGCAGTAAAGACTAGACTTGCAAGTCTGCATAAAGTTTTGCCTCTCTTCAATTTTAATTACCATAATCACATTTTACTGCTGTTTTCTTGTTATGTGCCCCGTACTTATGTTGTTTCTTGGTTTTATGAGAAATTTTAATATTTTATTGCCCCAGGTGCATGGGAGCTGTAGGCTGCTGTTAACAAAATTCAATCAGTCAATATGCATTACTTGAAATTTGTCTCTTTCAGTACTTACATCCACATAAGGTTGTGGATGGTCTTGCTCATCCTGTCACTATGGTCTTCAGCATACTATTATCAATAGGACTTAGTATAAATATTGAGGCTTAAGTATTACACCTCAATATTTTTCATGGGCTTCCAATCCCTAAGATATGACACACTCAGTAAGCTGAGAAAAACTTTATCATTGTTTCAATCTGTGGTCCCCTTCTATTACACCAGCAGATCCCTGACCCATCCTATCCGTGCTACTCTGTACATATCTGCTCAGAAGTAAGAGTCTTTGGCCCTTTTCTCACAGGGTGCAGAAATCGTGCCGCTACGATCCAGGCGGGTTTTCTCTTTATCCCCGCTAACACGAACTGAAATTTTAAGAGCGTTCTCACAGCTCCATAGGGAATAGGCTTAGGCAGCATCAATGCACTCACACAATATTACCATGGCCACTCCCGTAGGTGTCCTTTCACCGCCCTGTCTGGCAGTGATTGGCTGTGCTCAGTTTTTAAAAGAAACATTCTGAGTGTCATCACGGACGTCAGTACACACGTGCGTCCCCTTACATCCTCTGACTTCTGCTGGCCACACCTAAATCCCTCCCTCTCTTGATCCCCTGCACGAATCAGTACGCACCGTCGCTTTTTCACGAAACGATGAGCGCGGATTAGAGGAAAAAGACCACATTTCTTCCGGTTTTTTAAAAGTGCGCGCGAATGCTGGATGGTGGCTTCCCCGCGCGGATTGAGGTGAGAATCAAAAAAATTAAATGCGACCCGGTTCTCTCTAAGGTGAAAAAGGCCCCCGTTCGAGGTCGACCTGGGAAGATTTAATTAACCCTTGAGAAAAGGGCCTTTGTGTTAAATGTGGCTTACTCTCAGACAACTGCGCATAGAATTGAAGCTCAAATAAATGAACCTAAGTATTTCTTAAAAATAATCTCCCCCTGCTCACCACATCATGTAACTATAATTGTTCAGTCTTATCCAGATGCATCTTCAATTAGGTTGATCTAATCCCAACTAGCTTTGGTGAAGATAAACTCTAAAATTGCAGGGCACGAATCAACAACTAAAGCCAAAGGTCATCAGCATGTCAATACTGGGTCATGGCCAAACTTAAATACAATCTATTTGTTGTTGCTGTGTGCCTTCAAGTAGTTTCCAACTTATAGTTACCCTAAGATGACCCTATCATGGGGTTTTTTGGGGCTGAGAGTGCATAATGTGCCCAGTGGGTTTCCATGGCTAAGCAGGGAATTGAACCCTGGTCTCCAAAGTTTTAGTCCAATGCTCAAACCACTATACCACACTGCCTCTCTAAATATAGTCTTTGAGAACTAGAGAAAAAGAGAGAAACTAGAGAACTATTTTTTTAAAAACTCATGACTGCATGGAAGAATGGAAAATAAAACACAAGAGTGCAAAATAATTGATTTTTTTAAGCCTAGTACTCAGTGGAAGAAAAAAATGGCTTGGCTATTTTCTCTGCTTGAAATCCTGTACAGGTTTATTACACACATCCATCCCCCTAACAAATTAGTGTCCCAAGTCACTAAAATTTTTGTTACTATTAACCAAAAGCACTTCATTAGCTCTGTTGGCACCACACAATTCTAGTTTTTCTGAAGTTGTTTATTGTAAAAGGTTGGTATTCATTCCTTTTCTCTCACACCTAAGGAAAACACTATAATCAGAAACATATTCACATACAAACCCCAGTGATCAGGCTAGCAGGGAGATTTTAAAAACAGTAGTTCAAAAAGCCCCCCCCCAACTCTGCTTCTACACTGCACGCAAGAATTCTCTTCATGTCCAAGCATAGAGCATTGAGAGTATGGCTTGAATCAATCTTTGTCCTTCCATTAATAGAATGGATATTACCGGTGGACCAAACCTTTCCTCTTATCCCCAGGGAAAGGCTGACTCTCTGCAGCAGATCTGGAAAGTGGGAAGGGAAGGGATAGGGAGAAGAAGAAGGGAAATCCTTGATCTGTTGAGCTGAAGTCCACTTGGATGTCAACCTACAATGACACTGAATCTTTGGAAGCACCTTCTTCCTTGCCTTTGTATAGCAATTCCACACAGACAAAGCTATACACATAGAGGGACTGACTCATCCCTGCTTGAATGACAATCCCAGAAAAAAAAGTGTTCTTTCCAGAACAACTTCTTATGGAGGAAAAAGGTCAGCACCACTTGAAGTGGGAGATGGAAAATACTTCATAAATCCCACCATCCCCTTAATTGCCCTGTTTCTCAGGCCCAGCTTGGAGTTTTTTCTCCCTCACTGGTATGGATCCTTTCAGATGCCTTGGAAATAGAACAAGTATCAAATGATGCAATGGTTACCATGGAGAAGCTATGAAGTTTTCTTTATTTGAGTTGAATGGCAGAGAACGGCAAAACACAGCAGCTGTACAACTTGCTGGAAAATAAGCAACTGCCAATCAGATGCTACAATAATTGGAAACTTTTTTTTTAAAAAAAAATCCTGTATCTCATATTTTCCAGCTCTACTACTTCCAGTTTTTTTGAGAATGAGGTGCATCATGGGAAAGATGATGACTAAAACATTACATTAAAGTTAGCCTGCTTACATTAACACTAGCCAAACTTATTCATGCAATATAAGGTTATCAAAAATCTTTTTTTTCCTTGGTCTTTGCACCGCAAATATGGCATAAACAACAAAAATAATGTCATGTTTTGTCTGCAGACTGTGAGATCTCCATCTTACACAGGATCTCTTCTGATTTTCTGCAGGCTTTCAACTTTCATATATCTAAATTTATTTCTATCTTTACGCATAGGAAGTGTGGGGGATAGAGGGAAACAGAGAGATTTGAGATTTACCAGCAAATCTTAAAATTTTAAACGTCTACGTCAGAATTTTTTTATCTTCTTTACCAGTAAATTGTACTGTCAGCTGAATGCCTCCAGGAAATGGAAATGTGTATCACATTAGGCATAAGTTATAGGTAAAGTGCACTTTCTATGCCTAAATCCTTTTGTTAATTTGAACTAATTGAGTCAACAGCAAAATGATAAGTCAGCACTTTTGGCAGTCAATAGATCTTCTCTAGTTCAGGCTGGCAACTGGATTTAGCCCACAGGTATATATGTGAAAAAATAAGATAGTATTTGACATAACCTGGAAGGCCCAAAGCTTTCATAAGACATCAAATTTCAGGAAATTTTTGTCATCTTCCAATATTTTAAGAAGTCCAGAAGAGCATCTTGAAGCCTGTTACCCAAAAATGTGGGTGACCCAGGGATCCATCTGTGATGCCTCCATGAAACAGTGGTGAATATTAGCTCAAAGAGGAGGCCTGCAAGAGGGGGTTAACCTTATGAGATCTTTTACACCTGTGTATACTAGTACTAATGCAGGGAAGAAACAGCCAAGTATTCAAAAGTAACCCTGTTTGTTTTGTTGGGGGAATTAATAGTCACACACACAAGATCCAAGCATGCAATCAGGCAAGACTAATGGAAGGAAAAGGGAGGAAAATTGGATAGCAAGAGTTTAGGGCAAAGTGGGTGATATTTACCAATCCATCAGAGAGGAAGCAAAGTGATGTGGCTTAGACTAGGAGTCCAAGGGTAGTACAAATCAAAAATTAGAACAGCAGATTGATGGTCAATATGGCAAAACTACTATGAGTTATCGGGCTCAAAGCAAGGATTTAAATATTCTTTTTCTACCCTGAGGGGAAGGTGTTAATTGCTGTCTGACAGAGTAGACAAGGGAGTCCAGAATGAGCTAATGGCCTTAGCGTTAGGTGACAAAGAACTGATGGGAATTGTGATACCTCTTTAATGGTGGGACAGGTGAGGAGACAAAAGGGAGAGTTTTGATGGACAAAGGGAGATGGTTAAAGAGAATCAGTCATTCCACAGAAGCAATTCCAGGTGCCATTGTTTCTAAAGATTGAGTTGTTGAGGGACATCTGCAAGTCCATTATTCAGGGCTTCCTGACGATGACCTAGCCATGCCCTGCAGTCTCATTCTATAATGAGTTTTGCAACAAATGTGTACAGCCACTTCCTCTTTGCCAGCAAGCTTCTTAGTCATAGCAGGAGATAATTTATATTTCATGTCAATTAAATATTTTGCCAATTAATCCATATCATGGAGTAGGGGTGTATGGCCTGGTAACAAACCTTGTTATTCTTATATGCTAACAAGAGCATGACCTATAGCTCTTTCCCATTTAAGGGTGTAAAAGAGAGGAAGGCATGGTTTGTTCTCTGTTCTCAATATCCAGATAAATTGGATATTAATAGTTGACCAGGGTTAGAGAACAGAAATAAAAGTCAATTATTTAGAGTAATAATAAGATTCCATTCACTGTTAATAACTTGACAAATTACAGTCATTTGAGGATTAAATGGCAGAGGTAAGATTTAAAGAGGGTGTTTCATACAACTTTCAATGTTAAATACTGAAATCTATCATTGCATCTTAAAAATTACTTTAGTGTATTCTAATTACAGATCAGCAATACAATCCCATGGATTATCTATAAAAGATATATGTGAGGAGATTTATGTATTTTTTAAAAAAAAATTAATGGTGTCTATTACACTGTAACTTTACATTGTGCTGACTTCCCTATCTATCATATTAAAGAGATCAAATGAGGGATGATCAGTTGTACACTGACAAATATCAAGTGTACTGAAAGCTCCACATAGCAATCCAGTGCTCATTGGTACAGTTCAAAATTGGCACTGAATGGCTTCATCCAAAAGAGGAAGCAGTAAGAAGAGGCCAGGCTCCATCTCAGTATAATACCAGAGAAGGTTTCAGCAATTATAAATGTTGTTAAAATTGAAGAATCACAACTGTCATGTCATTGTCACACTTTCTGAGAAGAGAATCTATATGTGAAAAAGCTCACAGTTCCTATATTTATACTAGCAACAAAGTTATGAGAAACAGACTCCAGAACAATTTGAAGGAAAGAACAACAGAGTCATACTTGTTGCAGTGGCACCTTGCTCTAGAATAGTGGTTCTCAGCCTTTATCTCCCAGATATTTTGGGTTTCAGCTCCCAGAAGCCTCAGCCAGCATGGTCAGTGCTCAGGGATTCTGGGAAGTGAGGTCCAAAAAACCTAGATGATCAAAGGTTGAGAACCACTGCTCTAGAAGATTGATTCTCAACCTTTGGTCCTCCAAATATTTTGGACTTCAGCTCCCAGAAATCCCAGCCAACATGGCCAATACTCAGAAATTCTGGGAGTTGAAGGCCTAAACATCTAGAGGACCAAAGATTGAGAACAACTGCGAGGTGATTTACATAAGAGTAATGAAGAAAAGAGAGGTGTGCTAGCCATGTAAATAGCACCCTCGGTGGTCAAGTATCACTCCATTATTTTGCATGTCAACCACCATGGTTATTTTATGATATGCTGTATTGTATTGGGTATGTGGGCTTCATTCAATAAAGTTGGCTCTGCAGTAGTTGACAGACCTCTATGACAATAAGTAGCACCATCTCTCATCCAGGGTTGAGCCTTCAAGACTGTTAGGCTAGGCATGGGCAAGGAGAAAATCAGATGGTTAAAGATCACAGCCACAGAATCCTCTCTGTGACCTTAAACCTTTCAGACTAGCTGCCAGATGCAAGACTTACTGAAAAGTAGGAATATGAGAATTTAGCTCCAATAGTGGTCTGGAATCAAGCCTACATTTGAGATAGTTCTGTCCTATTAAGATCAGCGAGAGAAGTATCAAAACTATGTCAGAATACTGGCAATTTACTTTAAGATCAATCAGTTCTATTGTTTTAATGAGATGGAATTAATGAATGCCTATTTATATTTTATCTAATAATTCATATTGTCTATGATTTTAATTTACTTCATGTATTTTTACACTATTGTATGCATTTATGTCCTGTTTTATGCTTTTATATCCTGTTCATAGTCTATCCTATTTATATCCTATTTTTATCCTATTTTTAGTAGGTGTATTTTCTCTATACCATTTAATTGGATGGTTTAATATGTTGGGTCTATGGACTGTGAAATAAAATTGGATTGGATTTGTCACCCAACAACACAGGGAAGACTGTGCTTTGCTCACTCTTGTAAATTTAATTAATGGCACTTTTTCACTAACTTATCTATTTTTGTACTGTATATGAAAACATAGTCAATATAGGTTCATTCTCATCCCCATATAATTGTAAGCATATGAAGTCATCTCCTCTCTTATTCACTTATCCTAACCTCTGAGATTTAAATAATACTCATACGAATCTTTCTCTTCTCTTCCTTTCTCCTTTTTCTTTCATTTCTAGTAAAAATAAAACTAGCTCAACTCAAGAGTTAGCTTTGCATTCTTAGAGTATTTTCCTATCATTAATAGAGTTCTTATAGCAAAGCTTTAGTTTGTTTTTTCAGTCAATGGTGTCTTTGTTCCTTAATCAGAGCTGATAGCCACTGCACATCCACACTCTCCATCATCATGAACAGAAAGTTACCTTCTAGTCACCAAGGGACTGAGATCCAGCAGAGGCTACCAGTTATTGGCAGCCTCCATTTCCTCCTCAAGGGGAAATTTCCCGTGAGCAGAACTGGATCCAGCTTAGTTAAGTTTCTGACTATGAAATCTACATTTCAAGAAAAGGTGTATATTTTAATTTACACACAATTGCTTCAGAATTACTGTCTCTTTGCAACATTGCTTCTTTTCACTGTATGAGGAAAGTACAGATAACAGATGATTCACAAATAATTCACAACAATTGCACATAAGCATGTTCTCTAAAGCTTATCCATATTTCCAGGTGGTGGCAGCTCTTGAAGTCTTGGGGTTTTTTTGCTATTTTTTTTCTTCTTTTTTTTAGAGGAGTAGCCGGTACTTAGAGATTAATCAAAATGTCAAATTGAGCTCTACATACACTGGGCGTTTCTGGATGAGGGAGATACGTTCAAGAGTAACAAAAGCAATACAAACATAATGGCGACTGGATTGATTCTGCTTTAGTCCCAGAAATGCATTTCCAGAAAACAGAGCCCAACCACACCAACAATTCGCTCATGTAAAAGCCTCATTTCTAACAAGCTCTCTACCATCACCAGTTTCTCTTTCACTTTGTTTTCCATAGTAGCGCTGTTTTCTATTTGTATAACAAGGTCCCTGAGACAGAGATGGTCTCTTTACAAGTTGCTTTTACAATGCACAGTACAATGACCATTAGGGAACTCAGAAGGCAAACATGCAAGCAAGTAAGCAAACAAATAAATAAAAAGTAACTACAATCATTGCCACAATTAGACTTTTTCTAATTAGACTTTTTTCTAAGGAAAAGTGTAGAAAGGAAAAGTCCTTACCAACCGATGGGTGAAAAGCAGGGCAAGTCTATTTTGGATAACAGAGGTTTCAATCTAAAGGACGAAAAGGGCCCATGGAGCAAAAAGACTTTATATAAAATGTGCTGTATTTATTTCAGATGGCCAGCAGAAAGGAAGCAAGTATAGAGGGATATCATCATCAATGATATCATATCATTGCTTTTTGTAGGTCAGTAAAGAGTTCTCATCTCCCTGACCGAGACTGTGATTAATGGGCATTCTGTTATATATTGTTGTCTCCTATAGACGATTACAGTATCAGAGAAGTTCTCAAGGTAAAGCAGCAGTTATAGGAGAACCAGTGGCATTTGGCATATAAAACTCCATTTATTTCTTACATATTGGTATGTAAAAATAAAATGTGCCTGAACACACATACAACCAGAAAGACAGTTTGTGACAGAGAGTTATGGAAATGGAGAGCAATGGGAACAGAAAAAAATAGTCTTTCCTCCATTTTGCCAAGGAAGTCCGGTTTCTCTGTTCTTGTTACTGTACTCTCAGGTTTATGATTGTTTAAAACAATGAATCCATTATTTTTCTATTGCATAGTTCTGATGCAGCCTGTTCCAACAGAGGCAGCAGAATACAGCTCTTAAACTCTTTAACAGCTCCTTGACTGTGAAATAAAATCAGTATCAGTTTGGCTCAGTCTGTTACTTGATGAGATGGAACTTAAGGTGGAGTGCAGACAGACCAAAGCATTTGGTAAACAGAACCTGAAGAAGCAAGAGCCAGATTAGAGCCAGCCCTACCATTAGGCAGAGTGACACAGCTGCTCAGAGTGGCAGAGAATACCGTAGGTACAGCTGTGCCTACCTGTAACCTTGCCTGCTAGTCTGCCCACATGTGAAGCAGAAGAGACAGTCTTGTCATCATTACTGAAGCAAGACTTGACTACCAGCATATGGAAATGAGAAAAGATACCATCTTGCCCTTCCTTTCAAGCAACAAAAGTTTTGCATCAGCCCATTTGGCCAGCTGAGATGTGGCTATGGAGAAAGAGCTTTGATAGCCGGAAACATGGGATTGTCAAATTGCAATTGATCTGCCTATCATCATTCCCTCCCCCAAACTGCCTGTGCCTGGTTCTTTCCAGGAAGATGATATTCTCTCCAAGTCACAGATCCAAGAGCAGCTTCTCCTGTTCCCAAGCCACATATCAACTCTCCCTTTTCCATTTCACTGTCAATTTATATGCTGTCTGCCTTCTTCAACAGTCAGCACTGAAGAAATCTGCTGGCTCAGCCAAATTGCTGCAATTCTACTTGGCCAGAATTCTCTATTTAATCATCAACAGCTGTGAGGCAGCATTTTGCTACAGGCATGGCTGAGCTGCTGCTGTGTCTTAAAAAGACAACCTGCTCCCCCAAAACCCTTGTCTTGAGCTAAAGTTCTGTGACTCTTCTAGCTACTAATCAGATTGGTGTGTTTTTGACCAGGTAGAAATAACTCTTTTTTTTTTTTAAAATGCATCTTCTAGGATAAAACAAATTGTTTGTGGCAGGGTCTGAAAAAAGCTCAGAGATTAAACATGGGTTGTGCAGGAAAATATTTGGCCTAAATGCAAATGTAAGTCCCACTTACAGCCATCTCGTTGAATCAATAGGAGTTGCTCAGTCAACAGTTATCTAAATTCCCCCAATTCAGTGGGTCTGCTCTTCCCAGCTGGAATAAACAATTGGATGTAGGTGATAGTAAGTACAATGTGGTGTACTGGCTTGAGCTTTGGACTGTGACCCTAGAGACCAGGGTTCAATTCCCACTTGGTCACGGAAACCCATTGGGTGACCTTGAGCATGTCACTCACTCTCAGCCCCAGAAAATCCCACGATAGATTCAGAAACAATTTGAAGATACACAATAACAAGTACAGTAGACCCTCCAGATTTGCAGGCTCAGGATCTGGGATTTCCACCAACAATGGATCATCATATCCTATGCATAAAATGGCAGTGACGTGACCACAGACGAGCTGAAACAGTGCACACATCACTGCCACTTAATAATATGGGACACAATCATCCATGGTTTTTTTGGCATCTGCAGGGAACCCTGGAACCACATCCCTGCAGATCTGGAGGGACCACTGTATAGCAGCAAGTTATTGGGAAAATGACTGGTGTGAATGCTTTATAGCAATCTTCTTCAACAAGGCTTCCTGAAGATGGGTTAGACTAGAGTTCCCATCATCTCGAGCAAGGATATTGAAAGACCATGTGGGAAGGGTGGATGAGGGTTGTAGCCCAATACATACAGATGGTCCCAGGGTGAGGAAAGCTGCCTTTAAGCGTATCAGTAACATAGTCTCTTTCTGCAGGACAATGCTCATGCGCATTGTCCCATCAGAATCCCAGCAGCATCAAGGAAGGAAGCACAGTGGGGAAGTGGGGATGGAAGCACGTGATTGTGCTTCCGCCCCTTCTGTGTGGGCAGTGGCAACAGAAGTTTTGTGTGATCAGGGGTTACTGATGGAGTTTTTCCATCAATGAAATACCCCGTGATCACACCAGCTGGTGAGGCAAGAAGGGCGGGACCGTGATTACATCATGCAGAAACATCATTGTGGTCCCACTCCTCTCGTATCCCCATGCCAGGATGCCACTGTTCTGTGGAAAGGGCCACAGTCTGACAATGTAAAGATAGGAAAGAAGTAGAGGAAACTTTAATTTTACTAGACAGTGTCCTGTTTTGACCTGAAGAGATTTAAAGGTCAGGACATCAATTGTAATTTAGCTGATTTTTTTGAGTGTTGTTAAATCTGCTGGCTTAAGTCAGCAGATAAATGTAACATATATAACAGCATATGATATGGAAACAGGTCAAGATCCTGCATCAGGAAATATACATGTCTCATGTAGCTATGTCTCCTGATGCTATCCCACTCAAAACTCACTTTGTAAGCCAACCATGGACATTTCTGGATTGTTGGAGAAGAAAGAGATTACTGATAATGTATCCAGCTATTTACCCTTTAGCTTGATGTGCTACAACAGGTATTATCAGGAATCTCCAGGGATCACTGGAACCTTCCCTGGAGGTGATGTCATTACTGCACATCCAGCTAAAGGAAAATAGCTTGATGTGTTCTCATTGATCCCTCTGCTTTCTGACAACAAAGAAATGGCCACGTTGGTGACATGTCAATGACCAAAGAAGTGTGATGTTATAAGGCAGACTTATGAAATCAGAGGCAGGTCACAATAATTATATATGTCATATAATACCATTCCTGATAACCAGAGTTGAGGGTCAGGCTCTAGTATTTCCAACATGAAGTCCGTGAAATCAGCTCAAAGTAGAAAATATACATGGCTCTGGAGAAGGGAGAGATATAAGACACATACACTGAACTGTAACAAAGAGCCCTGATGAAATTAAAATATATTCTCCTCTTCTCTGTACAACTTGCTCTAGAAAGCTTTAGCTGAAATTTTTCCTCCATGAGGTTGCTTATCTACTGCATCAGAGTCCTTGTGATTTAACACTTTACTTTCATTCAACACTCAGGCAAGTTTCCAGAGATGCTGCAGTGGGCCAGAGTGTGATTTCATTTATTACTTTCCCCAAACCATGTCCCTCTAGAACAGTCCCATGAAGAATGCCATGAAGTGCTTATCTCTCCACATTTCTTCCAACATTTATCATTGATTTCTTTGTTTATGTAAGTTAACTGTAAGGAATTTATGTACCAGTGATAAATTATTTTATAGCTATACTTTTTAAATTATGAAGAAATTGATTTTGTTGATACATGCTTTCATATGAACTCCAAATCCTTTTTCTGCTATATTTATGCCCAGATCTTTAGCCCATGTCGACTGAACCCCGGCAATGTGGGTACAGATTTTTCTCTCAAAATATGGCAATAGATTTATTCTAGAAATGCTTCTGTCCCCACAGAACCCTTAGCTCTGGCCCAGGTTGTGGTAGACAGATAATTCTGGCCCAAAGTGTGGTACAAAGAGAATTCTTCTTCCTCTTCCTTCTTCCTAGAAAGAAATAATTTTTGAGGTATACATTATTGACCTCTCATGCTGTGTGTGTTTAAATAACTGGCACTGTATTTGCATTGCTAGCCTTCACATAGATCTTCAGAGCAGTAATAAATTACTGTTAACCGTTTTTCTTCAGTGCTGCACTGGATATTACGCTCAGGTCAGCAAAACAAAGTGGCATCTTACAAATCAACGGCTGGAAGGAACTTAAGTACATTCTTCTGACAAGTCATCCATTTCCTGTCAGTAGACATAATTTGCTGAAATCTATTGCATACAGCTTAATGAATTCACTCTCCACTATGTTTACAGTGTGTATGTTTTCCATGACAAATTTAATGAGTGAGATTATTCTCTTTTTTTTTTCTGGAAAACACACATACACATTCAAAACGGGTAATAGGCTATGCTCACTTGCAAACAAACCAAATGGAACTCAGTGGTATTTACTTAGGAGTAGATATTCATAGAAATGTGCTGAAAATAGTGCTAAAAATTATGTTTACCATTTCACAGTTGGGTTTTTCTCACTATCAGATTTATCTCTAGTTAAAGAAGAATGTTAAACCAGGCCCATTATCTTTTACTGCTGCTTGCCACCACACACTTTGTAGAAGCACTGACATCCCCTTTAAAAGGCAAGTTATTTTTAAAACTTCATTGTTCCGTGCAATTAAACCTTACTTAACATACTTCCCTTGATGCAGTACTTTTAAAGAACCCTACGGATTTTTGCTATGCACATAGCATAGACTACACATGTCACTGGGCTTTAGTCTACTGAAAGCTTTAAAGAGAAATGAGATGTGAGCCATAGCTTGGAAGCAGCAACGTTCTTTCCCATAACAATGCCATAAAGATACAAACATATTCCTTCTCTTATCAGAGTGCCTCTATGAAGTAGAAAGCAAGGAGATTATTTTCTGCCTCAGCAAGGCTACCTTTTTTTTTTTTTTTGACTTTGTCTTCATACCTGAGCTCCAATAAAGCAGAGGGCAGATAAAAAGAATGGATAGACCCAGGGACATTGTAAAGTATTTTAATCTATCTATTACTTTAGTAGAGAGAGCCAGCATGATGTAGTGGTTTGAGCATTGGGCTAGGACCCTGGAAACCAGGGTGTCAATCCCCACTCAGCCATGGAAACCCTTGGTGATCTTAGGCAAGCCATACCCTCCAGCCTTAGAGGAAGGCAAAGGCAAACCCCTCTCTGAACAAATCTTGCCAAGAAAACTCCCTGATAGATTCACTTTAGGGTTGTTGTAAGCTGGAAATGACTTGAAGGCACACAACAACAATTATTTTAGTATGTATGTATGTATGTACGTACGCACGTATAATAAATAAATAAATAAATAAATGTGGTAGAAATCTTAATTACAAAACCAAATCTAAAATACACACTATCTTGATATTTTTATTAGACCAACCCAGCGGTGCAGAATGCATCACATATAATGTATTTTTCATGTCTTGATTGACTTAATAAAGGTATCACCACAAATTGTATTTTGGATTTATTTTAGTGTCTCCTGAAGCAGAAATGCAAACTTCTACACATATGGAAGTATTTTATTTATTTATTTACTTATGGCATTTATTTATTGCCTCTTGATCCTCCAGACTACCTAATCCAGTGTTGCACTGGATTCACTGTGATAGAATTCCTCCGTTCTCACAGCCATCTGCAATACTCAGGTGCAGTACCTGGCTGCAGAGAGGTTTCCAGCCCTCCAGAGCAGGTTTTGCAGATGCCCTATGCAGCTCAAGGTATCCTTCTATGGGAGAAAGCCCTCCAGACAGCTTGTACACAGGGGTTTGTTCAAGGTGCTGAGCACTTCTGCTTTTTGAAACCCAGAGCCTACTGTACAGAACCTGCCTTGAGCTGAACTTAACCTGTGTGATTCTACCTTATGTGTCTTGACTCTAGTCTACCTCGAGGTATCAGTCTTACAGCCTCTGTGAGCTCAGAACCTAAGTAGAACAACTGTCCTACAGTAAACCCCACAGATCTCCATTTAGGGAGTGAGGGTTTCAGGTTTCATGGTGTCGTTCTCAGGAAAGGTTCTAATATTTCTCTTTCTACAAGTGAAAGCCTCCTGGTGATAGCTAGTAAAGATGTTAATTTCCATGCCACTTGACTATAAGTAATAATGAAATCATCAACATACTGACAAAAGTTTCAGTGCTCTGGGTTATAATCTGAGGAACTCCTTTGCTGGGTATCCAAACAACAGAAGCTGCAATATGGCAATCATTCCTCTAGCAGGGTTTCTCTTATTTCCACTGCAGTTCAACCAAAATGTTCATCACAGACAACTGAGCAACTCTCTGGAGAGCATTTAGCCAAGGAAAAAGAAGTAGGCTGGCCACTCTGTGTAAGAGGCTCCAGATACAGGGCCAGATTCCTTGCTCTTGAGAAGTCTGCTTTTGGCATTTCTGAACATCTTCATGCTCTGCCCACCTTTCCAGCTGTACATACAGCAACATCATTAATTGGGTGCTTTCTCTAAATACATGTCCACATTCTGAGACACGTGGAAATTCCAAAGGCAAAAAATAACATTTGAACAGCCAGTTTCTATGGAGACAGAAATGAAAGTGAACAATCTAATATGAGGGTTTTCTCTTCCCCCTTTTTTCTTTTTTAAAAAATAACAACTTGATGTCTTCGAGATTATTCAGAATGCTTCTTCAGTGCTTCAGGGAGAGCCCTTATTCTAAAAGTTCATTTTTCATTTGGGTGGGGGGCTATTTTCTACAGTGATGTCCCCATCTTTACTGACGTGCAGCTTCCAGAGACTTCCGCAGAATGCGCATCCTAATAAACTATGCTGTCCTTAAGACTGCCACTCCGGTTGCATAAGAATGAGTGACAGACAATACCCATTCTTTCTTGCCAATCAGATGCCAGTTTCAGAGCCATCTCTTTTATTGGAGGTGGGAACAGAGGAAAACCAAGACACATCAGCCATTCAGATTTTTGCCAGCAGATGGACAGACATACCAAAGGCAGGGGACAGGGGACAAAGAGAAGCGATCTGGGCTCCTGCATCTTTGGGCTATGTTCCCAGAATCTCAGCGTTCCAAATAAGAGTGGAACAGACATATAGTATTGTGGGCAAGAAGTAATGAATTCTTCATGAACTGCCTGACCTTTTTAGCCAGTAGCAGCCAAATGTCCCTCAGAAGGAGAAGTGTTGATACAACTGTCCCTGGCAACTTTTTGGAATATAGCAAGATCTGGAGGGAGACTTGCTTTCATTTTAAGTTAACACTCTTTTCAGTCTTAAGCCTTCATTTTCAGAGCACTGGCCAATATAGGGAGCATATAACCCCCTTGCCAAAATAGTTACACTGGTTCCTGACCCATTTCTGGACAGAATTCAAAGTGCTGGTTAGGACCTTTGGATGCCCTACATATTTGGGGGCCAGATTACCTGGAGAAAAAAAACCCATAAGACCTTTTATGAGGCCATCAAAGCTTTAAGCTCTAAGTGGCAGGGGCTTTTCTCTTAGTCCCACTACCATGATAGGCACATTTGGTGAGGACACAGGAGAGAGCTTTCTCAATGGCTGTTCCCAAGTTGTGGAACTCCTTTCCCCAGGAGGTCCAGAAATTCAACATACATTCCACTCCCCAAGAAAAGGAACACCAGGGATTGTAGCAACCAATGGACTATTGCATTAATCTCCCATGCAAGCAATAGGAAGCTGAAAATTCTACAACAAAGACTTTTAACATATATGGATTCAGAAATGACAGATGTCCAAGCTGAGTTTAGAAGAGGAAGAGACACAAGGCATCATATTGTAAACATACATTGGATAATGGAGAGTGCCAAACAATTTCAGAAGAGAATCAGCCTGTGCTTTATAGATTATAGCAAAACCTTTGATTATGTAGAACATGACAAACTATGGATTGCTCTTTGAGAAATAGGTGTACCACAACATTTGACAAATAAAAGGGTCCTAGAGCAAATCACACCTGAGCTTTCCCCTAGAAGCCGAGATAATTAAACTGAGACTGTCATACTTGGGACATATCATGAGAAGCCATTATTCATTAGAAAAGACAACAATGTTTGGCAAAGTGGGATGCAGTAGGAAAAGATAAAGACCATATTACAGATGGATAAACTCAGTCAAGGAAGCCATGGCCCTCAGTTTGCAAGACTGGAGCAGGGCAGTTGCACCTGCAAATTCACTAAGCCTGTCACAGGTTGCATCTTATGACTGGTATGATGCATTTTGCCTGCAGTACGGGTCAGATGAAAAGTTTTAAATTATCATCTTTCCATGGATCTCAATTAATTTTGGCTCTTAAAAAGCTTACAGTTGTGAATATCTCAGCTTTTGCAACTACTTCTGCATAAAAAAGCAACCTTCTCATAGCTACATCATTTACAATTTTTTTTTACATATGCACAATATAAACCACAATGAACATATTGACATTAATTGGCCAACGTCCATAGTTACCTGGTGGGAAGGGAGTAAATTTAAAGTTATGTTCCTGTTACATTTCCATTTGAAATAATGTTTCTGTTTCTGTTCTCATGACTCATCCTTTAAATTTAAGCATTTATTTCCTCAGATTTGTCTTTCATTAAGAGAAGAAAAATAACTCCTAAATCAAGTGTCAAAACCAGATTTTTTTTAAAAAAATGCTATATAAGTACATTTAACCTTAAGCTCTTGCATAAAACATTTGTGAATGATGGTTCCTATAGAAACAGGTTTCAGCTAACATTGAGAATTTCCATTATAGGTGTTCCATTGTTATCGTAGTCTATAGATAGGCAACTGATTTTTTTCCTCTCCCACTAAGAAGCTCATATTATGACAAGTGTGACACCAGAAAAATCTCATGATGTTTGATTGAAATGTTTCTCCTCCATCCCAACTTCATCCCAAATTTATTTTTCCCTTGGCATCTCTTTATCTTAGCATCTTTCACTCGTGCCTTGCACTAACAATGTCACTTGTGATGAGATGTGTTCGCTCATGGTTCCTGAGGAAAACTGTCATTTTTTCCCTCCTTGTTCCAAGATGGGAAGCTTTATTTGATTGTGGTGTTGGTAATAGTTTTGTTTTCCTGGGATAAAATATATGTATTCTGTGGACTGGTTTTTATACATTGACTAAAATTTGCTCTATTGGAAAAGCCATAATTATTTCTTTTTTCACTGCTAAAATTAGACAATGGTGGTATTTTCTAGATGTCCTTTCAAAAAAATCACAGTATTAAAACTATCAGGCTGTTTCCACACTACATTGTGATAGTGCCATTATTCTACTTTCAACATCTTGTGGATTTCTGAGGTTTGTAATTTACTGAGGTCAAAGAGCTCTCTGGCTGAGGATTCTAAATGCCCCTCCCTAAACTGCAAATCCCAGAATTCCACAGGATGTTGAAAGTGGAATAATAGCACTATAACAGTGTGGTGCAGAAATAGCCTCAGATTGAAAGCCAGATCTCCCTTCTGCAATAGGGCTCTTTATGCATATGTCACACCATGTTTTATCCCCCCATCCCACCTCAGATATGGCTCTTTCTAAGACCTTCATAGGACTTGGACATCTATATTTTTATCACTTTTCCTAATAGCTTAAAAAAACTGGCAATTTGTTTCTCTTGCCTTCTCTATTCTCCCAGAGTACAGCCATTTCTGCACCTTCCCCGTCTCCGTTGTCGTCCAGTTGCAATCCCAGTAGTGCCACTGCTGGGATGGGAGTGCAAAATGAATGCTCCCTCCACACCTGGCCAGCTGCCTGCAGAAGGGTAGCACAAGCAACATGTGCCTTCCTTCCTCAGTCCAGCTGGCCACTTCCTGTGCTGCACTGGGGAAGGAAGCACCTAGTTCATGCTTCCTCCCTTTCCACATGGCCACCAGTGAAGGGAATGTCAAGTGACTGGGGCCCATTACTGGATTTTTTTCTGGAAATGGAGTATCCTGTGATCATGATAGGTGGGGACTCATTGGTAGCAGGATCATGACAATGTCATGGAAAAGCATGACTTGCAGACTGGCAGCAATGTGTCCCCATTGTGGGACAGTGACGTTGTGTGGAAATGGCCTAACTTTTGAAAAGATAGTGTTTGACTGAAAACAAGCCACCATTTGGTGTGGTAACATTCAGTGGCAGTGGCTTTATAGTGGAGAATGCTGCAAAGGAGATACAGTGCATCAAAACCTTAACTTTATCAGTGTCTATTGTGACTACCCACATCAGAAATTTGTCTCTTCATCTGACACTCCAACAGTTAAGTGATCTCAGTGGGATATATACTTTTAAACTGAAAATAAATCCTTCCTTCTAACCATTAATTTTCTTACAACAAACAAAACTTTTTCCTTTTTGATTGTATGCATGCTTTTGTAAAAAAAAAAACTTGAAGATTCTGTTATAGTATTCTTAGAGTCAGTTAAACTGAAGTTGATATAGGAAAAGCTTTAAGTGAAACAAGAACAATAAAGCAGCGAGAATCCCAAATTGTTCTTTAAAGGGTTTACTGGAAAACCACAAAAATTTCTATTGTAACTAGAGGAATAGCTTCGGAAATTTCTTGACTCTCTCATTTGGTTTTTATACAATAATAAGCCAGGCTTCAACAAGCTTTTCCCAATGTTGGAGTTTCGAGTTCTGCTGCACTACAATTCCCACTACCCTCAATTAACAGCTAGGAATGATGGTGTTTATAGTTCAGCACTTCTGAGAGGTGTCCCAGGGCTGGGAATGGCAGGGTTCGATTCTGCTCATTTGAGAGAGAAGAATGGTATAAATACAGATTGTTTTTACATTTATACTAATTTGAAGTATTCTATCTGAGGCACTATAATGGCAGTCATTTTATGTTATTAAGCTATATGACTGTAATACACACCCTGGAAAGAAGACATGTGAAAGTAATTTAAGTCTTCTTTTTTAAAGTGCAGTGGCAATGACTGTCTTCTGTTAAAAAAATTATAAATATTTTGGCATCAGAACAACATAAAATGCCACACTGTCATGTATGAGATGGAATTTTAAAATTTTCATCCACCTTGTATTTTTTAATGCAATTGAAATATACTGTGTTCTTTTTTTTCCTTTTCCTCCAAGACATTCCTCTGAAGAAGAGTTTATTTTTTCCTCCTTAGAAATCTGCCAGGGTTGTGAAGCTCCAATAAACTTTGGCCATAACAATACCGGACTTTTTCTTTCACTCTGTCCTGTGGCTGGGTCAGTTAGACCCATACAAAAGTAATGTAACAAAATGAAACATTGCATATCTCAGGCATAATGGCCCAAATGACTGTAACAGGGTAAAAACTAATTTAACAGGACAATGGCTACTTTATAATATCAAAGTATTTAAGATAATGAGGTATTAAGAATCATATATTTTCCCCCCTTTGTTCATACTCTAGAAGATTTTGTATTGAAGGAAAAATGTGCCTGTAAGGTATCAGGGGTATAATTAAACTCCAAAGAAATTAACAGCGAGGATCATTACTGACTTTGGTAGCGTTCATGAACAGCAGATTGATTACACCATGGAATTAGTGCGGCATGCAGTAGTCAGAGTGTTCGACTAGGGGAGAGCCTGCTTCCGATTCCCACTTGGCCATGAAGCTATCTGGGTGACCTTGGACCAGTCATTATTAATCCCCAACTAACTCCAAGGGATGTTGTGAGGGTGAAGTAGAGTATGAAGAGAATCCTTTAAACTATTTTGAGAATGGGTGGGATATAAATACACTTTATCATCATTATCACCATCTATAAATCACAAATCCTCATTACAAGTCAGTATTTACAGTTATTCATTCAGAGCAATCATCAAATACATTTAAGAAAGGACTATGACGTCTATTTGACAATTGTATCTGATTAGTATAATGTTTTTTACAATTGCCAGAGGGTGAAGAAGCTAAGATGTCATGGATTTAAACTGGTTTTATTATTTGAAAAAATCACTAGTTGTATTAATATGATAATCCTTTTAATTGATCTTTAACATTATAAACCATGGTTATTTATAGCGGTACCTTTTAAAAAACGGCCAAATGCTGACTTGGACCAAAGTATTTTGAGAAAGCAGAGATACAAAATGAATGAATGAATGAATGAATGGATGTTCACAAAAAAGTTGTGATCAGTTGAGAGAACATGTACATGTCTTTCCTTAAGGCTTAAGAAAAATACTCTGCGCATTGTTGTCCTTACTCTGCAGTGGTTGTAATTAGCACTAACCAGCACCAACCAAGCACAAAGCGAGCACCCAGAACAATAAACCACTTGCCAGTTGCCACCTGACCCAGTAAAGTCCCCAGTGCTGACACAAAAATATTCATAAATTTCTCTAAGAACAGAAATAGAAAGTCTCATAACCTGAAACATAACTGAGATGGGCCAAGAATGCTGCCAGGATTCTAAGAAATGCAAGAGAAATAAGATACATCCTTAACCAGCAAAAGGTCTACTAGGTAAGCCATGTAATGCCAGAAGCCTTACTTGGCAGCATTTGTACTATAATGGGCTTCTGCTGTGTGAGCCCATTTCCATGGAAGGGCATACCCTCTAACTCTCCCAGTTTGGTAAACACAATCTCAATTAGTTTTCTTTCCTCCCACTTTTTCAGATGTTTTTTAAAATTTCCCAGTTTCTCTCTCCTCCCTCAATTTCCCCCCTTTGCCCTCAGCTCACTTCACTTGCCGCAAATTCAATATGCAAAAGCAGTTTCCATTCAATTAACTCAGGAGAAGGGGCAGAGGGAAGCGGGGACAGAATCTTGCTGTTCCCAGTAGACTCAGGCATAAAAAAAATATATGCTGCAGCTTCTCCTACATCATTTGTTCTTCTTCATTAATAACATTTGCCATCATGACCACACTCTGATTTTGCTCGGAGTAGGAGGCCAGGGTCTGTGGTTGCAGCAATGTCACAATCACGTGTATGTGGGGCAGGAGGAGAGGAAGCAAATTGTGATGGGCATCGGGGAGACAGATCACAGGCAGCCTGTCCAGAGCATTCACAAATTTGGAGCTAGGCCTGGTATACCAGGATGACTGGATGGTGAACAATTAGCCATGTTTTATTGTTTTAAGACAATAGACAAAAAGTGAAAGGCAAAACATTCAAAAACCTTCAACCTTCTCTATCCATCAAACTATTCCTGAGACAGTTTAACAAATGGAACACATTTGTAATTTAAATATGCCATATTATAATAAAAATGAAACTATGGCATATGGTCTTAAATCTTTCTAACAAGCAGTTCAACAATTATAGTCTGTGCAATATCCATATCTTTATCATTTTGTGTGAGCAATTCCCCAAATTTTATAGTCTGAGATATGTGCACGGAAGTGGTCAGAAGTCAGGATTCCAAATGTTTTGCACAAAGACAAAGTGTGAGCAGCTGTGCAAATTTGCCAGAAGTGACAACATCATCATCAGCAGCAACAACATCACCCAACCCCAGCTCACTGATAGAGATACTTCTGAAATTCTCATCTGAATTCTGAAAAATCTGCACACTTTTGCGCCATTTTGGTCCTAGAAAGGCATTGCCATATTCCGATTTTTTAAATTTGTTTTTGTCTTTCCTTTCCTCTACCATGATAAAGTGCTGCTCCTCAAAAACCTATCTTGATATGACTGCTAACTACAATCATATTAAAATTTCAGGTATAACTGTATTTGGGTTACTGCTTGTGAGCACTCCTGAATCTGGTTTTTGGGGGAATTCCTAGGTCTAGACAAAGGTCTAGAATTCCTAGGTCTAGACAAATTCCTTGTCTAGACAAAACTTTCCATCAGCCTCAAACAATATGCAAACTATGTTCTTTCTTGATGGGGTGAGGAAGCCATGGTATCCCATACCTTGTCAATCTCTTCATTGTACTGCTATCATCCCTTTTAAGGTGGGGATGATCATTGAGGCACCTGGCTACCAGATTGGTTTCAGTCCCTGGGAGAATAAAACACTAGTACAATATTACAATTGTTATTTCATTTCTTGGATGACTTCAAAGTATCATTAGAGATAAATATGGCCTGGTCCCAGGATATCCTAGGAAGAACTGGTGTCTACATTGATACTGGTGGCCAGGACTGAATCTCTTTACCACCATGGAGGCTAGATAGTCTTCATCAATCAGTGGTCTTTGCTGTTGACCCTTCTGAGATATGCTCACATCTTTCATTGGGTGTCCATAAGGAGAATTATGGAAGCACATTCACCCCACCCCACCTGATTCTACAAATCACTGCCCCCTTTCTCTTGTCATAAGGTGAAAGAACTTAGGCTAGGGGAGAAGAGAATAGAGCTATCCTTACAAGCAGTCAATCTTTTGCCATTGGGGGATGAGACCACAAGCCCAAGATTGCAAGTAACGGTAGGAAAACAATGTCTTTTGTGTGAAGGAGAAGATCTGTGTAAAGTTAGAAACTGGGCAAGCCTGATTAAAGCCAATCTCAGCTCATGGAATGCTGTACGAGGGCCTGTGTGGGGACAAATATAAAAACTAGAGACCTGTCTGTAGTGATATAGATAGGACTACTTAGAAACAGAATTAGTACCACTTAGGAAGAAAGGAACTGATAAGATCTGAACAGGTTTTTTAGGAGCTGAGAATGTGGAGAGAGTTCAGGGAGAAGTGTTACTCTGTTTGAAGGTGAAGTGTTACTATGAACTGTGTGTGGAACCAGCATAATGTAACGTTTGTTTTAGCCATTACAATAAATCCTCACTGTTTTAATTTTCTACATTTCTGTCTGAATGTTTTGACTGAGTCATTAATAAGGAAATCTGGTCATGCTTCCCATACACAACCTAGCAACCAACATATTGACTTGTCTAATATAATGATCATCTTGAGGGCTGAGTACCAGAATGAGGGAAAGATCTTAAGGGTAAAAGGGCAAGGTGATGGATAGAAGCCCAGGGACTGGAACTATAGGGCCAACCTAGATAGACAATCTATCAGAACCAGTATATCTATGGATTTCCCAATATCTCCTATTTACAGGTACTGTAAATTTACAGGTACACCATCACTTGCTGCAGGAAAACCCTACTCGTCTGTCTGTCTCTCCCCCCCCATATATAAAATCAACTTGAATTTTAGGAAAGAAAAAGAAACAGATTTCACAACTGAGCGTCCCTTCTCACTATACAGTTATAGTGCAATGTTTCCACTTTAACTGCTATGCTGCAACCTATGGAACCTGGGGTTTGCAGTTTTGTCAGAGGCATCAGAGGAACTCTTCAGTCAAGAACTCTAAATGCCCTTTCCTCTACTGCCAATCCCAGGATTCCATAGGACAGAACCATGGCAGTTAAAATGGAATCATAGTACAACAACTGTGTAGTGTGAAACGACTCCAAATCAAAGCCATCACGATGCAAGAACAAGTATTTCAAATGCCTTCGGGATCTTTCTTCAACTAGAATAAACTTCTGAACCCCAAATTCCAATTTTTTTAAAAAAAGTATACATATTAGAAGTCTTGTGTATTAATAATTTTTAGTTGTACTTTGTTTTAAATGGTTGTAAGCCACCTTGAACCCTGCAGAAAGAGAAGCAGAGTATAAATAAATCTACTATATAAATGTCAATGTTTGCCTGTTTGTGATTTTGTCTGTTTGTCTGCGTCAGGTAGGCGAAGACCTCATACAACTGGCTGAGTGAGGTGAGAAGATCTCATATGATTGGCTGACTGTGAAGATTGCATGGAATCCTGGGGTTGGCAGTTTAGGGAGGGGCCTTTAAAATTCTCAGTCAAAGAGCTCTTGGGCCTCAGCCCGGTTGCTATGGAGATGAGGCCTACCATCAATAAAGATGCCAAAAAACATTTGGGAGGCATATGTGAGAAAAATTAAAGTGACATACACAACATAGCCCATTTCCACACTATACTGTCATAGTGCTATTATTCTACTTTCAACATCCTATGGAATCCTGGGATTTGTAGTTTGAGGAGGGACATTTAAGAATTCTCAGCCAAAGAGTTCTTTGGCCTCAGTAAACTACAAACCCCAGAATTCCACAGGATGCTGAAGGTGAAATAATACCACTATAACAGTGTAGCGCAGAAATGGCCATAGTTACAAGGTCTTCTTACCTCTCACAGTAGATTGTATGGGTTCCATATGTGAGGAATCTTAAAGTTGACATTCAAAACAAAAAATGCTACCAGAAAAACATAAAGCCATTGAGCAAATTCAACAGAATGCAAAGAGAAAAAAAAGCCAGTACACCAGCATCACCAGACAACACAGATTGGATTGGAGACTATAGGGAAAAGTTACTGTTACTGGAATAGGCCGGTTGTTACGGAGACGATGCCTACCAGCAAGGAGGAGAACAGTGTATTCCCTCAGGAACCCAACCTCTGAATGTTAACAACTCTGAATAAAGATTGGATTGGGGAATACATGGAAAATTTACAGGTACAGAAATAGGCTGGTTGCTATGGACAGAAGGCCTAGCAGCAAGGAGGAGGACAGTGTACTCCCTCAGGAACCCAAACTGTGTATGTAAATAACTCTGAATACAGATTGCACTGGGAAATATAGACCAAAGTTACAGGAAATGGAGAAGACAGTTTGGTGAGTTCTTAAGAGGAAAATAAAAACCCCGGGCCACGTCGGGTAAACACGCTAGTAAATAAATGAATAAATAAATAAAGTCATCAATTTCTCTTGCCCCAGAGGCTCACTTTGAAGCACTCACATGCACCCACTGCTTGGCCAGTGAGCTGAAAGTAGGAAAAAGGTGTGAACCCAGTTATGAGACTTTGCAAGCAGCACAGACATTGTCAGTCCTAAGTCAGCCTCTGTAAGTCTTTCACGCTCCCTACAGTACAATACATAGGTTCCCCTTTTCAACCAATTCCATTTTCTGACAACGCTCTGGTCCCTGACCATAAGTGGGGGGAGCCTGTATGTCTGAACTGTCCCTGTCTGTTCTTAACCTATCTCAAGGCCTCAAGGAAGCAATTTTTTACTCCCAGAATGCAATATAACTATGAATTGTAAATATAGGCACAATGTTTTCTTTTGTTTTTAATAACCTGAGCTTTGGGGAAAGGGAACAGAAGGGAATTTGACAGTGTTCCACTGAAAGTACATTTCTGTGAAATTAATGCTTGATCTTACTGATTACAATTCAACATGGGAGAAGTATTATAAAAAAATGCAACTGATGTCTGCGTGAAAATTTAAGCTCAGGGGGGAGGAGCCAACTACGATGGCAGAGAGAGGCTAAATATTCAACTCCCGGAACAGATGATTATAAAATAATTTCAGAAGCCTTTTTCAAAACAAAGAAAGAATGTGAGTAATTAATTGAATAATGTGGGAAAGAATGTAAGATAAGATAGTGGATTGGTTTCGATTCTTCTCCAACTGGAGGGAAAATAAAAGACTCTGCTTAAACTGCAAATAACTGTTGAAATGGACTGAAAGCAAAACAGTTTTTTTTTCCCCCCTTTGTGGTCCTTGAGATATATGCCGCCTAAAAAAAGGTCTATAAACACCCTGTTTGGAAGCGACCTACAGCAACAGATAAAACATATAATCGTCTAGTTAGAGATTTTGAAAATATAAACTTAAACTCTAACGGAGACGAAAAAGTCATTAAAATGGCGGCGAAGAAAGCTGCGAACGGAGCTAATGAAGAGATAAAAACTTTTATACACAAGCTTATTACAGAGTCTAATCAAGCTCTTGTTACTACAATAACATCTAATATAAGGGCAGAAATGGGGCAATTGCAGGAAAAAATCTCACAGGAGTTAAAAGCATTGGACCTTAAAGTGGATGATATAAAAAAAACCCAAGGGAATCAGCAGACCAGACTAGCACAACATGATGGCAGGATTTCTTTGTTAGAGAGACAAATTATCCAGCTCCAAGACCAGAACAGAAGAAACAATGTGAGGATTCGTGGATTCGCAGAGCAGCCACAACAAAGTCAAAAATCCTTGAAAGAGGAAGTTTTAAAATGGCTAAAAAGCATTGTTCCTGAGATTTTATGGGAAGATCATGACATAGAGAGAATTCATCGTGTGTCAGCTGCAAGAAGAGGAATAATACCCAGAGATATTATAATGAGAATTGCGAATTTCAACAAGAAAGATGATTTGATGAGAGCTGTTAGAAAGAATCCAGGAATATTGAAGTATCGAGATAACACAGTGGAAATTTATAATGACTTATGTCGCGAAACAATAAATTGGAGAAGGGAAATGAAACCCTGCATCATAGTTCTACAGAGAGCTGGGATAAGATACAGTTGGGGATATCCCATCTTTCTGAAATTCCAATATGCTGGCAAATACCACAGAATAAATTCTCTTGAACAAGGATTGCAACTCCTGAGAGAACTGAAACTGATCCAGCAAGAGGAAAAGGAAGAGGAAGGTGCGGTTGGAGGAGCGGAAGAAGGAGCAGTGGGAGGAGCAACTGAAGAAGGAGCAGCGGGAGGAGCAACAGGAGGAGCAAAGAAGAAGACTTCGGGAGATAAACGAAAGGACAGAGGCTGAGGAGGACTGGAAGAAACAATATGATATAACAGAAGAAGAAGAAAGAGCATTTCATAGAGTAGGAGAAGGGTAGATGACTACTGAGTAAAATATATTCTTATAGATTATAAATGCATAGAGATAGATTTATATATATATAAAGCAAGAGGGTAGAGAGAGGGAAGGGAGGGGGAAGAGAGGGAAAAAAATATGGGAAAGAAAATAAATCGGGAGAGGGTATTGGTCTCTATGCCGGGAGTTGGCATACCTTCACCCCCCCCCAGGACCATGGCTGGTCGTTTCCAAGGCAGAAGCGCTTTGGAGGAAGAGGGGGGAGAAATGTTAGTGTGGGGAGGGGAGGGGAGGGCGGGAAGGGGGAGGGGAGTGGGAGGGGGAAGGGAAGGGGAAGGGGAGCACCATCACATTAAAGAGCCAATGGGGAGTGGGATTAGAAAATTCAAAATATGAAAAATGGAGAATAGATTGAGAATATCAACATTGAATGTGAAAGGTTTGGGGTCAATAATAAAGAGAAAAAGGATAGAATCGATATTAAAAAAAGATAAGGCCGATATAATTTTTTTACAAGAAACACATGGAAAAAGAGATAAAAAAAATGAGCTTAGATTGAACTGGGTAGCCATTTATGAGGAAGCATTTGGTACATCCAAATCAAGAGGAGTTGCAATAATAATTTCCAAAAGATGCAATTTCATTGTAACAAGTGTGGAGTTAGATGAAAAAGGTAGATATGTAATTATACAAGGTGAAATAGATGGAGAAACATATGTCATAATGAATATTTACGCACCTAATGAAAAGCAAAAAGAGTTTTACGAAGAAATATTTAATAAGATCAAAAAAATGAAAGGAGACTATACAATAATCGCAGGTGATTTTAATATGGTGATGGATAGATGGAAAGATAAATCAGATCCATCAATTAGAGATAGATATAATAATATAACAATTTTGAATAAATTAGTGAGTAGAAATGAACTGATAGATGTTTGGAGGCTAATAAAGGGTGAAGAAAAGAAATATACGTATTATTCATCAGTTCATAAAAATTACTCAAGAATAGATTATATTTTTGTTTCAAAGAATATGATACCTAGATTAATAAATACAGAAATTGAAACAATAAAAGTGACAGATCATGCTCTGATGAACTTGGATATAACTATGAAAAGGAATTATAGAGAAGCAAAAAGGTGGAGACTGGATACTAAGTTATTTAATTATAAGGAGATAGTAAATAAAATAGAGAAGGAGTGGCAAGAAATTTGGGATATAAACAATAAGGAAGTAACACAAGATGTATTGTGGGATACAATGAAGGCAGTGGTAAGAGGATTATGCACTAAAGAATCAAGCAAATTAAAGAGACAATTAGGAGAAAAAAAATTAAAATTAGAAAAAGAAATAAAGGAACTAGAGAATGATTATATAATAGATAGAACTAAACAGAAATTAATAATATTACAAGCAAAAAGAGATGAATTAGAAAAGATAGAAATGGACGAAGTTCAGAAAAATCTAATATACTTGGAAAGGGAATACTTTGAATATAGTAATAAAAATTCTAAAATGCTGGCTAAATCAGTACAATCAAAAAAAACTAGAAATATGATTGGCGTAGTTAAAGATAAATTTGGTAAAGAAAAAAGGTTGATGAAAGAGAAATTAAAAATATTTGAGGAATTTTTTCAGAATTGTATTCAGCAGAAGATAAATCTTTAGAGAACATAGAGGAGTATATTAATGAAAATTGGAAAGTAAGATTAACAGAACAAGATAAAGGATTGATGGAAGAAATGATATCAGAAGAGGAAATAGAAGAAGTAATAAATAATTTAAAAGGAGGAAAATCACCAGGATTGGATGGACTAGGTCCAGAATATTATAAAACATTTAAAAAAGGTTTAATTCCTAAACTAAAAGTGTTATATAATAGTATATTGAGGGGTGAAAAAATTCCATTATCATGGAAGCAGTCATTAATAATATTAATTTTAAAACCAAATAAGGATCCTATGGATCCAGGTTCTTATAGACCAATATCTTTAATAAATCAAGATGCAAAAATCTTGACAGCAATAATGGCGAAGAGGTTAAATAAATTTATTTATAAGTATATACATAAAGATCAATGTGGTTTTATTCAAGGAAGACAGATGGCAAATTTAATAGGGAAAACGATAAATAAAATAAATATAATGGACAGAGATAAACAAAAAGCTGGAATTTTAGCCCTAGATATATTTAAAGCCTTTGATTGTGTGGAATGGCCGGCATTAAAAACAATTTTAAATAAAATAGGATTAGGAGAGAGATTTAAAGGGTTAATAAATCAATTGTATTCACATAATACATCTGTAGTGATGGTAAATGATGGATTTACAGAACAGATTCAAATAACAAGAGGAACGAGACAAGGATGTCCATTATCTCCAGTTTTATTTGCAATAGTTATAGAAATGTTAGCGAATGTGATAAGAAATGATGAGAATTTGGAAGGAATTGGAGTTAAGGAAAAAAATAAAATAAGCTTATTTGCAGATGACACATTGTTGACAATTAAGGATCCAATTGAAAAGATAGATAGGATAGATAAACATTTAATAGAGTTTGGGGAGAAGACGGGATTAGAAATAAATTGGGCCAAATCAGAAATAATGTTATTTAATTATACTAAAGAAGAAGTACAAAAATTTATAAGTAGTAAAAGAGGATTACTTAAAATAAAAGAATCAATTAAATATTTAGGAATAGAGATTACAAAAAATTTACAAGAATTACAGGAAAAAAATTTCAAGAAATTAAGATTAGAAACAAAAAGGAAATTAGAGGACTACAAAAATATAAAGCTATCGTGGTTTGGTAGAATAGCAGTGGTAAAAATGAAAATTTTACCTAAAATTAACTTTTTGTTTAGAATGCTACCAATAAAAATATCAGAGGAAGAATTAAAGGAGTGGCAAAAGATATTAAATAATTTTTGTAATGGAAATAAAAAATCGAGGATTAACAAGAAATATTGGTATAAAAGTCAAAAGAAGGTGGCCTGGGACTTCCAAATTTAAAATGGTATTATTATGCAAATCAATTGAGATATATCATAGAGGGGGTTTCAGGAAAGGGTGATTTAGATTGGTTAGAGATAGAAGATATGAATATTGAGACAAAATTAGAAAATATATTTTTTAGGAATTTTTCAAAGAAAGAAATGGAGAAGATAGAAAATCCTTTTATAAAAAATATAATAGAAATATGGAAAAAAAATAAAAGAAAATTAATACCGAATATATCAATATTAACTCCAATAGTGATGATGGAAAAATTTCCAATAAATTTAAGAGAAATAATAGAGAAAGAAATAAAAAAACAAAAAATTTATAGATTAAAAGAATGGATGAAAATAATGATAAATAAAGATAGAATGAAAGAGAGATTGCAGGAAACTAAAATATCCTGGTTTAATTATATACAATTAGAGCAATGGACAAAGAGTATGAAAAGATATGTTAAGGATTTTAAAGAATATACTAAATTTGAACAAATTATTATTCAAAGAGAAAATATGCAAGAAAATGAAATACTAAAAGGTATTACAAGTGAAATATATAAAATATTAGCAAAAGAACAAGAAGAGGATTTTCTTAGAAAAATATGGGAGGAAGAGATAGTACAAAATATAGATATACAAGAATGGAGAAAAATTTGGAAACAACGTCATTTAAAAAAATTATCAATAAGAATAAAAGAGAATTATTATAAATTAGTGTGGAAATGGTACTTGACTCCAGTGAAATTAAATCAAATAGATGAGAAATATTCAAGATTATGTTGGAGAGGATGTCAAGAAACTGGTACATATATGCATATGTGGTGGAATTGCAATAAGATAATGGAGTTTTGGCAAAAGGTTTTTAAAGAGATAAAAGAGATTATAGGAGCAGATATACCAGTATGTCCAAATATTGCATTGTTATCTATATATGATAAGGTTGAGTGTACTCAAGTAAAGAAAGAATTAATAACAAATTTGTTAACTGCAGCGAGATTAATAATAGCAAAAAAATGGAAAGCAAATGAAAAATTTCAAATAGAGGAATGGTATAACGAAGTGTGGAAAATTGCAATTAATGATAAACTAACATGTAGAATTAGGTTTATGAAAGGTTTGGTTAAAGGGAATGATTTTGAAGAAATTTGGAAAATATTTTTGGATAAAGTTCTGAAAAGAGATAGTAATACTACCCTGTCAAAAGAAGAATGGCAATTTTGGAAAGTGGATTAAATAAAAAGTTGGCTCTGGGGGTGGGTATTTTTTAGTTTTAGTTTTGTTTTTCTTTTATGTTGTATATTTTGTAATTCTTAGTAGGTGTGTGTGTTAAACTTGTGATTTATAGATTTAAAAGGATAAGTGATGTCAATGTTTTTTTAAAAAAAAAAAGTTAAAAGAATTAACAATAGAAATAGATTAAAGGGGATGTGAAAAATATTGAATTAAATGTGTAATTATAATAGTTGAACAGATTTATAAATTTAAGGGTAAAGGTGCAAAATAACAATGAAAGTTAGTATTGCTTAAGAGAAGAGAAAAAAGAAAAAGAAAAAAAATTATTTTTTTTTAAATTCACTATTATGTATATCACATGGTGTTTAATTTTTTTTTCTTGTTTTGTATTTGTGATTTAGTTATATAATTAATAAAAATTTAAAAAATTAAAAAAAAAGAAAATTTAAGCTCAAAGAATATATTTTATCGTACTTAAATCTATACGAAGATATATTTTTTTAAAAAAAGCCCCTGTTTTTTCATTAAAGACAATACTATGCCCTAAGCAAAACTAGTTGACCACTTCCCAATGCTTTAGTTTAAATTACCTTCTTTAAGGATTTACTCTTGGCTATAAAATCCAATTTCATGGACTTATGTGTGATATTAAATTAAGATATAAAACTTGAATACATTTCTATTCAAGAAAACATAACAAATATTCCACTGGTCTCCATGGGATTCCAAGTTAATATCTTGGTTCATTCTCTGGCTGCTTGCTCATTTTGTCCCTCTTTGTTTTAGGATTCTCCTGCTTCACCTTTCTTTCTGTTTTGGTTGTCAGTTGTCTTGACCTTCATTCCGTCTCTCCCTTCCAAATACACTTTCCCCTGTTTTGACTGATAGACAGTGGTTCCATTATTTTACTTAAATACTGAATAATTATTCCCCAGCTTATACCCAAGCTTTTAGAATTTAGCCTCGCATGCCTCACAGAATTCCCTGCTAAGCATTTGACACGGAACAGGATATGGTGGAAACGTCAAGGCTTTCCACCAAATTTCCTACCACATTTGGCATTTTCAGAGGTCGAGACAGAAGGATGCAGGCTTACCTTTGATTTCCCCTCTCTCCCTTTCTATGTGTCTAAGCTTTGACCCTTTATCACTGTCAGCATATTCATTCTGTTACCCCATTCCCGTCTAAATCATTAGCTGTGATATAATGTCATCTGCCACCAAGTTTAACATTCCAGGCTGTTCTTCCCTCCTGTCACCTTAGCTCAAATCTTCACTCCATCTATCTGGTTCTTCTTCTTCAGTCCTCATGGTCTTCCCTGTTAAACTCAGGAAGATCCTCACATGATTCTTACTGCAGGGAAGATCTGAACAGCCCACACCAAAAAAGGTAAAGAGAGAAACAAGATTTTCCATGGAAAACAGCCTTAAATATGTGGGGGTAAATGGAAGGAATGAGCTAGTTTGGGTAGATTGGTTTGGAAAAGTTACTTTTCCCCTAGTAAGCATAGCTAGTACAGCCATTCTGGTTGGCCATTCTGGCTGGGGAATTCTGGAAATTATCCAATTTGTTGTCAATCCCCCATTGTTGCCAGTCTCATCATCCTCCACAAGCTGGGAGGACAAACTCTGTCTATTTTGCAAATGTATGTTGCTCTTAAGATTTTAAATCTGGGTTATATGCAATTCTAAACCGCACAGGGAGAAGGTGACCCATTGGAGACACAGTGTATGGTCAGGATTTACACTCATCTCCAGAGCTAGCAAACACATCCATCCTATCTGTCATGTCACATAATTCTTATCGCAAGAGGAACCCAGACACCTGAACAGGGCTTTGGTGTCTCTTTCAACTGCTCTGATTTTGCTCCTTGATGATCTCCATTTTACCTAAGTACATACATTTCCTTACCGTTTACAACATGATCACTATCTCTGTATCCTATGTAGGGATGTAAATAATATTTGGAAATGTTTTACTGGATGAAAACAACATCTATGAAAACATTTCAAAAATGTTGAAAAAGAGGTGTCAGCTCTAAGATGTTTATGCCCAAAGCAAGAATGAAAACACTAGGGCCTGGTTTTAGTTTAATTTTGTTTTGAAGTTTCACACAAAAATCTCACCATGTGAAAAATCGTCGCAAATATCTGTACATACCCACATGCACATACAAATCACATAATTTTACCCAGTGGTGGAATTTCCCTTAAATTTTTCAAGTCCACATCCAAGAACAAAATATTGTCTGTCTTTCTTACCCCGTGGAACTTTTTATGTGTTCATGTTGAACTCTACTTCATAGAGGTGCTCAAAAAACACAGAACTGCAACTTTCTCTGGATGAGTTAGTATAAGGGAAGAAGAGTTAGTATGAGGCAAGAAAAGATCACCACTGTAATAGAGAGGCCTTATGAGACATCCCTCATGAGGTAAAATGCCTTCTTAGTCATCTGGTGCTCCCTCACAGAAGAAGACAAGGCTTTTCTTCTTTTGGCTTGAGGAATGCTAACAGGATAGCCATAGAGGGCCAGGTAGCAGCAGGATACATTTTGAGAATGGCCTAGTTCCAAAGGGGTTGGACTTCACTAGAAATTTGAAACCAAACTTTCAGATACTGGCAGCTTCCATATCAGTGGAGTGGCCAATGTCCTGGCTCCACTCCAAGCTATCCAAGGTGCTGAACATACTTTGATATAGAGTCCAGTACATTGGGCAGCTCCTTTAAAGCTAAGGAAAAAAACTGAGAGAAAATTCACCTCTGACATGGAAACCACTAGCCACCAGGGGCTTTTAGAGCACTGGAAATTCACATTGTGATCTCCCATCTTTCAGCGTCTTTCGAAGTTTCATCTTATCTCTAAAGATGATGAGTGGTGATCAATCGGCAAATAGGGTCATTGCTGCTGACTTTTTCGTAACAGTTCAATGTCCATGGGTTCAGATTAGTGAGAGGACATCTGTGAAAGATTCGGGTGAAGATGCAGTTTAAAAGAAATTGAAGGTTTCTTTATGTGCTGTGCTGAAATTACTAGGAAATTACAGCCTATAATAAATACATGTTAGATACTTATCTTGTTTATTATTGAGTGTTGTATAGATCCATTATCAGTCTACATATGTATACATATATAAAAAAACACATCCACATCTTTTAACAGGTAGCAGACAAATGTTAAATCTGTATTCCATAATTCAAAATGGAATTTGGTTTTGCAGTATAAAATTTTATGTTTGCTTTTTGTCCAGTTACTGTATAGATTTTTTAAAAAAGTTACTTTGTTAGAATTTATCTTTTAAGCATGTTCACATGATATGACATTCATGCTTTTAACACAAGTACAGAGACACATAAACGTTAACTCACAAACACAGTATGAGACATGTATAACACAATTCCAGTCTAACTGCACCTTTACCTGAAAATTCATGCCCTGTTAGTGAATCCAAACCTGAAAATAAAAAAGTAAAAAAAGAAAAAAAAAGAAAACAGATATATGTTTAGCAGTAGCTTAAATCCAACCAAAACTTCCACTTTTGCCATGACAAATAATAATTTAGGACAGGAAGCAGTTCCTGGATTAATGTACAATAAGTTACCCATTCAGGAAGGAAAGTCACTTCCACACCACTTCAGAAATGCCTTATAAGCCTTGCCTCATTCCTTTTTTTTTCTTTTTCTGTAGGTCATAATTACCCAAATTGTTATAGATGGAGAATTGAAAAAGAGAATAACAAGCCTTATAAAGTGATTGGATCTGTGCCTCATTCTTACAGATGAAAAATCCTAATTGTGGCTGGCTGATTAAATATTTTTCTCTATGCAATAATGTTTCCCATGTGCATGTATCTATGTGTATAGTGGTATTACCTTTAAACCTGAGAGGGATAAGAACCCAGGGCAGTTGCTTAAGCTTTGCGCATGCTGTCTCTCTGTGTGTTTGTGTGGTATGTCATGTATCATGATAATACTGATTCAAGTCAATTATGCTGCCCTTGTATAGTTAACAGTGCAATGATAATTTCAAGCAGAGCAAGAACAGTTGATTATTGAACTTGGTTCTGTTTGGATTCATTTGTGGTTACCACCACTGCCACAACAACCAAAGTATATTTATATCCTATTTATATCCTGTTCAGAGAGGCACTCACAGTGTTTAAATCAGGGTAGGCAAAGAGCTCTTAATGTGGCCCTCCAGGGCCCACAAAATATTTTGCTCCATAATTCCCCAAAATGATCATTAGGGATATGGAGGGTATTTTGAACACATTTAGAGACCCATGGATACCCCCTAGAGGTCAAAATGAACTTTTGAAAATTTGTCATTTTTCTTTTCTTTTTTGGCCTCAAAATGTCCTCTGGGGCCCAAAGAGGCCCAAAACATATCTCCATTTCTTCTAGGGGCAGTTTAGGGGCATAGGGCAAAATATATATATAATTTTTTTGCAGGGGCAAGTACAGAGGGGGGCAACTCTCCAAGGTCTCCTGGAGGGAGAATGTGCCCCATCCCCAGTCTTCCACAGCTGCCCACCCCTGGCTGAGATGAAGCTTCCTGGTCTTTCCCATTAACTCAATAAAAATGGCGAATGCACTGAAGTATGTTGTTAATTATTAATTTCGTTTGTTCTAACTGTTGTAAGCTGCCTTGAGTCCTGAACTGGGAAAACAGCAGGATATAGATAGACAGAATCATGGAGATGGACGAAATCACAAGGACCACTGAGTCCAGCCCCGAGCAAGCAAAAGACGAAGGCCAGAATCCTGATAGGAGAGATGAATGCATAAGCATGATAATTATGGTGCTATGCAGTAAATCCCAGACTGACTTCCCCACTCCTTACTTACTGGGTAGCAGCCATTGCATTCGACAGGGATCTATTCCCCTCTTGCTCAGGAACCACCTGACTGCTGTTCCCACCCCCTTGCCATGAACAATCTCCAGTGTGACAGGCATAAGCAGGATCCCTGCCACAGTTTCCCCTCATGCCACAGATCACTCATGTGAAAGCAGGGGGATTCTGCTTCTTGATCAAAACAGCAACAGACCCCCACTGATCATAGTGACTGCTGCCTAGTAAGTAGGGATTGAGGGACTTTCTGGGTCCCTACACACCTCCGAACTTAGGGGCTACACAAGGATCATGAATATGCAAATACCATGAGTGTATAACTTTCAGTTATACCTTTGTGACAACATACAGGACTCCAGCTGGCAGCAGCAGCAGCAACAACAACAACATTCAGTGGATCTTAAGTGACAAGCTTTTCTTTGTGCCTCTTTAAAGTCTGTGAGCAGTGAAGAGCAAAGATCAATTGTGCTACAGGCTAGTGCTGAGAGCAGGAGATGCATTTCCTCCAGAACTGAGGTGGGAAGTTTGCTTTAAGGAGCTGCTTTGGCCTTCCAGATGTTGCTGGACTAGAATTCTCATCATCCTGACTATTGTCCATGTTATATGGGATTGTTGGGAGCAGGAGTCCAGCAACAGCTGGAAAGTGTTACCTCAAAATTGGATGCAATGTTGAAGATAAATCTGCATAAAATAAATAATAAATGGTAAAGTTGCATTATAAATAAATAAAAACAACAACAACAACAACAAGCTGCAGCATAGATAATGTATACAAGCAGCCAAGGGGTGGCCAAATTTTATCCCTTCTGATGTGGGACCTCAGCTCCTAACATTCCAGACTTTTGGTAATACTGGCTTAGAGTTTCTGGGAGTGGAGGTCCAGCAGCATCTTCAGCACAACACTTTGACCATGCCTGCTGAAATCCATCTCCTTTACAGCATTTTGTGTCTTCTTTTTAGAGAAAATGGCTACCTCTCCTATCTAATCTTATGAAGACCTAGTGACCATGATCTGCATAGCAATAGTCCAATGCAGAGGAATTATGGATGCACTTTTTTCATGCCATCTTGGAATATCCACAAACAGTGTTTATGGCTCAGGGCTGATCCTCCATTTAAAATAATAAGCCAGATAAATGCTACTGCTTTTGCAAAATTAATCAGTGTTTCCGATACCCAGGTGGTGGTGGTAAGAAACACCCAATTTTGCTAGTAGTTGCCTCTTTGTTAAAATAATAATTGTGTTCTGTCCTGCTGAGATTCCAGCCCTCTCTATCTTTGTGACTACAAGAACAGATGTGCCATGTGTTTAATAGCAGCCTTTCTTTCAAAGAAAGTTGACTATTGCTTCTTTGCACATGCAAATAAATTTAAATTAGCACACATTTAAAGCTGTCAATAGACTACTATAGAGAAACACGTGGGAGATTTCTTTTTCTTTTTTCTTAGGAGACAAAGTGATTAGGCTAATTTAAACCAATCTAGAGGCTAGATCCCTCTGACAGTTTTGGGAGGAATTGAGAATGCCAAGGAGCCACATGTGGTCCATGGGTGCTAATGCCCCTCCCCAGTATAGATTTTTTTCCTGACTATCATAATGATGCAACAGGGCAGAACAGCTTGTCTAGTTGTTTGTTTCCTAATTATACATTTTAGTTATGGTCACACAAGGAAAGTATCCTAGTTTAAAACATGATCAGTTGCTACATCAGGCATATTTTATGTGGCTATAATTAAAAAGAAAAATATGCAACCTAAAATGAGGAAGAGAGACATTTTTGATAATCACAGATTCTGTCCTTTGCATAACATAACACAATATGTGTGCGCACCTTCAAGCTGCCTGTGGCAACCCCATGAATTTCACAGGGTTTTCTTAGGCAAGCAAAATTCAGAGGTATTTTTGCAAGTTCCTTCCTCTAGCTTACAGAACCTGTTATTCCTTGGCGGTCTCCCATCCAAATACTAGCTGGAACTGACTCTGCTTAAGTTCCAAGAATAGATGGAATCTGGTGCCTCTAGGGTATTTAGGCCATTGATTAAAAAAAAATCCACTGACAACACTAACATGGCTCACACTCATATAGAAAGTCTACTACAAGCAGAATGGAACATTCTGTAAAGCCATAATGCAAAAAGAAGCAACAAATAGGCAATTAACTAGGCATTGACAGTACTTAATTTTAGGAAAGATCTCAGACTAGAGATACAAAACATAACTAGCTTTATCTTTGCACAGTAAACTTAAAAACAAAATTATCTCAAGTGCAATCTGCTATAAGATGACAGGGTTTTTTGTTTTGTTTTTTGTTTTGGAAGGAGAGGTAGTCTCAGAGAAAAATTTTACATCCCCGCTAGAATTTTTTTGTGCATTTCTGTAAAATCCACAGTATTGGAAAGTACAAAAACTGTAGCCTTGCAGTAAATGTAGTACCATTGGAATAAATATTTGTGTGTGGTTTCTCTATGATACAAAGTGCTTTAATTAACTGGAAAAGATGAACTGAGGCAGCAAAATACTACATAGTCACGCATCCTGAGAACTCTGCAAGATCATTTTTCTTCTAACCCATCAATGTTTGCCGGATGTTCTAAGTTCCATCCACAATGTTAGAGAAGTAGAGAATCAATTGTACAGTTTGTTACATTCACAAAGATGTCAAAATACCGTCAATTTGGTCAAATGTTAAATGATGCCTTGAGAGACCAATTTGTTGCTGGTTTGTACAATAATCAGACATGAGAAAAGATACTAGCTGCCTCAGCATGAACACTCACAAAGACAGTACAGAAGTTGTAGAGAAGATTTTTTTTTAAAAAAAAGCATACCTTTTAATAATAATGGTAAAGCTAGCCTTAAAAAGTGTTTTGTTTGTGTATTTGTTTGCATTTTTCCTTTTGGAAGGGCAAGGTATAAATATCTTAAACAAACAAATAAATAGGATTTCTTTATTGAGCAAAAGGGCAAGCCCTGAGAAAGTTAGTCATACATGTAAATGTTACACTCATACTACACAAAATTAGAATCAAATAAAGCATTTAAGGGCAATGAGTATTCCCTATGATAAACCCATTCTTGCTTATACAATCAGATTTTCCACAGATGCCTCTGACTTACAAACTAAGGAGGTATTTATTTTCCAAAAATCAATCACAAAACAAAACACACTTGGTACAATAGATGGAGGTGAAGACACTCACGTGCTCTGAGCAACAGCCATCTTTCACCTCATGAGAGAGCACCTTTTCTAAAAATATGCTTAATGTACTGCCTACTCTGACCCTGAGATGGATTGATGAGTCCTTCTGTCTCCAAACTTCCCTGTTCTAAAAAATTATATATATCAAATCAATAAGAACATATGGATTAAATGAGGAGGTCAACCCATATTTTTACTCTTTGGGTGCTTCCAGAGGAAGGGTTCTTATTGTTTACAGTTAAAAGGCACAGTGTACCTAGTTCTGCAAGATTTTCTCTGTTAGAAAAAAAAGTTTGGGGTAGAGGGAAGACAGGGGTGGACTGCAAATGGAAGACCACCATGTTTGCCTGTCCTGTAAACTGCATGAACAAGGTACTGTGATTACACAGTAAAATTATTATCAGGAATGTCAAAACGCCCACCACCTCAGCTTTCTTCACCATCCTCAGTCAGAAGAAGACAGCAAAGATCTTCCCTGAAATGTGCTGATCTTCTCAATACAGTGCAGGTGCAGGGATGGTCCCCATGCCTTCTTTACCCTCAAGCTGGGTGGGGGCAAAGGTTTGGACTCCTCTTACACTTGCTAGAGTTCAGTGGAGCATTCACCAAGTGAAGAATGCAGAGAAGAATGGAGGACTCATGCAGTCTGTATGAAGTACAGGATAGTTCAGTTTATTATATGGTCACAGACTCATTAGGAAGGATCTATATGGAGGGACAGTCTCCTCCACATGGCTCCAGTAACTTCAACCATATCAGAAAAATTTCTCCACAAGAAAAGAATTGTCAGAATCCTTAGAGTCACTTGATCAACATCATAGCTACTTTATACACAAAGAGCAGATTCTTGGCCCAAGTCACACCAACAGTAAGCCTGCCATTATTAACTATATGAGGTCAAGGTCAATTATATCAGCAGACTTTAGAGCTTGCCAGAGCAAAGTCATGGAGGTTGCACTATAAGATCTTCTGGTCTCTTCACCTTGGCCCTTTCCGCACCGGGGGATTAAAACGGTGCAGAGCGACCGCCGACGGAGGTTGTCTGCACTGTGGAGTGGATTGGGGCAGACTACTTTTTGTAGTTCCGCACCTTAATCCACTTCGAAGTGGTGGCACAGCGTGTTTTTTAAAAACCTCTTTTCAGAGTTTTTTAAAAAGCACGGAGCATGCAGCCCCATGCAGCTCCATTGCCACGCTCCGGTGCAGATTTGCAGGAGCGCACTAGTGCATGCCTGCAGATCTTCCGGGGGTGGGCTTCCAGCTGGTGAGCTTCTCCGGTTGGTGAAGAGCCTCCGCCAGCCGGAAGCCACCATTTTGGACACTGAAGCCACCATTTTGGATGCCGGAGGACTGCGGAGCAGCGAGCTCACGCTGCTCCACATGGCAACAGACTTACCCGGCTGCCGGTAAGCTCCATTTTAGTGCATTTCCCCCCGTTTCCCCCTCCACATGCGGAAAGGGCCCTTGCAACAAGATTCTATGAGTACAAAAAATTTCACATTTATCTGTAGCTTGAAAATTCCATGCAGAATCCCTGGTATCTCCAGTTGAAAAAGATGGGAAGGTCAGAAATAGAAACTTCCACTCTCAGTATTCACATTCCAGTTTGGGGAATTTTAATACATTTTAATCAACATCAAAGTGAAACAATACCCATTCCCTTCTGGAAAGATCAGAGTCTGGAAATGTTACTCCCTCCTCAGAGTGCTACGACTCCCAGTGGACATGCAATCTAGGGAACTGTGGAAGCTGCAGATCAAAAAAGTAACTTTTCCAACTTTGGGGAAAGATTTGAGCTTGGAAGGCAACTGCCCATCAGAACAGGAATGATCCATGATGGCCCACTGTTTCCACTCTTTGTCAGTTTCAGGGGGTTGTCAACTTGTTTAAACTGGGTTGCCATTCATGCAGTGTTAGAATGCCAAGATCCACCCCTGGGTCTGTGGAAGACTAGTGTGCTGGCCTTACATTCACAGAAGCCACAGGTATAGCTTTAATGTCAACCTGGCTGCCTAGAACTCCAAATAAGTAAAAGTTTATGCCTTCATTGAATTCACTACCTGTTTTCATTCCAAAAATAGCAATCCAAGTGCCTCACAAACATTTCTCAAAGCAAATTAAAAAGAAAGGAAGCAAGTCCTTCCCATTTAAATCATCACCATAATCAATAAACCTGTTTGTATGCAGCCCAGCAAGTGCCATGTTCTAACCCAGACCTACAACAGCTGCTTCCATGCTGTAATCATGAACTTAACACCTCTGCGAGATGAAAAAAGGAAGTGAAAAAGAGATAGCTGTATGCACAGCAGCTGAAAAGCCACATGGATGAAACGTTTAATTGAATGTGTACTAATAAGACTGGTGTCAAGATAAAGTTGTGCTAGGTTGTTACACTCTTTGTACCTAATTAATGTGAACTGAGGTTGCAGACAGAAAATTGAAGAGAGCTCCTGTGCCTTTAATGGTTGTATAGGAGCAAGAATTTCAGTACATGTTGCTTGTTACCTGGTTGTGTGACAACTCCTACTGAAGTTAACTCTTCTATGAAGTCTTTAAAGGTACAGACACTGTCTCCAGTTTTTACCCTGGCAACCCTATTGTATTCTTGAAACCAGAACTCACTT
Source organism: Ctenosaura bakeri (assembly GCA_948474755.1). Lineage (NCBI taxonomy): Eukaryota > Metazoa > Chordata > Lepidosauria > Squamata > Iguanidae > Ctenosaura > Ctenosaura bakeri. The sequence goes on from CAOLHI010000701.1 coordinate 209,475, forward strand.
GAGGGTGGTGGCAGAAGTAAGATGGCTGTCCTCTTTATTGCAACTCTCCCACGTGAAGAATTCATTGACCTTCTTAGCTGGTACAAAGCAGAAGAAGCTGAGCAGCATATTGAACCCACAAATCACACTACTCCCCCTTCTTTGTTTCACGTGCATGCAACCACACACACAGACATGCACACACACACAGAAAAGGAGGCTGTTTTGACACTACACGAGGAGGGCAATGGAAAGGTCGCCATCCCCCCTTAAATAAAGATAAATATACCCTGCTGCAGTTCCCAGCTAGACTTCAATAGATGCAATTACCACAGTTAACCACAAAATGAAATCTTTGCTGTGACTATATGTTAAAGGCTTGCTTTAGGGATTCCAGCAGCCTCCCCTGAGAGAGGAAGGCCAGGAGAAGAGCAGTATTCTAAGTTATTAACCAAAAGCTTTGCATTCTTTGGGCTGATTTTCAATTAAGCAAGCTCATCAGGCAGAAAACACAAGTCCCTGCAACTCATTTTGCTGAATATATGACTCTTGTTAAGCACTGTTCACCATGCTCCTGGTACGCAGAATCTGATTCACAAGGTGGTGTGGGGTGAGCAAACAACCAGCAATGTCCAAAACCCATCCATCCCATCACAGCAAGGACATGATGATCATGCTGTAGCTGTAACATTTGTAACCTTTGGCTGTAACATTTCATGCTGGAATAACTGATCCGAAAAAGCGAGTGCAGTATTTCAAATGCTTTATACAGTGTTGTTGTTTTTTTTTTTTTAAGTTACTTCACATAGCTGTGTAAAGTTCTCACCAAGAGGCAATCCATGTTGCTTTCTGGAGTATATGGATAATGCAGTTCTGGCATCATTTTGAGAACGGAGACAAGGTATATCTCTTGTGCTCATAGTGTTGTAGCATCCCGGCTTTCAAAATGGTTTAATAAAGTGCATAACTAGTCAATCAGTCTCCCTTCTAATGTCAGTTTATAATTATATATATATTGATAGCAGAAGATACTACATAAACCCTGTTGTTCAGGCAGGTGGCCAATTGAAAGTATAAATTGTAGCAACACTCATGCATGCTGCATCTAATCTCATATGTATAGAACTACTGAACTGTTACCAGCAGTGAATCACACACAATAAATGAAAACTCCCATTGACAAACCCTCTACAGAAGTCCTCCGTGCTTTTCAATAAGGGGGGGGGCAACGCTCCTGTCAGCTAACATTTCAAACTTTTGCATATAGAGTGGAAATTCTAAAAGAGGCAACCTACTTTTTGAGCCAATGTAGTGATTCAGATACAGGACCAGGACTCACAAAACTGGGGTTCAAGTCATCCAGACTAATTAAAAATGTTAGAAAGTCCCAGATCTCATTCCTGTCCTTCCCAATTTTATTTTGGAGAATCATACACATTTTGTTTATCTCAGATATATTTTCTGTTAGCTCCTTGTACAGTCAGAGACTTTTATACCAGTTCCCCAGGTCAGTTTATTTTAACCTGATATAACACCAGAAAGAATAGGAACAAAATCTGGGTCTTTTCAATCAGTCTGCACCCTGAGCTATGAGATTTACTGGGTGAACTCAGGGCAGCAACATCTGCTCAGCTGGACCACTTCACAGAGTTCTTTTGCTCCCTGAAGGAAAACTGGACATAAATCTTATATGCATGGATCCATGTGTTAGGCTAATGTTTTGGTTCCTTCACATGTCTGGATCCCCAGCTGCATGGCTGGGAACCCCAGTGAAAATAAAGGTGCCTGTGTACATTCATCTAAAGGAGCTTATATTCTCTCTTCAGCAATCCCAGCCAGCAGAGTTTCCCTAGGGGCAGATTTCATTACAGCAGGGAGGAAAGGGGTAGGGCCCCTTTTACTTTCTTGGAACATGAGGATCAAAACTTCTATAACTTTGACAACATCTCTACCAGATGCCCTATAATTCCAGGCCATTTAATATAACATAATTTTTAAAAATTAATTATTTTTTGTTTGAGGGTGGAGAGATGTAGGTGAAGTGAATCAGCAAGCTTAGTTCTGGTTTGAAGACTCACCCCGTTAGTGAAAAACAGAAACTCTTAACACATCCTGAAATTCTACACATACTGCAAGAGTTAATGCAGTGTCGTATGTTAAGGAAAATTAGGCAGCATCTGAGAACGGCGCAGAGAGTTTTGCCAAGCTGAATGCAAGGTGACAACATGATGCTACAGCACAGAGAGAAAATCAATGCTATTCTAGGCTGTATGAATGGAAGCATGGTGTCCAAGGTTTGTGAAATATTGCTCTGCAGTGATTGACCTCGTATTATGGAGGACTGTGTTCAGTCCTATCTCACTGTTTTAAAAGGATGTTGACAAACCTGAAAGGATTTGGAGGAGAGCTATAACTGTTCAGAGGGACAAGTCAATGGAAGGAAGAAATATCTTGGCATATTTCACCCAAAAGAAGATAAGGTATAGCAGAGTCCTGACAACCTGCTTGAAGGACCATAAGTCATGAAAGGTGGTATAGAAACCTATTAATAAATAAAAAAGAAGAAAGAAACCTGGAATAAACTTCACATTTTGAGATTCTTATGAGGATACTGCCTACGACTTTACACTCTCAGGCACCTGTAGTACGCTAATGTTAGATGACAACAAGGGCTGCCAACAGCCTTGTGCTCACCTAACAACATGAAATTGTGTGACAGACTCAGCTCGTATTTGCATTTCTGAATAACCTTGAATATGCAGCAGAGCAGCGGTTCCTAAATTACTATCTGTTGCACTGTAGTCCATTTAGACAGGCTTTCTCATTCTTTATAAACCATGTCCTTTCCACAAGGGACAGCACTTGAAAAACCTTCAGAAACAAAGTGCTGCAGCCCTTGCCCTCTGTGATTACAGTCTAACCAAAATATATAAACATGTGGGGAAATCTGTGCATAGCAGGAAAGGTTTCTCATACCATCTGTACCGCTGAAGAAGCCATTTTTGGGAGACAGGGTACTCATTCAGGATTTCCCTCCACTGTTCCAGGCTGATAAACTTGGACACCACTTAAGAGTCAAATAGGACATCTAACCTTTCACTGGTGGTTTTCAAGTTACAGTTTAACAACTACTAGAAATAAACTGAACACAATATGCCCTTCATTCAAAGGGATCAGTGGTTTCCCATCATTATATAAATATAATGGTAGTGATAAATAGCTCAGCAATGTCTGACTATGATTCCTTTTTTAAAAAAAGGCAAGTATTTGGAGATGCACATTAAGGAAAAAAACTCACTTGCACAACATGGAAAGTCACAAGGTTTGTATGCTAGCTGCAGTAGCATAAAAGCTTTGCCACAGCTTGCAGAAATGCCCGTGCATTATTAATTAAAAGAACATTCCTGAAGAAGCAACAACAGCACTTCTTGCTATAAAGGCAATTCCCACACCAAGTTCTAATCAACAAATTCCTATTCATCACAATTCTACTCTGTTGATCCCTAGAGGTGCTTGGGCCACATAGATTAGTTTAAGGGATATTAACCTGTTCATTTGTTACTTCTTTCTTTCTTTCTTTCTTTCTTTCTTTCTTTCTTTCTTTATTCTTCTTTCAGTCTTTACAATTCTTTTGGAAGACATTTTCTTGAGAAATTCAAGTAACGGCAATAGATGAATGAAAATCAAAATATATTCTGAAATTCTGCAGAAGATGGATTTATCAATGGCTGTTGGCTAGGACAATTAAATGGATAAGCAACAAAGGAATGGCTGTCACCTCATCTTCACACCGGTGAATTTAGCAATCTCGTTAGCTGTTTTTATAAGCAATTCATTGAGGACTGGAGAGACCTTTCACACCCTCCCGTGATGGTTGAGGCAACCAGCAGCCAATGGAATGAGACTGAAGTTATAGTCCAAAATATTTGAAGGAACAAAAAATCCAAAACTAAACATTTCCATTCTTTTAACTAGATGGATCTATACTTAAGGATGGAAAGAATATTTTAACAAATATTCAAAAAGTGGGTGAAAAATGAATTTCTGCAGTGACAGGAAACTCTTAACAAGGAGAATCCAGGACAGATGAGAATTTTCACAGTTCAGAGCTTACTGCGCACAAAATTCACTTAATGGTTTTTTTTTTTTCCCCCTTGCACGGAAAATAGCATTTTCTATATAAGTAATTACATTGCATTTTCTGTATAGAAAATGCTGTTTTCAGTCCAATTTTTTTTTGTATTTTCTGAGAAAAACACATGTGCTGTTTCTTCTACACACACACACACCATGTTAATTTTTCACAGAATAAATTCCCAACTATAGCATTTTCTCCACAGATAATATTATGAGCAAAATTATTATTTTCTGTGCAAAAATCCTGTTTTCTGTGCAGGAAAATACTGTTTTCTGAGCAAAATGATCAACTACATGAAATTTTGTGTAAAATAAATCCCAGAGTGTGTATAGTAATTGAAAACTGTCCAGTTTTTAAAGGCTTTTTCACATTGGGAATAAAATTGCTGCAATTACCCATTGCTGCTTTTGAGAATGAAATTAGCAAAGAATTACATCTCTGCTTAGGTTCTGATTCAATAAGTCTGTTCTTAGGTTCTCAGAATCACATAAATTAGTGGTTTGTAACCTTTTCTTTACCAGGGACTCTCTTTAAATATCTTTTGTTGCCATGGACTCCAAAGACTTAAACTGTTAAAATTTAAACCCCTAAAGTGCATCAAATATTTATTGAAAATTGCTCATCAAGGGTCTTCAAATTGGAAGGGAAGGGAAGGGAAGGGAAAAATGAGTAAATGCACTGTTCCTTGAAAGGGACTGGAGGGAGAGGGAGTGGGATCCTTGATGCAACCTAGTGGCCAACTCTGAGAAAAAGGATAGCAGGGAGGAGTTGAGCCAAATGAGAAGAGGGGGCACTACTGCAGCAGGTTCCACCCTTTGGCAAGACACTGGAAGTTGGAGTATGGGATCACCATTGGTAAAACGAACCACCACTTGATTCAGATGAAAGTGTGTGTACTTATGAAAATGAGAAGACATGCTCAGGGTCTTTTATGGAGGGGCTGTTTCAAACCCCTCTTTTTGTCTTCATTGCTTTGCTTGCTTGTTGCTTGTTTTTTATTTTGCCTTTCTTTTTCTCCCTCCCTCCTTTGCCCATCTCAGGCCATTTCTCCACTACACTGTCATAATGTTGTTATTCCACTTTCAAGCTCCTATGAAATCCTGGGGTTTGCAGTTTAGGGAGGGACATTTAGAATTCTCAGCCAGAGAGCACTTTGGCCTCAGTGAACTACAAATCCCAGAATTCCACAGATGTTGAAAGTGGAATAATAGCACTATGACAGTGTAATGCGAAAATGGCCTCAGTCTCCCCCTCCAGGTGAAGGAGGCCAAAAAAAAAAAGGAGGGTGTTTCAACATTTCTGATAGAACACTGGACTGCTCCCTACACTGGGAGGGAGGGAGGGAGGGAGGGGAAGAGAGAGAGAGAGAGAGAGAAGAAGAAGAAGAAGAAGGGGGAGGAGGAGGAGGAGGAGGGGCAGGAGGAGGAGGAGAGCAAACACTAACTGGCTGGCTGGCTATCAGCTCTGCTGTCACTCAGCTGCTAAGCCCATTTCCCCTTCACAGCAGAGCAGCCATGTTACAGGCAACACACAGGACCAACTAGCCATCCAGCGTTCCTGCCTCCTTGTTGCTTTAGTTTCTGTCACATCATAACTTCATTGTTGGGAGTAGATGGGCTGAGCAGCCTTAGAGCCTTTCAAGGACTCCATGTGAGGACATCATAGACTCCTGAGGGTTCCTGTACCCCAGGTTAAAATGTATAAGTGATATAAGTAATCTATACAGACTGCACATTTATTTCAAAATGCCTTATCTTATATCTGCAGTATAACTCAACAAGAAACAAAGTGACACCGTGGATAATATTGAAAGCGTGAACACAATCCCACTTGGTGGACTTGCCTTTGCTTTTTTTGACTAAGCACAGGCAAACCAGTAATTAAAATGAAATTAACAACAGGCCATAACCTCTACTAGTTTTTGAGTTTGTTTGGAAATGGTAAGAGAACTGATTCATTTAACAGTTGTTATTGCTAGAGGGTTATCATTTATTTAGCAAAGCAGTAGATTCAGAATAGATTGTGAGTTTAAGGAACTTTAATTCTAAGAACAGACAATTGTGGGAGATGTTTCTGATGGAGTGGAGTTTGGTGAGTTTGATTAATTAAAAAAGTAGAAGAAAATTCAAGTTAAATGTTATGGAGTTCTCAAAGTGAAAGCCAGATAATCATCTGGTTGACTATGGAATTCACTTCCACAAAATGTAGGTATGGCTCCCAATTCATGGAAGATGGAGAGATCAATGGCTATTAGTCAAGATGGCTCTATGTCACTTCGAGTATCAGAAGGAATATGTCTCCATGTATCAGTTACCAGGTAGTGTAAGATGAAGGTTTCCATTGCATTTGTATCCTGAGTGTGAGCTTCCCATGCTTGACACATTGACCATTGTGTGAATAAATGTGTCACTATATAGGCCTTTGGCTTGATCCAGCAAGCCTCTTCTTATGTTTTCTACTAGCATTGGCTTTAGTCTAGAGAGAACAACTATTACAGAGACTGGATTAAATGACTCATAAAGTCCTCCTGGTGATTACTGTTAAGGATTCTGTTCAATGTCTAAGCAGAATATTTGCAAATACAAATTCTGGACATCCCATGCAGTTATGTTCTTTTTATTCAAAGAGCTTCCTTCCTACAAATCAAAGTTATTATTTGATTAGCATTTTCTTGGTAGATAAGTGGGGCAAGAAGCATCAAATTCAGAAGATCTTCGAAGTTTCCTAGTGTTCGCATCCTCCCGGTAAATAAATGAGGTCTTAAGAGATTTCTACTGCAGTTTTAACACATGATAAAAAGAGGCAAGCCTGGAGGGAGATGATGATGATGATGATGATGATGATGATGATGATGATGATGATCATCTTTTGAGAAGCATTAAGGGAATAGAAAATGCAGATATACTAGCACCTCTGAAAAAGCATTTTAGCTCTTATGAGTTAACAGATGCTTGAAGGTGTAATCCTACATATTGATTTTAAAACCACTGCAACACTACAAGTTATTTCTATAGTTAAATGTGTAGTTATTTGTTTTATTGGGAGACTTATAGGGGAGAGACATTGAGCACTGGTGATGCGAGAACCTGAGCTATAAATCATTAAGCTCCTGGTTCAAATCACACCTGTCTTACACTCACCAAGTTGTTCAAGCAAATGTCTCTCCATCTGCAATACACAAGATAATGATTCAAACTTGCCTTGCAGGGATTTTTTAAGGGGCATTTTTATATCACCTATCAGGTCAGAGGCCCTCTTAAGGTGATTGCCCATTAAGTGAATTAAAAAAAACAGTTGAAAACATAAAGAAATGAACCATCCAGCACAATTTTGTAAGGACTGCATTGAGATAATCTGTGAAGTGCTCTGAACACCTCAATTCAACTTCTGGGCTGTACTCCAAAGCAGTTTCATGCTCTTCTTTTTTTTCCTTTTGTCAGCAGACAAACATATTTTTCCTTCAGGAAGGTATAGTGTGCCAATTTTTTTTTAAAAAAAATCCACAAATAAGAATATTTCACATGCATGGAAGAAAATTCATGCGTTTTTACACATTTTTTTCTCCACAATTTCACTCAACATACTGGTTTCTGCAAGCATTTTCTTTTTACTATTTCTCCTTGTCTTTTATGTAAATTTACCTGATTCTATATGTTGTATTCACCTTTGGACCAGAGAATTGCACTGCAATATTCAGAGAGTCAAACTGAAAGGAGGACAATGGCCCATGTGTTAGCTGGGAAAATGGAAGTTAGGACGGTTGGTATTAAAATGCCAACTAAATACATTTCACCTCTGTCCCACTCAGAACCAGTCTTTTTCCTGTCTTCTTCACTGACATATGTTCCATTCCGTCTTTAGAATTTATAGCCATCTGGCTGAGGGTGGAAGTGGGGTCTGTGAGAAGCAAGGATGGTACATACAGTTTTGGCATGGTTCCTGTCCAAAGCTTAGCATTCTTTTCAGTCACTCCCATAACACAGATATCAATATATTGTCTGAAAGTAATATTTCAGAGTACCTGAGGAAGAGTACACTGTTACTCTTGATCATGCAGAAATCCTAATATCACTGGTGCTTCTGACAGGTATCTTCCTATTAAGATATTTGGAACTATCTTGGTGTTTCCTCACACACACTTGTAACTTTTCTGAAAGTAAGAAGCACCCTCCAGAGCAGTCCTTTTGACCATGGGTTCCAGCCCCTGGTGGATCCAAATGAAATATCATCTTCTTCTGTGAACAGTCATGCTAGAAAATGGAAGAACACTTAAACTTGGTACACATTGGCTGTCAGGGGCATGGGCCCGGCTCGGCCTGTCGCTGCCCCTGAGGCCGCCGCTAAGTGGCGGCGGCCGTGGCCAAGGGGCCTTGCCCGAAGGCCAGGGGGAAGGTCGCCGACGACGGAGCCCGTTCGGGTGCCGCAGAGGCCGCCGCGGCCGCCGGGGCCTGCGTGGAGGCCGCCGCGGCTGATGGGGCCTGTGCAGAGGCCGCTGCGGCCGAGGGGCCTTGCCTGGAAGCCGCTGCAGCCGACGGCTTGGGCCTGGCGGTCGTGGGAGAGGCTGCCGGGCCTGGAGCCACTTACCTAGAGGCTGCAGGCTCGAGTCCCTCGTCGTCGGCTGGCTTGCCGGGGTGGGCGGGTCCCAGGCCTGCTCCCGGGGCTCCGCCCACCCGCGGCCCCGATCCGCGGGAGGCCTGGGAGTCTGCCTGCGGCCCCGATCCGGAGGAGGCTGATGCCTCCGCCTCGCCTCCTCCTTTCCAGCAGTGGCGGCAGGCCAAGGAGGCCGTCGCCGGTCCCGGCGCCTGCTGGAGAGGAGGTGACGGGCAGAGAGCTTGCAGCTGTGAGGCACAGCACAGCTGCGAGCCCTCAGCTACATTGCCATGCCGGATTGGCTGGCGCCTGGCTTGGAGGGCTATTTGAGGCAGGCGCCGGGCTGTGGAAGGCACGGAGCAACAACCGTCGGTCAACCGTGGTCCTGCTGTCCGTGCCTTGTTCCTGCCCGCGCCTGAGACCAGTCCTCCTGTTCGCCTTGGTGAAGTAACCTGCCTTATGTACTTTAACAGCCTGTGTTTATTTCTGTTAAGACTGAGTAGAAGCCCTGCCTGCATTAAGGACTATTTCTGTTAAGACTGTGTAGAAGCCTGCTTGCTTTGTATTTTTGAGTTTTGACTGCATTAAAGCCCTGCACCTCTAACCAGCTCCCCTGCCTCTACCTGACCACCGCCTGGCACTGACATTGGCCAGAATTCTAAGTTACAAATGCATAGCTACTGCAGTTATGGAGTTACGCAGTGAATTCTAGCCCTGTGCCCCCCTCAATCCCCACTTACAGGGCAGTCATTACTGTGACTGATGGGTTCTATTTCTAACTCTTTCTGTGAATGATTGCTAGTGTAATAGGCAGAAACAGGTCCCTTGATGCAATTTCTCCTCGCAGCAGATATTTCTCATGCAAGGATGTGGGACTGTCAGCCAGTTCATTCCCAATCAACAAGTGAATAGATCCTCATTAATTGCAGTGGCTGCTTCCTGTTAAGTGAGGATCGGAGAACTTTCATGGTCTCTATGTGCCCCCTAAACTAGGGCCTACATGGGAATTGTGAATACTATACAGTTTTGAATATGTAATTCCAAGTTTTGCATGTTTAACTCCCTAACAAGATTTAGACATTATTTGTTATGTGTAGTATTTGTGATACAACTTGATTCTTAACATCTCATTGGAAAGTCAACAGAACTCTACCATTAGACAGAGTGAGTGCCTCAGTGTCAGATAAATGAGAGGTAGTGTGAGGGTGTTGGAAGGAAATGCTGTGTGGTGAGGGGCTTTTCTTCCATCCTCTAAGCTCACCTGCTGTTCAAGTGTGCTGGAGAAGGATGCTGTCTCATAACCAACATTAAAGAAATATTCTTATGCTGGTTGAATTGACCTATATTAGATGAGTTGAGGTTGGGGACATGAATTTGTTTTTGCTTCAGGCATCAAAATGTCTTGGCATGGGTCTTGAGCCAGGAGTCTGATCCCACTCCATGCAGGTAATGTCTCTAGAAAGGAAAACACTAGACATCTCAAATGGATACTTCCCACATAGAAAACAATGATATGGAAGGTAATGCATCAATGGTTAGAAGCAGGAAGATGAATTTGTATTTGGGAGAATCTAGCAATACCAAAATACTCAGATATGATTTCATGTATCTGTATAAGTTGGGCAAAACAAACCCATGTTTTCTTTCACAGCGCTCAAAGAAATTAAATATTGGCTTTGCAGCTTCAATAATAACAACAGCCAAATATTCTGCTTCAAGCTATATGTATGTTCTTGGCTGGAAGTGAAGAAGGAAAGATTTAAGTAATATATAAAAGAAGATGCTTCCAAGAATAGTTAGGCAATGGAGCAAATTATCAAGGGAAGCTGTAGGCTCCTATCATTAGAAGATTTAAAAATAGTTTAGAATGACTTAAATCAGCAACAGAACAGATTTAATTGGCTGTGCCTAAATAAAACAAAGTCCATTAGTGAGCTCCAAAATTAACACTCACAACTTACTCAGCATGGCGTATCTTCAGCGAGCTAACTGTCCTTCAGATTTCTGTTTTGTTGCATTTTGTTTACTTCTGTATTCAACCACATTTTGTTAAGTTCTTGCTTTTTCCTTCTCTATCTGCTTATAACAGCACAGATTCCCATAGATTCCTACTATCAGAGCACAGAGGAGATAGCAGATGGAGAGATCAAAATATGCAGGAAAACCCCCCATGGCTCCTTCATCTACTGCATCACGGGAGTTGAAATTATAGCTCAAAAAACTGGGTGAACATTGGACAACTATGGACAATCTTGTTGTTGTCGTGTTTAATTTTTGTTTGGTTGTCTCACCAGATTTCTTCTATAGTTCTTGCTGTATGAAATGAGGCTACCTAGCTTTTAACAACCTCAGACCATGAAAGAAAAGATGCTTGCATACTTGAATTGCACGCTGTCACACCAAGGCTTTGAGTTAGTAATTGGTTTTGCAGATATATTTGATCTCAAAGTCTTACAAGATAAAATCATACCATTTATTATCTGTGTATGAGAGGAAATATTTTATTCCTGTTGCTACTGAGGGAAAAATGCTACCAATCAGCTTCAACCTATCCATTTATCTGGTTTGTAATCATAATTCCTGGTAATCTAATCAAATGTCTACCTACGTGAAGGTGTACGTTTCGGCATAAAAACGGTGGGGGGTTCAATATTTAGACTATAATTAAAAATAAGTATATGAGGGCATAATGCCATCTTCCCCTCCCAACCTATGAGTTTGCTGGGATTCCAGAGTAGAATGATTTAATCATGTCTTTCTGGTAAAAGACTAGGGGTACAATCTCACTTTGAAGAGTGCAACTAGGGCTTGGAAATGTATATTTTGGACGGCAACTCCAAGAATTCCTCAGGCAGCATTGTTGGTAATCATTCTGGCTGGAAGATTCTGGAAAATGGAATCTAAAATGTAAATTTCCCAACAATAATCAAGGTCAAAAGACCCACACTGGTGTATTTTAAATATGATTTTTTAACAATGGTTGTTTCAAAGTGGTATCTCTCATAAAGAAAACCGTTTGCTTCAACAGAAAAGTGTGGTGATTTCCTCCCTTTGTTCAATATTGCTGTCATGTATTTGTAATGTTTGCCTGTTTTTATGACTGTATAAGAAAGATTAAATGTGTAAATAAAATTAAATTGCAATTATATGGAAAGCATAATGCATATGTAAAATAGTTTGATGGAAGGAGAGTTGATTAATGTAACAGGTCCTTATTCTCCCTGAGATTGGTATGGCAATTCCAATCTAACATGGTGCCCTAACAATATCATTTTGCCCGGACTCCACCTTTTTATCACAACTTTTATGTAACAGGGCTAGAGTTTAATTGTTCCTCAGAACCAAATTTTTTAGTTAAGGTAGCATGTTCCATTTTATTACCAGTGGTTTTAAACAACTCAGGCTGACTTAGCAGTTATAAAACAAACTGCAACATTTGTTACAGTAACAGTGGAAATAAATTATCTTATTTGAGTTCATTTATAGTATGGTGTTGATACATTAAACTTCTGACTGACTTTGCCGATCAGCCCCTGCTTCAGACACCAATTCGCTGTGTATTTCCCTCAGCTCCTTAATTATACCCAAGCCATCCTCTCTCTGACTAGTTCTTACTGAAGGCTCAAGACACACAGACGTTTTGGCTTTTTTATAGAATTCTTCTCATCCATAAGCCTCTTCCACACATACCACTATGCTGGGTTTCATTTTTGAGGTGCTATTCCTGTTGCCCAGCAACCTGCCGTCAAGATACGCCATTCCAAATAGCTAAGCCCCAAAGCAACTTCTTTACAGTTAAGGATTGTATGATAAAGTGAGCACAAAATGTTGGTCATAATATACACTTGGAACAATGGGAGAAAATACGACCAAATTTACATTATGTTATGATCTCAAAAAGAACTTTTACAAGATGGTGAATTGTTGGTGTTTGAGATAAGAAAAATTGACCAAACTGCATAAAGAATTTTTTTAACAGATATTGTAAATGTGAACAAGTGGGTTCTTTTTACCATATGTGGCAGACTTGTGAAAAGGCTAAGAAATTCTGGAATCAAATTAATTCTACATCCTTTGATCTGGACACTATGCCTAGAATTGCATTAGCTTTTTTTGGGTGCTGCCATTTACTAAGACCCAGAGATTCTTTTCATATATGCCACTTTCAAGCCAGGTTTCACCCATCCTATCCTTGTACATTTCATTCTTCCTATCCAGTACTACTTTACCCCACCTTAGCTGGACAGTGAATAAAGCTGATAGGAGGAAAATCAACTCATTTGAAATGTGGTAGTGAAGAAGAGTTCTAGAGATACCATGGACTGCCAAAAAGACAACTAAATGGGTCCTCTCATACTTTTGGCACATCATGGGAAGGCCTGAGTCACTAGAAAAGACAATATGCTTGGTAAGGTAGAAGGCAGTAGAAAAAGAGGAAAACAGCAATACTGATGGATAAACTCAACCAAGGATGCTACAGGTCTGAGTCTGTAAGACTCAAACAGGGCTGTCGATGAGGTCTCTTAATTCATAGGTTTGCCATAAGTCAAAGTCAACTTGACAGCAGCTAACAACAACTTTACATTTGTCCCTGTTGAAATTCATAGCTATATGAAACAATACTTAAAAGAAGAAGCATTGGTAAGGTCTATGACATTAAACAAAACATTATTGATAATTCCAACAATGTCATATGTATGACTGAATGCCATCATCTCAGATGCAGATGCAGCATGCAAAATTTTGGAAATACCACCATTGATCTTCACACAAGATTCGGTAAACATAAATCAGCAGCCATCACCAAAAAGTTGGAACTACTTACTGCAAAACATTTTAATTTAGAGATACACAGCCTTTCCAACATGCCCATCTTTCCAGTAGAGAAAACCTCTGATACAACTATGGTTGAAAAAAAGAGAGAACTTCTAGATATACAGACTCAGTGTCTTGACACTGTATTACCTTATTTTAGAGGACAAAACTGCCCCTTGATGCTCTCCTATTCCAATGGACATTGCCAAGGAAGCTAAAATGTTTGATGCTTAACTCACACAAATACCCTTTTTTATAATTTTACTAAATCTGCTTCAACTGTAAGGTATCTTTCTGGAATCCAGTGCTGTTCAGTTGCTTTTCTCAACTGTTACACACACATACACACACAAAGACACAATTATTCCAGATATAAACCAATGCTGTCAAATCTGATCACAAAGAAAGTTACGAATTATTTTTTAAAAGCAGCATGCTCATTGCTCAGGTTAACATTGCAATTGAAATAGAAAGTCAGATGAGATAACCATATCTACTGATCTGCATAATTGAATTAAACCATATGATGTGAACATTAGTAAGTGAGTATTGTTGAAGAAAGGACAGCAAGAATGAAAAATGGTAGAAACAACACTCTCAGGAGCTAGGACTACTACAGCCTCAACTGCAGCCTGAGGATAGAGCAATAGTGATTTGGGAAAATGTACGTGGAATAATTTACCAGTGGTGCATAAGTTTCAGGCCCTGTTTCCTGTGAAATGTTGAAAGGAGTTTAAAGAGCAGAGAAGCCCAATTTCTCATCCAATCAGTATCATGCTGCAGCAACTCAGGCTCATATATCCACATGTGGCTCTATTGCTCTCTAGCTGAAAAATTTTGCTAGAATTTGTATCCAGGATGACAAATTGAAAAATACATTTCTATGGGGCACCCCTTCTACACTTCGTTTTTATGGGAATGAACAACTACAACAAAACCTACAGCATAAAAACTTAGTATCATTCTTCTTTACTGTGGCATAGGTTGAGGCGGATAAACACTGGAGGACATGAGATGGAATCCCTCTCAAAACGTCTTGCTATAGTATGGACAATTGCAGTTAACCTATCAGAGCCAAGCCTCCAAAGGACTAATAAAAACAGATAAATTTGCCAATACATGGCATATGTTCATTTTACATATATATCTTCACAGACGTTCCCCACTGTGAACCCCCATCTGCCATCAGAAATACTAGAAGACTCTTTCTTGACCATTATAAAAATATCTATTTACATAATCGTGGAGATTTTTTGTGGATGTTGATTTTATTTTTTTTTAAAAAAATTATCAGTATTTGTCTCCGTGCCATGTTTTTGTGGAAAATATATAAAATAAATAGAAAAAATGAATTCAGTAGCATAAATCCAATATCACATTAGCAACTTACACCAACACAGTGGGAGTTTCTCATTCCTCCCTAGAAATCCTCGCATCACCCCAAACCATGCTCCTCTGGAGCAAATTTCAGGGCATGTGGGGATTTGTAGGGTAAAAGAATTGCTCTTTCCACATTATGCTAATAGATCACATTCTTTTGCCATAACACAATCATCAGTGGAATGATGTAATTGAGAGATTCAGCCTTTTTTATGATGACCCTTTCCTAATGCCCCTTTCCATACTCTGGTATGTTTTCATGACTGTCTGCCTGACTGTTATTAAATGACCTTTACAGAGCTGCTTGTTCTTGGCTA
Source organism: Ctenosaura bakeri (assembly GCA_948474755.1). Classification (NCBI taxonomy): domain Eukaryota; kingdom Metazoa; phylum Chordata; class Lepidosauria; order Squamata; family Iguanidae; genus Ctenosaura; species Ctenosaura bakeri. Next base: position 224,694 of record CAOLHI010000701.1, read on the forward strand.
CGTTGAAGTAGGAATGTAAATCCTGGTGTGATATACCCTCACATGGTAAATAGGGAAAGTTTATTTCTTTTACTCTCCTTGAGGCAACCCACCAAAAGATGACACACTTTAAAGGGAGGGCGGGGTGGTGGTGGATTTGCATAGTTTCACAAAGGGTTTTGTCCATTTTTGTATAAGGTGTAGTACTGGAAAATGCAATAATGGGCACCTCATTGCATGAACAAATAAAAGGATAGTACTGTATGGCTTGTTTGTGCCTCTGTAATCAAACAGCTTGTGCTGCTGAGCCTGCTGTGTGTTTGTGCTTAACTGCACAAAGGAGAAAGCTATTATAGCCTCACACAGAAACGGGGATTTTATGGAAATAATATTTAGTACATATTGAACTACAGCTACAGTTTGACATTTCAGTCTCATGACAGATCTGAGAACTCTTGAAACCTTTGGAAGATCACTGATGAGCTCTTTTACCCTGATGAGGTAGCCAGTCTTCACTAGAATCTCAGCAATGGAGAGATTTCTTCATGTTTCTCCTTTTATTCAAATATAATTTTCCCTTAAAAGTGATTTTTAAGAGATGTTATGTTATCTGAAAAACTAGCATAGCGATATTCAGGCAGGAGAGAGCTCTTAAGAGCTATCTCAGTGATTTTGAGCACACTCTATTTAAATATCACAAAAATGTATGAAAATGATTTGATGTGTAAAAGCATAAGCAGGGCACAATTCCTAAAATGGGGTGCAGTGTTACCTATTCTATGGCCTGCTACTGTTTTACACACCTCAGTTCCAACATCTTCATTAGAAGCTAGGTCAGAGATGGGCACCTGCCAAGATCCAGGAACTGCATCTGCCGGATTTTCACATATCCTTGATCTTGCTAAGCTTGTGGTAGATCAGCCTATATGACCTCTAGGTGTGAGTGAAAAGCAGTTAATTTTCTCTGCAGTTGAAGTCCCTCTGTGTTTGAAAGGAATACAATAGAACTCTGTAAGATAAAATGTTAGGGAGGATGGAATGTGGCTCGCTATGCTTCCTTTACTTTGCAACATTTGTAAGATTATGCTAGAGAATGGTGGGAACCTTTGTATGCATCAGTTTCCTTTCTTGAACATGTGATGACTGTACTGGAAAATGTATAAATCGCTGTGAAAATGAAGAGGCGAGGCTCAGACTTTTGGGAACGATCCCACCGAGACATTGTGCTGGCCACAATAAATGTTTTTCCTTAATCCGTGGGTCTCTATCTCTGTTCTGTAACATATTCTGGGGGCTGCACCCAGGATAGAGGGGCTTTTTTGCCCTCTTAAGCGGCAGCTGCTTCCTCTGGCATCTGTGCCCCCATTGATAGAGACCTTGGGCGTCCCTGACGTTTAGTCGGACAGTCTTCCTTGTGGGAGTGCTGAACCAGGGGATCGGTTCGCCAGCTGAGAACCCAGGACAGTTATGGAAACTCGACACAGAACACGGCCCTTAGGTAAGTGTGTAAAGTGCCTCCCCCTAAAGTGTGGGACACTGGGGAGAAGAGGGGCCTGATCACCTCCTTCAGGACCTGCCTCAGTACGTAGCCCCAGAGGGGGGCTACTGAAGCCGCAGGATTCCTTAGACACACACATGGAAGGAGGGAGGGCTGTGCTGTCTGGATGAAAGTGTGAGTGTCTGGCACTGCAGTTTCCAACGCAGGCTGTTGATCTTCCACCTGCTTGGGTCAGTGCATATACATGCTTTGTCTACCCCTATTGTCTCGAGCTGTTGGGACCCCTCACCCGCAGTTCATCACCTTATCCTACTGTGTGTTGTCGTTTTGGGGTGGAAAAGGGTGGGGGAAGCAGCCAACAGACTCTGCTTCAATGTATGTTGAAAAACTCCAAGAAAGGGTTAAGTAGAGACGTACTTTTCAGCAGTTTTTTGCCTGGTTTGAGGTAACAGACAAACACTGCTTTAATGCTTTAATGTATGTAGGAAAAATTCCAAGGTAGAGCAGCATTTCGCCTGGTTTCTCGTTTCTTTCTCTGCTTTCTTTTTTCCTCTCCTGTGCTTGGAGCTGCTCCATCCCCCACGGTCCCTGCTCCTCCTCAGGCTGATTAAGATTCAGATTTAACCCTTGAAGGAACAGCTCCCTAGCATTCAGTTCAATATTCCATAGGGGCTGATGCTGGACAAAAACTGGGGACAGGGGTTCTACCCAGGGAGAAAGTAAAGATGAAAATTGCTGTTTTTAATGGACTAGCAAGCCCATTTAAGCCAAGAGGCTTGGCTATAACAGGAATTAAGTCAGTATGTTAATGAGAAAACAAACCTTTAGACCAGGGTTATGCTGAGTGTTGACAGGGAATAGTGAATCTATTAAAATCAAGGGAGAAGGAATCAAGACCAGGAAAAAAAAGAGAAAAGAAAGGAAAGAAAGAGGCTTGATCTTGAATAATGGGAGGCATGCCTAAGGAACTGGAAAAGTTATAATGGATGTCTGGATGGTGCAAGAAGCAGCCCTTCAAAGAGTGCTAAGGCATTGTAAAAGGCAAATCAGAGGTAGCATTAAATTATTAAAAAGCAGAAAATGCAAGATTAGGATCTTCTCACCTGGACGCATGCATGTCTTCTCAAAAGCAAGTTTGATTTACTTGGCAAATGTGCATCCAATGCACACAGAAAGGCAAACTTCGGAAACATCGCTTAAAACTCTTAAGACAGTTGTCTCCTGACTTACAAAACTCTGTTGCCACCAGAAATCCCCCTCACCCCTCCCTGATGAAAGGAGAAATAGAAAGAAAGAAAAAATCTTGAAAGTCCACTTAGACAAACAATGCTGCTTCAACCCCTCTCTCCCTTGCTTGAGACAGAGGGAGTGGGAATTAGGAAGCCCGCTTTCTGTAATTTAACCCTTAACTCTCCAACTCGGATGATTGCAGTGAATTATACCTGGGACAAGCTATGATGACTACACATCTGCTGACCTAAAGACAGAAGATTTCGTAATTCTTCTGCCAGGGTTGGCAGGCAGAAGCCTAAATCCAAGAAACCTCAGTCATCCCTTAAGTCTAGAGAACTATTACTATGTCAACAAGTTGTTAAAAACAGCACCACTAATTGCATTAATTAACTAGAAAATAGCAACCAGTTCCATGCTGAAGGCTCCTTTTAAAATCAAGTAACACCTGAAAGATTCATTTTAGCACAGAGGGAGCAACTCATTTCAGCCTTCCTTGGCTGTCTTGCTGCCCCTAAGAGTAAGGGGGATCATGGCTTCTGGCAGTCCTCTCCTGCCTCCCTATTCTGCCCGCCTCCACCCGTTTCTCTGCTTGGGAGGGTGCATTTTATAAGAAGAACATGGGTAACCCAAAGAAACAGCCCTCAAGGGATTCTGGCCAGTTCATACTGAGTAGAGGAGAGAAGGTGCCTCTGCCACCCCCCGTGTGTAAAGAGATATAATACAACCACAGAAGGATATTGCGTAACATCTGGAAAAAGGGGGAAATCAGAGATACCCCATTCTGAGAAACAGCCAGCAGCAGGAGCAGTGGAAACTGCCAGAGATAGCGGCAGGAGAGCGGCTGACGAGATGGGGCTATAGATGGGTGAGGCAAAGGGAGGACAGGCAGCAGGGCTCCCCCCTTGATGACAGCAGCAGCTCGCCCCACAAAGCCTCAGCCCCAGCATGAGGGAGCTGCTGACCAAGACGGCGGTGGCAGCAGCAGCCAAGAAGGAGGCTACAGGCAAATACATAAGGAAGTAGAATTGTTGGCAGCCACATTAAGCATTCAGAATAAAGTGCAGCAGCTGGGGGAAAGAATCCATGACCCCATAGTCCAGAAGCTTCAGCGGCAGTGGGCAAAGTTATCCCCTGTTGCCAGAAGAGAGACAGGCAAGTTAGGGGAGGCTACGCAGCAGCAGAATCGGGGGCTAGCTCTGTGTGACAAGGAAGCAAAGCGGCTGGCAGGGGAGGAGAAGCAAGCCAGGGTGGCTAGCCACAGAAAAGGCTGGCAAGGCAGCGCTGGAGATCCAGCTGCAAAGACCCCACCAATGAGCCCTGTGTGGAGGTCTCTGGCCTCCAGGAAGAGGTAGCCAGAACCCAGGAGCTGGTAGGGGAAAGAGGGAGCTGGAGAAATTGCGCTTGAAGAATGACTCTAGCAGAGAAGAGCTGAGAGACCTGCAAAAGACTGTCAGCAAAGGGAAAGGGGAACTGGCTACTGCGAAGGCACTGAAGTAGAGGGAAGCCAAAATGAAGAATGAGCTGCAGGGCATCCTGGAGGTGGCCAAGACCCAGGAAGCAGAGCTGAGAGGATTGGTTCAGCCATGACTCCACTGCAGACCAGTTTGGTTGGGAAACCTGACTGTATTGGCTCTGCAAACCAAAGTGCCTGTGGCTGGCTGTCAGGTGAAGACTAAGGAGAGGTTTTGTCCATCTTTCCACAGACAGAGATGGGCAGGGGCTTGGAGCTGTGACATTCTGGAAGGAGAAGCTGGCAGCAAGAGCATGGAGAACACAGGGAAAGGCAGAGTCTCTGGCCAAGGCAGTCCAGATTGCAAGGGGCCCACCAGTTCCCGATAGAGTGGTGGCTGGTAGAGTCTCTGGCCCAGCTGCAGGAGAAGCTGGCCCAGCTCCAGCAGGCCAAGGAGGTGATAGGGCACCTCTTCGAGCTGGGAGGGGGAGGTGATAGAGCACCTCTCCAGGCTGGATCTGGAAGTGGAGCTGCGGCTGAAGACTCTTTGACCAAGAAGGTGGAGAAGAAGGAGTGGCAGAGCTGAAGGCCATGGGACAGCCAGGAGAAGCAGCCCCAAAAGCCCACACCATATAGGCTCAAACAACAGACCTGCATTTGACCACAAGATCATCAAAGATTGAACCACTGCTCTAGGAATCACCTGGAAATTACATTGCAACTACAAACCTCAGAACTTAGGAAAAGTGGAGGGGATGAATCAGATCCTGAAGACACAGTAGTCCAAATTGTGCCAAGAAACGAGGCTGAAGTGGCCTGATGTTCTTCCCATAGCCCCTTTAGGATAAGGCATAGGATAAGGTGCACACCTCACTGAACCATAGGGTTGTCCTCTTTTAGCCAAAGTATGAAGCAATTTTGGGAGGATTAAGGGGAGACACAAAGGAATTGGGAAACAAAATTCTACAGGAGGAGGTTAGCACATTAGGAAAAGCTATGAGTAAAATAAGGGAGTATATATTAGAATAGTGACTCCCCTTTCTACAGACACAGGCACACCTCCTTCCAACCAGGAGATATGGGTGAAGGATTGGAAAGGGGAGCCTTTTGGTTGTGGGTGGAGGGACCCTATCAGGTAGTATTGACAACTACCACTGTAGTGAAAGTGGCAGGGTTGAAGCCTTGGGCGCATTACACTAGGATAAAAAGGCTCACTCTGACTGGATTGCTGCCCCAATCACAGGGCAACCCTTGAAGCTGAGAATTATCAGAAAACAGTAAGGAAGACTGGGACTAGGCCCTGCTGTGTTCACATATTGGGAAGCTGAACACCCAGCACACAGCCAGATCCCCATCTGGAGAGGAAAAGAAAATTGGGACTAGGTCTTACTGCAGTGCTACAGGACGCACTGTTCTACGTACGGCCAGATCCTGAATGTGGGAGACAATATTGTGGGTCTTGACAGGCATAGGATGGGCAGGAAGCCTGGCCTACATATTTTACCACTTCAGACGGTGGTTCTGTGGGTTTGGAAGATATGTGTATATGGGGATTGTTGGTGCTGAAGAGGATGATGCTGAGCAAGGGAGGCTGGGAAGTGAATTGGTTCCAGATTTTGAGCACCCTGGATGTTAGTAATGGCTGGGTATGTTCTCATGGGCCAAGCTCAGGAGACTATCCCAACTCCAATGTAACATTTGAAATCCCTGAATCTCCACAGGCATGCCCAGGAAAATATCCCAGTGTCGACTTCTTCTTTAGTTGTAGCAATGGTTTCACTGAGTTATATGGGAATAAGGGGGACTGGTCCTCTTTAAATAAGTTCCAGGAAGAAACCAGCTTTCACAATGGTAAATGGATATACGGTCTACCTCCAGGGATGAATTGGCTATGTGGAAACCGGGCAGGGAAAGTACTTCCCCCGGTGTGAAATAGCACCTGTGCCCTTGGGAGTTTGGCCACTGTGGGTATCATCTTTCACCCAGTGCACCAATCAATGCAGGCATGGGATAGACAGTTTGGCTAGGCAAGAATGAAAAGAGCTTATGATGAAAGCTATGGGTATGATCCTGACAACACGTATCTGAGAGGTTGGGAGTCATCATGATTCACATGGCAGGGGTGGCTCTGAATGTAAGACAGATACGTCGCCTGTCAGCCCAGTTAGAAATGTTAGCAAATTCAACAGCAAAAGGGCTTAGTGTTTTGCAACAGGAGGTAGATTCATTGCCCTCTGTTGTAACCCAGTATAAAATAGTTTTAGATTACGGTAGTCTGCAGACATGTGGACGTGATTATCTGGTTCCCTAATTTAGCATGGTTAAAGACATTGTTTGTAGGGTTGTGTTGTGTATTGATAATGGGCATTCTGATTTGCATAACAGTACCTTGCATGTTACAGTGTTTTCAATCTACAATGAATGAAGTAATGGATGGACAGGCTGCTGTATATGCCCTGATGGCGCAGCCAAAATTATTATGCTTGAATAGCTAAAGAATTCAGCATAAAAGGGGGGAAATGTGGTGGGTCAGCCTAGATTACCTCTAGGTGTGAGTGAAAAGCAGTTAATTTTCTCTGCAGTTGAAGTCCCTCTGTGTCTGAAAGGAAAACAAAAGAACTCTGTAAGACAGAATGTTAGGGAGGATGGAATGTGGCTCGCTATGCTTCCTTTACTTTGCAACATTTGTAAGATTATGCTAGAGAATGGTGGGAACCTTTGTATGCATCAGTTTCCTTTCTTGAACATGTGATGACTGTACTGGAAAATGTATAAATCGCTGTGAAAATGAAGAGGCGGGGCTCAGACTTTTGGGAACGATCCCACTGAGACATTGCGCCAGCTACAATAAACGTTTTTCCTTAATCCGTGGGTCTCTATCTCTGTTCTGTAACAAGCTGAGCCTTTTCTTTTTCTTTCTTTCTTTTTTTCTTTTTTTGGTGAAACTGGAAAATTGCTTCTAGTTTTTTGGAGGAAAAAGGTCCTGTACAGATCATATCTAGGTTATCTGACAGATCATATCTTTCCATATTAGCCTGCTTGGATCCTGCAGAAGAAGCTGTACTCTCAGTCTCAACATCTTCCCAGGTACAGTTGGGCGGAACAGGAGAAAGGGCCTTCTTAGTAGCTGCCCCTAGACTTCAGAATTTTCTCTCTAAGCTAGCTAGAATGACCCCCTCCTTGCTGTCTTTCTGTTAGCATGTGAAGACTTTACTTTTTATCCAGACAGGCTTTTAGAATTAAAGGCATTTAACAAAAGGGCTGTTAATTGATGTATTTTTTTTTTAAAAAAAACTCTTTTGTTTAATTTTAAAAATCTTTTTTAAGAATATCTGTTTTTAGTATGGTTAATAGTTTAATCTGGTTTTCATGTTAACTTTTTGTACATTTTTGTAGCGTTCTCCCTTCAGGCAGTCCTGCAGCTGCCACCAAACATGGGGTCTTCCCACCAACTATGGGATTTTCCACTTGGGCAACCCCACCAGTTCCACAACCTGTAAGGATTCTTCTCAGGCAATCCCACCAGTGTGGCTAAATATCACTGTCCCACCAACTGTGAAGAATTCCATGGTGTTTACTGCAATGACCAAGAGGGAAGGTTTTCCCTGATCCCCCACCCCATCACAATATAAGGATTTCCTCCATTCCCACCTGTGTGACACCAACTGTGGGAACTGCCTAAATGTCCTGAAAGTACCTACAATGCCTTATGAAACTCCTATCCTCAATGGACATCACCCCTCTATATTCAATGCTGACCCCACAGACACTTTGTCTGAATCCAAGCTCTTGGATAGATAATGTTTCGAGAGGCCGAAAGTATATAAAAACAAAAATTCTTTATTTATAGAAATTACATATAACACAGCAGATTAATTATTTATTGCATTTAGAACACCGCATACCCTTTTCGCAGTCCTCTCAAGCTAACTCAAACCATCCATGCCAAATGCCCAACCAAAACTCTCTTCTCTCCCTCCAACCCAACTCCAAGAACTCTTGTCTAACTGAACTCCCAACTGTTATTCACCAACTGACATTCACCAACGTCATGCAAATCTCCTCAAACATTCCATCAATCTGCATTTACTCCAACATTCCATTGTTTCCCCTTCTTCCTTTCCTTAAAGGGCCCCTCTTACAAATATACAATCAATCAGTGGAATCCTGTATGACCATTACATACTATTAGCACCATAACTATGATGGTATGTAGTAGATTTTGGCCACCCCCAAACCCAGTTACCACTAAGCAGCCATGGGGCTCAATGGGGGTCCGTTCCCAACTGTCAATTGAGAAGTGTTTGTCTGATGTTCCCACCCCCTTCTATGAGCAATCTCCAGCACAAGACACAGAAAAAGGACCCTTCTTACAAATCCCTCTAATACTATAGATTGCTCACATGAGGGGATGGGAATGTCAGGAAGCCACTTCTCAATTGACAAGAGAATGGACCCCATGAATTCCAGTAGCTGCTTCCCACTAATTGGGGTTGGGGGACTTTCACAGTTCCCATATACCCCATAAACTAGGGGCTTTGTAAGGATCGTGAATACATAGCATTTATGAATGCGTAATTGCAGGTTACGTATTTGTAACTGCCCAACAGGATCCCACCCAGAAAATTAAAACATTTCCAAATACAAATCCATGACATCATGGTTTTAATTGTAATCTTTATAATGTGTAAGCCACCTTGAGTCATGGTCTTGGGGAAAAGATGGGATATAATAAAATTTTTAATAATAATAATACTAACAACAACAACAGTGATGATGCTTTGAGTAGTGAAATTAAATGTCTAGTCATATCCTCTAAAAGGTCCATGAAGATCTCTCTGGCCATTTCTTAGGATGAAATGTATTTTTTTTTCACTGCAGGAGAGTTTACGGGGTCCAGAAAAGTCCAGGGAGGCCTAGGAACCATATTAGGGGTCTTTGCAGTGTGTGTGTAGCTCATGGGCCACAAAATTCAAACCCCTAATCTTGGTCATTTAAGAAGTATAGTTCACATGCTTAGGAAATAGGAATGGTGCTTGTGACAGCCACCTCTAATTTAAAACCAGAGGCTTCACAAGATAGAAGCCCTAAGAGGAAGTTCTTTCAGGAGCCTTTAAACAAGTTATTGCTTCCTAGAATCTTTCACAGCCAGTTTTCTCAACATTGACCGATGATGGAGAATGAGACAAGAGAAAGAAGACATTGAAGGGGGAAAAATGCCTCCCATTGCTACTGCCCTTATTAAGAATAAAGTAAGAGGAGAATGAAAGGGGAGGGCTTGAGGTGATGGAAGGTAGGAGTATAATTCTTCACTAAGTTTCTTCTTGAAGGTAGCAAGGAATAATTTCAGCAATTTTCATTTGGCTGCAAGAAAGTCTTTGAAAACCACATGGTTTTCAAAGGCTATTCCCAATTTGGGACTTCTGCAGAAAATTTGCATGTTGTTGTTTTGTGCAGAAAACAGCATTTTCTGTGCAAGAAACAGTATTTTCTGCATGGAAAATCATATTTCAGTGCAGTAATATTAATAGAATATTAATGGAAGATAATATTTCAATGAAAAAATATTAACTGCAGTAGAAAAAAAGGTGCAATTGGGGATTTGTCCTGTGCAAAATTCGCACATGTTTATTTGCAAAGAAAACAGCATTTGCTGCTCATAAAACAATGTTTTCTGCAAACAATAAATATTTGTGTTGAAATGTTATTTCTCATGCAGAAAGGTCTGTTTCCTGTGAAAGAAAAGTCTGTTTTTTGCACAAAGCAACCGTGTGCAAATTTTGTGTACACTAAATCCCAAAGTGCGAAGATTCTCACCAGTCCAGAATCCTTCTCATCAGTGGTATTCAATGCTAAAAAACCATGTTTTTCAATCATTTTACAAATATTTTTCAAATATTCTTTCCATCCCTACTGGAAAGATCTTGAAGGCAGACACACAGCAGGGATGACACTTCCCAAGTACTCAGTTTGGCTTGGGAAGGACTATTTTAGCACTTGAATCGAACTTTAAAAGAAAATCCAAATGGTTTTGGAAATGTGTCAGTGTGGCTTCTAATGTAGGTGGTTCCATTTTGATCTGACTAAAGTAACTTTTAATATATGAGCAAAGTATAACCCGAGAGTCTTTAAAGTACTAATTTCCTTGCTGATTTCTTCAGTTGTGTTATATGAACACAGCCTCACCAGTTACCTAGCAACCTTAACCGAGTTTCTAAAGAGAAAGTGCTACTATTCACTGAATTGCATCTGTACAAACCACTACAGATTTACTTAGTCCTACAAATACGTTTACTGTAAATAAAAATAAAAGGGTTTAAGAATTATGAGTACTACTGCTGATAACTGCAAAGTCAGCATGTTAAAGAATTTTGGGGGGGAAATCAGTAAGTCAGTCTCTTTTAGTCTCTCAAGTATCCTAAATAATAATAATAATAAAAATCCCCACTGTTATGACAGAATACTAAAAAAATAAAAGAAAAATGCCTTCAACAAAATACTTCAGGGGAACCAGACAAGATAATAGATGCAGTAAAGATCAGGTGTAGACATTAACCTACATAACACGAAAAAAGCCACTTAAATTAAGAAGGCTACAGCTTTGCTTAGCTTTTTAGTCTCAATGGCAAATTATACATCCAGTATCTGTCGTGCTCATTTTACACAGCATGTATTTCTTATAGGATGTAACATTTGCTGGTATGAACTAGATGTGCACTCATCATAAATCTGTTTTTGCCAGATGCATTTATTTTGTCAAAAGAACACTTATTTTGGTATTTAGAAATTTTGAAATTCTAAAACTTTTCAGAGTTGGTGAGTTAACATATCTGATTATTGAGACACATAGTTTGTAGTATCCAAATAATTTAAAAAAAAAACTCCTGTTCCTTACATATATTTCAAGATGTAATCTGAAGTTATGGTTTCCTATACTTGCCAGTTTGAGGCAACATGATGTAGTAGTTTGAGCACTGGACTACAATCCTGGAGACTAGCATTCAATTCCCTGCTTGGACATGGAAACTCATTGGGTGACCTTGGGTATCTCTCTCTCTCTCTCTCTCTCTCCGTCCCCCCTCACACACACACACAGCCCCCAAAAACCCTTTGATAGGTTTGTCTTAGGGTTACCATTAAGTTGGAAATAACATGAAGTCACCATAACAACAACAGTTCTTGCCAGTATGCTCTTCTCCAGATCAAACACAACTGGGATTTTTTCAACTGCAGAGTCACATATACTTCTAGGACCAGTTTCTTTTTCACTGAGTTTTAAAATGCACATTTCTCACCCACTGGGAAATGTTAAATGCAATGCAATGACTCTACTGCCATGCACCTCTCCTTAGAAGCAAGTCCCACTGAATTCAACATCTTCTCAGCATGTTCAGCATGAGTACTCATAATAAAACTATCTGTCTATGCAATGTTCTTTGTATATCTTTTCAGGTAAAGAGAGGGGGGTGTCAACCAAGGTACATGTCTGAATTTAACATAATTATGACCAGTTTAAGGAATGTACCAGAATATGCCAGATGAATAGTTGCTCTTATACTTCTATGGTCTCCAAAATGATTGTATATTGTTATAATTTTAAAAGTAATGGTTTTGATCCTCTTAAGAAGTAAAGTCATTCCTCCACATTTGCTAGGGCACAGGACCCCCATGAAAGTGGAAAACCCACTAATAACTCTGGCCCCTCCCAAACCATGTTTATCATGCACACAAAATAGTATGATCACCATATTCAACCCACCGTGGATTTCTTGGAGGCACCAGGATTTCTTCACAAGGCAGAAGTGGGGGGCTGGTAGGGCTTACTGCCCCCTCTACTGCTGCCCCACACCATTTTTAATAGGGACTTAAAAGCCTCGTTCACAGTTTCTCAGTCTCAAGAGGGCTTGCAGTCCCTATTAAAAATGGCATAGGGAGGCAGCAGAGGTGACAGCAAATAATCCGTGAATAATCAAATCCACAAAAGTGAAACTCACAAATGTGGAGGGCTGACTGTAATGTTACAAGGTAGTGGTCTGTTGTATAAAGCCAGGAAAACACTCGTGTGTTAATTCACACTTCAGACTTCTGTTGGGAAAATTCTGTTTGTGCTAAAATACATATAAAGAAGAAAAAGTATGGAGGTTTATGCAAACAATATTTTTCAAAGGGAAAAAGTATGCTTTGCACTAAATACAGTTTCCTGTGCAAAACGGTTTTCTGCATAGAAGGCACATGTTCTGCACAGACAATTTTTTCCTTTTTTTGTGCAATTTTCCCCCTGAAAAAGAGGTTCTGAAGTGTGGATAAGGGTTGAAAGTTGCACATAAACATTTGCATTATCACACAGAAGAGAAAACACTGCTGAAACTGAAATAAGTACAGATTTACAACCCTATGTAAAATACATTCTCCCGGACACTTCACTGCTGTCCCAACATCCCCCCCAAAAAACAGCACACAAGGCAACAGGAGGTGGTAGAGTATGAGTCCGCACAATCTGGTTTTCATCCTCCACTGTTTAGTGAGGGCATCCGTCCATATCTATAAAGGTAGCTGGACATTACAGTTATATTCCAAAGGGAGTGAAGTTATCCCTTGTTAAGTTACAGTCATAACATAATATAGGTATGAATTATTTGAGAAACAGTTACAAAAAACATATTGCCTATTACTAATCACTTCTCAGCTCTGGAATACACCTATACATATACCACATTTCCCTACATTCAGCAACTGGGGGTTTATTTATGCTTCAAAACAGTGGTTCTATATTGTTAATATCACAATATCTGCTCTCAAAATGATGACAGAGATACTACAGCAGAACCATAGGTAAACACATGTTTATTGAGACAAATTCTAGTTGACTTTGGCCTCCCTATATTGAATGTGTGGGTAAATTCGGGGTTAGAGAAACAGTCTGAATTCCTGTGATTTCCTGCATAGGCTAAGAAAAACCACCATGACCAATGACCAGGATAGGAGGGCTGGGTAGAGTTCATTTCAGATAGAGTGCACCCCACCTCACAAAGAAAAACTTGCTTGTTGCTAGCCCAAAAAAACCAGCCAAGTGTCCTCATTCTGGCAGCAACGATGAAGGATGCAGAGAAGACTCTCTCCTCATCTCTCCTGATCAATCATTTGACTTGAGGGCTGGGGTGCCAGTTTTTCAAAAAAACAAAATTGCCCCCAACAAATAATGGAGGTCCCTTTTTCTCTCAGTGCTCAATTACTTGCCAGAGGACAATAATTTCTGGAGTACCCTCTTTCATCAAATATGGAACTCCCTGGGGAATCAGCTCTTCTTCCTCACTTTTCATGTTTTTCCGTTAAATCAGTAAGATTTACAAACAGCAAGAGTCATTTAGCCTCAGCATGATGCTGAATTGTATGCTCTTTGAAATTTTATAGTGAATATACTAGTCTTTTTCTTTAGGGAAAAAAGCAACTTTTTTTTGCTGTCCATATGGATTACTTTTTTAAAAGTAATCTTGGAAATGTTTAGAGGCAGGCTGGAGATGTGCAGATATTATTCCAGTGGTGTGTCTAGGCTCAACAACAGCTCCTAAGGCACGCACAGAAGTTGTGCCCCCAAGTGCAGGGGGCAGGGGCGGAGGATGGCAGTGGGCAGGTGAGCAGTGGGCAGGCAGGCTGCTGTTGCCACCACCTCCACACCAGGCCAGGAAGGACCTCAGTGGGGGTGGAGGCACCAGTAGGCCAGGCCCGCCAGGAGGGGGGTTCAGGTTTTTTACATCTTCTGGCATTGGCGCCTGGGGCACACTCCTCAGTTGCCCCACCCTAGATACGCTCCTGAGTTATTCACTAGCTAAATTCCCACCATAGGTACATTCTTGGGATCATATTTTTCCACTATTTGCAATGTTTCTGCTGCAGCTCTACAAAGACCCACCTGATTGGAAAAAGTCATACTGAGTGAGTGCAACTTACTTTGGGTCTAAATGCAAGTTACATCTGATGTAGTGAACTGAAGTCCACAAATCCTTATGCAAGAATAAACCAGTTAGTCTCAAAGGTGCTTTTGGATCCCTTAATGCTTTTTTTTTGAAAAAAAATAAAAATAAAATAAAACTGCAACAACTGAGTAGATGAACTTAGGATTGTCCTGTCAATCAGTTAAGATAGAAGATCCACATTGCCTGGATACAAAATCAGAGATAAAATGAAGTAATGCTACTTTATATATTAATTGTCAATTGTGATTTCCTTAGCAAGGTCACTGCTATCTATAGAAAAGCCAGGGATTTCGTCTTTTTGTCCATACAAGCCAGCAGGACTGGCTTTACAGACAATATATCTGCCCCTTCTCATTGGGAACTTTCTATAAAGTAAGTCAAACTTTTTAGTGCTTATCAGTTCCCCTTCTTTACCTTGTTCTTCTGACAACTATGCCAATTTTAAGAAATACTCATTCTCTCCTCTACTGGCACTTAACTGCTATCTCCCCTCATCACTGATGGGTCAGATAGTTTTCAGACCATCCTATTAGCATCAGACCAAATTTTCTTCCAGTCTGACCTGGATTACAATTTCTCCAAAGGAGGAAGCTGCCATTTCAGGTGTCTGACTTCCTGTGACACCTGTGAAGTAAAAAGAAACTTTAAACCACCTTTGCTTTCTGTTCTGGTGCCCCAGAAGCAGAAAAAAAATGAGTCTTTGAAATGTTTAATGTTCTAGAAAATGAGGAAAATATTAATAAACTACACCTCTTAATTCAGTGATTCAAAAATTCCATATAATATCAAGGTAAATTAAACAGAGTTGCTTTATAAATAATTTTCTTTCCACATAGCACTTGGAGCAAAAAGAACATCATTTCAGCTATTGTTATTATTTATTTTATGAGAATGCTTTGAAAACACAAATACAAATACAAATACAAATAGGTTAGTGTTTTCACAAAAAGTTACCTTTTGAGACGTCCATATTTCTACAAAAAGTACAGCCATAAAATATATCCCTTCCAATGCCAGATTTATATAATATCAATCAATATGTAAGAGTAGAAACTCTTTGCTCTGAATGGCTTTATCAAAGAGGTTGTAGAAGTTATTTTTTTAGATTCCAACCCAAATCTGACTATACTGGTGGGGGATATGAAGCATTATTAACCCCAAAAAAGTAACTTCCAATCTTTGCTCTGTTGTGCCAAATTAAAAAAAAAACACCTGTAAAAATACATCTTAGTACTCATATAAGAGTGGTACTATGAAGACTTTTATAATGAAATTGCTCCTAATACATGTCAGCTCAAACATAACTGATCAAACATTGAGACCTAATTCATCTATTTCTTTACTTCTCTTCCACCAGTTTACTTCTATGGGATACTTCTGAGGGCAGAAATAGGTATTCCAAAGAAAATGGTCCCCCAAAATATCCATCTCAGATCAAACCTTTCTTCCCTCACCCAATTTTTGGGAAAAAAACGCATTTCAACATACTCTGAGCCTTCACATTATTACAACACGAGGTCCCTTCCCTACCAATAGACAATGATATATGTTACAGAATACATGCCCTATACACTATACCGTACTGGGAAAGACAAGATGTCATGACAAGAGTAGATATTATTAAACAGTACAAAGGTGGGAGGATATAGCAAAATCAATGCAAAGGTGAGGGGGCATATTCCTTGTAAAATTTAACGCTGAGTAAACCTGCTCACTTTTTTGGAAGCAGGGAAGGACGTCTCTTTTTTCTTTGATGGGCTAATGGAAGCTTTTGTTCCCTAGCCCCGAACAAAGCAAGACTGCAGTCATCTGCATGACTTGTGATTTCCAGATTAAGAATGGATCAATGATTAGAAAGAAGTAGACAGCGAATGGGGTCTAAGTCTTATTTGCTTTAATGGACACCCTGCTAGGCAAGCTCATACAGCAGGTATAATTCAATAGAATTTAAGCTAATAGAATTGGCATAATTCAATAGAACATAATGCTGGGCATGCAAGGTTGTTGAGAGAGTAAAATAAAAACAACACAAAATGCCACATAGGTAGACAGAAATTAATTACAACATTTCGAGGAGAGTTCACCACCAAGACAAACACACCCCAAGAAACAATTATGCATTCTTTCCCTTTTGAGAAATACTTCTACCTTTCTTTTCTTCCCCTGCTGTTTCCCTCGCACTGAATTTTATATATTAAGCTCCTACCCTTTTTGTAATATGTCATGCACCTTTATAGTGTCATGGATGTAAATCTTTGCTTATTTCATCTTTGTATGTAAGGACAAATAATCACAGTAGTTTTATCCCTGTTGTGGGGGAAAAATGCATATTCCTCTACAGTATTCTCCCCATAGTTGACCAGCCCAAAGTGTGGTAGAGGAATTATTCTGTAGAGAAAAATACATTTTTAGTACAAAAAAAATGGGATTTTTGTACAAAAATATGCTCTTGTACAGAAAACATTACTTTCTTCATAAGAAGCTCATTTTATGTACATAAAATAGAGTTGGGGTTTTTCCCCCACAAAATACTATGGACAGAATCCTATGTGGGATTTACAGATCTATAAGCACAGTTGTTATAATGCTATGCAGTGAATCCTGGCCCAAGCCCCTCAGTCCCCACTTACTGGAAAACTGCTCCTGTGCTTAGTGGGGACTTGTTCTTCTGCAGCTCAGGAAGCAGCTGACTGATGGTACTACTCCCTCCTGTGAGCAACCTCTGGTGCAACAGCCAGAAGCAAAACCCCTGTTGCAATTTTCCCTTGCCCTGGAGATCACTCATGCAAGGGGGGACTGGACTGTCAGCCATCTCCTTCCTGATCAACAGGCAAGAAACTCCTATCAATCACAGTGGCTGCTTCCTAGTAAGTGAGGATAGTGGGGTGCATTCATGGTCCCTACAAATCCCCTAAACTAGGGGTTACGTAGGGATCATGAATACATAACAGTCAATATAGGCTACACATTTGTAACTTCCATAGAGGAGTCCAGCCATTTTTTTTTCCCTGCAGAAAAATTCTTATGCAACACTTCAGAACATTCAAATATTAAGAGAAAACAGTAGAAAATTCTCATTGGTCTATTATTCCTGATGGGGTTTCTCAACTATCAGGAAATCTATTTTTTGACTTGGGACTGAATAAGTACTAATACACTTTTCATTCCTAGAGAGTGCTGCTATATGCATATGCACTAGAAAACCTGGTTCTTTCTGAAGACCTGACTTGAGATTGGTAGCCCATAGTAGACATAGCAGACAACATATGGTTTCCGTCGGCTGATATGGTATATACTGCAGCAATTGTATTCACAGAAAAACTAGAGCTACAGTTAAGTAGCATTGGGAAGCCTACACCTTTTTCAAATTCTCTGTCCACAGTTCACTAATATCCATCATGTATTAATCAAGATAAAAGGATTGCTGTCTAAAATCACTATCACACAGGGACTGATGGATTGACACTGGCAGTCAAAACTGAGGAAGGAATATAGATTGGTGGTAGAGCGCACACTTTGCTCACTGAACAAGGTCCAAAGTTCAATCCCTGGCATCTCCAGGTAAGGCTAAGAAAGACTTCTGCAAGTCATCATGAAGACCCACTGCCACTCAGTGTAGGCAATTCTGCTCCAGACAGACCAAGGAGCTGATTCAGTATAACGCCATTTCCTATACTTTCTCCTCCTGGCAACAGCCATCAAAGTATAGGTTTCCAATCAAACTTTCTACAGGATGATTTTGTTAGCACAAGAACTGGCAACTTCAAACATAGTGTGCCTGTGAGAAAACCAGCTGGACAGCCTTTTCCAGGTTCTTCAATCTATAGTAATATTTGCAGCTGTCTGACAACACAGTAGGCCATTAGGCAAAGATGGGAGATGCCTCCTTCTCTTCATTTCTCCTTCCTTTTGCTCGTAGAAAGAGCAAGCAGACCTTTAAACACACATAGGTTTGTGCACGCACATACGCTAGAATTGGCAGGAGTCTCATTTTGTATGGAAATCCCACATTTGAGGATCAAAAAGCCTGCCTCATATCAGGACACTCCATTTGCAATATGAATGAGAAGAATGGGTACCAACTGTGCTTACGACACACAGATCCACCCAGCATAGGATATACAGCAATGGCCTTTAGTTGCATATCCACTGCAGAAGGATCTGTATGCTGTGAATGTGGCTAGCATTCACTTTTCACTATTCTTAGCTTTCCAGGTTGAGGTAAGTAGCACACTCACACCAGTATAATTTAGTATTTTGTGACAGATGCTGGCTTGCTGGTTTGGGCTTCCCACAAGATTAAAGAGACCTTGTGAGAGCCAAGAAATCTCACGAGAGGAGCTCCTCTCACAGGTCCTGAAGTAGGCCAAAAGTTATCTGGTCAGGCTTGAGAAGAAAATCAACTGCCCTATAGCAGTGTTTTGAAAACCTGGCAATGTTAACACACACACTCTTTCCCAATAGCTTCCCTAATCAAAAAGAGTAAAAAAAATATGCATAGATTACAGATTTTCCAATAAATTCACGTTAGGACAACTTACACCTTACTCCTCCAACAAATTCATTTCTGTACACCATGGCCATGTCCTGTATCTCACATGCTAATATTGACCGGGGAGCCATTCAGAGCGAACCACTGAAGCACTAAGCACTAGTTACAGCCAGCTCCAGATCAGTGGAAGACTTTCATACACATAATGTGAAATGTTTCTCCAACCATCAGGTTTTTATCACTATCATAAAAATAAAATGCAGAATGTATTTTTATAACTTTCCTGTACCCATGGGAACAGTAAGGGTATACAGAAAAGTCCCTTTAAATGCAATGTACAACTCTAGTTAAAGAATCTAAGGCTGCAATCCTCAGCATATCCTACTGAATTCTGAGAGATTTACTTCCAAGCAACAGGCTTAAGACTGCACTGTTAGGTTGCAACCTGTTTTTACAAACCTAACCTCCTAGAGAGTAAGTCTCACTGAACTTTATGGAAGTTACTTCTAAGTAAATATGGCCCAAAGTATTGTAAATGTACCATGCATTGAATCTGGCCACACTCAATGAAAACAAGAAACAGTGGGTGATCTCCTTCTCATTCTAGAGTCACCAGTTAAAAAAAAGGAGGTGTAACAGCAACACTAGCAAAATTTCACCCTACCTGGAAATGGCAACATTCGCTGTTCTAGCAGTTTTGTCTCAAATGTCAGAACTGGTCCCTATTTTAAAACAATTTATATTTCTGACACCTTTAAAGTATTTTAAATTAATGATTAATTTTCCTCTGGACTCAGAAAAACTATAACTAGGTGATTTTTATCCTAAAACACAATTGTTTCAGTTACTAATTTAATCAATAAAAGTTTTAAGAACAGATCAGTTGATTAATGTATTGATTAAACATTACAGACTAGATCTTGCCCATCTTGGGTTCATTGAAGGGAAAGACAGTGGCCGTTTCCACATGTGGCAATGGAATCTCCCCGGTCTGGTACTTACCGGACTTCTTGGCTCGATGCTCGGGTCCAGGTTGCTCCGGAGCAGTGTGTGGCCACTGCTCTGCACTGCTCCGGGGATGAAAATGGCAGCTTCCGGTTGGTGGAGGCTCTCCACCAACTGCTCTCCACCAACTGCTGAAGCTCGCCAGCCTAAAGCCTGCCTCTGGCAGATCTGCAGGCTCGCACTGGTGCGAGCCTGGAAATCTGCACCGGACCGTGGGAATTGAGTGGCACAGAGTGGCGCGTGTTGGGAGTGGCAACCTTTACATGCCTAATTAAATGGCTAGTTTGTTTGCTTGTCTATTGTAAGCATAGAGAGAGCCTAGAGAGAACTTCCTGTTTGTTGGTTAACACCTCTTCCTCCAGCATGTACACATTCCTTGTTCCTTAAAAAGGTTCTCTTGCCATTTACTCCTCCCCTTTTTGTCTTTGCCTTTTGACCTGAAAGCATGCTCTGAGACTTCCCAGCAGTGATCACTGGCAGCGAGCATGTGAGTGCTTAATTTTCTTCCTACCTTCCTCAAGAATTGAACCTGTATAGACTATGTACAAGATTTTGTGAGTAAACTCTTTTATATTTTTAACCAAACTGTTTTTGTGTTTATTTTGAGCTAGATTAAGTGTGTTTGGGGTGGTGTTACAGAAGTGGGACTGGTGATCTGCTCAACTTCTGTTTTTGTGCAATTGCTAAAATACTGTGCTGATTGAGAGTCTCATTACCAAAGTCTCTCAATATTCAAATATTTTTTTCAATTTCCCCAACAGCGCACTCCATGCTTTTTAAAAACCTGAAGAAACAGGTTTTTAAAAAGCACGCTGCATGACCACTTTGGGTCGTTCCAGAGCGGACTGAGGTGCGGAACTATGTAAAGTAGTACGACCCAGTCCGCTCCAAGGTGCAGACATCCTCTCTGGAGGACGCTCTGCACTGGTTTTTTAAGCCCATGTGGAAATGGTCAGTGAGTGACATTCAGAATACACAGGCATGCAGTATGTATTCCCACTGTGCCAGATTTAACAGATAGCAACAGCAACAACTATATCCTTTCCCCACTTTCTCTCATATATTTTAGGAAGCAAAATGCAAAATCTGCACAGTCCGTGTCTCAACAAGCTGCAGCATGACAAAGGATGAAATTAAATAAAAGCAAGCAGTTCTGGAACTGTTGATAGCTGGCACATTGTATTTCTTAGTTTTCACATTATTTGGATCAGAACACTCACAGAAGGTGTTGGACATGTGGTTTTGATACAGCATATATATTTTAAATCCTAATCTAGACAATATTGTTAAATTTTAGATATTGCCATTCTTTAACTCATTCTTACCACAATATAGATTAGGCTGTATTCCAAATGGATGAGAAGAACAGATTAAAGATGTCTTTCCCCTCTATCAGCAAGAGGAAACCTTTGGCCATCTATACTAGAGATGGAAAAAAATATTCATTGTTACTTACTTTCTGGCCTAATACCACTGTCCAGTTCCCAATATCTGGGTGCTGGTGTTGGCAAATGCTGTCAGAAAGAAAAAACAACACAAAAGCAAAAAAATCTATGCCTTTTTCTCCCAGAAGCCAAACATTGCAAAATTTTCTGAGTGATTACACTGAAGATATATATATATATGTAAATTTGGCTCAAAAACCCCACAGTTTTCTGCATAGAAAGCTAATTTCCTGCATCAGCAACATTTTGTTGCTGCAGAAAACCCCCATGTATTTCTGTGCTGTGCAATTTCTGTTGATATCTCAGAATATGTGAACACAGGGAGAAATATTTCTATACAGAAATATTCATGTTCTTTTGTAGTGGAAGGGCAATGATGAAAATTATTTGTCCTTGAATGCAGGATAAAATAGTCAAGGGGTTTCATCTCTGACATACAAATATACCAACACACAAGGAACACTGGTTTTAATACATTGGCTTCCTAGCCTGTTTACCCACTTGGGGTGAATGCAATAGCACACAGGTTGCTCACATCACAGTTTATTAAGCAAGGATTCCTGGCTTATCATTATTTATGAATGTGGCCTTTGGTTATTAAATTGTTAATGTTCTCATTGATGGCGAATTGTGTCATCCACCCACAATACTTTAAAAAATGCTATACACTTGTATTTAAATGTAATCATTTGATTGATTAAAAAACAGATATTAAATCAACTAAAAACTTAATTTGTTAGCAGGACTATTATTCTATAAAGGCTACTTCGACTTTTCAAAACCATCCATATAGTTTTTGAGGCTAGAATATTGCTTCTTAAGTATCAGAGGTTGGCAATCCTGAATATAGAATGATAAATCATCCATTGCAACATGCCTAATGAATTACTTGGCAGAGTTATTGCATGCTAGCATTAAATAGAAAATGAGTCTTGATGAAGGGTCTGTCTTTCGGATGTGTGATATTTTCTTGCAGTATTTTACCCTGTAATTTAAATTACTGCAGGTGGTTTCATTTTAATTGAACAATTTTCAAAATAGATTGAAGAAATTCAAATCTGTCCAAATAAAGGGGAATAAAATGAGAAGGCAGTAAATACAGGAGCTGCAAATGTGGTCTTGTATTACTCATTAGCTCCTTGTTGCAACCTACATTAAAGCAGCTGTTATTTTTTGCTAATCATTAAAGTGCACAGATACTGAGATAGTGAAAGGATGACCTTCTACATGTCAGACAAAATTGCTGAAGGCATCTGAAAACTAATGGCCCTATGCTTCAGCATCCAGAAAGAGTAAATAGGTTTATTAGCTTACTCAGCTGGAAAATGTTTGGCAGCTACTGGTCATCGAACAGCAAATTTAATTCACAGCTTCTTTAGGTATAAACATGAATGTGATCTTTTACTCTGTTTTGAAACAAGAATTTTTGTATTCAGTGTGGTGAACAAGGCAACAAGTGCTGAATCTTGGAAGCACAGAAAACATTGTCCGGTCTCCAACATCTGGAGACAGGTTTCCATTTTAAGGAAGGAAGGAAGGAAGGAAGGAAGGAAGGTGCACAGCATTATTTTATATTGTATAAGTTGCCCATCCCGGATGACACAACAGACAACAGAGACCAACGCACACATGCCATTGTATTTACAATCAATACTGTAGTATTATATTTCCTCCTTGCAATTTGGATGGTACAACAGGCAGTTAAGATAGTTTAGCACTTTTGGACAAAAAAATCAATGACTCAAATGAGAGCCTAGAAGTTGTTTGTCGATCATACTTAAAAGTGCAGGAATCAACATTAACATCTGAGGGTGAAATAATTATGAAATATAGCACACTTGAAGCATGCTTCATGGAACTTTAGAGCTGGGATCACATTTCTTTATGTTTTAAATACTTAGCTAAGTACTTGTCATTACTTTCCATTAAAAATCAGCATTGACTCTCAGACATTTGAATAAATTAGCTTCCAGTATAGAGAGCAAGACATGTAGTTAAGAGCCATTTGAGGGAAAACATAAGGTGGGTATACATAAAAGAAGCTACTTCTCCTCTTCTTTTATGAAGTTTATAGAATCACGAGTTTGGAAGCCAGATCCCCCTTTGCACACTAATTTCTTCTTTTCAGTGTCACTCAATATCAAACAAGTATCAATATCCAACATCATGTTGTGGTGTGAGTGTTAGATTAAAACTCAGAGAGATCATGGTTCAAATCCCTCTCAGGGCATGGACAACTTGGACAAGTCACAATCTCTCAGCCTCAGAAAAAGGAAATTGTGAACTTCCTCTGAATAAATCTTGTCAAGGAAATTCCATGTTTGATTTCCTTTAGCGATGTCACAAGTCAGAAATGACTGAGAGGCAACTGTTTAACACTACATTTATACAGAAACATGTCTAATAATCCCACAGATAAATACCAGATAAATACACAGACTATTCAGGGAATTTCCCATGGAGGTGCTATACCAAATCTGAACTGACAAACTCCAGGATTCTTGACAAGGCACATTCTAAATACATAAACAGGACAAAATACAGCTAAAAACACATACATACATATATCGACAGTATCCTTAAACCATACACCATCAACACTCCTAACTAGGGATGGGCCAATTGAATTCTCGAATCCTTGACGAGTATTCGAGATTCATGAATCCAAATTCCTGTGCCAAAATAGGCAAACTGAATCTTTCAAATTCACCAACCAAATAGTTTGTTGGAGACCAGGATGCCTGAAAACCTGGGAGACCAGATACACAAAAGGAGATGGTAAATAGGTGAGTTTCTCCCTTGGAGTAATAATGGCCTTTGCTAACAATTTCATAAATTACAACTGGTGTTGTATTCTAATATATTTAATATTTAACATTTAATATTTAATTTAATATTTAAGTTCATTTACTATTTAAGTTCAGCATTATTTTCTGTGCTGAAAATCAATGACATGTATAAATGCTGGGGTCAGTGGGTCTGATGCCTATCAGAAGTAGTGGGGGAGAGGGCAAGATCACACAATCTCATCCAGTGATTGCCACCTGTAGGCCAGTGGACCTCCTTCCTTAAGACCAGTGCCTGGTTGTAAACCTATAGATAGAATAGGATAAGGAGTGAAATGTCTCTCATGGTTTCTCAGGAGTCAAATGACAAACCAGATGTAGCAGAAAGGAAAAATTGTTATTAAAACTTGGAGCCTCCATGGCCCATCAAAGGCCTGATTGGCTGGAAGGTACAGTCTTCTTTAGATTTCAAGGACAGCTGAAAGGTTCCTTTGCATAGTTCCCTTGCTCAGTTCTTTCTGGGGTTTGTACTTTTACAAGGTGTCACAGCCTTTTCTCCCAAAGTGTGCTGGTGCATCATCAAACTACAAACCCCAGGATGCCACAAGGAGCTGGGCAAAGAAAATCCAGTTTTGACCTGGATTGTCTCTGTACTGTAGTATGTGGCCCTGTTTACACAGGCAGGAAAATGTGAGATTAATCCACATTTTTCTGCCTGTGTAGAAAGGGCCTTCATGTCATTTTCAATCTGGGAAGATCTTGAGGCAAAACTATGATAATTGTCTTGGTCAAATTTCTTCAGAGGGAGGTTTACCTTTGCCTAGGCTTTTGTTAAGGCTGAGAGAGTGTGTCTTGCCCAAGATTATCCTTCTTTCCCTTGCTTTTTAGACCCTTTTTTAAAAAAGGATTTGAAAGATTAGAGATTTGTGAGATTCGTGGATTCCTAGAACCTGCCAGGGATTTGGATCTGGAAAATTCTGGATTCGTCCCATCCCTACTCTTAACTATGTGAAGGACACTACCGACTTCCTGCAGAAATTACAGTTCACCCTCAAACTTCCAGGAAACACCGTTTTAGCCACTATGGATGTGGAATCTCTATATTCCGATGTCCCACACACAGATAGATAACAAGCTGTGAGGAACATCATTCCAGATGAGACCACAGCAGACCTAGCCACCAGTATGCCTCTTTGTTCTCACACACAACTACTTCACTCCTGGCAATAACTTGTACCTTGAAATTGACAACACTGCCACGGGCACATACATGGCACCACAATATGCCAATTTCTTCATAGCTGACCTGAAAGAATGCTTCCTTAACTTCTGCACCTAGAAACCTCTCTGCTATTTGAGACACAATAATGATACATTCATAATTTGGACTCATGGAGAGGATTTACTCAAAATGTTCCACCAGAATTTCAACAACTTCCACCCTACCATAAATCTCAATCTGGAATTATCCATAGAACAATTTCATTTTCTGGACACCATGGTACTGCTACACAACAGACATCTAAGCATATATCACAAATCTACCGACAACCACACATACTGACATGCCTCTGCTTTCCACCCTGAACATACTATCAAGTCCATAGTCTACAGACAAATCCTCTGATCTGAACAGACTCATAAAACAAGGATACCAAGCCCACAGAAGTGCAACAAGCATTCCTCAAGCTACAGCACTCACTATATGCAGTTAAAAAAATCAACAAGGCAAGACTTGTACCCAGGACTAAGATACCGTATATAGATGAGTCTAAAGGCAGGAAACGACAGAATCACACTAGTGGTCATATGCAGCTCCCAACTGACACCACTCCAATGTATCATCAATGAAATTCTATTCTGGAGAATAATGCTGCCCTCTCAAGGACTCTTCATGGCAGGCTTTTACTTGCCTACAGACAGTCTCTGACTTTCAAATACTTACCTACAGGAGGACAAACAATGTGGATAGGGAAAGGAATAAAATATTCCTGCCACAAACCCAGATGCCAACTCTGCCCACACATCTACTTGGAAGATGTCATCACAGGACCTAATCATACTACCCACAATATAAGAGGTGTTTTACTTGCTCATTCACTAATGTGATGTATACCATCCTCTGTCAACAAAGTCCTTTGGGACTCTATATTGGGCAAACAGGCCAGTCTCTGCACCAAAGAATAAATGGACATAAATCAGAGGTTAGGAATGGGAAAACACATAAACCAGCTGTAGAACACTTCTATCTTCCTGTGTATTTTATTGTGGACCTCAGAACAGCAGTCATTGAAAAAAAAAAAACTATAAGAGAAGACTGGAAAGTGAGACAGCAGAATTAAAATATATCCAAAAACTCCAGTCCTTTGACGCTGGGTTGAACAGAGCCAATGGTTTCCTGGCACAGTACACATGCTATAACACTAGTTAACATCCCAGCCTCTCTTGGCCACTTTATCACAACTCGTTTATGGCTTCCAGCAACATCATACTAGATTTTAATAACTTCCTCTACCTTTCTTATGGTTATCTACTCATCTTTGCTTAGGCAACATCTTCCCTCCTGTCTTTGTTCCCCAACAAACATTGTTAAAACTGATCCTTTCACCTTATCACCATACCCACAAGTTTTGCATTTCTAATGCTATTCATACATACCATTTGCTCATTCATAGCTATAAAGGTCTTTTCCTAGGCAGTTCATTCCATGTATCTGATGAAGTAGACTTAAGTCTACGAAAGTTTATACTAACCACTTCTTTCTCTCAGTTAGTCTCAAAGGTGATACTAGATCCCTTTATTTTATAATTGTAATATAATAAAAGATAACGGCACCGCTTGTGTGGTATAAAACTGTAAAACAGGTGCAATTACTTTCATAAAGTTTCTAATTTCATTATCCAGATGTATTTTGTAGTTTGGTATATGAAGAAATCTTGTTGTTGTTCTGGCCAGGAATGCATCTTGGCAAGGCTAAAGGATGGCTTGAGGATTCTCCACTCCATATGGAAGACCTCAGCTCCAGTGTAAGACTGAGATGCCAGATGTTATTCTCACTAGGGCTTTCATAATTTGTATATATATAAAAAATAATCTGTGTAAGATTTCTTTTTGTGTGCAAACCTGAAGCAAATACACTCACACAGACATTCTGGTGAGAATTTTTTTTAAGTTTGGCCATATATCTGTGAGGATAAATTTTTAACAAAAGGTTTATATTGCTCTTTCTGCTAAAGGGCCATTACTTGTAGCATTTTGTTTTTAAAAAAAAGTAATTAGAAGTAACTACTGTAGTTCCTTTCAAAGCTGAGAAAACAGTTAATTATTTAAAACAGTAACGACATTCACTCAGTTATGAAAATAACTAACTACTAGAGGTTTGGGACTACAGTTATAACCAATAACTTTTAAAAGTAAATTTCCAAAGTGATAGCTAGGGCTAACGGGTGTATCACAGTAAGCTTCTAGAGCAAAATTTTAGGTAAGAAGAATACTTGCATCCTCAGTGGGAAAAAAAAGTGTATCTTGACTCTCAAGGCATCCTATTGAGAATATTAAGGACAAGATTCTTCACGTTTTAGGTTTTTGCCTAGGAAAATTCATTTCAGTTCAAAGGTACCACTCTTGTGCATAGGAATCAATGTTTTCTACATAAAAACATTGCTTTTTGTGCTGGAAATATGCTTTCCACTTTCCCCTCAAAATCCATGTGTACCAGTTGTAATTGTGTGAAAAGGAATCTTCCTAAACTAAGCCCTGAAGTATAAATAGTATTCAAACATTTTTGCCTCAACCTTTGTATTCTTGAGGAAACAGGAGAATAATTGCATGTGGGAATGAAACAAGCAAACAATGGCATCTCTAATTATTGGATAACTCAAGTGACTAAGGACAGGGTTGTAAAATATTGCTCTAGTCACACAGGAACATTTTTCTATGAGGTCTCCTATATGGTAGATGTATCATTTAAAAGGCAAACTTTATGGAGTAAGGACTGAATTAATCGTTCTTTCCCACAGATTGGGCTGGAAGCTGACTTCTTGCTCAGTTTCCATGAGCCTTGCTAGATCAGCTCAAACCTTCACCTGTGACAGAATCCTCCATTACACAGTAGGCAATCAGATGCTTTTCTGGACAGTCCATGGCCATGAATCTGGCACAGTCTGCGGGGAAAAAGGTTACATTTTTCAGATCTTCATTCTTGTATTTCCCTTCCAGTTGTAACCTGGCCAAGTGAAGCATGGCTTGGTAACTGGAGAAGAATATGCTCCTAAAATGATCTTAACATATTCAAATAACCAAAAATAAATCAGGCTGTTGTAAGAAAAAGACCCACCCCAAAAAATTGTTTCCATAATACAACTTGAGAACAACTACAATTAGCTTTCATTGGTATTATTGTTTAATCCAATTGAGCTTAGTGGTTATGCAGGGGTCACTTTGTGAGGAAAGTGTGATGTTATCACTTTGTGGTGATAACATCAAAAGAATTGCTCAAACCATAGTGGATGTGGATGACCAAAATGAAATTTTGCTTAAGAGCAGGTAGAGTTGAAGAGATGCTCTAAATTGCATAAAATCTCTAAGATTCAAATGCTTCTTCACTTTACATCTTTTTCTGAATATGCCGGAGGTATATGCTGGCCTAAATTAGTTCAGTACAGATGGCGGAACAAGACTGAAGAAGTACAACACGCTAACAGTATTTAATATTTTCAATGAACTGCATAATTTATTCACTGCCCTCATTCTTTCTATTGCTCAATCCAAATTGGCATCTGATATTACATGGTCTTCTAAACCCAGGGGTGAGGTAGGGAGGAGTAACCTCCAAGAATTGGAAATGTGACCTTGGCTCCTGGGATCTCCTGGAACATCAGTGGGCTGTATGTTTATTCACAGCATCATTTCCACACACATAAGTCACACATAAAAATATGTTTTTGGCCCTTTTCATGGAATATGATAGATTATTTGGCCTGATTCCCCCTCCTCCCCAAAACTATTCTACATCTGAGGCCATTTTTTTTTCAAAAGTGGAAGTTCCATTCACTTCTGGTATTGAACTCTTCCCCCACCCAGCCTAAAACAGGTCCATTGCCCTGTCCAATGGCTCCAAAATGGTGAGCAGTGCTCTCTAGAGCCTTCTGGGGGGGGGAGTGGTTGACCATTTTTAGACCAAACAATATTTTGGAAAGAGAGGCAGCGGTTCAGGGGCCACAGAAAGAGACTTGGAAACTAAGTTGAAGCCCTTGGAATCCTCTGTCAGAGGTTTTACCAAACTACAACCCCCATGAATCTTTGGGATGCAACCATGATAGTTAAAGTGGAATTATAACACTATAATTGTGTAGTGTGAAAGGGCCCCAGGTCTCCTTTAGCTCAAGTTCTCACTAAAAATATCAACAAAAATTGAAAATTTAACAAAATCTTCTGACCAAATTTTTGCTTTCTGTGTTTAACAACTAATATTGGCTATATTTACAACCTCCAAAGACCTCAAAGTTCCACCTTCTCCATTTCATCCTCACAACAACCTTGGAAAGAAGGCTAGGCTGATCCTGCCTCAAAGTCACCCAATAAATTTCATGAATCAGTCTATTTCTGGTCTATGTCAGTTATATATGTATTTAATTATAAATTTGTTCACATGTTTAAGATTTAAACACATGTATGCCAAGATTGGTTGATTTTCAATAACATCACATTTTTGTCAGCAAGCCTCAAGTTGAGAACGTCATTAGAAAAGAAGAATGAAGAGTCCAAAACATAAGTGCATATTAGTCTCAGAACAGGACTGTTCCCAGCTTGCCTACTGCCTGAGGTGGAAGCAAAACCCCACCCCCATGGCATAAATAACACTATTTCCACATATACATAAGGAAGAGATGCAAAGGCAATGCTGGGCCTCCAGAAAAGGGGCAGAAAAATGGCGGGACTAGGCTCATTGCTGACCCATCAGTCAGCCACCTCTTCAATCAACCATCCTACCCACTCACGCAGAAAGGAGGAAGATGGGAACGACAATGGTGCAGTGGTACGCTTTCCCCAAGAAAGCAAAGCCACACAGTTAATAACAACCAAAGACTGCATGGTCCTCACTGTCACCAACAGCTGTTTCTACATTAAGTAGCTGTTTCTTGAGAGGCTGTAGAAGTAACATGAGTGGTTTGGCAAACAGTCTATGCTGTGGCTCAGAGCCAGATCCCAAGAGACAGAGGTGAATCCTGGCAGCAGCAGGGATGTGTGGTCTTTGGCTGACAGTGCCTGAGGGCCTTCACATTCCAGCACCTTCCTTCTCAAAGGACAGACAAATAGAGAGGTGTGACTGGGCAGCTACCAGTAGGTACAGGGACTTTCAGTTGTTACCTCTCCTTATTAACTCTTGGTGTAGCTCTGCAGTGGATTTCTAGCCCTCAAATGGATTAATTCTGGTTCTGGAGAGCAGCATGGATCAGCAGCACCTCTCCAGAGTGGGATGGGCCTGACAGGGCCAGGTGGGTGCTCCATTTGTCATCCCCAGAGGCCAGAAGCAATGTCCTCACTGAGGCTAATGACAGAACTTGCCCTTGTGAAAATAGGTAAGGTCAGTCAAGGCAGTATCTGAGATTCAAAGATCAGCACAGCTAATTCTATGAAACTATATGATGTTTATTTGTGTATCTTGAATAGAAACCTCCACTTTTTAAAACCACATAATAGATAGCTTTGGGCTGTACTGCTTTTTTTAAAATTTTGACAAATTTACATAACTTAACAATATAGATTATTCAAACTGGTATTAAAATATTGTTATGCTGTTGTAATATTGAACAATATTGAAATAATGATCCTGTAATGAAACTAGAGTAACTCTTACTCCTCTGTCATTCTGAACCTATATGGATCTACACAACAACTCACTTTCTGGACATCACTATGCAACTATGTGATGGGCAGATAAGCACCAATTTATTTTGGAAAACTATCAGCCACTACATATACTTCTGTGCTTCCAGTTCTACAAAAGATCATGCCACAAAATCCATTAGTCTAAAGCCAAGCCCTATAATACAACTCTGTCAGCTCACACTAATCAGAGAGACTCACAAATAAAAGGATTTGCTGTACTTAAGTGAAGCATAATGAAAGGGCCCAACCAGTATGGCCAGGCTTGTACCAAGGAATCATTCAAAACAGAATTGACCAAATACAGACATTGTTAGCAATAGTTTCCAACTATAACCCCTCAAAATTAACATGATTCAGCTTATTCCAAAAGCTTCCTTCTCACAGGCACTGATTGGGCAATAGGTCTGTACTTGCTTACAGATAGTCCCCATACCTAAAACAACTACTCACTCACAACAACAGTCCATAAGGATACAAATGCAAAGACCAGACCCCGAAACAAATCCAGATGTCAACTCTGTTATTGTCAGTGGCCCCTGGTGACTTCCATGTCAGTGGAATGGTGAATCTTCTCTAGGTTTAGTCCAAAATTGAAAGTGACTTTCCAAAACGATGAGGCCCAACTCGCAATAAGGTTCAGTACCTTGGACAGTTTCTCTGAAATTCAGGTAGAACCCTGGATGGATTCATCATTTCATTGACAGGGAAGCCACCAGGTCTCACTGTATCTACTCTGATAAGACTATGACAGAACTTCATAAAGTTACACAGAACATTAGAGGTGCATTCAACTTGCTCATCTTCCAGCATCATCGATGTCATTTTCAATGACATCTACATAGGAACACAGATTGGTGAAGATAGAAAAGAGTCAGTGGACATAAAGCTGACTTAATCGTGGCAATGTTTAAAAAAAAAAGTCAAAGAACATATCTTTCTCCTAGGACACTCTGTGATAGACCTAAAAGTAGCAATGATGGAGGGAAAAAAATCAGAGGGATATTGGAATGAAAGGCACTGAATTACAATTAACTGAAAGTTTAGATTCTATCTGCTGCAACTTGATATTGTTTCTATTACATTAGATGAATTAGTTGGCTCAGCCTAGTGCCAGGATGTTTATGTTACCATCAGTAGCTTTGTAAATCACTACTGTTAATATAATTGTCATTGTCACCTCTTTCTGTACTTAGTTTCCTTCTAGTCTCACTATCTGGGACAGCTTATAACAATTTTCCAATCATGTATTTATACACGTGAAAGTCCAGATAATAATTTGTGTATCTCGTACAAATGGTTACAAGTATTAGTTCCAACTAGAATAGATGTTACTTATGAGCAAAAAGTCTCACTCATTTCATTTGCCAACAACCTTGCTGATTTGCCCCTGGAAAACTGTTTTTGGAACTCTTTATTACTGGTCTCTCCTTGGCAAACAATAGCTTCAAAAAGACAAATTATTCTAAGTCCAGTGTGTGTGTGTGTGATAAACCAAAGGGCTAAAAGCTCCTTATTAACTCCTGTGATCCTACAGTGGTTATTTATATTTTTGTAAAAGCCTGCATGCTACTGCATTTAGATCACATGCAATTTGGCCATCAGGAGCATATAAGAGAGAAAAAGATTATTTCTGTGTATGTGAGAGAAAGATACCTTTCTCTTTATCAAGGGATTGCTCCATTAGTTTCTCATAAATACATAAATAAAATTTTGTGACACCTTTTAGAGGAAGAGATTTAGGCCACAACTCCTATTGTTTGCATCATCAAGGAAACATAGGTTAAATTTTGTTTTTTCCATTTTTAAACCTTTTTTCTCCTTTTTTCTTTGTTCTTTCTTTCTTCCCACCTGCCCTTTCTGGAGCCAAAGACCATATTACCCATCCTGTCCTCCTGTTCTCTCCTTCTGGAAAAGTTGACAGTTATCCATTAAATTACCATTTACTCTATTCCCTCAATTAAAAAAAAAAGAAAAGAAAAACTCTGATTTGTCTTAATTGCATCCCATGGATATGTTATGAAAGTATTTTACTCCCTGTTAAGTATTTAACTATCTCATTCACATATGTTTGACTTCCTGTGTTTTGATTAAAAATGTTAGTTATTGTTATTATTTTAGAAAATATTTATGCCTTGCCCTGTAACTGAAGATTTTAAGGTGGCTTACAGTAAAATCAATTTAAAACAGCAAATAATAACAGAAATTTTTAAAAAGTAAACATATCATTAAATTATCTATCAATTTATTAAATTGTTTATCAATTAAAAACCAGAAATTTTAAAGCTGGTTAAAACAATTTAAAATAGTGCAATCATTGCACATGCGTAGCCTGTATAAAATCAATTAGTCATGAAGGTCTTAATAGAAAAAATTTTTTTTGGTTTGTCACCAAAATCATACCAGTGTTGGCACAAATAAGGTGTCCGAAGGGAGGGCATTCCACAACCGAGGTACCACGGGAGACAAGATCCTCTCCCATGTCCTCCCACAATGTCTTTAACCTGCTAGTGGGACATACAGAAGGGCCTCTCCAATAGATCTCAGTTCTTAACATAGGCATACAGAGATGTGCTCTCTCAAGTATCAAACACCAGAAGTATACTGACAGCCACTGCAGTTCCTTCAGAATATGGTTTCTGAATATATAGTAATACTAACATATATACCTGGTGTTCCCCAGGATTTTATTTTCTCATAGGTAATACTTGTTAGAAAGATTTGAGATCCCATGTCTCTAATTCCACAAGCTGTCTTGTCCAGTACTGGTAACTTTTCCCCATATTCCCCAATCCAATCTGTATTCAGAGTTATTAACATACAGTGGTTGGGTTCTTGAGGAAATACACTGCCCTCCTCCTTGTTACTAGGCCTCATCCCCATAGCAACCTGCCTATTTAAGACAGACACAGTTGACTGAGGCCCAAGAGCTCTCTGGCTGAGAATTGTAAAGGCCCCTCCCTTTGACTTTTATATATCAGATGTCTTCCAGAAGAATAAAGTCAGGATTACCTTTCTTCACTAATCCCTCCTCCCACATTTGTGTTCTCAAGGGGCCCATTCCTTGCATTCTTCCATATTGTCTGCAGGCATGTTTCGAGACATATGCCCTGAGCAAAAAGGATAACGAAAGTTTAACAGCATCTTGGTAGAGCATGTAGACACTCTCTGTTTTGATCTGCAGAGGGGAGATGTTGCTATGAAAACCAGTGCATCACTTCAAAAAGTCATACTAAGCCATGTTTAAATTCCTTCTTTTGTGTATCATACATTGCATCTCTGTGTTCTTGCTTGGGCCAAAAGCCAATAACAGTCTCTTACTAATGTGTTGGTTTTGTTGTGTCTTCCAATAAACTCCAGCTCACAATGACCATATCACAGGGTTTTCTTGACACCATTTATTCCAAGGACGTCACAGCCTACCTCTCTGGCTGACAAAATGTAACTTGCCCAAAAATATCCAGTGAATTTCCATGGCAGAACAGGGATTTTAACCCTGGTCTTCTGAAGTCCTAATCCAGCATTCAAACCATTACACCATACCAGGCCATTTTTTTTTTAGTTCCTCCACCACACACTCAAAATCACTGTTACAGTAGTGCAGATAGAAATTGCTGTTTGTGCATACTGAAACTGGAGGCTTTGAAAAATATGCCAGGAAAGATCCAGCTTTTTTTGCCAATAACGAACTGAATTTATTTCAGTGAAATGTAATGAAATGCATAAAATGTGGATCATCTGAGACTAACCTAGAAAGAAACATATGGGTCTGATTATTGTCTATAAGAACTATCATTATACAGCAAGGAGATAACTGTATTTGGCTGGTGTGATATCATCAGCTACAGATGTCTGAGATATCCCTCTCTTTTTAATTGGTATTGACAAATTTCAAATGGTATATAAATATAGAAGATGAGACTGAATCAAGACTATATGAATCAAATGTTAATGGAGTCTAAGCACCAGATATTACCTTTATAGTTCTTATCCCCCCACTTCCTTTTCAAATCAATTGCAAACAATGTTCTATCAACCAAAAGAAACTGTGATCATTGTTTTTGGAACATATGTCCCCCAATTTTCTAACAAGAAAGCTAATGTTTTAAAGATGTTCATAATCTGTCTTGAAAGATGCCTGGTATTATGCCAGGCCAATGCACACAGATTCAATAATTAGAAAACCAACCAACCAACAATAACACTCATTGTTTAAGCCTACAGTTAACCCAAGCTCTATGAAGCCATATTACTCTAGGTATAATCCCTTAAACAGATGTGCCCTTGATCAGGAGTTATGGTGTGCAACATCCCAAATTGTGCTTGCTTACAATTTACGCTCCATGTACTCATACTTTGCTTGGGGCATTCAAGTCCAAATCCAGCTTTGGGAGGCTGGGGTACTTGTGGACCAGCATAGATTTCTCTCTTGCCTCATGAACCATTTGAGTCTTAGACCATTTCCACACTACACTGTTATAGTGATATTACTCCACTGTCAATATCCTATGGAATCCTGGGGTTTGCAGTTTAGAGGGGCGCATTTAGAATTCTCAGCCAGATAGTTCTTTGGCCTCAGTAAGCCACAAACCCCAGAATTCCACAGGTTGTTGAAGGTAAACTAGTAGCACTATAACAGTGTAGTGCAGAAATGACATTAGTTTATTGCCTCCAATGTATTGGTCCATGCCTCCTTGTTGCTTATATTAGTAAGCATTTAAAATACTATAAAACATAATTATTTTATTACAGTTTTTAAAGCAACAGAATTAGCAAAAAACCTGCAAATTGGAATAAAGATTTCTTTGGAGTTTTATTTTAATAAAACAGCAATTAGGCTACAAGGATATCTATACTCAAATATACATATAGGGCAGGAATAGGTACCTTTTGGGGCTTTGGGGACTATAAGGACTCCAAGGTTGTACTCCATCACTTTAGTGCCAAAAACAAATGAAGCAACATTTCATGAGAGGAACAGTAACTATACACAACAAAAGCATGCCTTTGTCACTTTCCTTATGCAAAAGTCAATAATTTTCTAAAGCAGATTCAATGACCAGCCCTGAAACAGAGATTTTGGGGGTCTTTGTTGTCTGATTTATGGTGACGCTAAGAAGATCCTATCATGGGATTTTCTTGGCAAGCCTCCTACAGAGGAATTTTGCCATTGCCTTCCTCTAGAAGTGAGAGATAGTGTGACCCATTCAAAGTTTTCCATGGCTGAGTGTGGATTGGAACCTTAAGCTCCCAGAGTCCTACTCCAGCACTCAAACCAATATAGCATACTGGTCTATTTCTTTTAAAACTTTCTCATGAATTGTGTTAATAAAAAGCCAATACTTAAATTAAGAAACCAGGTTACAAATATGCAATCTTAGCCTCCTATTTAGACAAATCTGTGTTTCTAAAACCTGTATGCTATTTTAGAAACATTCCTTCTTGTGCCTTGCCATTTCCGCAATATCTTAGATGCAGTGAAATGAAAGATTCAAAAGACTAGAACTGTTACCTTTTGCAGACTCTTTATGGCTCAAAATGTATATATGCAGGCTGTCATATCTAACCAACCTCATAAAAAACAGCTTGCATGTGAATCACTCTTTGGAACAGAAAAGACTCACCAGATTTCCATAAGGAATGGATAGTTTTTGTTTTGTTTTTATTATAACTATAACCATGAATTTGTTTAAAAGTTTTTAGTGCAACACATCACTGCACACCCAGCTTATAGCATAATTTTGCTGCTAAAAATGGAACATGTTCATTAAAAAAAAAAAAAGGTCTTCAGGTTTTAGCAACTTCTGATGTGAAACGGAAAAAAATTGTTGATGTTTTAACAATTGCAGGAAAATGAAAATATATTGGTATGTGTGTGTTTAGAAATTTCCCATCATCTACATTCACAAATCACTGACAAATAATATTCTCTAATAGGATACTTCATCACATAACAGTGGAGTTCATAATGCAGTATTCATTTTGCCTCAATGAGAATGCTGTTATATTTTAAAGAATGCATTGCTTCTGCTCATTTCCACTGAAATTACACAACCTAATCTGCAATTCTGACTGCTCATTTAAGAAGCATGATATAAACACTGGACTAAAGAAGACAATGCAGTCTCTCTGAAACGTGATTGTGTTTGGGGGGAGAGAGCAGTTTCCACAAAAGCTGTATCTAATCTATTTCCTCTTAGTAGCTGACTCTAGAGTCTGATACTTTCCTTCTTGGGGAGAGTTACTTTTTGGACTACAACTCTTAGAATTCTCCAGCCACTGCAAAATTTACAGTGATTTGCAATCTTACATTTTCATCCCCTCTGGTCCTCTGTTTCTATCCCCCACCCATTAGAATCCATGTGCATGTTGACCTCTGCTTGTAGTGGACAGACACTTTTCAACACCATACATGCTTTAGTCTGCCCTGCCTACTTTCTAGCCCATGTGGGCAACAGGCAGGAGAATGGAAGAGCAAACAGTCCCCTCTGCTCTGTTCACCTGCCCGTTGCCTACATGCCACGACTACCCCCCCACTCCATTTGCCTGCTTATTGCCCACACATTCCACCTACTTTCTGCTTGCGTGGGCAACAGGCAAGTGAATGGAAGCGAAAACACTTACCTCCACTCTGTTTACCTACCTGTCACCTGCATGCCCCACCTACTTTCTGCCCATATGGGCGAGAGGCAAGAAAATGGAAGGGAAAATGCACACACACACACCTCTGTTCACTTGTGCGTCCCTCCCACTTTCTGCCCACATGGGCAACAAACAAGAAAATGGAAGGGAAAACACTTCCCACTCTGTTCACCTGCCGGTTGCCTGCATGCCCCGCCTGCTTTCTGCCCATATGGGCAACAGGCAGGAGAATGGAGGAGAAAAGGCTTGCATGCACATGAATCTATCTCCCTCCAATTCCATTGCCTTTTGCTAGGGCACAGAGAAGGACGGCAGTGCACCTGACCAGAAGGCCTGGGAATGGGAAGGGGAGAATGGGGGAGACAAGTGGGCACTTTGCGAATAGTCAAATTCATGAAGGTCAAACCCACAACTGTGGAGGGAGAACTATACCTATCAAACGAACATTTTCTGCACATATTCTGTGAACCGGGCTGGAGCCCATGAAATCTTACGCCAAATAAAATCTGTTAGTCTTTAAGGTGACATGGGACTCTGTCATTTTTGTGTCACAGCTGATCCCGCCACTGACTAAATGTTATAGAACCATAAACAAACAAATGAAAAAACAAACAAACAAAAATTACAAAATCACACAATAGGATTTTTCTACTTCCCTCTTCCCAGATTATTGGGCTATACTCAATGTAGTGAATGGGGTGAGCTGTGATGCAAGGGGAGTGGTGGTCCCCAAAATATGGACAGAAAGATGGTTCATAAGTTGAACTGAGGAAGACAGAAACTTGATTCAACCGTTATAAATAACTACCATTAAAGAGGTTTAAATACCCTGAAAGCACCAGATCCTATCTAAACTTGGAGCAGGCCTGGTTAGTATGTGGATGGGTGACCATCAAGGAATACCAGGTGCTAAAGGCTATATTCCAGACAGGCAATGGCAAACCACCTCTGAAAATTCCTTGCCTAAGAATAACCTATGAAAGTCACTAAAGTCAGCAGGTGACCGGAAGGCAGATATGCATACATATACATATACAAAATATTTCATCACTTTCAATAATGAAAAATCTTTATACTCATCAACAGTGCATCTTTAAGGACTAGCTGATACTATTTTTAAAAAATTTATCACCCCTCTGCCTTGTAAACTTTAAGAGTTCTGCCAATTCTGCAATTTTCTCGAAGTTTTATTAGCCATTCTGAAAGTGAGAGATGGATATATTTTTTCACTTTTGAACTACAAAAATTCTGGAAGCAGTTATTAAGTTCCAAAGGAACTTTCTTTGGTCTAAAGTGAACTCTTATAAATACCCTGACAAAAATGGCAAGGAATCTAAAAGATTAATCAGTGAAATCACATCATAAATATTGCTCCAAAAGGTCCTCATCTCCAGACAAACCTACCAAATGTGCCAACAATCAGTCTTCTGAGACCTGCACCTCCAGTTCATATTATCAGTATAAAAGTAAATTTTATTCAATCTACATTGTGTTAAATACTATTGGTGAAAACTTCATCACACTTTTCTCTTATGTCCAAGCAAAGTGAACCTTTGTGAGTATATAGACCATTTCTGTGTGTCTGTATTGCCATACCATATTTGGTCTGAAAATGGAGATCCAAATGTTATTTCTACACTTGTATTTGAAACTATTTCATTTCTGTCTATCTAAATCAAGGGTGGACAACACACAGTCCATGCTTAGTGTACATCCCCACACTTGCTAGACTTGGTGGTGTGAAAGAGTAAAAACTTGTAAAACAAGATGTACAGAGAGCATGCATCTTGTTTTAGAATGGAGGTGTTTTTCTCCTTGGGCTTCTAACTGTGAGAGACCATATTAATTTTTGCATATTCTGAGCAATACCCTGAGAGTCTCAGAACCAAAACTCCATGAAAGTTCACAAACCTGTTTTCCCCACTTCCCAGAAAGCCAACTTGGTTTTAGCTAGAGTGGGAGAAAGGCCAAAGGGCAGCCTCTTCTGTGATGTTTCATAACTTTTTCATATCTTTTATACCATTGCTCATAAAATCCTCCATAGGATTGATGGAATGAATAAATGCATGGCTATTTGTGAATAAATATTTACAGTCAGTTGCACAGGTACAGTCTTAATGTGTAAATCTGCAAGCATATTTCCAGAACTATAAGAAGTAATAACATAGAAAATAATATTCAAATCAGAAACAGACTGTGGTAAGAATCAACTGGGGATATGTGCCGAGGAAGCTGCTTCCATTAAGAGAATCAGGAAGGAAATGACCTCTCTTCCTCACTGTGGGCCCCCAGATATCATTAAAAATAGGGTAAAAGTCCTCTGGAGCCAATTTTTGGGCACTGTCAAGGACTGCTGAGGAGGTACAGTGGAGAAGGGGGAACAAAATCTTATTGAGTTTCTACTGCAGCATTAGGATAGCACTGGATTTATTTCAGTAAACTGAAAAGACAGATTCATGACTGTATAGATTCACACACAAATCCACAGATGCATTCATAGTCCCTCATTCTTAATCCAGGATATATGTATTGTGCTTAGACAATGAAAACTGGAAGACATCAGATCAGGAATGGTTCAAGAGTGAGTCCTCTTTGACATAAGATGGTTGCAACTATTCTTGAAGTTTATGCTTGAACAGTTCACGCTTTGTGGGGAAAAAATGTGTCCAAAAATATATGCCTATGATCATTCTGCTATCCCTTATATCTATATCATAGACAACACTGAGAATTGACATTTCATAGTATATTTCTGGAGAACACTGAAAGTTTAGGGTGATCAAAGGTAACATATCTGTTTGTAGAGTGTGAATGCGCAATAGATAACAGTTTGGTTAAACGTCATCTTCAACAACTAACAACCTGAAGGGTTTAAACTGTCAGAAAAGAAATATCAGTGATAGGTTCAAGGGTGTTTTTTAATAAGTTATTTGAAATTGTGAGCAAATGAGCTTGCGATTTTATAAATCCAATGGCTTATGTCAAGAGAAAGAAGAAAGAAGGTAAAACTGTATATGCATTAAAGAAAAAGAAAACAATGTATTGTTTTCTTCCTTCCTGTTTCTTTCTTTTGGGGTTTATTGCCAAGTTTCATTTATTACATTGGTATTGCTATTACTACTGTGTATTACTATTAAGAGTGCATTTGTACTGTTTTCTAGGAATGGAAAGAATAAATTTAAAAAATATTCAGAAAAATGGGGGAAGTTATGCTTTTAAAGCGCTGAGAAACCCTGCTGAGAAGAATCCAGGACTGAGGAGAATCTTCACAGTTTGGGATTTATTCTGTGCAAACTTCACATGTGATTGTTTTGTGCAAAAAACAGCAATTTCTGCACAGATAATATTTCTGTGCAAAAACTGTGGCCAACATCCCGCATTGCAGTTACAGATTTGTGACGCAGAGTTACAGATCCATAACTGCTCTGTATTCATCTATGGTATATCTTCATGATCATGGCACAATTGCCTCAATTTTAAATGCTCCCCTGGAACCCAGCTTAAACCCCCTCCTTGCAGTGGAGGTCTGCAGCACAGGAACGAGAAGTACTTCAGAATGATGTGGCTAGCTCCATCTCACCTCAAGTTGTGGTGTGATGAGCAGAAGATTCCACTCAAGGCACTGCTACCCCAGAGCAGGAATAGGCTCATGAAACTGCAGCATGCGGTGGAAGGGGTTTAGATGCATCATTCTGATGTGTTTCATTCACCCATGCCAAAGTTGTCCATTGAAAAGAGTGGCTCTGTCAATTTTCGGGGGCTGATCCCTCAGAGCTACATCTATAGAGTTACAAATGCAATGTGTGAACTTTGATCATTATTTCCTGAACAAAAAAATGCTGTTCCCTGAGCATAAAATGCTGTAATTTGGTATAAAATGCTGTAATTTGGGAATTTGCCTGTGCAGAAAATAAATAAAATGCTGTTTTCTACACAAAAGAAAACATGTGCAAATTTTGCACAGAATAAGTGCTGTATTGTGAACAGATGTAAAAAACTGTGCAGTTTTCAAAGACTTTCTCACAGTAGAGAGAAAATTGCTAAAAGGATTCCCTCCTTTGAGAAGAAAATTATTTGAGAATTACTTCCCTCCTGCATTTAAAGGCCTTAAAACAAAACTCAGAAGTAACTACTTATAAATCATAAGTTGCTGGTAATTAACTACTGTTCCACAAATGCGTAAGTTAGAGCATGAATGTAGCTTGATGAGGAATACCCCACTTTTTTGTGTAATGTAGCTGTAACATCTAGTTACCTTTATAGTTATGGGTGTGTGGCACATTAAATAATGGAAGAGGAACAGTGCAAATGGATATTGTGCCTGATCTTGCTGCTGCTGTCTCATCATCTGTACATATGGGTGTTGAGGTGACAATGGTGAGAAGCCAGTGTTTTTTGGGAGGAGATGTTTTGTATAACAGGCCACTGGCTTATATTTACTGTATAAAGACTGTTATAAAGACTATAACAGCAAGAAACTTTCTTTTTGTTCTTTGTACTACAGTCAGCCATCCACATTTGCTAGGACTGGGGTGCAGGACCCTTGCAAAAGTGGAAAAATCATAAATATCATAATGTGTGTGTGTCTGTGGGAAGGGGGCCAAGGTATGGTGAGGAGAATGGAAACTCAGTGCCTAAGCCAGGTCAGGATGAGCCACTGTTGTGGCTCTATAATTCCTCTCTCTTGGCAAACTTCTTCCTTGGGCATGAGGGGCACTGAGAGAGGGTTTGTTGTGCTGACAGTCAGGCTGCAAGCTGTCTTTAGCAGGCCAGGCAACTGCTGCTCAAGGAAGAGGAGGACCAGAGTCAGCTTTTTTAAGGGCTGCATGGCCTGATTGGAGCTGCTGAGAGGGAAAGTTTCCCCAGAAAAGAAGCACCTAAGGTGGGGAGCAGGGGTTACAGAAACTTGCATATAATCAAATCCAGGAAAGTCAAACCTGCAAATGTGGAGGGCCGACTATGTAAACAATTTTTTAAATCCATGCTCTGCCCTTAGAGTCAATTCACAAAACTAGAGGTTTTGTAACCAGTAGATTTTTCTACAGTCACATTAAACAGGCCACTAAAGTTATCTGAGACCATTGGAAACCATTATTTTGGACACCAACAGCCAAGCTATATTTAAAAAGCTCATCTTGCCAGGCCAAAAAAAGCAACACATGGTCATGGTGAGTATTTACAGTTTGCCTGAGCACTGCTCACTGGAGAAGCAGGAAGGAGCCAAAACGAGAAAGGGCACTGTGAGTCATCCCATATTTGATACTCTTTCTGACAAATGATCTGATCTTCCTAGAAAGCTTATTTCAGTACTATCAAAGCATGCGGAATATTATATATAGCAAGGGTGGGAACTGTGTGGTCTACTGGGCATATGTGGCAGGGGGATGTTCTTTTGACCCCCACTCTTATTATATATATATATTTTAAAAAATCTTACCTAAAAAAATTGCAATTTTCAGCCCAAAAGACTTTGGGGGAGCATGTTTTTCAATCACTTTAAAAAATGATTAGAAGGAACAAGTGTGTCACCTTGAGTTCCCTTCCCATCAAAAGTGAGCATGTGTGGACCACACAAAGGTGTGAGGAGGTCTACAAAATGACTTTCTGGTTCTCTGCATATGCCCTCTCCAATATATAGGGACCATTTAGAACACAGGAATAGAGCTTTATGAAATCAGGTAGAGATATTCAACGTGCTCATAGAAAGAGTCTTGCCGGATCAGGCAGTCAAACATACTGTTTTGCCAAGCAGATGCTTATGAGCAAGCCACAAGGAGGACATGAGGGGAAAAGGCTAGCTATAATTTTATCATAGGGGATGACAAGAAAAGAGGAAAGTAAAATCTAAGCTCACATTCTGGCTTATGCCCGAGTCCTTCATCCACTTTCATCTGCTGTATGGAAACAGCTGCTCAGGTGTAATTGATGCTTAATTCCTAGCAATTAGAACCTTCTGAATGGGAAGATAATTAACCCTTGTTATAGCTACTTGCAAATACGGTTTGCTTCACTGCCAAGTCTTCCTAGAAAGTGTTATTTTTGTCTACCTTTCTGTATGTTCTCTATGAAGAAACACAACACAGCTGGGAAAACCTGGCAAAGGCTAAATATCCACAAGATATCAGATTGGTTAGAAAGTAGAGCACCTTGTCCAGTAATGATGGAAAACTGAAAATATTTTGTCTCCTGTGGGGGCAACCCCCTCTCCAATGAATAGTTGTTGCTTTAGTATAACTTGAAGGTCATCACAATCAAGCATTAGGAGGTAGCCAGATGAAATATATAAAATTAAAGTCCATTGCATTTGTTATTACAACAACTTCTTCCATTCATTAGTGATCTATACTGAGAAATTACCTTCCACAATTCACAGAAATGAATTTCT
This sequence comes from Ctenosaura bakeri, assembly GCA_948474755.1. NCBI lineage: Eukaryota > Metazoa > Chordata > Lepidosauria > Squamata > Iguanidae > Ctenosaura > Ctenosaura bakeri. The sequence continues at coordinate 268,471 of CAOLHI010000701.1, forward strand.
GATTTGCATTCTCTCTGAAAATGTGACTTTATTGCAGGAAAGAGCATGAAGAGCAAGCTTAATGAGACAATAATTACTTCTCACACTATCTTTCCAAAAGAAATTGGTGTTGTGATACAAATTACAATGCAATGAGGTTATTAAAAATATTGTTTGAAACATGGCACACTAATAGAGCCAGCCTATTTCCTTCCTCATCACTAAAATTCAGTATGCAAAAACAATTTTAACCTGAACAATGCAGCAATGGTTTTGGGCTACGATCATTTTGTGCAGCCATTTTAAAAGAGACAATTCCCTTTCTGATGATTTATCACAACCTTTAGCAGAACCATTGAGCTGTACGAGGCCTAAGCAGCATCTCCAGAAAGGGCTTGGAGAAAGTAGTTTTGAGTGTACAACTCTCAGAATGCCACAACCACAGCATGACTTGGGGGGCGTGTGGGATGAGATTGGTTAAATTCTGTAGTAACTTATCCAAGATGTGAGAAGCTATCCACTGAAGTCACACTGTAATCTACCAGTCCTATATATGAAAAGCTCCCACATATCTAGATATTACACAAGAACACCCCTTTACAAGGTTATCTTGATCTCAGTTATGATGTGTCACTACCGGAGCGAAAGAAAGGAGATATCACTGATAAAAAGCACCCTCTTTCCTCCCAAAATATCTGAGAATTAGAGATGAAAAGAATATTCGCAATTATTCATTTTTGAGTGAAATAAAGGGTCTCTCAACAGTTGGAAAACTCCACTGAGACAATTAATAGAGCAGCAAAACTTTTCTCCTTTCTTTCTCCTGATATTCAGACACTGCAAAGTGTTGCAGAGGAAGTATTGGACAGAGTAAAATATATGAGGTTTTTGGCACAAGCAATTTTTTTTGGTAGAGAAAATGGATTTCCCATGAAGAAAACACTGTTTAATTTCCAGGAAACATCTTCTGTGCAGAAAATACACATACTAATTTCTCTGCAATACTTTGAGATGTTTGAATATGAGGAGTATACTACAGACAAATACTCATTTGTTCATGCAGTGGAGAGAAATCTACAATAATTGTACATTATTGCATGTAAAGATGTAGTAGTTAAGGACTTACATCCCCACAAATGTTCACAAATCACGCAAAGTTACTCCATGGGAATATTTCCTTCCTCTTCCTCTTATCACTAGTGTACCTATGGAAGTCGTAGTATCATGATGGTTCATTGCACAGCAAATATTTCAAAATTTTGAGAGAAGAAAGAGCAAAGGTTGTCAGGAAGATATAAAGTTCATTGGCAATCCCAAGAAAAGCCTATCTGTTCTGATAGTCAGAGAAGAATTAGAGACTATCTCTTTTCAGATCAAATCCAGAATTTTGGCTAGCTTGATAGAATGAATGGAACTGTATTATTAAAAGCACCTTAGCAAAAACAATTTGCCTTTCTCTCCAGAAAGCCAGACAAACCCCTCGCTTTCTGTCTTTCTTGTCCCAAAATTATAAATATCACCATTAGTTTCAGCACAGTTGGGAAGTAATACCCATTCAATACATTTGCCTAAGATAATATCTTTTTCTACAAGTATGGATCCATTACATCCACCTAATGGCTCCCACGGTGGCAATTCATTTAAATGTATCTTATGCCCTACACCTGAAAATGAGTCATTAAAAAGATTTGACATTTTTCAAAGCAGCTTTTAAAACCTGAAACATTTCACCTTCTAAAAATAACCTCCTACAATGCCTTCTGTTCACTGGTAAATTCTCATAATTTTTTTAATGAAGTGATCCAAGCAGAATCTTCATTTTCCAAGCAGAATCTTCATTTTCCATCACCAAAATGATTTTATACAATCTTACCTTGTTATACTAAATGCTGTTCTTCATAGGATCCAGAATGCCTTTTATTTAGGCCTATACCCAGAACAGGGGTAAGGATGTGTGTCCTTCTAACAGCATAACACATTAACATTTAACACAGATCATTATTATTGAAGTGGAATAGAGTTAAAAAGTAATTTGTGATACAGCACAGGATGGGAATATCTGCCATTCAGTGGTGGGGAGATACACCGGTGCACCTGTAGAAAGACCTTCAGCACAACTAACTGGAATCTATGATTGCTTTTTCTTAAACAGGAAAGCCCTCCATGCCACATGGCAAAACCACTTCTGAAACTGAAGGGTTTATGGAATGGGTACCTGCTGTTCTTTGGAAGTGAGAAATTCCTTAGGATATAACTAAGTACCCTCTAAAACTGCTTTAAAATGATCTTTAAAAGCAACTACGAGAACTCAGTTACAGATATTAGGAATATACAAAGCAACATTACACTGGATCAAATGGCTGGTATGTCTAGCTGGATATTATTAAAACTTACCGATGAGGTAAATGTTCATTTATTTCATTTTTACACTCATGTATAAAAATATCAGATGTTCCCCACACAAACACACACTGGGTGATATTATGGGAGGTTTTTTTTGTACAATTTTCAATGGTTTTTCACATTTTGGGACCTTTTTGAGAATATTTTTGGAAAGTTTTTGTTTTGTTTTGTTTCCCAGAAAGTCCAAACAGGATTGTATTTTTTTTTTTTGCATAAATCCAATCTCTTTGTGCAAAAGTCTGTTTGTGAAAATTTTTGGGGAAAAAATCAAAATACATCACACTCATTCACAGTTTCTGCAATGGGATATCTCAAAATATTGAGCTATTCTTTTGTGTCATAAATGAGGAAACTTGCAAATATTGTTCATGTAGTTACTAGCCCTCAGGGCTTCGGCCAGGAGTTTGTCCCAGCGATACTTCAAAATGCCAGAAGTTAAACCAGGGAACCATCAGCATACATAATGTCTGTTCTATTATTCCCTTACATTCCCATTTCCCTTGATATTACCCCTCCACTAGGGATGTAATTTTTCAATAATTTTCTCCTCAAATTAAACAACAACAAACTTTAGCAATTTTCTTCCCACTGCAAGAAAGTCAAACCTGTCAGCATTTTTAAAAAGTCTATTCAGAGTTCAAGACTTATTCTTCACAAATTTCACACATGCTTGTTTTGTACAGAAAACAACATTTTCTTCCAGAAACACTGGAATCTTTGCAAGTGGATGTATGTGAGATGGAATTAGAATTGTGCAGTTGTGTAATGTCCACATGCAGTAGAGGGCTGCTGTTACGTTACTACATAGCACAGCCAGCAAAGAATTCAATGCACATCATTGTGCATTACATTCTGAAATGCACAGCACACCAATGTGCATCACACACTGGTGAGCATCTTGCACCAATGTGCATCATGTACCAATGTGCATCACATGCTCTGACCAGTGTCCCATTATGCACTTTTGCAATTCAGTAAAGAGTTTTTTTAGCACATGTACTACATAGATAGTTATACATAAGGTTACATAAGCTAACAGCTCATACAGGATTCTGGAAAATATTTTCTGTACAGAAAGTACTATTTCTGCATAGTCGTTTTTTTTCACAGAAAATGTAAATTTTGTGCAGAATAAATCTCAAACTCTGAAGACTCTCATCAGTATAGGATCTTTCTTGTTAGGGTTTCTTGACTCTTGAAAAGCCTGTTCTTCAACCATTTTCTGAATATTTTCAAATATTCTTTCCATTTCTAGAAAAAATATAAGGTACCTGTATTTTTTTGCACCAGAAGTGTTAATGCTAGCTTTCTGAGGAGAAGAGTACCAAGGAAGGTAGCACTAAAGAGACACTTAGGCCCTTTCCACACCTTACCTGTTCTTGAAGCCATTGTGTGGGGATCTGGGGAAATCCTCTCCTGGGAGGGGAGTGTGACAGAAGCACTACCCTCCACACCAGCTACCTGCTGGACAGGAGGAAGTACAATGGCTCCACCCTTCCCTTCCACAGCACAGGTAAGCAGTTTCCCAGGCTGTACTGGGGGAAGAAGTGCAGCCATTGAGCTTCCTGACATGGCTGTACTACAAGTAAATGTGGGAAGGAGGCAGGAGGACAATGTAATCATGGTTCTTTGATGGGAGAAACCCGTCAATGATTTAATCTGTGATTACAATGGGTGGCCATGGGATTGCGACAGGATCATGACGCTTCTGCTTGATGTTGTTTCAATCGCATGGCCATTGCAGGTTGGGGGCGTGGTGCAGAAAGGGCCTTAAATGTCTACTTTTCCAATATCACATTGCCATTTGTAGGTTTAAATTATTACCACTACAACTACCAGTATCGTATGTATTCTCTACTGTTATTCCTAGCTCCAAACTGTGCATTATCTTACATATTTGACATAAAGTTACTTTTGCTGCTTTTTTTCTTACCTGTTCTTGAAGCCATCGTGTGGCTTCAGCATGGAGGAGATATCCAGTATAGATGGAAAGCTATTTCTGGGAGCTAAGGGGTCTTCAACTATTTGTCCTCTCTATGGTCTTGAATTGGATCAGATACCTTCCAAATTTCCCTATGCAACTTGCAGACGCAGGTACTCTTCTGAATTGGGACCATAGCGGGGAGCACTATGTTAACTAACCCAGTTAACTGAATTAACTAAAGCTCCCTGCTTTGTACTGTGCTAAGATCTTGATCTGGCTCAGTCTCCTAGAGCTTACTTTTGAGTAAGAGAAAGGAAATGAGGTAGCTGCATACGATTGATTAAAGGCAATATGTAGTTTGGCCTTCAGTCTCCCACTGTTCTTCATGTAAAATTTTCACATATATTTGTAAATTCAATCAATGGGCATCTACACTGAACATTACATTTGCTCAGAGACATTCTGGAGATTATAGGGAAGAATCTTTAAAGACACTTGATTGTTATACCAGGACCGTTTATTACCATCAATAGGCAATTTGTTAACAGAGAATATTACACAGTACATTACTTGCAGGCATTTGATTTGAAGGAGTGAAAAATGGAAAGCTATTATTGCATCAATTTTTTATCACATTTGCTCAGTCCACAGCATCTATGGCAAACGAAATTTATTATTAATTAATGTGAAAATGTCACTGCTGAAAACTACTATTTGAAAAATGCACTGGGACAAGATTTGCTTTAACTGTTTAAGAAAATAAGGTCTGATGATATGCCTTTCAAATTTATATGAAAGGATTTGTAGATCCTGTAACAAAAAGAATTGCTCACATAGTTGATCTGAGGGAGGAAAGTGCCAGTGGAATGGCTAGTTTGTTTGTTAATATGGAGAATCTTCCTAGAGACATACCCTTCTGATAGAATTTGTCTGCCAATGGCAGTCAAACAGAAAATCTGTTTTCAGAAAGGCAGTGTACTTCTGCCTCCCAGGAGATTGATAATAAACAAGATCAGCATCTTCCTCTCTGCTTTTTGAGTCAGCTCAGGCCTCTGGCATAAATGCTAGCTGAAACACTGAGCATGATTTTAAGTGCATTCAACTAGTTTTTTCCCTGCCTTTTCTTCACAAGGCCACACCTCTAGCCCTTTGAAAACGCTAGAAAGAGAATCAGGGGGCTCCTTTGAATGCAGAGTCAAGGGTGGTAACCCTCCAGGTATTTGTTTATTTGTTTATGCTTCCCATCAGCCACCATAGCCAATGGACAGTAATTAAGGGAGTTGCATTTGGAAGGCAATCACTGCTTACCTCTGAGGGAAGTTATCTGTGGTGGGGGAACTCTGAGAAATTTATGAAGGATTTAGAAAGGGTCTCCTCAAATCTTGTTGGAGGACCCTCTCTGAACACAACTCCAATCATAGAAGATGTTTTTATTTAGGTTTTAGAGATTATCCACTATCTATCCCATTCAGTAGTACCCCCTCACCAACTCTCTGTAATGTTGGATGGGTGGGAGGGGTTGGTGCATGAGGAGATGCTGTGGGGGTGAAGGAAATCCACAATCTTGAATCTGTATCAAATTTGGTATGCTGGATTAAATGGCCCTTATTCTCTTTCAGCAACATAGTTCTTAGGAGGATGGGTGAGCAACCTCATCCTCAGCCCCCAAATCAATAAGACTTCTGACCTGCTATGTCAAATTCATGAAAAGCCTCACATGCAGTTTTGATTTTTTTTTTTACTCTAGTTGGCAGCATCCCCCCCCCCGCCATTCCTTTGTCCTACGTAGGAGTTGGGCAAAGGGAACAGAACATCAGGCAGGTGTTGAGTCCTTGAGACAACTCAAGTCATCTGAACATGCTGTTCATAGCCTGCTGAGATCTTTCATCCACACTATGTGGCTTTTCTTTCCCTTGCAGGAGGGAAACAGTAAGAGTTCTGGAAAGGCTTGCTTCAATGGAGTCTGGTAGCTCTGATGTCAGTGGGGTAGAGAGTCCACTTTGGAGTTTAGCACGAATTTTAAAAGAGCTATTCATGTTAGAGATGCAATTCTTTGCTAATTTTTTTTCTCAAAGAAAGAAACAAGTAATTTTAGCATTTCCCCCCCACAAGAACGTCTTTGAAAACTCTGAAGTTTTCAAAAACTATGCTTAGTTTGGAAGTTACTCTGTGCCAAATTTTCACATGGCATTTTTAAGCTGAACAAGTCCCGAACAACAATGTTTATGCAATAAAAATAATTAAAAATCATTATCTGTGCAGAAAATTACTATTTCCTATATAGAAAATGCTGTAGTTGGGGACTTGTACTATACAAAATTCACACATGATTTCTTTGCACAGAAAACAGCATTACCACTCAGGAAACAACATTTTATGTCTGTGCAAAAATTGCTCTTTTTATCATATCAGACATTTTTCCCTGTGCAAAAATATCACATACAAATTTCATGCAGAATAAGTCTGGAATTGTGAAGATCTTTTTCCATCCAGGATTCTCCTACTCAGGATTTCCTAACACTTTAGAAACATCTTGTTCAGCCATTTAAAAAATATTTATGAAGATTCATTCCATCTCTAATCCTGCTGAACCTTCTTTGGGGATTGGGTTCCACTAGTGTGCTCATGCAAGTAGAATCAAAGTGTGAGAACTTGTACAAGGCTTATTCCATTCATAAGAATTTGAGCACAGGTGCTTTCATAGTCAACCTGGTTTGCCCCATTTCTAAATCTTGCACAATGATGTCAGAACTTTAAAAAAAAGTTTATCTTGGGGATAATACCATCCTCAGTATCCCAGGTATCATGATCAATGGCTAAGTGATTCTAGGAAATATAGCCTTCAAAACTAATTTACTCCCAGTCCCTGTACAACACACAGATCTATTTGGTCGCATCACTGTTCATCTTCCACTAGCCAGTTTTTTAAAAAATGATTATTTCATAAGGTCTCTCAGGAAGCCACTGACTGACTGTTTAACTACTGACTCTTATACTGAATTCTGCTATAGTTTTGCTTTCTCTTCAGTTGTTGTAGGAAGCAGTTGCTCCAGTTCTATGATTTTGTGGGTTTTCTTTTCATGGTATGTGGTATTTCAGACTGTTCATAAAATCACTGCTGCTTGCTTCCTTCAAAGAATGGGATGGACATGATTTTAAACATAAAGTAAAACTCATTTAAATACAACCTCCTTCCTAGCTTAACACCTTCATCAGTGCAAGTGGTGTCTGTTTCCAAGTCAGTAAAAATTATGAAATCTGACTCTGCCTTTTCTGTTTATTTCCTTGCTGCAGAGACCTGGTTAGCAATTCTGTGTTACAGAAGAAATCCATCCATCAAGAAAGAATAGTCAAATTAATGCAAACCGAACAGATGTATCAACAAACCAATAATACACCCTTGGCAGTCACTAAAACATAGCAAACCATAACCTCTGACAACAAAAGAGATATAAGTCAGTAAGCACCTGTTACTGTTATCTTGGCTTTATGGCCAAGGCGACACCTAAAACTGTGGGTAGAATACAGGGCATTATCATGCATTAGACTCCGACGTCTTGCTTAAATGCTTGTTTATAGATTTTAACATACTGCGTGGGATCCAGAAATGCACTAATGGAAGCACTTCTGGCATTGATGCTGTTCTCAGGACCAATCCTAAAGGTAGGCCATTAGGCAAAGTGGCAGCAAATTTGCTGGCTTGAGGGAGCCTTGCACTATTCTTGACAATCTCCATGGCTCCACTCTCTTTGAAAATGCCTGGAAGTTAGAGGTCCTCAGAGTAGGCAGGTGACCTAAGAAAGTGTATCCAACTTGGAAATGGGATTTTTCCCCCAGTGTTGCCTGTAGCACTCCTCATACCCAGGACTTTGAAAAGTAGGTAAAGTCACACCAGCCAAAGTTTTCAGGCCATGCAGCTGGACCCAGGCCTGGCTTCTGTTGGAAGGTGCCTCTAGCAGGAGATTTTGGTCCAATGCTGGCTGTTCATAAACAAAGAAGGCATTGTGTGACCCTGAGCAAGACTTTGAGTAATGCTATTTGCAGGCACATATCTTAAAATGTAATTGTTCAACATTCTCTGATGGTTGATTTCTATAGATGCCATGGACAACCTCATGTAGGAGAACATGCCATGCACCAGAGACTTCTGGTTTGACCTTGTTGACCTAGTAGAAATATGTTTCTGAGGCAGGATGGGAATCATATGACCCTGTAAACACTGAACATCTTTATCGTTTATTAAACAGATATTATAGAAAATTTGTCAATTCACTTGGGTTACTCAGCAGATCACAACATAATATGTATTATGTTATGAAACATATCCCTAAATAATTCTCAGGAGTGAAAGAGTTCCACAAAGGAGGCCCCTCAATTTCCCCCCATAATCCCCACACTGTCTTAAAAAACATGTAAAACTCTTACACTTTTTACATTTGAAAAGAAAACACCGGAAAATAGCCCAAAAGTACAAATCCTTATAGATTTTTCTTAAAGTTAAATGCACCTGAGACCTTACTTCTAGAGTATGACACTAACATTCAGTGGACGACAAACCTGAAAATGTAACCGTGAAGCTAAAACCCCTTTTTTAAAAATACCTCCATATTTCAATCAGGCTGAGGTAAAACAGAAAATAGTGCCTAGGAGATATAGATAGGAGGAATGCCAGAACTACACACATTTCATCCCACAACCACACACAGTCATACACATGCCTCATAGGTGTACGGGGACCATATGCCCTGCTTTACAGAGGACAGTCCTGCATGTTCTCTATTTGATGCGATCCCCAGTCAAAGCCTGACTGAAAGAAAGAGAACCATAAGAAAGGAAAACAGAGTTTTTGAATTTTCCCACCAATTTGCACATGGACAGCACATTGTACTGGCATGTAGGTCACCTGCTCACAATCCTTCCCGAGTGTGCTAGGTAAAGAGGGGTAATAATAAGGAACACCTTTCTTAATAAACAGGACAGAAGGAACTTGAGAGTTAAAAACTGGATATGGTTGAAAGAAAAACGTGTCCACTGCTAAGGATAACCTAGCCATAGTTGTGCATGCATTGGCAACTTCCTGATTAGACTGCTGTAGTCTGTTGTAAGTGAGGCTGCCCCTGAGGAAAACTTGGAAAATGCAGCTACTGCAAAATGCAGCACCTTTACAGCTGACTAGAAAATCATATAAATAGCACAGTTTTGAAAGAATTGCACTGGCTACCAACGTGTTTCTGGTCAGAATTCAAAATACCTGTTACAAAATTTAAACTGCAGGTAAATGGCTTTGGACCATTATACTTGAGAGAACTTCTATCCCTATAGGCACTTGCACAAGAACTGGTAACTGCTTGGCTGCCCTCATTTGTGTCCCACCAGTAAGATCAATACACTGTGTGGTGCATGAAAGAGGGCCTTCTCAGCTATGGCACTCCAATTGTGGAATGCCCTCCCATGGAAGCCCAATTGGTACCAACATTGAATTCGTTTAGGTGTCAAGTAAAAATTTTGATGGTCACTAAAGTCTTTGGGCCACATTGATCAGTCTCAAATGCTAATGCAAATAATTTTAAACTACTTCAATCTTTTAAATCTTTATTATGCACAATACATTTTTTTGCTTTATTTAAATTATTTTTATTGCTTTAAAATATTTTAACCTGTTTGTATTAATTTTATTTGTAAGCTACCCTTAGATTTTTTTGGTACACGTGGAAGAGAAGGAGGAAAAAGATGATGATGATGATGATGGGTTCTACTTTATTTTTATTTAAATTATCTGACTTCTAATAGACCTAGCATGGTGTATTGAGCACTGCTGGAAACCAAGATTTTATTCCCTGCTCAGCTATGGAAACTCACTGGGTGACCTTGGCCATATCACATTCTCTCAGACCCAGAGGAAAGCAAAAGGAAACCCCTCCTGAATAATCATGTCAAGAAAACTCTGTGATAAGTTCATCTCAAGGTTGATGTAAATCTAAAATAACTTGAAGATACATAACAACAAATGACATCTACAGTTGTGTTTATGTATTATCTTGGCATATGTACACACAATGCAAACCTGCACACTGTTTCATCCTGTTTTGCCACCTTGCACATGGAATTTATTTTCAGAAGCCCAAACTGGTTAACTTAGATCATTCATCCACCTCGCACAGAAGAAACAATACTGCTATACATTAGTAGTGACTCTTTTCCGTTTTCATACTGACTGGGAAAGGAGATATTTAAGCATGCACTTAATTATTACATTGAAATGAGCGCATCTCCAGCTGAACCTAGGATCTGTTTTGCGTCTGTTCTTGATTGTTGCTTTTAGCTTTCAGTTGTTCCTTTAAATTATTTTATTTTCTAATTCTGGTTTCAATTTCAGTATGTTACCTCATATGCCTTAAGGCACAAACATGATTTTGGAATGTGTACCCAAGGGACCTTTTAACTGGCATTGATATAACAGCCTCTTTGGTGCCAGGAAAAAACATTTTTATTCACCCAGAAATTTACAATGGGTCGCTTCTGTTTACAATTTTATGGCACTCTTGTCTGTCAGTTTTAAATAATACAGAGTACGATACGAGTCTGATTTTTTAAATTATATTATATTGTACAACACCATAGAATACATTAGAATGAAAAGGTAGTCTAGATTCCCCCCCAAAATTAAAATGGTAACAAACATAGTAATAAAGCAAGTTTATTTGCAAGGATTGCTTCTTTTTACAATTTATTTATTTAATGGCTTCCAATCAATATCTGACTAAAAGTGTTGGCCATTATTTGTAAAGGTCAACTGCACAAGTGGGAAATCCATGGCCCATGGCTCACTCTCACTTTCTACGACCCTCAACACACCAAATCTTCCTTTTACAGCCTGAGGGATGGAAGGAAAAACCACTGTAGAAGAAACAACGCACCATTTGTTTTTGTAATGCTTATATTTTGCTAATATAGACAAAGAAATAAAGAGCACATAGGAGAAAGAAACAGCCAGATGTATGCCGTAACTCAGAGAAGAAGACAAAGGTAGGAGCAGAAGAAAGCTGGGCTGTACATGAACCTTTCTCCCGCAACAGTCTTTTCCCATCAGGTTGTAGGGAGCACTAAGCTATACAACCATCTGACTGCCTATAGGCTATTCTCTGCCTGGAAGAGTATTGCTCCTTCTATAGTTCCAGAAGCAAAGTGCTAGATACAGTGAATTGTAAGGAGGGGGGAATAAGGGAAAGAGCCGAAGACCAGAAAAGAATTGACTAGCAGGCTGAATGTAAGCAGGAGGTATGAATCACAGAATAGACTAGCAGATTTTGGGGGGAGCCACTTTTGCTTTTGGGTTCCCAGGACTCAGGGCTTAACCCCTTTTCTCCAGGACTAAGGGTGAGAGGAGTGATTTCTAGATACAGCTGACACCTTGGAAAGAATACTGCAAGCTGCGGCTAAATGATTCTTCAGAGCAGCTGATGTAGACTTTCCAGGGGATGTACCTGGCAAATTCCTCTCCTTCCTTCTCTCCCTTGCAAAATTTTTAAATTGCAGGTAGCATCAGTATTTGCAGCCTCAGGAGTGGCTGAATATAGGACTGCAATTCAGCCTGCTAGTCAATTCTTCTAATGTTCTTCTCAAAAGAATCAATGGACAATTTCTTCCTCCTGAAAGAAAATTTTCAAAAACTCAGCAGTTTTCAAAGTCTAGTCACTGCTCAAGAAAATTTTTTACTCATGATTGCTTTTCTATGCAGAAATATTGTTACCTAGTGCACAAAATTCTGTGAAAAAGTACAGATTTTGTGTAGAATTAGTCCCCAACTACAGAATGTTTTTTGTGCAGAAAGAAAAAAAACATTTTCTGTACAGAAAATGCCTTGTGGCTTACCTATTTTTTTAGTTCTGTTTTTACCTTTCACACCATAACCTTAAACGGTTAAAGCCACAGTTCAATTTCACTTCTTAGTCTGAGGTTTATGCGGTTGGCACCACAGTGAACAAAACATATGGAATGCATTTTTATGTTGCTGCTTCAATTTTTGATTCCATTCTCTTTTAATTCTGAATTTCATTTATCCATTCTACTTCTACCCAAGCCATCACAGCATCTGATTAAATTCTTCTGTTTCCATTCTTTCTCTCCAGGTTGTCTTTTTTCCCCTTTTCTTCCATCTCCATGAGTCCTGCCTACAATCATTCATTCTTTTCTTTCCAAATCTGCTTGTTCTGTCTCTTGTCCTCTGACCCATCTTCCCTAGAGCTCCTGGCTAAACATATCTCTCTTCTCTTCTTTCTGTGTCTGTTTTTCATACTCTTTCCTTTTCTCCCCTTCCCCACTGGAATGTCCTGGCTAAATACTTGGCTTCTCTCTATTTGTGGCTATTTCTGCACGCCACAGTTACAGTGTTATTATTCCACTTTCAGTATCCTGTGGAATTCTTGGGTTTGTAGTTTACTGAGGCCAAAGAGCTCTCTGGCTGAGAATTCTAAATGCCCTCCCTAAACTGCAAACCCCAGGATTCCATAGGAGGTTGAAAGTGGAATAGTAGCAGTATAACAGTGTAGTGCAGAAATGGCCTGTGTTTCTCCTCCTCCTTGTCTTTCCTAATAGTACCCATCCTTCCCTAATCTGTTGCCCTCCCTCCATCTCATGTTCTTTTTCACCTCTGCCCTCATCCTGGCTACAATTGTTTCCTTCCTTTCTTCCCATATCTCTTTCTGTCTTTACTCCTATGTCTCTTCAAGTCAAATTTACCATCTTCTTCCTTCCCTCTCTTTGTTCGTTTCTTCAACATTTTCTCCACTCATCAAGAGAATCTTGAAAGCATGAATATGTCAGATTCTCAGCATTTTAAAATTGCAAAACTCATTAACCTCAATAGGACTTGTTCCTAAATAAACATGCACAGATTGGATGGGCTTGTTGGTTTCTCCTGCCTTGTTTATCAACCATCACCATCATTTCCCACTTCCCAAAATATTTAATGATTATTAGCATTCTACTATTATAATGATTATTATTTGAGAGATGAAGAAGAAGAATTCCACAACCTAATTTTGAAGAACGTATGGGGGGGCAGAGATTCATTGGAGGGACCGATTAAAAGCAGAGGTTGAAAAACTTTCTTTTTTACTTGGTTTGACAACAATTCTCAAAAGTTGTTAAAAGCAATGCTGGAAAAGCATTTAAAAGTAAGAGCTGGGGAAAGTTTGGTGGTCTTTTTTCCCTATTCAAAACAAAGAAACTACTTTCAATTAGAGAAATATTTTTACAATTGTTAGGTCACTTTCACAGCACACAATTAGAGCACTTTGCACAGTATGGAAGAGACCCTAGACTTTGTGATATTCATTCAAATAACATGCTCCCAGAAACTGTGGTTGATTCTTAAAGTATCATACTTAATCACTTTATCAGCTCCTTCTCCCAGTTCTGTCATATCATGAGGATCTGACCCTGTGGAGATTCGGGGAGAAAAGGCGGTCCTCTTCCCTCTCAATGCCGACTTCAGTCTTGAATAGGAGCTAGGGAATTTCCCCCAAATTGTCTTAATTTTTCGCTACTCCTTCCCCACACTCATTTAGCCCCCTCTATAGCAACGCAGTGGGACGCTGCCTGGGAATTCACAATCTCTATGTTCAAATGTTCCTTTCCTTCTCTCACTTCTGCCTGTGAGTGAGAGAAATCCTGTCCACATGTGGGCTGAGGAATGCATGGGAATGGACAGGAACAGAGGTTTATAGGAAAGTATTTATATTAAACATGCAAGGTAAAAAAGAAAATAATACTCATGAAAGGGCTTCCTCCCCTCAGGTTCGCTTGATAGTTACAAGTAGTTACAAGCACAGATAGATTCTCAAGATCAGCCAAAGTGTCCAAAATAACAGAGTTCTAATGTAGCTAACTAGACCCATTCTAAACTACTCACAGAAGTGGGTCATTTCTGAGATGGTATGTTGGGGAAGGCCAGGAAGGGGCCTTGTCTGCCTCTCTGGCATCCCTCACTCTCCTCATAGTCTCTTCAAAGCTTTTAGAAGCATCTCTCCTGTCTCCACCTTGATTGGCCAACTACCTCATGTGACCTAACCCTAGCAGTCCATTAACCTTTGTAGGCATGAGGGAGAACTATCTCCCTTAAGCTCTGTTATCTAGATAATAGGAAAACCCCATTACCACAGACCCCAATGGCTTCACCAGGGAAAGTCTCTAGCTTGAGAGTTTGGACCCCAGAACATCAGAACCTGGGATCCTCCTGATCTTGCAATCTTGAATAGGTATTGTTTTGTGTGTGGGTGTGGGGATTAAATGGATGATTAAGGGGGGTGAAGGGAGGGGAAAGAGTGTGGTTACTTGGGTGTTTGTGTTTCTGTGCATTTGTGTATTCTTGTTCATATATTACAGAGAAAATGAGAGAAACTGAATAGATGTGTTGACTAGAGGGGTGAATGAATGAGAAATGGGACAAAAATATGAGGAGAGAGAGGGAATTGTAGGGTGTTTCCACTCCAATTTGGCTGAAGTTCCACTTCTGGCAACATGCAGCCAGACCACTTTCCCCTAGGCCTTGGATCTTGAGGGAAAGATCTACATGTGGAGGCTTCCTGGGAACAGACTGGCCAGGGACAAGCTAGATAAATTGGCTTACCTCTGGTGGCTCACGGTTGCCATGCTGGAAAGGAGATAAAATTACACCTGCACCAGCATATACCACACTAAACAGCCCTGCTACAGATCAGAATTAAAAACTTTATAAAAGAGACCTTAGTTTATCCATATACTTTCTCCTTCTCTTTATTCTGACTGGATGGGCAATATAGCCCCTTGCCTTGCATCACTGGGAACGGTGAATGTCTTGGGAAGGGAACATCATTTGCCCTCCCAGAAGGCAAATGATGTTCCCACCCCCAATGCCATCACTGTTTTATGTTGATGCACAAAGTAGGAGGGGGGATGGAGCAGGAGAGTTTATAAATCATTGCACAGTCCCACTACTGCTGTCTTTCAACACTGCTTGTCCCACCCACCCTGGAAGCTAGTACAGATTTTGGCTGGTTATCTTTTGAGGGTCAGATGGGAATTTTGCTTCTCTCCTGGCCTTCACAGGGGGAGGGTGTTTTGCCTACCTTGTACTGAATTATGGTACTACGGGAAAATTAGTTTGGGTAGTGCTTTAATTTTTTTAAAAAAGCTATTGGCTTGAATATCATTTCACTGGTTTATAATTAAAGTTATTTATTTAGATTAACATTTACTTGCAATAATTAATATTTGGTCACATGTAGCCGTTTAGTGAAGCAGGTGAAATCTAGGTCAATAATGGGTGAGCAAGGGAATTTTGGTGCAAGGGAATTCTTTGGATTTCTCCATTGAGTTATGAGACTCCAAGATAGGAAAGGCGGAAATCTTTGGGAGTGACTGTGATTGGCTTTTTTCTTTAGGGCTTGGGGCTTGAGGGGAGGGCTAACACATTCAGGCTTCCTTGAAATAGACTGCCTTGGGACAAGCTAGATTGATTAGTTTGCCTCTGGGGTGGCTCCTCCTTGCAATGCTGATGAGGAGGTAAGACTATACCTGCTTCAGCATATACCATGCTAAGCAGCTCTGCTGCACATCAGAATTAGATTGTTAATAAAATGGTCTTTAATTTATCCATACATTTGAGTAGGCAAATACCAGTCACCACAAAGACAATTTTCATCAATCCCAGGAAACTGGACTGAACTGAAACATCAATCCCAGGAAACTGAACTGAACCTTAAAACTCTAGAACTTTCACTAAGAATGTAGGTGAAAAATCAGTAACAAATAAAGCAGGAATCACCATAGGTGGCATATTTCAATTTCATTCTGGTAAGGGTTTTAGTGCAGGCACTTAAACTTTACATTCAATGGCAATTTAGCAGAAATCTTAAATGTCCCCATTCCGATGTAAATTCAATTGAATTAGATTTTTTTTTGCACATTAACAATTCACTAAATTCATTAAGCCTTAAGAAAAAAACAACTAGATTTTCCTGTTGCTGAAAATCAAGCCCTTAATCCTGAAATCCACCTCCACCTTAAGGACCAAGGTGCTTTGAGGTACCACCTTCTTCCATGGGAACCTTCCTGCCCCCTCAGGCTACCAAAGGAATAGCTTTTGTGCATTCAGAAGCTCATCAGGCAGCCAGGGAAAGTCACATCCCTCTACCGTTTTGTAGATGAAAACTAGGATGC
This sequence comes from Ctenosaura bakeri, assembly GCA_948474755.1. Taxonomy (NCBI): domain Eukaryota; kingdom Metazoa; phylum Chordata; class Lepidosauria; order Squamata; family Iguanidae; genus Ctenosaura; species Ctenosaura bakeri. Next base: position 284,978 of record CAOLHI010000701.1, read on the forward strand.
ATACACTCAAGCAGCATCAGAGTGTGGTCAAGACAGCAAATATTATTAATGCAGAAGAGGAGACAAACTAGGAGAGGCAGCAGCAGTTTGCTTTAATCTGAGCCTTATGGGAAGGACCAGATTCTACAACCTCCTACCCTCTCTCTCCTACTGAGTAATATGACTACAAAGCACTCTTCCACTTTGAACTCATTTGCAGCAACTGAAGTAAGCTTAAGGACAAAGGGGGAAAATGGAAGGAAGGGAGGGACTGGATCATTTTAAAAGCAGCTGAAACAGTGGGATTATAAGATTAATTGGTTTTGTCCATGCCAAATTGGGACAGTTGCAGATTATGTAATCACTATTTTGAAACTACTTTATTTTAATGGGATTTTGGATTAAGCTGACATTCCCTTTCTGATGTGCTTTAGTCTATCAGTTGTACCCACCTCGAGTATTGTTTTGCAATGAAAAGGAAAGACACGAATGCTTTTATTTTTCCATTATATTTCATACAGCCACACTAGCTAGAAGGAGTCAAGGAAAGCCAAACGTTCTTTTGATAAAATTACCAATACATTTCTTATGAAAGATTTGAAATTTCCTATTTCTACATGAAGACTCAGTTGAGTCACTATAAACCAGAAGTACAGAAATGTAGCCTAAACTTGGCAATACAAAATGAGAATCAGGTCACCGTTATGCAAAATAAAAATAAATCAATGTAACTCAGAGGGGAAAAAAATATGTCACGTTGACTCCTCAGAATAGATCTCCTGCTGTTCTTTAATGACTTCTGCCTTAAGCCCAGAACACTAAACACTGAATGAACACACTACTAAACACCAAATCAAAAATACTCATGGTAAAAATATAATTTCTATTTCCAAAAGAGAGTGGGAGAAAGAATGAGAAAAAAAGAGAAGTAAATACTCCAATAATTTAGCAGGATGTGTTTTCAACCACTTTATTTTTGTTTCCACTATTTAAATGAAGTAAAACAAAACCAAAAAAACCCACACAATTTCTTTGTGATGTCCCCTCAAACAGAGACTGCATTTAGAGGATTAATGAAAAAAAACCCACACTACATGGTTAGATAGTTCAGTTAGACCCATTGTAGCAAGCAACCAATAGCTTTTAACTCATGAAATTTGCATAATGAGCATGAAACAACTCTGTATGAACCCCATTAATAAGACAGCAGCTTAAATGTTTGTGGAAACTACAAGGGAGGTACCTCAGGTGCAGAAAAACAAAGGACATGCATGTGAATATAATGGCAACTGGGGGAAAAAAGACTTTCTTCCTGGAAATAAGGGTTTTTTTTTTAATACAGGGCCTTTTATAAATAGAAAACACCAAAGCAAATGGAGAGAGTCCTTTATGGTTTTCCAAACCAATTCAAGACACTAAAGTACTGCACAGGAACAAGAAAGGTCTAGAATGCCATTTCACGGATGCTGTTTCATGGATTTAGGCCATTTCCGCACTAGCCTGTTATAGCGCGATGATTCCATTTTCAACATCCTCTGGAATCCTGGGGTTTGTAGTTTCGGGAGGGGCCGGCTGGCCCCTCCCGAAACTGCAAACCCCAGGATTCCAAGGATGTTGAAAATGGAATCATCGCGCTATAACAGGCTAGTGCGGAAATGGCCTTAGTATAAGTGTATTAAGAAAGTTCTCCGGATAACAACAGCACCACCACCACCACCAACAATGATTTGGGTATTAATACTTCTTCTGAGCTGGCTGATACCTGACTGGTTTTCTGAGTTTCTTTACATTTGGGATCGAAGGCTTTGCTTGTGATGCCAAACATTTGTCCTTGGGATAGGATGTCTCTTACTCAATAATCCCCTCTGTGCAGACCTACTTTCCAAAAATTTGCTCACCACACTTGCCATGGCAAGAATTTCTCCTCTTTCTGATAGAGCCTGGAAAAGTTTCTTTTATGGATTAAAGTTTCTTTTCCACTGCCATTCTTCCTAGTATATTCTTCTGATGTAAAATATGGGAAAACTGACCTAAAGACTACCTTATTCTGTGATGTAAGGAGTAAGGTGGAAAAATGTGACATGGCCTTGCAACAGATTTGTCATGTGGTGCAGGAACAAATGTAGTAGCCAAAGAGAGGTGTAAAAAATGACACCAAAAAGCCACTGCTCATTTGCTAAAATTTGCTACATTGAAGGAACAACAAAATTTACAAGGAATAACCTGACTTCAATTCCCATAGAATTCTCAAGAGAATAACACATTGGTCATTCATTACTAGAATAAATGAGATTTTATTTATTCATTTAATTTATACCTAGCCTTTCTCCCAGTATGGGATCCAAGTTGGTTCATAATATGAATTAAAACAAAATCAAGTTAAATCAATGGATGGTTGTCGTGTGCCTTCAAGCCATTTCGACTTATGGCAACCCCTTAAGGTGAACCTGTCATGGGATTTTCTGGGGCTGTGGCCATTTCCGCACTAGCCTGTTATAGCGCTATGATTCCACTTTCAACATCCTATGGAATCCTGGGGTTTGCAGTTTTGGGAGGGGCCAGCTGGCCCCTCCCAAAACTGCAAACACCAGGGTTCCTTAGGATGTTGAAAGTGGAATCATAGCACTATAACAGGCTAGTGCGGAAATGGCCTAAGAGTGGGTGATACACCTAAGGTCACCCAACAGTTTCCATGGTGAAGAGGGGAATCGAACCCTGGCGTTCAAGGTCGTAGTACAATGCTCAAACCACTACACCATGCTGGCTCTCAAAAACAAAGGATATAAAAGTTTTAAAAGAATCAAAACGTTAATTTAAAATACTTTTTATATAGCTGTTAAAATACGCTGCTGCTTCTGGTGGTAATGATGATAACACACCCCAATTAAAATGCCTTCTGACAGCAGAAAGATCTTCGCCTGCCAGTGGAAGGAGAGCAGGGAGTTAGACAGCCTGGCTTCCCATGGGAGGGAATTCCACAGTGTAGGAGCAGCCACTGAGAAGACTCTTTCTGGTGCCGTCGACAAACATGCCTGTTACAGTGGTTGTACCAATACAAAATGCTCTCCTAAAGACCTTAAAACTCAGACAGATTCATATAGAGAGATACAGTCTTTCAGATCATCTGGACCCAACCTGATTTTACTTTGTTTTTACTATGTATGTCTTCTTTTTAATGATTTCCATGCACATGGCACAGTTTGCTTTTAGTTAAAACAACAGATGTAATCTGTAGGTATGATTTTTCTTTTTAAAAAAATATTGTGTGCAGTTGTGGTGAATGCTTTCAATTCATGCTACAATCAGAGAAGGGGAGTGCAAGCACTTGTAGCCAGTCAAAGTTTGTCACAACTCAGTTCCCTGGAAATCAATTAGACTTTAAGGTTAGGTATCCCTAAGTCCACTTCCATTGCTGATGTCCCTTTCTATGTGATTCTACGTATTGTGGCCCAGCCATTAAGTCACACCTGGTTTCTTTCCAGGTATAGGATTTACAGTCACAGTCACCACTACTAACATTTACTAGATTTTGTTCTTTGCATTTGTTTTTTATGTGAAGCATGAATTATAAGACTGCCATGAGTCCTTTTACACAAAATTGAATTTCCTATCTGGAATTTGAGTGTCAAAGAAAGAACCTAGCCCAGGCTGTGACCCTGTAGCTGAAACACACAAAGTCTATTATGTAACATCTACTACTTTTAACCTAACTATGAGCATCTACATTTCCCCGTGACTATCTCTTTCAGTTTGTGAATCATCTCAAAATGGCTCAAACAGTAATTTGCTGGCAAGCAGCATCCACACAAACCCCACGAGCAAAACCCACTGTCATCAGTAGCTGCTCCATACTGGGATTGCACCTGAGAACTTCAGCAAAAAGACACCAGGGACAGCAGCAAAGAAGTTCAAGCCTTATCAAATGCACATACAGACACAGACATCCAGTATCTATAGTACTGCAGCTCTTGAAAACCTGATTCCTCTCCTTTTCTAAAGAACATTTTTGTAACTATCTGGGTAAAAGTTCCAGCATCAAGATTGAAGCAGTTTCTTTGAACAGCTTGACTGACAGTTTTGACTTTCAGAAGTGCTGTCATTTCTCACCAGTCGCCACTTACCACATAATCTGCGTATAACAGTTCTGTAAGTATATGACAATGGAGTGTGTAGTGCAGAGTTGTCACAGTTAGTGTGATTGTATAGTTCAGTTGCTAAGCAGAACAAGACTTCTTTCTCTCTCTTTTCTTTTTTTTGAAAGAGATGATAACGTTCTTACATAGGTTTCTGATTCTTGAGTGCCCTCTGAGAAATCCATAACACTGAGGGAATCCAAAAGTATTAAATAAATTTTGCAAATATTTTTTTAAAAGAATTTTACTCATTCCTAGAGGCCTCAGTCATCTCCAATTGTCCAGTATTTATTTGCTGAAGGATAGTCATGTTGCAGACAAAATAATAAATTATTCTATTCTTTGTTGAAGGGTAGCCAGGTTGCAGCCAATACAATCAAGGGCCTTATATGGAGCCTTAAAGTTGTCTCAAGCCTTCTGGTTATATCTATTTGCTACCTCTGCTTTCTCTCCATGTGTCTTCTGTTTCGAAAGCAGCCATCTTTCCCAGTCACTATGCACTGATATCATAGCCCCAAGGGTCTAATGAAGCGACGTAGACTCCCATGATGCTAACTGCTGTCTGATATCTTTCTATAACTCTCAAGTTTTCTGCTCCTTCTTCTTTAAGACCAACAACAAAGTAGAACTGTTCAACCCAGGATCCAGCAATTAAGGCAACTACTTCAGGCTTCTAAAGAATTTTTACTGGATTTGATAGCCAGCTCCTGAAAGCCTATTTCTCTCCTTCTGCAACATTATCAGAGGAATATCTACAAAACATCCCTTTTTGAAATAAACTGAATATACAGGTACTTCCCAAGGCTGATTTTTAAGTGAGGACTGAGCAAATGTTCTTTTGGACTGACTGAAATGGCATCTGTGTTATATCTCAACACCTCACCCTGCGTGCGTTGCCAAGTAAAGTCACAGGGCTGGAGGGAGTTATATTACCATGTATTCTCCAAAATACTAATTTTGGTTAGTGTGTGTATGTGTGAGAACCCAAACAGCCCAACATGTAAACCTTTTCCCAGACATTTATTCCCTGGTGGCGCAGTGGTTAAATACTGGTACTGCAACCACAAAGTTGTGAGTTCAATCCTGCCGGGCTCCAAGGTTGACTCAGCCTTCCATCCTTCCGCAGGTGGGTAAAATGAGTACCCAGCTTGTTGGGGGCAATTAGCTAAAACACATTGTAAACCGCTTAGACAACACTCAGTTGATAAGCGGTATAGAAATAAATGCTATTGCTATAATGCTATATATCATTAAAACGCATTCCTTAGGTGTTTTATCTCTGTCTGCTTTATTTTTGTACACTTCCTTGAGTTCCAGATCTGTGGAAAAGATGGAACAGTGATCATGTGTTAGTGATACAAAACTATAACATTACTATAGCATTATATGAATGCCTTCTTTCAAATCTTTCAAATTTTATAGCATCATATGAAGCCATGTTTTTACAATGTCCAGCTTTTACAAGGAACAACAGAATAAGCAGCCTTTGTCCAGTCTTCCTGTGATAAATCTTCAACTATCACACTAGGTGCTTACTCTAGGTTAGCATTCCTAAGGAGAATGGAAGAAGAAACCAACTAAACAAACCAAAGAAACAAAACAAAATTACTACTATTCGAAGCACAATTCACAAATATGTACATCCTCTGTTTTGTGAATATCTTTCAAGCTACACATTTGTACACTGTCAGATCTTCAATTTTATATGTCACTGAGGTTCACCTTTTAAGACTGTATCCCAAATTCCTGCTCCAGATGACAAAACTTTTACTTTGGTGTCTGAAAATGTTCTCCATCATGAGTCCTGAGTATTTCAGCAAAAACAGTGCTATTCCAACACAAATAGATTTCCTTTCTTAGGAAGGATTATTGATTTCTCATCAGCACACCTTCTTTAACATAATACATAGAAGAAAATGGAGATACTGCACCACAAGTAATAGATATGGATAAATAAGAAAATTATTTCAGTTCATTTTTTAAAATCAGAATTTGCTAACATTTACAAAAGTTCAGAATGTGGATGAAGTACAACTGATAGGTGTGCCTAGATAGGTAAGAAGTCAAAACTAAAAGTACAACTGAGAGATATTCCAGTTCCTATCTACACTTTGTAACTTTGAAGAAAAGCAACAACATAATAGTGTCCCTTTTTCTAAATGAAAAAAAAGGGATGACTGGTAACTTATTTTCCCCTGTGTTATGATGCTGACATGTTGACATGTTACTGTTTTAATTACTTTTATGGGGTTAAAACTGCTTTCTTGGAGTATCTTGATGGTCATGCCCTTTCACAATTTTTAGACCCATTTCCTACTTTTTCAGACTGATATTCTCTGAAAAAAGAAACTGGTAAGTAACAAGCAATGTCACAAGCAATATAACATTTTAATAAGTTAAAAATGTTTCTTGGGATGCACATAATGAATTACATAATTAATTATTTTTCAAGTTATACCTTGTACAGGTAACAAAGATGAGGATAAAGTATTATGAATAAGGTATCAGTGTTACCACACATAATAAGAAAAGTATCTCTCAAATCTATATTTAATATATAGAAGTTGTAGAACAAGGCAAATTCTGTTCATTGCTTGTGCTCCATTAAATTCTTCCCATGTTGAGTGAAAGCATTTAGCACAGAAAATTAATTTTTAGCAATGCCTGAAGATATCAAGGATGACTGTTATAGTGTTACCACTTGTTGATTACATTCATTAGAATTTAATCATGTGAGATAAGAACACATAAAATCTCACACTAATTTTAAATTGTATTCTGCAACTATTCAATACACATTTTATGTTTTTTACTTCTTTGGAGGGCCATAAACCACAAACTCCTGCTTCCATACTTTCATTTTTCTTGAAGCACTCAAGTTATTATTTCTGATACTTTCTGAATATTAGCACTGGTGACTTCTTCCTAACATTTTGGTTCTTCCCAGCTAGCATTGCTGTGTTAATTGATTGTTTTTCTGCCAATAAACTTTATATGTAACACAATGAAAAATATTGTAATTTTCTTTCTCCAGAGGATTAGGTAAGAAACAATCTTATTAGTAATTAGCTGCACTTAATAGAAATATTTATTTTAGTGTTGCTTAAGCTTTCGTGATATGAAAATTCATTTGCTCAGAGCATCTGAATGCTTATCTATTAAATATTATAACCACCGTAAAATGAGCGTATGAAACAAAGGACAGACTGCTTTGTCTAGCCTATTTTCATTGGCTTCAAAGGGAATATTCCATTAATTGTGTTCTAAGGTAAAATGTGGGAGAAAACACTACCTTTACTTTCTATGTTTCAGCTCTGTTAGCAATGCAAGATCCCACAAGTTTTGCACTCCTGAAAAGAGTGAGAGTCAACCCAGAACTACTTCAGCAGCTGCATCAATCCATCTGTTCAGTCAGATCAAGTTGTCCTTTTTCTTGTTAAAAACATTTTTTATTAAACAGAAGAAAAAAGAAAAAGAAAAAAAGAACAAACAACAAAACTACATAACCATATGTAAAACTACAAATGTATAATAATACTAATAATACAATACAAATAAGAAACAACAAATACCTAACAAAGCTACAAGTCTCTAACAAAACTACAATAAACAAATAAGCTGTCTTTTGAAAAAGGGTATCTACCCAGTCAAAGACACCAGCACCTTCTGGAGCAAACTACTTAATGGCTTGTTTAACAGATCACACAAGAGAAGAGAATTAAATGAGACAATGGTGCTTCTCCTCATTTTTTAAAGCAATAGAGATGATAAATTAGTCAGTCTGGCTACCTCCCCTGCTCTGCTGACAATGTTCAAAGCAACAACAAATGGGAGCCCATCAGAATTCAAAGTACATAGTGGTCTCCAATTGATGTAGCAGAATCCTTGAACAAAGCAGGTTCCTATATGTTGCTGCAGCACACACTCTACTGATTTCTTTAAAGATTGTCTTCTACCATACAAGCTTGCCTGCTCCTTAACACCAGTAAGGGAGAGGCTTTTCCTCACCCCAGCAGTAGTGGAAGCAACATTAGTGGCCAAGTCCCAAGTCTTTGTGGCCAAGTCCCAAAAGTGTTGAACTCTCTGTCTCAGAAGGCTAATTTGGCCTCCTCTCTCTCGACCATCTGTTACTAATCTAAGGCACTTTTCGCATGCCATTTCCCATGCGAAAGGGCCTCCAGAGTGTCGCCCAATTGCGAGGAATATTCCACATGATGTTCTCACAATCGTGTGATGCTGCCGGGCCAGCAGGTGCCGATTGCACAATATATCATTTTCGGCTTCTTGCCAAAAATGATGCACGATCACGTGTCGCTCTGGGGCCCCACATGCACTTACCATCTGTGCGGAGCTTCTGGAGATGCAGCCCTCGCGTTTCCCCCTAGCGCAGCCTGAGAAAATTCTGGCTGCACTGTGGAAGGAAGAGGTGGAGGAATTCTGGCTGCACTGTGGAAGGAAGAGGTGGAGCCCTCACACTGCCTGCCGACCAGCAAGGAGCTGCTGTGGAGCAGGAGCAGAGGGAATGCGAGTGCCTCTCACAAGAGGCTGCTCATGTGATCCGCGCGCTCCCATGCTGGACTCAGGTAAGCTTCAGAAAGGGCCAAAGACTTCCTGGTTTTGACCCACTTGTGGTTGATTTGCTTTAATGTTGTTTTAGCAGACTGGGATTTTGTTCTAGCATGAGCTTTCATGGATATCAACCCACTTCTTCAGAGGCAGATATTAAAGTCTCAGGTTATAAAACATATTTATACAGTTGTGGGAGTGGGATGGAATGTAATAGGATCCAGAACAATGCAATTCATGTCCCTGGCCCTAAATTTTCAAGGGACTGGGCAAGGTGACACAGGTCTTTCAGAGCTTTACACTGGTTAGTATTGATGAGTGCAAACAATAAATCTGCTAATTAAAAGTAAGTTTCCCAGGGTTCAAAATTCTCTCTGAGAAGACTCCCTTTGTTATATGTGCAGTAGTAAGGACTCCTGTATTAATGTCTGCAGTGCACCATGAAGCCATTGTCTTTGTTCACGCCTCTGCTAATGGGTTGGAATTTCCCTTTTTATGTCCTAAGACACGAATACAGCTCTTTCCTTGAAACCTCAGTCAGAGTAGATATTTTCCTCTGCAGAAGCTATTCTGACACATTTTGTGACCTTTTCTGTTGGTCCAATGAAATCATTATGCTAACGGAGGCTTGGAATTTTCTGTGTAAAGTCGAAGGCTTTCATGGCCAGAATCCATAGGTTGTTGTGGGGTTTCCAGGCTTTGAGGCCGTGTTCTATTAGTATTTTCTCCTGACATTTCACCTGCATCTGTGGCTGGCATCTTCAGATTTGCATCTGAAGATGAAGTTGCAAAATTTTTCTTATGGTCAATTTGGCCATATTTGCTTTCATTTTTTAATTTTCTATTGTTTTAGTTTCATTGATTGTATTAATTTTGTCTGAATTTAGTGTAATAAGCTGCCCTGTATATTTTGACTGCAATAGAAGGTTGTGTTAATGTGATATGATATGATATGATATGATGCCATATCTTAGCCATGCATTGTGCCTTTCCTCCTAAATTCCTGGACATGGAAGTCTTTGTTCTGTAGTTCAAAATTAATGCTTAATTCTCATTTGATTTAAAAACAACAACATAAAAAACACCTTAAAAATTCCATGTAGGATTTAGGGCTGATCAAAAGTTTAATCATGTGACTGAGCATGGAATTAATCTCCTAGGCAACTGAGATGCAATTGCAGTGGGAATGCATCCAAATAAGAGCTATACCTTTTTTCAAAAAATAAATACAATAAATAAGCCTCAGTGATTGCTTCTGGTTTATAATCTTAAAAAATCCTTATGTAAATATTATGATCAGCATTTATGGCCTGTAGGCTGATAGGCTGACCAGTTGGGTTATGTTTGGCCCATCCCTGATTTATGGCATTCCTAGTACAGAAGCAATTGTCAAACTTGACATCTGTGGGTTTTTTTCTTTTATTTTCCATGAGAGCTATATATTGAGAGAACATCCATCCTGTTGCCACATCGTACATATTAGCACTTGTTAATTCAAGGACCAAGCAGGACTGTATCAAAGTAGACAATAGAACAATCATTAAGCTTTTAGTAAATAGACACCCAACTTTACTCTCCAAGGTGGAACAAATTAATATTCATAAACAGTTTGCACACTGAAAAAAATGTGGCATTAACAAGCAGTTTAGAGGTATGACAAATAAAAGAAAGAAATATTGCAAATATGATTAAGGAATAAAATATTTCAAAATTGAGTAGCAACCCCAGAGGCATTCATGATGGTGAGAGTGATTAATAAAATTATATCGTGGCTTCATCTGCTTACAGACCATGCAGATTTACGTCTCTGAATCATCATACAGAAGGTTCACCATGTCTAAATCAAAATGTCCTGCCTGTCACTCACATCTACACTTTTTTTTTCAGTTTTAGTTTTCTACATCAAACATAGCCTTAACCTTTGTTTTGAATTTTTTTTAAATGACACTTTTTTGCATCACAGCACACATTTACAGAAGATTACAGAGTCTGGAGAAAGAACATCTAAGTACTTTCTCATTTGACCACTCCTTCCCCCAAGATAGTTGTTACAATTTATTAAATACACTAAGATAAACAATGAGCTGTGCAGAAAGATTTCTTTTTCTCACGTTAAGCAAAAATGTTATTAACTAGTAAGTAAGGCATCCTGTGAGCTCATTATTCAGGCACTCACTTTAAGTACTATAAGCATTGCATATTAAGCACTATGCTTTTTCCAGAAAAGAAGTTGCTTTATGAACCAGAAAAAAAAAAAGCATGAAAATGGTGCTAAACAAAATGTGTTTGGATATATGAAAGTCTTTTTTTAAAAAAGCAACAGAAGAAGATATCTTCTTCTATCACACCAATTTCACATTCATCAAGGAAATTCAAGTCCGAGAGAGGTGATAAATAAGATAGCCTACTGAATCAAGGAATCCATTTTGCTCTAGGGGAATGTTGTGGTCCATGTGATGTATGGAGTGATATGGGGAAGAATGCAGAATTTAGGAAAATGTACTTCGGGGGAATTATATCTCCCAGAATGTGCTAGCCAGCATGAGGGGTATTCACATTGGCTGGGTGATTCTGGGAACTGTAGTCCAAAAATGTAGTCTTATCTCTGTGGAAGAGACAGATCTGCAGTATCATTCAGGATGAGGCTCCAAAACCAATGTACAGTTGAGCTCAGGAACAGGCAAAATGCAGAGCACAGTCCACAAATGGCTTCCATGTTCCCAATGTGACTCCCAGGGTCCTTTTGAGTGCACCTCAAATTTTCCATTTAAATGTAATTCTCCTCAGGTCTGCTTTAGGCTAAATCAGTGGGGGGGAGTTGTGCTAAAACGGGACATTATTGTCAAATCCAGGGACAGCAAAAGTGGCCTTTGGGCCCTAAAAAATTGTCTGCACCTGCTCCAGCAGTTAGTCCTAGCACATGTGGAGATGGTGGGCCAGTACAAGAGCATTTGTTGCTTGGTACCTAAAAGAAAACCTAAGTAATTAATTGCCATTTTTTTTCTTTCAAATTATTCTAGAAAGGATCACAACTACCACAAAATGTTAAGGCATACTTTACTGAATAGTATCACAATTTTCCTCTTTCTTTAAAAACGTACACATCACTCGGCTTTGTGAAAATACACTTTGAAGGCAAGAAATGTGATTTGCATGAGAGTCATATTTATCCAGAGGCCAATCTTTTTGCCTTCTTCAGTAACAAAGATGGCAGACTGAAGCTGTCAAGTGGACCTTGGATGAGATCTCGGTTTGGAACACAGCTTGGGAATGTTACTCAATAACCTTCCTAAGGTTTGCTTTGAAAGATTTCAGATAACTTTCACCATTCTCCCCAACATTTCAAAGATGAAAACCGAGACAAGTGTGGCCAAACAACATCAGAGTGTGATCAATATGTAAACATTATTAATGAGGAAGAACACATCGCTAGGAGAGCCTGCAGCAATGCTTTTGCCTAAGCCTACAGGGAAGGGCAAGATTATGTCCCCTCTTTTCCTCTCCCCATCAGTTAATTCAGTGCAAACTACTTTTGCACTTTGAAGTCAGTTTGCAGCAACTGAAGTAAGGTGAAAACAAAGAGTGAAAGGGGAAGGAGGGGAGAGAAACTGGCAGTCATGTATTTTAGTCTTTTACTTCAAGTATCAAATCAAGTCTCAAGTCCTTGCAATATACTTTCAAGTCAAGTCTCAAGTTTGGGAGTCAACTTTATACCCCAATCTATATTCCAGAATTTCTGGACAGAGTTGAATAAAGTCAGTTTTAACAATTTAAGCAGAGTCAGCCCTCCACATTTGCTATTTTGCCCTCTGCATCTTCAGAAGTGGGGAATAGGATCCTTCTTATTTCCCATTACTGAAGCTTCAAAACCTTTAGAAGGAAGGACCCTTCCTCCTCAAGCCCATTGCCTAACACATTTGCTGTTCCCCTCTGAGAAATGCACCCTGCACTCTGGAGGCGAATCTTATCTTCTGCTCTTAGAAATGTTTCAGAAGGCTCCTGCAATATGCAGTGGGGACAGGCTGCTGAGTAGACCTCAAGCCTGCCTCAAACCCATTGCTTAACCCTCTTGCTGTTCCCCTCCAAGAAATGTGCCCACACTTTGGGCTTGAGAGAGATCATCATGTGACCAGTAGGCAAAAAGAGACGGAAGTACTGTTCAAAGTTGTAAAGTTTCTGGATGAATGTGTTATGTTACTGAACCAAGAGCAGCAAGTCAGTCAATAAAAATATATGAGTCACAAATCAAGTCAAGTCAGTACATCATTTATTGCTGAGTCCCCTCCAAGTCCAACTTGAATACAAGTCAATTGACTTGAGTCTATATCACTGGAAACTGGGATATTTTAAAAGCAGTTGTAAAAAAGGCATGGCAGAGAATTAATCAGTGCTGTCCTGCCAAATTGGCACAGTTGGAGGCATGCTTCACTTTTGATGTTCTCTTTCTTATAGGAAGCCAAATCTAGCCTAGTATTATCCGATCTGACTAGGTCCCTGCTCCTCAGGGACTCTGACAGAGATGCTTCCCCATCTCTGGCTACCAGATTCTTTTTTAGCTGGAGATGCCTAGGACACTGCTAGTCAGCAGTCTAATTCTGAGCCACTGGATTTCCACAGTAGCAAATGGAGGAATGAATCAAGGGAGAGACCTTAGCAATACAAAATGGGCTGTTTCTAAAATAGAACACATCTGCCATTCCCTGTCTAGAACTACTTGAGCAAAATGTATTACATGAGTACCAAAAATAATTATGAAAATTGAAAGAAAAGAAAGAAAGTATGAACTGTGGCATTTCTTTGCAGCATACGATGAAAAGTAAAACAGAGGAGACATATAAAGCTTGATTAGGAACAGGAGAAATCAAAGTGGATGAATTCAAAGAAATTTGGAAGCCCTTTATTATTTATGAACTTAGGATTTAAACCACCATCTGATGAAGCTTTCTTTCCCAAAAAGTATATTTTGAAGGTTATATAACGTTAGTTACACGGTATAGATTTCTCAGTGCTTCCAAGATGTGATAGCCAGGGATGCACCTTGTGGCTTATTAATTAAGATTGGGGATGGGATAGAGTGTGTATGTCGGAGGGCAGGTGGGGGGGAGAATAGAAATGATCTATTGTGCTACATTGTTTCTATCAGGTAAGGAATATTTATAGTGGGAAAATATTAAAAAATCAAAACCAAAACAGACTAATATAACCATATTCAGGACAGAAGATGAGACAGATAAATGTAAACCACCACCAAAATATTGCCACGGTGAGAATTATACAACCTCAAAGGATGTTTCAGAGGAAACTGAAACCTGGATTTTGTACTCAACACTGGAGCCAACTGGTTCCAGCAATATTTTATTCCTATGCAACAGATGGTGTAGGGAGAGCCTTGCTGAAGAGGAAGATCATGTTTGGCACTATAAAAAAATAAGGAGACTGTGCATTCTAAATGTGGTGAAGAGGGGGAATGCACAACTGACAAAGAACATTTTAAAAGCTTTCACAAAATGGTGTAGGTCTGCAGGGAGCTGTGGTGGAAAGACAACAGTATTTCTTATTATTTTTCTCTGTGTCTTGCCTTGTTTGTGAGGGTCGATGCAAGAGTGGGGTGCACTTGAACAAGGTTGCACTCAAACATTTTCTAGTACCAGCAGTGGGACTGTACCTGACAAGAAGCTTCAACTTGCAGACTCAAGGCCTGGAAAACAGAATGCCTATAAATTACAGGTTAAAAAATGACCATTTCCCAAGCCAATCCAGGTAATATGGAAAGTTAGGGTGATAATATTAAATATGGAGATTCAGGGATTTCTTATATTGGACATTCATGCTGTATATTGGATATACAGCATGAATGTTGTATATATTGGATATTCATGCTGTACTGGACATTCAACAAGCATAGCTGCTAATGATACTACCTGCCTTACTTCTCCTGATCCTTTCTCCCAGCCCCACTTACACATAATAAAAACCCTCTACCACAATATCATCATACTGCAGGTTTCTTCCGACTCTGCTAAATTTCTTTCGCTGCTATCTGTGAAAACATCACTCTTTTTTGTACCAGCAGACATTCCACTTCTGGTGCAAGGGAGAGAAAGCTTGGGCTGATTGATTTTAGGGAGACTGTTTTAGTTCCTCACTTAAGAGTTTCTCCAGAGGCATAGTCTGCTTCACTAATAAAGAACCACGATGAAATGCAATTCTTTGCCTTTCCCATTCATGCACTTGAGAACAAAACTAATCAAATGTTTTCTCCCTGAGAAAGATTACAAAGATCTCTATGTATTTTTCAGGATTTTTTTTTTTAATACTGAAACTTTTTTTGGTGAAATTTTCACAAAGGACCTTTTTACATCACTTTTTGTGCAAAACAACAGATTTTATGCACAAAACCCAACGTTGGAGCTAAAAAAAATTCAGCTTTTTTGATCAGTAAGAACAAGAAAGAAAACAACTGATGTACAGCTGTAGCCACTGAAAAATCTATTATTTCAAACAAGATCACATATGCTTTTTTTGAGACCATTTCCAGTAATTAATCAACATAGTGTTTTCATTGCTGTTACATTTTGTTTAGAAACAGAGCTAAGCCTGCCTCTTTCTCTCTCTGTGTTGCTGGAAATAATGTGTCATGAGTAAAGCAGTGGGAGGGAATAATATAAGAAATCAATTGTGTAGATAAGCTGGGTTCATACCATGTTCTAACATTTTCCCACATAAATATTACATAATTAATAAAGAGTGGAGTTCAAGTAATTTCAAGATTGACAAATGTTTAATCTCAAAATGAACAGGGTGAGATGTCAGGAAAACTGTGCAGATGCTGTAGAAACTAGTCTGAAAAGTATGAAGAAGACAGTGTCCACATTTCTGGTGGGCAGCTTAATCAACTCATAATAAACAAATTCAGAAGACAATGCGGAGGAGGAGAGGCAACGTGTTGACATGTAGCACCATATAGTAATCCATAAGGTGATAATTAGGTCCTTTGTTTTACTGAGGCAAGAAACAGGAATCTAAGTTGATGTGCAAAAAGAAGCAGAAACAGAATAAGTAGGAAAAGATGAAGAAGAAAACTTTAGAATGCATCAGTTGATTTGGTACTGGTGAAAAAGAAAAGGTCACATATACACAGAAAAAGTTTTCCTAGTACATGAGGCAATATTCCAGGCGTGGTACGGAAGGGAAGGTGCTATTTCTCAATGTATATATGATGGTACACGTGTTGTGGGTATAAATATGGATTGAGTAAGAATTTTATAAATTCCTTAGAGTGCCGTCCTGTGCAGTCTACTCAGAAGTCCCACTGAGATCAATGGGGATTAAAACCAGGTAAGTGTGCACAGAATTACAGCCTGGTGGCCTTTTTATCAGTATATAAATGGATTTGTAAAAGCCGTACTAGGCCATTTATATGCTAACTCCTATTTGTGACATGCACAAGTAATCTATGGATAATCTGTTTAAGCCTTGTAGAAAAAAATGTTCTAAATAATTGTGCATAAGGATACAAAGAAGGATTGTCCCTGAGTCTCTAATTTTCATGTATCATTTCCAGGGTACACATTTTCTAGTTCTGGTGGGCAATGCTCCGGGCAAGAGGAAAGGGCTATGTGGAAATTTTCAGCTCAACTATCAAAGCAGCAGCTTGCTACAATTTCCAAAGCTTCATTACTGTGTTCTGCAACTTTCAAAGATTCTCCAGAGGATCTATGTATTTACTTTCTTAGTTTCCATCTTGCCTCCCAGAGGCATCAGAGCTCACCCTCCACTCTACTCAGCCTCCACCTTTTGTCTAGAAGCAAGAATGCCAAACTAAATCTTCCTGAACTTGACTGCCTAAGTAAATGAGAAAGAGAAATCCCTTCATTTCACTGTACTCTGGGAACAGTTTGTTTAGGTAGCTTCTTCTGTCTTATATTACAGGAAAATATGTTCTCTCCTTTTGCATTTGAATGACAAGCTGTGAGCATCTCTGGTTTTATTTAATGTATAATTCTTAATGGCATCACCGAGGTTTCAGGAATGGACTAGAAACCTCACAGCCCAGCACAATCCTGAAATGGGAACTTTAGATACAAGTTAATCAAAACTTTTTACAACAGGATCCTAGTCAACTTTATTAAGTTAATTTCCATTTAAGCAACCCTCAGTTCCAGGTATGAATGACACAAATAGCCATGAACTAATAGTCAAAGTGAATGCTTCTGAATTCCCTTTTTTACTCATAAGGAATGAGCTGTGGGGGAGAATAACAATCTCAATGGTTGCTGCAGCTTGTTCACATTGTGTTAACCATGCTTTAGCAAGACATTCAAACATGGCCCGTGTGTCTCAGATCCTCACAAGTATCATACTACCAGCTCAACTTTTCATAATTAGACATTCTGGATACAACAGAACGCTTATTGGGATTCCTGTTCAGATCTTGGGGTGCTTCTTATTTTAGCCAAGGTTTTATTTTATCCAGATAAGTTTTGCTACTGTTGTTGCTATGTGCCTTCAAGTCATTTCTGACTTATGGCAATCCTAAAGCAAACCTCTCATGGGGTTTTCAGGGGGCTGAGTGTGTGTAATATGCCCAAGGTCATCCAGGGGCCAAGCAGGGAATCAAATCCTGGTCTCCAGGTTCTAGTCCAGTGTTCAAACCATTACACCACACTGACATTCTACTTTCGCTGCTACTGACATTAAAATATACATCAAACAAATAACTGAGATTTGTTTGTGGAAACATAGCTGCGCTGAAGCTCAAGCACTACCAACCCAATTCTAGATGCTGAGTATAATTAGACTTACCAAGGAAAACATATAAGAACCAAAATCTCTCCCCACTATCATACTGCCTCTCATTACATTTTTTCAATAACATAAAGCATTTCAGCATATGAAGTAAATGACCCTACAGAGAAGAGTTTCGAACTTTATGCTATTAAAATAGGTATGCCCCACCCCTTCTCTTCAGACTGAAGGACTGGGTATCCTTTGTCACTTGTCAGTTAACCTACATCTGTTTGGGAGTACCTCTCATGACCTTCTGGTTGCCTGGACTCCCAACTTATGATCAATAGTACAGTATAGTCCAGATAGGCAGTTAGCATATACTATTGATCCATTTAATTACTCTTCATATTTTAGGCTGGTTTGTTAAGATGGACATAGTTATACATATATAGACACCCCTTAAGACTTCACCAACCAGGCATCTAGCCTGTTGTTAACATTTCTTGCAAGCAAACATACATCTTATATCATATTGTCATTTTAGCAAACCTCATTATGAGGAAGTCATATGGTGTTATATTTCTAAGGTGTTATATTTCTAAGGAATTAAATATTTTACATGACTTTTATATGTGTCAGAGCCAAACTCCTGAGTCTGGTTCATCATCATCCTAGTGGACATACTGGCGTGAACCAAACCACCTACAGTGGGGAAGTCCTTCTATTGAGAGGGGATGGGCAAGGTTGTTACTGACTATGTTATTGATCCTGTGGGGGCTGCCAGAGAGTAGGGAAAGCCAAGGATCAGGCCAAGGCCCCTCTCCTACCACTTCCCATCATGGATATCCCATTCCAGCGAGTGGCTGTAGATATCATGAGACCTTTCCCTAGGAAGCCTGCTAGGGGAAAGCAGTATGTCTTTACCTTTGTGGACTTTTGTACTCATTGGTCAGAAGCCATTCCACTGGGAGGGATCTCAGCTAAAGCAGTAGCCCAAGCTCTGACAGACATATTTGCAAGACTAGGTCGGCCTGCAGAGATTTTGACAGATGCAGCTTCGACCTTTAACTCCAAAGTCATGCAGTGCCTGCTAGAGGCACATAGTGTATGCCATCTTACCTTGGTCCCTTACCATCACCAAACTAACGAGTTGGTGGAGCATTTTAATGCAACCCTGGGGGCCATGATCCATAAGTTTGTGAATGAATATTCCAATAATTGGGACTTGGCTCTACAGCAGTTTTTGTTTGCCTATAGATCTGTTCCACACCCAAGCCTGGGTTACTCACCCTTTTTGCTGGTCTATGGCCATGATGTGAAAGGGCCATTACAGCTTCTGCAAAGACAGTGGGAGGGGGATATCCCTTCTTAAGAGACTAATGTGGTTGATTTTGTGACTAACTTGCAGAATACTTGTAGGGAAACATAGGCAGATGCTCATGAGAATCTGCAACAGGCACAAAAGAACCAGAAGACCTGGTATGACCAGTGGGCCAGAGAATGCTGTTTTGAGAAAGGAGATCAAGCAATGGTCCTGAAGGTTATCCAGTCTAACAAGATGGAAACTTCTTGGGAAGAGCCTGCCACAGTGCAGGAACACTTTCGGACAGTGAACTGTCTCATACAGTTTCCAGACTCTAAGGTTAAGCCAAAAGTGTATATGTGAATTCACCGAAACCCTTCTATGAGAGGCCCAGTCATCTTCTCATGCTTTTGGTCCAGGAAGAGTAGCCTGAGGGTGTTTTCTATGATCAGGAAGGTGGTAGCTTGGAAGATGTTAAACCTTCTACAAAACTCAACGCTAAACAGCATGAGCAGTTCTCCCAACTGACAGCCAAGTTTGCTGCCCTGTTTTCATAGAAATGCAGAGTTGGAAGAGACCACATGGGCCATCCAGTCCAACCCCCTGCTATGCAGGAACACCCTCAAAGTACTCCCGACAGATGGCCATCTAGCCTCTGCTCAAGCACTTATCCCAGTTCGCACCATCGACCCTCAACATACGGTAGACACAGATGACAGCAGAATCAAAAGTGAAATAATAACAGTGTAGGGTAGAAAGGCCCTTTGTGTGATTAAAAGGATAGAGAAAGATTGTGATATGAAGTAGAAATCCAAAATTTATTGAAAATGTAATAAAAAATAGAAAACCAATTATATGTAACAGTTAATATTTTAATATTTTTTCTTTATAACATAAACTGATGTAGTTGCATGAAAGTCTTAATTTTACAACTAAAATTATACACCTTTGTAATTTAATATCACATGTTCTTAAGAAGTAATATTAGCTAAATATTAACTAAAAATGTCAAAATTTCATCAAACAATCTAGCATAGATGCCTACTACCTTTCTTCTTCTGCAGTCCAATTCTCTGTTGAACCTTCCTGACTTTGTACAATTCAGTTTTAAGGTGATTCACTGTATTTTTGTTTTTTAAAATAGCCTTCCTCACCAGGACATCAACAATAGTATGAAGACTTTTTTGCTTCTATATTTTATTAGCATACACATACATATTAGCATACCATACACAGATGTTTTCTCTTTATGGAAAATTTAAGAAA
This sequence comes from Ctenosaura bakeri, assembly GCA_948474755.1. Classification (NCBI taxonomy): domain Eukaryota; kingdom Metazoa; phylum Chordata; class Lepidosauria; order Squamata; family Iguanidae; genus Ctenosaura; species Ctenosaura bakeri. The sequence continues at coordinate 304,955 of CAOLHI010000701.1, forward strand.
ACAAAAACTCATGTAATTCCTTCTTTCTTTGTAATAACTGCTTTCTAATTATGCATATTAATCCTATTTGAATTCCAACTTCAATTCAACACATTTTTGTTACCCTAAGTTTGATCACTGATATCATTTTTATAGCAGAGGTGGGCAACTGTTGTGAGTTAGGGGGATTCAGTTTAGAAAGCTGTACTCCCACAGCAGCACTACTGGAAAAATATCCCATAGGTGCCCTCCAGAGGATGTGGGAGGCATGTTGTCATGTTTTATCCCCAGCTCTTTTAGACCAAGGAGAGGACATTTTTTTTTACAACAGGAAGTGACTTGGATATCAACCTTCTGTCACAAAAATCCCCCCTGGGCCCAGAAAGTCCCTGGAAAAGCAAGAGGGGACAGAATTGCTCTTCATGCTCTGTAGAGGGCCTTTGCTATTTGTTTTAATTTTTTTCAACTTTTGGGGGGACATCGAGAGTCCTGGGGCACACAGAACAGCCCTGGGGAATGCACATCCCCCCCTCACATGTTTCACTGTAGCCACTGTCCAAGAAGCATAATTATAGAGTGATGTTTGTTTATTGAATTAATAATCTTATTAAGTATATATAAAAATAACCAAAAACAGAACAGAACATACAAGAAAACAAACAGAAAAACAAAGCACATTAAAAAAATACTCTAAATTAAACTAACTTACACTACCTAAACAATAAGTGTAATCTAATCTACATAAACAACTCAAAATATAAACAATAGCACACAGTTAAAAAGTAGATTCCACCTTGACCATTGACTACTAACAGTAAATTATGCAAGCACTAGCATAATAAAGTTACTATAACTAAAATTAACATTTATTGATTAATCTTATTTTTATAGAAAAAATATTTAATTAATAGGTAATAACATATTATATATATATTATATAGTGTATTATATAATGTATATATATATATATGTATATGTATGTATGTATGTGTATATATATATATATATATATATATATATATACACACACTATAAAATTGTTAAGCATAAATTAATTATAATGCATCCACAAACAAAAAAGAAAGTTTTTATAATTTTCTTTAACACTTTTTCAAGATATAAAACTTTAACATATTTTATTCATAACAAAGCAAAATAACAATAGCAAATTCAGAATCCCAAAACCATGAATTCACCCTCATGTTCTCTCAAGTATTCAATCAATAATTACCCATTGTTTTTACAAAGTCTTGCTCTCAAAAGCCTTTTAACCTCTCTGTCAATTTATCCATTTCCACAGTTGTCATCAATCTACTGAGCCATTCATTTACGGTTGGAATTTCTGTCTTTTTCCAATACTTTGCATAAACTAATCTTGCTGCTAGTAGATAGAGTCATGTTTGGATTGCTGAACAGGGAGCCTGAAGTTCAATCCATGCATGGTTTCGAAACTCAGCATCTGACTCTGGGCCATCACTACCTCTCAGCTAATCTGCCTTGCAGGATTATTGTGGGGGCTAATAGGGCAAGGGAAACCATATAAGATGGCTGCACACATTCCTGTATGATACAAAGAAAATGGCACAAAAAATAACAGTTGGTTTGAGGCTTGACAGGTACAGGTTCTAAGCCCTATAGACTCAGGAACGTCACTGTCTGAACTGTGGCCAGACACACTTTCTCAGCTTCAGCCCTGCTTTACTTTACAGGGCTGTTGTGGGGATCAAGTTCAGAGGAAGAGCACCATGTGTTCCATTGTGAGGCCATGCGGGGAAGAGGGAACAGAAATGTATCAAATAAATAGATACATAACAAGATATTGCAAGGTAGGGGTGAGAAGTATATTAAAAATATTCCAAAAAAGGTATTTTTGAGTTTTGGGAACACCTGATGAGAATGTTGGACTGATAAGAATCTTTACGATTTGGAACTTATTCTGTGTAAAATGTGCATATTTTTTTAAAGGAAGGTCTGTGCAGAAAACACTGTTTTCTATTTAAAACACACGCACACACGCACATGCATGCACACATTTTGCACAGAATATGTCCCAAACTGTAAATGGTCCTCAAAAACAGAAACAGAAACAAGCTTGAGAGTTTTTGAAGTCTTTCTCACAGCAGGAAGAAAACTGCAAAAATTCCTTGTTTCTCGCTTCAGGAACAAAATTAATAGGGAATTACACTCCTGCAAGAAATAACACATTAACATGAAATGATAGGCCACAGTAAGTTGCTGAGAGATGGAAGGGCCTTATTTAGCTTGCTTAATAGATGGCATGAAGTGTGTAAGTCCTACTAAAAGAAGAAGCAAAAGCCAAACTGCTGCATATGGCATTCTCCCAGCAGCTGCTCTAATATATGCAAAGGGTTTCATCACATGGATCTAGTTTGGAGCAACTCCATTCAGGAAAAGATTTAAGTGCTGCCAGATTGGTTCCTTAAATAATATGTCGATCTTCTTTAAAGAATGGCAAACAAGAATTCGCCACAGTGTATTTTCTTTTCCGTAGTGCAGCTACTCCTCTTTTGATCCAGAAATGCTGACAGCCAGGTACTTCAGAATGTCTCCAGAGGTCTTGATGAAAGATTTCTTTCATTTTCTCTTTTATTCTCCTCCTGGCTCTGTCAGTCAGCAGTGTACTGCTAAAGTGTTTTATGATAATGTTCCCCTGAGTAACTCACAGGCCTACCTACTTTAAAATATTGCATCAGCAATGTTTTCTTTGCTACGATGCTACTAATCTCCTATGAAACACAATTTTGCTTCCCTTTTTCTCCAAAATGCTTCTTTTCTTTTCTTTAAAGGTTGTCTAAACCACAGATACCAAAGTCATGGAGAATTAGACAAACTCAACATTTTTACACTGAAGATTTTTTAAAAAAATAATAGTAATTTTTGGTTATAGAAATACGAACAGTTAGGCAGGCAACCCTTCTCTGTTCATGTGAAAGATTATTGTGCAGACTCCATCACTTGATATACCTGTAACACTCAATGCCACAATATAACAATCCAAAGCCGCCTTCGACTTTTCTGGTCATTTGTTATGCTTAATAGGAGAAAGTGTAAGTCTCATACACGTGAGGCTTATAGTCCTCATTTTCTCAAGAGGAGAATCAGGGGCGTGATAAGGCACACAGGAGGTTTAACAGGAGGAACAGTTTAGTGGGGGGTGGATAGTATGGACTGGCTTCTATTATTCACTTAGGACAGACAGACAATGACTGTCTGTCTTTGAGATCCCCAATGAGATCCCCAAGGATCTCAACTTATTCAGATATGTGTTAGAACTTAGGATGCTGGAGGTAGAAGAAGAGAATCACCTGGGCAGGTTAGACCCCTTGCACTACTGGAAAAAGTTGTTCACCATCGTAGTGTGGTGCACCAGCATTCTATCTCTTCTGCTGTGGCAGCTGCAACCAGTCAAGACAGGCATGTCATTCAGGTTCCTGGTCTTGATGGGTGCTCTCTCACTGCAGCCTTCACTTAGCTCTCTGGTTTAATCAGTTGCCTCACTGTGCAGCTGAAAACATTATGGGTATTCTTTGCATCCCTAGGTGCCACGAAGTCATGCTCATCTCATTGTTGCCACCACCTCCCATCAGGAGCACAGCCAAATTCCTGGGATCCCAAAAGACCTTTGTATTGTGCGCATGACAACATTTCTGCATGTCACTTGGGAGGCAGTGAGCCTGGGCTTACGCACATCTAGATGACAATTCTCATGTCTATCTGAGTGAAACAGTAATAAGACAAGACACAAACATGTGGAATTTTAGATAACCTATTTGCTGGCATATCAGACTCACTTTGTTTCTTGAAAAATACGGTTTGAAAATGGGGTGCATCTTACACACCAGTGCATCTTATACACCCACAAATAGTATTTGACTGCATGTAAATGGGATGCATCTTGTATGCTGGTGCATCTTATATGCCGGCAAATATGGTATATTCAGGGTTGAAGTAGAATAAATAAATAACAAGCAATGGCACAGGAAATATAAGTGTTCCTGAGAAATCACTAATGGTGATCTCAACCATTGTATAAATAGAGAAGTGAAGCAAACTGTCCTCCCTAAATGACTCTGGATTCATAGTCTGTAACCTTTTCACTCTACACACTTTGATAACACTGCAACTGTCACAGTTCTATCCTATACAATCCTGGGATCTGTAGTTTCATTATGCATTTAGAATCCTCTGCCAGAAAGTTCTAGTAATTTATCAGTCTAGAGATCCCAGGATTCCACTGGATGCAGCCATGGGAGTTAAAGTGGAAACAAAGTGCCTGAAAGCATCCTGAATGTGAATTATGTTCCAGTTTAGAATAGCATGCCAATGCTGAGAGGATCTCTGCTAAAAGGCTGCCTTCTCTAGAAGTTCTGGCATAGGCAGCATTTGGGAACATTTTGAACATGAAAAGGTTCATCTGCTGGGATGATTTTTTTAATTATTTGGGTGCATTAGAATTGGTATTTTAATTTGCCTCAAGCTTTAAGTATTGTCCTTTTGAAGAAATACTAGATGCTAGTGTTGTGCAAAGCATAAACTGAAAAACAAGTCCAGACTTTTGCCACAATATATTTGTACTGACAAAAAGAATGCTTATATAGGCATACCTGGGGATGTCCTCCCTCTACAACTACATTACAAGGATTCTTCTATCCCACAGTCCTTTTGCATTCTTATCTCTAGGTTTGTTCTCATTCCAAATACAAAGCGTGACCCAAAGTTCAACAGAGGATAGTTAGCTCTGTATATTTCAGTGTACTTGATGTTCAAAGTGGTTTGACACAAAGCACTGATGTTCTGTTGATTTCAATGGAAGAGTGCTGAAAACATGCCTGACTTTCTCATTAAGATCAATGGATCTTAAATGACTCTAACCCTGGATATACCATGGCTATGGAACATATCTTCAACTGTAGCCTAAAACTTCACATACACATACATTTTCCTTATTAATGCCCCCAAATAAAACTGAATTCTGAGTACAATCCAGCCCCAGAGTGTAGCACCCAGAGTGCCTAATAAGGATGCCATGGCTGATCAAACAACTGCTGTTCCCACCCCCACCCCCCAGAGTCTTGTTGCACGTTTCATTCATCAGCACAGTGCCCAAGCCATTAAGAGCTCAAGGGCAATACTGTCAGCTGTCATACTTGAAGGAGCAAGAGACTTGTGGCGTCGTCATGACTACAATGCTATGGATGTAAGGTAGATTAGCTGGAAGGGAGATGAAGGTTACTGCATCTTGAACACATTCTGCAGAGAAAAGGCATGTGCGTTCTGTCTGAAACCTTAATTATCAGATTTATTTACTTAGCTTCTTTCAGACACTTATCACCTTTTTTTTTACAAAAAAAAGTTTAATCCAATAGTACAACTGTAAAAAACAAAAGACACATTTACAAACATTATAGTCAGTACAAAAAAACAACAACACAAAAATATCAGCAGATCAGAAAATGAAGGAAAAAATAGAAAAGGAAGCATTACACAGAAGGAGTAGCCCCTAAGTCTGCTATTTTGAGGGGAGTAGGATGAGAACAAAAGTGTTAGTAGTGATGAGAATCTCCCCTAGCAGAGTGGCAGGTCTACTCCGAAGGCCCCTGGTGCAACTGCAGAAACCAACAAGGAACGAAGGAAAAAAAGAACCAGAGAGGAAAGATTAGAATTGCCCTGCCTTGGCTAGAATATTTCACAATCTGTCGCTTGACTCCCCACTTCTCCCTATCCTATCCCCCTGAAGATTGTTCCAACCATCAATCCACACACTACATGCAGGAAAGCAACCAACAAACACCTTCAGGTAAAATGTCTTGGAGACAAGGGCAATCTTATCCCAGTGCATGAAGTTTAGTAAAGAAGATGCCAAGTGAACATCCATATGAAGGGCATTCCTTGAGGAGAGTCTTTTCCCTCTCAGCTGTCGAATTCATCTCTGAATCCAGTGAAACGTGGAATGTGGTCTCAGAGCCCAAATTCTCAGGCAGGTTCACATCTATCTATCTATCTATCTATCTATCTATCTATCTATCTATCTATCCATCCATCCATCCATCTAGTGTATTTTTAATATTTTGTTAGTTTGTGTCAATTTCATTTATTTTTGGCATTTTTGTTGTAAGCTGCCTGAGTCACATTTGTGAAAAAAGGTGGGCCATCACACTAATAATAGATTCGATTAATAAATAAATTAGATGAAGAATTATTGCCTAAAGATCGGGATTAAGATGTGAAATTCCCTAAATTGTAAAATTGTTCCAATTCAGAGCAAGAGTGCACAATGTCTCCAACCCCCGGGTACATAAATAAGAAATTACATTATCGTATATTATAGAGTTCTCAAATCTTGGGGCCTGCCCTTGCATCTCAGAACCTGGACCCCCTTCTCCAGTTTTTAAGATGAGGAGGAGGAATCTCAAGATGAGAATGTGTGTGTGTGTGTGTATACACACACGCACACACACACACACACTCATATTTGCTAGACCTGATGTCTCCCCCCCCCGGTTCCTCCTTTGAATGGCATATTCTGTGCAACTATGGTTGATACTTATTGTATCATGCTTACTGACATCGCTAAGGGTTGCCCCTTGAAACATCCCCCTTATAACGTCATCTGAGGCCACTCCTAGGACCATTTCAAGTGTGTTAATGGGCCGGGGAAGGATCATGGAGATAATTAGCAGAAGTCAAGAGTAATTCCTATAATTATGCATAGAAGATATACATGGTAAAGCAATACTCTGGTTTGTATGGCCTTAGTCTGCAAGTGACGCAAAGGATCATCTGTGAGAGTATATCAATTAAAAACATACCAAAAAAGTATCTGGCTCTATTAAGACTGAGTATATACTGAGGCTGGAATGCCAAATCTCCACTGTTTAGATGGAAAGTTCCTGTTTACAAGCAGTTAAAAACTTTAGCAGCTCACTAACAGCCTGCCCCATTCCCCTACCCCAAGCAATATTCAGAGGTTGAATGTATGTTACTGTGTATGCCTGAAAAACTAATAAACAATAATGCTACCAGGGCTCAAATTATAACAGAAAAGGTAGAAGAGCACTTAAGGAAACCCACAAGGCTCATGGTCCAAGAGGCTCTCCCATTTTAGCCAGCATGCCCCTCCTTCAATGTAAGTTCTCATTACAAAAAGGGAAGGAGACAGCGCCTTCCTCCATTCCTAACCTCATACATTCTGAGCACTTTCCCTGGCCTGAGGAAGGGAGCATCTGGCTTTCATAAGCCACTTTGAAAAGACATCCTAATTGTGCAACAACAAAGTGAAAATATCATTGTTTTTAATTACTCAAGTATACTGCATGATGTTCATTTTTGCTCCCTTGTCCAGTTGATACACACATACACACACACACTAGTGTATATACCAGGCATTTCCTAGGATTTTATTTTCTCATAGGTAATACTTGTTAGAAAAATCTGAGGTCCTGTGTCTCTAATTCCTCAAACTGTCTTGTCCAGTACCTGTAACTTTCCTCCATATTCCCCAATCCAATCTGTATTCAGAGTTATTAACATAGAGAGCTTGGGTTCCTGAAGGCAATATACTGCCCTCCTCCTTGCTGCTAGGGCTCATCTCCATAGCAACCGGCCAGGCCCAAGAGCTCTCTGGCTGAGAATTCTAAAGGGCCCTCCCTAAACTGTCAACCTCCAGATTCCATAGATCTTCATAGTAAGCCAATCATATGAGGTCTTCGCCTCACACAACCAATCATATGAGGTCTTCGCTCGCCTGAGACAGAGAAACAAACAAACGTTGACTTTTATATATTAGTAGATACATATAAACAAAAACAGAGGCCTCTGTCACTCCATTCTCCTTTTTTTACTGTGCATCAAAATAACAGACCTTTGTAATGGCCTTCTCTGCGGTGGCACCCCATTTGTGGAATATCTTCCCCTTGGAGGCCTGATTGGCACTAACATTAGTATCATGTTAGCACTAAGTCAAATATTGGCTTTTCGTTACAGATTTTGGACCTAATTGGTTTTGTCCAGGCTGAGCATGTGCTATGGTTGCATTACTGTAAATTGTTTTATCCAATTTTAAATTATCTGGTTTTTAATTGACAAATAAATTACTATATTTTTAGTCTTTTAAAATTATTGTTATTGTCTTGTATTTTTTAAAAAAAATTGATGTAAGCTGCCCTAAGATCTTTGGATATAAGTGGGATATACATGTTTAAATAAATAAATAAATAAATAAATAACTATTTTTGCTCCCTTGTCCAGCCAATTTTTCCTTCCTTGTCCAGCAGAAGTAAAAAAAAAACAAGAGGTCCCTCTCATTTCATTCTAGTTTCGGCTGCCGCTATATGTCATACGCTTAGAACCTGTGATCTTATTCTACAAACATCATTGGCAGTCAAACAAGGCTGAACCAATAAGATACTCCCTCATAAACCCTACCCCTAATGAGAATCAGTTGCCCTTGTTAACAAGGTCCATTTTTCTAAACTGACTAAAAATATATATATGATTGTTTATATCTCAGTTTTAATACGTGTTTTTATCTTACATAAATAATATGACTTTTCATATCTGAACTCAAAAAGTAAGGTCAGGATTTTATGGCTCTAAGCATTATATCAAATTGTGTGTTTCTGTCCATCCTATCAATGTTCATAGGCAGCAAATATAAGGAAATAAAACAAATTTAGGTGAACCAATCATGGCAACATGGAAATATTAGCTAAAACCACTATCTTCTCTAAATAAATATAGCAGTTCTAAATCATCACTCATTATCCTTTATTACCTCATGTTAAACAAAATGGATGCAATCAGTCACAGGACAAAAATTTACTTTGCATTTCTATTACAGACTTTCGCACTGACGACACACACACAAAAATCTATTCTTAGCAAAACTTAGAGGCAATTAGTTACAAATAGTTAACAGGGAAATGGCTAACAATAAATAACTAGTAGTTTCATCATTCTTTTCCAGCTAAAGTTGCAACTGCCTTATTGTTAAGGTTATAACTACATTACATTAAAGTGCAGCTCTAACAAAGAACACTTGCACTCCTTTCTGGGACATAACTGAGAAAATTAGCATCTGAGTTTTGGATACTTTTATAGTGGCGGCTGGATCACTCCAAAGGCTTATCTAGCCCAGCATTTAGTTCCCATAACCAGATGGATCATGAGAGGCCAAGAAGGAAGTCATTTAACAGTGAGAGAGATAACTGCTTCCAATGTTGGATGCAGTGTATATGGCCATCATAACTACTAGCCACTGAGCAGCTTCCTCTCCATACAGGCTACCCTGGTAATTCAGGCAGTACAGCACCTGGTGCTTGAGCCAAAGTCCATTTTCAAGTTCCCTGCTGACTTGTAATACCTACTTGCAATCTAATTGTTATTGCTCCTAGTCGGGAAAAAGGAAATGTATCCTATCAGTCTAAGTAAAGTTCAGTCTAAGGAAAAATATGTAGCTGTAGAACAATAAAACACAGCAGGAAGGAGTAGGAAAAATTAAGTAAGCATTGCCTCTGCTCTTCAGACTTAAGTAAACTTATGCTAGCAACCAAAGTGGAAATCTGTGCTTCCTGATTAACTCTATTCAAGCATGAGATCTCTCAGATGTGAGTGCAGGACAGAGGAGGGAAAAGAGTTGTTGGGCAAAAAAGTAACTTTTCTGAGCTCTGTCACAAAATATAATATTGTTTCTGTCCTATTCCCACTCACATTCAGTGTTTTTGTTATTTGCTTAAAAATCAGCTTCAACTAATCACCACCTTCTGAATGAAAGATCTCCAAGATACTCTGTTATTAACAGCTCTAACCAATTTTTGCAGACTCAGGGCTGTGGCTACCTTGGACCATTTCTGCACTAGACTGTTATAGTGCTATTATTCCACTTTCAACATCCCATGGAATCTGGGGGTTTTCAGTTTAGGGAGGGGCCTCAAAGGATTCCATAGGATGCTGAAAGTGGAATGATAGCGCGATAACGGTCTAGTGTGGAAATGGCTTTGGTTGACTAAATCCACCAGTTATATGGATTTTCTCTTTTCCTACTGCCTTCAACTTTACCAAGCATTAGTTTTTTCCATTGAATCATATCTTCTCATGTTAAGCCCAAAGTAAGATAGCTTCACTTTAGTCATTTTGGATTCTAGTGAGAGTTCAGTCCTGATTTCCTTTAGGACTCATTTATTGTGATTTTGTTGCAATCCATGGTATCTGTAGGACCTTTTATTTCTAATGAGTCGATTTTCTTCCTCTCAAGTTTTTTTTCCACCCTGTATAGCTTTCACATTGATACTTAAAATTTGGAAATACTATGGAACACATTATCCCAACTTTGGTATTCAATTATATATTTTTATACTTTGAGGATCTTTTCTTGTTCCTCCATAACTGCCTTTCCACATTTATAGTTGTTTTCTTGTTTCTTGAATACAGTCTACATTTTGATCAATGACTGAGCTAAGATACAGAGAATCTTTCACAATTTCAATATCTTCAGCACCCACTTTAATATTACATAGAACTTCTGTGGTCACTCTGTTTCCTTAGGATTCAGCCATAACCCTGCTTTTGGATTTTCTTCTTTAACTTTCTTCAGCAGTCATTCCAATTCTTTTCCGTTTTTTTTGCTAATAATCGCAATGTCATTTGCATATTTTAAATTACTGATGCTTCTTTCTCCAGTTTTCATACATCTTTCCTCTAAATCTAACCCTGCTTTCTATATATGTTGTGCATATAAATTAAACAGATATGTTGAAATAATGCAGCCTTCTCTGATCCCCTTGCCAATTGGAAACCATTCTGCTTCTCCATATTGTGTCTTGCCCATAGCTTCTCTTCCAAAGCATAGGTTACACACCACAACAATCAAATGTTGTGGCAATTCCATTTCGTTTAGAGTAATTATTCATATGTTTTCATGCTGTACACAATCAAAGGTGTTGCTGTAATCTATAAAGGCAAAAAGGACTAGAAACATTTATTTATTTAAAGCAGTGGGTCTCAGACTATGGGACAGGACTTTAAGTAGTGGTGTGATAGTTGCTCAAAGGCGGGGGCACAAGAAAAGTCAGTCTGCAAATACAGAAGATGTGAAAAAGGACAAGCTTCTGTGTAGGTTTTCTGGGCTTTGAGGCCATGTTCTATTAGTATTAGTATTTTGCTACATTCAGCAAAGGACAAGAGGGATCCTCTAACTTCTGCTGGAGTTTACTGCATACCTTGCAGCTGTGGACAGGTCTACACAGGGACTACAAAACACAGCATCCAAACACAAATCAAAGAACATGAAAGACACTGCAGAGTGATCCACCCAGAAAAATCAGCAGTAGCAGAACATGTTATAAACCAACCTGGACACAGAATGCTTTTTGAAAGCACAGAAATTCTGGACCATTCTGACAACTACTATGTTAGACTACACAGAGAGGCCACTGAAATCCATAAACACATGGACAATTCAACAGGAAAGAAGAAACTCAGAAAGTAAATAAGATTTGGCTACCAGTACTAAAGAACACTAAAATCGAGATTCAAAAATATGCCAATGAACACCACCCAGATTCTGTAGGTCTTTCTACAGAGAACAATACAATGGATTGCTAATGTACTTAACATATTGTTATGCATATCCCCTGGCTAACAATACACCCTGGGGGATATCCCATTTAACAGTAGGCCATCACACAGGCCAACTGTAACACATGCAAATTGCTCCCTCCCAGCTGGGGACTACACAAGTATATATACTCTGTCTCACTTCCATGCCACCAGACCCTCTGAAGATGCCAGCCACAGATGCAGGTGAAACATCAGGAGAAAATACTAATAGAACACGGCCTCAAATTCTGGAAAACCCACAACAACCTATGGATTCCAGCCGTGAAAGCCTTCGACTTTACAAGCTTCTGTGTGTTTGCACACATGCACCATTGAGTACTGATTGGTCTCTGCCTAACAGTGAGGCAAAGTATCTACTCCCAACCTTGGAAATAGTAAAAATTGGCTTCCCTTTTGTTATGGTTTCCCACTCAGCTTTTCCAAATGTTCCATCATCGGCATAGCAGGCACATGCCTCTTAGGGACCATGAGACAGTTTCCTGGGGTGGGAGGAATGAAGAAAGGAGGAGGAGAGAACCAGAGCTCAGCATTAAGACTACACAAGGGGCCTGTGAGAGAGAGGCATAGGATAGGACAAGGGGGGGCAAAATGTCGAGTATAGAGATGCAACATCAGCATGTAGATCTAAAGTGGGCCACAGGGGTTAAAAGTCTGAACACCACTCATTTAAAGTATTTATGCATTGCCCCCAGCCCACAAGGGCTCCGAGGGCAATGAACAAAAAAAATAATAATTAAAACATTACAACACCCCTCAGCTGTATATAAAACAGGGTGATAACAGTCCCAGGATGTATGAAGGATTTTACTTTTCAAAACTGCCTACTACATTTTGGCCTGAAAATATTTGTATTGTCTTCATTATTGTTGTTGTTATTGTTGTTGTGTGCTTTCAAGTTGTTTCTGACTTATGGAGATCCAAAGGTGACCCTATCACAGGGTTTTCTGGGGCTGATAGTATGTAATGAGCCCAAGGTCGCTTAGTGGGTTTCCACGGCCAAGAGAGGAATTGAATTCTGGTCTCCAAGGTACAACACTCAGGCCACTATACCATGTGGGCTCTCATGGTCTTTTGCAGGGACATTAAAAGGAGGAAAATGCCCACACAAATATTTTCAGGTTGAAACACATTGAGCTGCTTTGAAAAATAAAATGTTCTTTCATACTTCATGGGATTCTTATCTTAGTGACAGAAATGATATCTGCAATTATTCTTCCATCAGTCCAAAAATGGGCTTCCCAACTATTAGGAAGCCTCACTGAGAAGAAGAACAAGAAGAAGAAGAAGAAGAAGAAGAAGAAGAAGAAGAAGAAAGAAGAAGAAGAAGACAACCAGTGCAACTTTAGTGCAATTTTCTCCTGATATTTGAATGTCCTTAAGAGTTGCAGAGGAATTATTCTGTGGAGACAGTATGCTGGTTGTTTGTTTTTTCCTGTTCACCCCCCCCCATTTTCTGTGCAGAAGTTGGGCTTCTTATACAGAAAACATACTTCTGCTTTTCTCTGCAGAATAAGTCCTCTGCAACACCTTGGGATATTTCAGTATGGGGAGAATGTTATGGATGATGACATAGTTACAGGGGAGAATTAAATAGCTAAGGATTCACATCCGTACTCTCTCTCTCCTTTTTTCAATCTCCAACATACAGGTTGATTTTCTTACGAAGTTCTTTGGAGTGCTCCATTAGCCAGCATAGATTTGCAATATGATCTCTAGAACCTCTTCCTTTTCTGAACCCAGTTTGGACATCTGTCTCATTCCTTATATGCTAACAGTCTTCGCTATAAAATCTTGAGCATCATTTTGCTTGCATGCAGATTAGCACAATGGTCCAATGGTTACTACAATTTCTGATGAACCCTTTTTGTGGGGACTGGAATATATTGAATGCATTTCCAGTCTGTGGGCCATTTTTGTTTGCTTTCCGGATTTGTTGGCAGGCTTTTGTTAGAATTTGTTAGAATTTGAATCGACTGTGTCTATACAGCTCGAAATAGCTCTATTGGTAAGCCATCTATTCCTGGTGATTTATTTCTTCTAAGAACTTTGAGAGTCTCTTCCACTTTACCTTCTAAAAGTATGAGTTCTTCATTAAAACGTTCTTCTTTAACATAATCTCTCATCATTTTACCTCTCTTACACAGTTCCTTAGTTACTGCGCCCATCATCTTTTAAATTTTTTCATGATCATATAACATACTTCCATATTGTTCACATAGCATTCCTACTCTTGGTTTAATTTTTAGTTTGATTTCTCAGATCTTGTGGAAGAGATATTTTATTCTACCATTTTTGTAGTCTTCTGTTTCTTTGTGCCAATTATTACAACAGTTTTGTTGTCTCTACATATCAGTCACTGAACAGATCCACTTACAGTTCTGACCCTCATTCTTACTTTGCTTCTCCCTGTCTTTAACACACTAAAGAATTTCATCAGCCACCTAATGAGGCTTCTCTTTCTTTAGGGCTACAGACAGAGCCTTTTTGAATTTTTTCCCCCAACAATGTCCACGACTTTGGTGCAGATTTCTTCTAATTCCCACTTGATTAGGCATAATAATGCAAATCTGTTTGTCACCTGGTCTTTAAATTCTGCAGAGATGTTCATTATATTGCATCTTAGCACTATGATTGATTTAATATACCTGTTTAGCTATACTCTACTTTCTAATACTAGCAATTCTGTGTTACAGTCTGCTTCTGCTTCTTTTTGCAGAGAGAATGGAGCACCTGCACCTTCTGCTTCGAATCATGTGATCTGTTAGATTTCTGTATTGGTCATCCAGTGATATCCATGTACACAGTGGTCTGTTTAGTTGCCTGAAAATTGTATGTCAATGAACAAATGCATTGCACATTGATACATATCATACTAGCCTCACAAAATTTGATAACTCTTATTCATGAGCCACCCCACACACTCACACACACACACACACACTGTGGTGTCTGGTGAGTCTAATGTCAGTGGGGGCAAGGATTTTTCTTTGTGTTTTAACCTGATCTTTCAAGGAAATCTGCATGGTGCTAAACCCTATATCCCTGTAGTTTCAGTACTTTGGAGAGCTCTTTTAAAGTTCAGTCTTAAATTCCAAATAGTCCAGAGTCTTAAACCTACAAATGACATGGGAGCCATCAGCTGCCACTGAATACATAGCTACAGCTTCAGAATGAGCCTCACAGAACTCACAGTGTAATTCAGTAAATAGAATTGTCCAATATTGCAGGCTATGCTAGCATGGTATAATGTCTACTTTAAACAGCAGGTATCATATGCCTATGCTGCAGGGCTTCACAATGGAACTGACCTGAAAAGTTGGCAAAAATGAATTCCCTCTTGTCCACACCACCTTTAGTCCCAATCAGTTTTCTTTAAAAGAAAGCTTTTAGAGACTGCAGAGCCCAACCCAGGGACAGAGTTCCCCCAGAAGGGTACCTGCTTATACAGCAAAAGCTATTTACTGCAACTTTTTTTTTTCTTAGTCACAGCTGAATTAACAGGCTTTGGGGAAAAAATGAAATATGCATGAAGGTTATCACCCTAGCATTGGAGCTGTACCATGACTGATGATAAAACTTCCAGAAGCAATTACATTTTCCCCAAGGCTGTGATGTTGTGGGCAGAGATGTTATGGTAAAGATACCCTGATGGCAGAGAAGTATTATAAAGTATCCGCTGGATACCGGTACTGGTAATGCCTCAATGCATCTATCAGTAAATATGAGATGCCTCTAAAAGAAAGGAAGGGGAGGATTCCTTTTTTAAAAAATTGAGACAATGAAAACTTTATGAACAGTCCGGAATGGATACTAAAGGAAATAAATTCATACCATACCGGTCTTCAGTCATGAGGGAAGATAAATTTAAAGTGATAACAGAAATATCCTAGGATGCACATAGATGAAAATGCTATCCAACTGTAAGCACATACTGAAACAGGCCAGGTTGATAGCAGTTTGAGGCAGCTGTGATACCTGCAGCTTGTCACAAACACTTTGCTTAGAGGCTACCAGATAGGCACGTGCGGAAGTTACTCTTCTTTTTGAACTCAATGACGCTGGTTTCCTGTGGAAACAATTGTACCTAGTAGCAAAGTTGTGTATCACATATAATTGGATGTCACCAAACTAACATACTAAACAGCAATGGATGGATTGATGCAATTTAGGAAGCAATTATTATACACAAAATGACTCAGCGAGTGCATCAAGCAAAGGAATCTTAATGTTGTTGTTGTTTAAAAGATATAATGAGATTGTACTTATCAGTTATATCTTATATGGAAGTCCTTCAAACTTCAAATCCCAATCAAGTATTCATGTCTATTTTTTTTTTTTTTCAGTCATTCGTTCATCCACCCTGTACGGCTATTTTACTCTGGCAGTCTCACCACAAAAATATGACATACCAAGAATTATGCTAAATGAAGTTCTCTTTGGTTTAGTCATCCTCCTGTGTTTTTATGTCCTTGATTTTGCTGCCACTGTTTTTAACTTTCTTTCAAAATAAAATAATATTTCAAGAGAATAAGAAGGTGCTGCTAAGGCCAGGAGTAAGATCAACAAATAGTGGAATTCCATTCACTAGCACAGTCCCACAACAGGATTCTGGTCCTAATAAATCACAGAGTTCCTCAAGGCTTCTCTGATTCAGTTTTGGGCCTGATTCATTGATTTAGCCATAATTCAGTTTCAATTGATGTGAATCTATACCCAAACTGAAATTCAGAAGTCCAGTTTTTCATGCTACCCATTTATTTTCACTGGGAGACCAGTGACAATAACTTCTGCAGACAAACAGGCCCACAGGTTTCTATGCCAACTACTTTAAAAGTATGCCTTCAAAAGATCTGTAACTTCTTTGTCTTTTCAAAAAAAAAATGCATGGAAAGTCTGATCAAACTACTGCTAAAAGAACCCTCAGAACAACAACTCAAATAAACAACAAATATAGAGTGAAAAAAGATAGGGGAGACTGGGAAAGGATTTGGGAAAGAGGGCTGAAGGCTGGTACTGGTAAGATGATGGCAGGAGAAATGTGAAGCAGAGTAAACAGAAATCAAAACTGCCATATTATCTACAAGAAAGAATGTTCTTCCTGCTGACAGAAACCTAACACTATACATGTCCACATGCACTGTGACCAGAGAGCGCTAGTGAAGCTGTCCCTGGCATTGGAACACAGAGTTGTCAATGAGCAAAGTCCAGGTCTCTTCTACCCAACCTGGCATTTCCCCCTCCTGTTTTGCAAAAATTGCGTGTGTGTGTGTGGCGCGCGCGCGCACGCACACGCGCATGCATGTGTGTTTTGTCTGGCTTTCTTTTATGCTGGATCACTACATTAGGTTTGGGATTTGGCTGAATCAGCTACAAAACTCCAGTATGTAATCCACAGACTAAGCTAGGTGTTGTTGAAAAAGCAGTTCTCTGCACACATGATGATAGTGGAAAAGAAGCCTGATGGTTATCTCTGCACTGAGATTCTGAACTTCTTCTAAATTGAGTTTGAACTGGAATTTGTGGCACAGTTCAGGATTCTGACAATGCAGCATTGTTTGCCTAAATGACCCACACACTTTACTCTCTTTCTCCCCTCCCTTTCCCTCCCACTCTCTTCCTCAGTGTCTGTGTGAGCATATATATATATATATATATATATATATATATACACATACACACACATACATACATATATATACACACACATACACACACACACACATACATGCACACACACACACACTCACACACACACACACACACACTAGCACTTGTATTTTTAGTGGCAGCTCTGTAGATGATGGCCAGAACGATGATGATTCATTTATATCCCACCTTTCTCCCAATAACGAGACTCAAGGTAGCTAACAGCACATTTAAAGTAAAGCAAATTAAATACTTCACAAAAGCATTAATAAAAGTATCAATAGAAGAGATAATCAAGAAGTAATTCAACAATTTATAAAGTTAAAACTTTAAAAAAATTAAAATTCATTAAAGACTATATACAAATTTTAAAAACAATTCCACACAGCATTAAAAGGCCACTCCAGTCAGTTTCTAAAAGCTTCATGCCATAGACATGTTTTGACTTTCTGATGGAGGGAGAGCAAGAGTGGGGAGTTCCAAAGTCTGGGAGCAGCCACTGAAAATGCCCTCACCCTTGTTCTCACCAAACAAGCCTGAGAAGGTGGTAGGATAGAGAGAGTGGCCTTTCCAGAAGATCTGAGAGCTCTCATGGGCTGGAAAAACAAGATGTGGTCCTTCAAATAACTTGGGCCTAAGGTATATAGGGCTTTATAGAAAACCAGCATTTCGAATTTAACAGTGTATTACTCCTGAGACAAGCTGAAATCTGAAAGGTGGTTGGACTTTCTGTAGAAACTCTTAACAATGGATCCATGGCAAATTTTTCCTAAGGATTTCTCACATTGACAGGACTTGTGTGAGCTGTAAGGATCAGCATAAAGATCAAATGTAAAAAAAAAAATTGGATTTTAAAATGTATGGTCTTTAATAATAAATACATTGCTGCCACTCAAGCTGAAAGAGTGTTCACTTCAGCATGCTGGTTTTAGAAAAAAAAATTGATTGGGCTGACACTATTTGCACAGAAAACACAAGACAAAATGAAAAATACTTTCTGACATGGTGCAGTATTAAATCTATGGAGAATACTGACTTGAAAGTGATGAATATGAGAAGATAAACTGTGCTGAGGAGACTAAAGGCTTATGCAGACCACCACCTTATTTCTGGAAAAGGCTAACCATATGTTTCTTGGGATGCCTGCAATACTCTCTCCTGAAGTTGTTTCTCAGTAACTGATATTCAAAGATTTATTTCTTCAGAAACTAGAGAGGCCACCACATCAAACCCTGAAGAGTAGTTATCTCCAATAGCCCCATCCTCCACGGATTTTTCTCTCTCTGCCCATTGTAAAAAACACTAAAACTAATGGCCATTTCTACCTTTTCTCACAGTGAATTCGTTTTATTTGTCTTGTATCTCCTCCTAGTTTGTTTCATTGGATTCATTCTAGTTTTATGTGAGAGATGAAGGAAAACTCCTTTCGCTTTCTCCAATCTTAAAAAGATGCCATTTTGTCCTTCCTTTAATGCCTTCTATTATCTAAACATGTGTTCAGGACCTTCCATTCCTAATGAATTTGTAGAGCTTAAAGAATACAATTTTCCCCCACTGTGTTTTCCTTGCTACTGTGAAATTCTAAGTGAAATTCGGGAAATCCCATCTCTTCCACAGTAAAACAAATCTGAAATCTGTAATATCTTTACAGTATAGGTCGGTCCAAATAATCCCAGTCTTAGGTAAAAGGAAGATTAAAAATAAAATGATTGATGATTGATTGATAAAAGATACATTCTTTTTGCCACCTGAAACATTTTCTAGAAAATAAGTGGTTTGTTTTATTTGATCCAGTTACTGTTTGGGGGGAAGGAAATAGCTGAATGTAAAGACTCATGATGTTTGACAGGTATAAATAAAGGCACACAGAATATCTCAGAATATCTGGATGTGTTTCTTCTTAAAGCATCTAACATCTTTCCTAATGGCTTTCTTTAATCATTGGCAAGTGACGACAAGTTAATTCCATTTAACAAGATGTCATATTGCACTTTTTAAGAATAGCTTTCATTTTTCACTTTGTACTCATTCTAACATTTTCCAAAGGGTGTCCAACAGGTACTGAACAGCTTTGAATGTTCAAATAAAGCTGTGAAAAGCCCAGTGCTGTCACAGTTATCACATGCTCCTTCAGCTGTCAGCAGTTCTTTGTGACCTCCACTCAACTAGTAGATACGCAGGTGCAGATATAGATGCTTCACAATGTCCACAGATGCTTATGATTTCATTAAAAAGGCGGGTATTTTCAAGAAAGCAGGAAGCCTGAGAGCTATCTCCTTTGGGAGACTGTTTTGGGGATTGCCCCCAGGAAGAAATGCACATCGTTGACACATAAATTGAAACCCAAGGTGGCTTTGTTAGTAAAGGTCTATGACCTGTCTGGGCTTGTACTCATATCGTTGTCAAAGGAAAGGATTTCGCGTTCCAGTACATTTTTCCACAGCCACTGCCCAGAACATGGAAAGTTATGGTAGAAAGTAATTGCATGCTCTTTTTGCACGTTTTAAGTTCTACTGCAATTTAAAGTTGTTCTTTACTTCTCATTCCTCCCCAAATAGGCTTATTTACTTCAATAAGAAGCATTTGGATGCTAAAAACAAATGGCCAGTAGTATAAAACAAATCCTTCCAGGCCTCTGCATGGTTGCTTCAACACTCACAGCAGAACACAGGGCAGCATTTGAACCACATCACATTCCTCTTCCACCGTTTAATGAGACCATACCCCTGGAACTACTAAAGCAGCTAAAAAGATACAGTCACAAAAGAAATGACACACTTCCTCAGCAACTGTAATGTAATATTGTTAATCTTTAATTGATTGAAAATGAGAATTAATTACATGTGACTATTTATTTGTAACTAGTTATTTTCAGGCCCTCCGACTTACATGGTAGATCACACCATGGCCGATCAACTCCAGCCAGATTTCTTTTTCCAAAAGTGACTCATTTTTTTTCAGTTTCTCAAAATAATTCTACTTACTCTTTTACATTCAACTGTTGAGGCACAGCATGTCCCAATACTTAAAGCATCTTTAGTGAGAACACATCTTCATAATTACAAAAGTAACTTAAAAGTTACAGTTACACCACAAAAGGCATGACATTACCCATCATTAGGTTACAGCTGCATTGTAATGTAGTTATAGCTCATAACAGGAAAAAGAAAGTAAATAATTGGTTATCTATAAGTAGTTATTTATAACTAGTAAGCTGTTATATGCAACTAATCACTGCCAAGTTCTGCCACTGTAAGTTTGTATGATAAGGAACCATTTTGATAAGTAGATAGGCTTACAAATTAAAGCATTTTAAAAGGCTGCAAAGTCAATGCTTACATGGTGACAGTCACCAAACTATTGGCTTAGAAAAAAGAATCACTACGAAATAGCAAACAAACAAGTAGACTTTTGGGAGACTATTAAAACATCACCATCCTTCATGGAAGAGTTCCTGGCTATACTATGAGCAGAAATAGAGGCACCAAAGGTATGTATCAACTATCATAATCTTTCCCACATCTGTAACTACAAAGCAACTGTGGTTGAGAGCACGACTGTGTATAAAAATAAAACAAACAGGACAGGGGTTGAAGCCCAGCTTCTATTCTCCAAATGGCAAATAGTGCTGCACAGGTATAACAAGCAGAGTATTTTGCCCTTTTAATGATGATTACTCTCCAGCTGCTCTGTGTGTCTCCATGACATGCAGCACTCATTAACCTGGTTTACACAACCACTTCTGCCAGGTTCGCAACTGCTTTGCAAAAGAGAACAAAATGGCATTTTGTACTACCAAGGCCAGCACTATAATGGAGGTGGGGGGAGAGTAGAGAATTATCTGCAGCTTCCACAACCATCTTTCCTTCCTTCCTTCCTTCTTTCCTTTCTTTCTTTTTCTTTCTTTCTTTCGATGAAGAAATGACAATGTGATGAGCTAAAGATTTCTGAGGGGGGAGGGAATAACAAGAAGAAGGTAATAAAGCTGCAGAACTCTTTGGGCTTCTGTTGGTGCTGAACGAAGGCAACTCTTGGCCCCTCAATTCAGTACCTAATTAAGAGTTCACCTTAAAACTATAATTTGGTTGCAGGAGGTTTGAGTTGTTCCCTTGAAGCATGATCAAAGAAGGGGCTGCTGGGAATGAATAATCTCTGCATACCGTAATCTCTGCAGGGCATCTTTCATGCTAGCAGTGCAGCAATCAAATGAGGGTTTTACACGCTGCTAAGCCCAGCTTGCTAATAAATGAACTGGAACACTGAAGAAGAACAATTAGCAACAGTATTTTTAAGATACAATACCGAAGAAGAAAAAATGTCACGCTGAAGTATGAGCATCCTTTGGATCTGATAAATATGTGCAGCAAACTATGGAAAGTAACTATTCCTTTAAACCAATCTTGCATATTCTTTTGGAGCCTTTCCTAGCACAGAAAAATTTGTTTACTCTAACACTCTTATCCAAGTTTCAGAGCAACGTATCATGCTCACACACACACACACGAGTTCTTGTCTTCATAGAATAATTATTCATTTCAGATAATATGCATGATTTACAGGTATGATCTGCTATGATGCTGGATGTGGTTACAAGGGAGGACCTATCTAATTTGTTTGCTAAATATTGATTAATTCCACATGTAACCAAATTTACACTCTGTTCTCATAATGCTTGGATGTAGTTTTTTTTTAAGTTAAGTTTTTAAGTTTCTGATAGGTTCTTTTCCGTCTTTCCTTCCTTCCTTTTTTTAGTATAAAGTTTTGTAGTATCACATCTCACTGTGGCAGTCAAGCAAAATTACTGAATAAATTACTGGCAGATCACAGGTTGCCAGGAATTATGAAGCTTTAATCCCTGCTCCAGCAGTGCTTGCAAGGGTTCTCTAGGGTCGCTTATGAATCTCTGCTTGATTTCTTTTAGACTCAGAGGAAACACCACTGAACCATCACAGTACAGAACTACTCAGGTGGAAATCAAAGCCTTCTGAGAACAATCTATTGCATGTTTAAGTGATTATTCTTGAACTGCTGCCCAGAGTCTTAATTTTTTTTGGGGGGGGGGAGGGTCATAAAAGATGTTCAGAAACATCAAGCTTACACTAGGCACAGATGGCATGAAAGTTGGTGTTCCTTGAAATAGAATAGTTACATCTTTGATCCAACTATTTTCAGACTAGCATACAAAACAGATACAGAATAACACTAATAATATGAAGAGTTTAGGTTTCTTATCAGCCAGCCAAATATCTATCCTTTGCGACATGTTTTCCACTTTTATGACTGCAGGTTCACAGGAGAAAGTTTGAAAGGCATGTTAATGCTAATAAAGTCAAAATAATGATACAGTCTTCAAAAAATAATAATTGTTATAACAACTTATGTTGTACATTCCTCAGCATGAGGGTGTCTCTCAAGGTCATTGGCCTCTAAAACATATCTAGACAATGCTCTCAGTACAGTAGTATACTATAATCTTTGCAATGGGTATCTGATGTTCCATTTTTTTAAAGTCATGAGACTCTGCCTCTGTGTTACTTATCTAGATATTACTTATTCCGATTCCCGTTCAAGCAATGTCTATAAACATTTTGGACTTCTTCATTTTCACCAGATCTTTCCAAAGCTGCCCTGAAAAAAATCTCTTGTAGTACAGGGCTTTGGAGGTGATACAGATGCAACTAACAACTTCATCTCATCGAGAAGAGAGGCATGACCTTCACAACATTGAAACTGGTGGTGGGAAAAGTAAAGCCTGCAGCTCTCATGCAGCTCCCATTCCACTTTTCTTACCCCTACCTCAAAACTCCACTCCACATTTTTTTTTGGGGGGGGAGACCCATCCCTGAAAGATCAGTTGCTGCTCTGTGCACCTGTGCAAGCATGGTGGATTTAAGTGACTCCAACTCAGTCTCAGTCTAATACTAAGCAAATGAACAACACACCCCAAAGCTGTGATGAGACCTGACAGTTGGTTTTCGTTTTCAACTGATTTTCAGTGAAATTAGGCAGTGCTGCCTGACAAGAGTGTTTGTAGAGCTAGACTTTGTTCCAAAATTTTCCCACCCTTCCATAAATATGAACATCAAATTGACAGCACATTAGGAAGGGGAGGACAAGAGCAGAATTCAAAATGACCTTAACAGACTAGAGAGTTGAGCCAAAATTAGGTACTACACCTCAGCAGAAAAAAATGAAATACACAGATATAAGATGGGTGACACCTGGCTTGACACAGCAGATATGAAAGGAAGCTAGGAGTTTTAGTAGACTACAAGCTGAACATGAGGCCCTTTCTACATGGGGTTAAAATAACGGTGTAATCGACCTCCGCGGAGGTCGTCTACACCGTTACGCGAATTGGGGTGGATTACTCTCGAGTAAATCCACACGCCAATCTGCGGTCAAGCGCCTGCAAGTGGCGGTGCTGCGCGCTTTTGAAAGACCACTTTTGTGTGGTTTTTCAAAGGCACGGGGAGTCCAGCCCCATCGCAGCGCCCATACGGATTTACGGATACACGAAAGGGCGTCCCTGCAGATCAGGCAGGGGGCAGGATTTCCGGCTGGCGAGCTTCTCTGATTGGTGGAGAGGCTCCGCCAGTCAAAATCCGCCATTTTGAGCACTGCCGGGCGCCAACGACGCCGCGGGACGCTGCTCCGTGTAGAGCAGCGAAATGCTCTGCTCCGCGCGGAGACGGAACGAGGTAAGCCCACGTTTTAGCGTGGCTTTCCCCGTTTCCCTGCCCGCGTGTGAAAAGGGCCTGAGTCAATAGTGT
Organism: Ctenosaura bakeri; assembly: GCA_948474755.1. Classification (NCBI taxonomy): domain Eukaryota; kingdom Metazoa; phylum Chordata; class Lepidosauria; order Squamata; family Iguanidae; genus Ctenosaura; species Ctenosaura bakeri. The sequence goes on from CAOLHI010000701.1 coordinate 328,990, forward strand.
GAAGCAGCAGCTAAAAAAGCCCATGCAGTTCTGGGGTTCAATGCAGCCCTCCACATTTGTGGGTTTCGCTTTAGCAGATTTGATTATTCACAGATTATTTGCTGCCTCCCTATGTCATATTTAATAGGGACTGCAAGCTTTGTGAGACTGAGAAACTGCAAACAAGACTAGCAAGTCCCTATTAAAAATGGTATGGAGCAGCAATGGAGGTGGCAGTAAGCCCCACCAGCCCCGCCCCCCTTCTGCCTTCTGAAGGAACCCTGATGCCTCAAAGGAATCTACAGTGGGTTGAATATGGTGCTCATACTCTTTGTATGTTAAATATGATTTGGGAGGGCCTAGAGTTATTCATGGTTTTTTCACTTTCACCTGGGTCCTGTGCTCCTAACTCTAGCAAATGTGGAGGGATAAATAGGAGTATAGTGTTTTGGTCAAAGGAAGTAATAGTACCACTCTATTCTGCATTGGTCAGACCCCACCTGAAACATTGTTCTGGGCATGACAGTTCAAGAAGCATATTGACAAGCTGGAATATGGGCAGAGGAGGACAACCAGAACAGCAGAAGGCTTGGAAAACATGCCTTAATAAGGAGCAGCTTAGGAAGCTGGGTATTTTTAGCTTGGAGAAGGGAAGGTTAAGAGGTGACATGATAAGTATGTTTGAATATTTCAACGGATGTCATGTGGAGGATGGAGCAAACTTGTTTTCTGCTGTGCTAGAGAATAGAGGCCTCTCTGCACTATACTATTATAGTGCTATTATTCCACTTTCAACTTCCTATGGAATCCTGGGGTTTGCAGTTTAGGGAGGGGCCTTTTAGAGTTCTCAGCCAGAGAGCTCTTTGGCCTCAGTAAACAACAAACCCCAGAATTCCACAAGATGTTTAAAGTGGAATAGCACTAGAACAGTGTAGTGTGGAAAAGCTCCAAGACACAGAGCAATGGCTGCAAACTTCAGGAAAAGTAATTCCATCTAAACATCAGGACTATCTTCCTGACAGTAGGAGCAGTTCAACAGTGGAAAATGCTGGCTGGGGGTGTAGTGGAGTCTCCTTTTTTGGAAGTTTTTAAACAGAAGCTAGATGGCCATCTGTTGGGAATGCTTTGATTATATATCCCTGGATGTCAGGGGGTTGGGCCCAATGGCCCTTGTGGTCTCTTCCAGCTCTATGATTCTATGATTCCCTGAATATGTACAAATTGGCCTCTTCCTAAATATTTCTGGCCTCATGAGGAATTTTAGTTTTCCATTGTTCTTGGTTGTTCTCATGGACCTTGCTGGACACAGCTTGGTGCTCACTGTAAATGGCTGCCCAGGTAAGCATGGGCATGAACTGAAGAGAAGTTTGGTTTAGCTGAAGGACAAACTACACTTTTATTCTAATGAAAAATCTATTGAAGTGTCCTAACCTGGAACAGGCTCCCAACCCAATGGGATGCCTGCACCAGTTTCTCATTAAAAATTTCACTAGCTGCTTTTATCAGCTTTGAAAGTAAGGCTTTCAGTATCTTAAAACCAAGCCCAGTTTATTATTGATACAATGAAAATGAAAGCTACCAAAAATCATACTTGAGATTTACAACTTAATGGTCCAATAGGGATTTTTCCTAAATCTCATATTGTATTTTTATAGTCATGCCTGGTAAAATCTGATTCCACACCCTCCCCAACCTCTAGCCAAGGGAATGAGAAATGCCTTGAAAATAAAAGGCATCCATTACAGTTGAATGATAGCATTAGAAAGCAATAACCATTTTATATATCATTTGTGTGTACTAATATTGAAATGGCCCTAATACACAAACAACATAGATTTTTCATGGAACAATTTTCCTCCTCTAAGAGCATCTCTCCATATTTTCAGCCAAGTCTTTTCTTTCAAACAGAAATACCGGATAAATATTCTTATCCAGTGTGCTTTGCATTTTTCTCTTGGTTAACAACTCCTTGAATCACATTTGTACTTTATAGACTTTTCAAACTCAGGGTTCATTGGTGCTGCATTTGTTCATTTTATTATATAAAAGCCCATGCTCTGTGTCAACAAAATACAGGAACTTATGATATAATAGCACAGCCACCTTTGCTACACCTGTTTTCAGGAAAATGGCCAAGTCTGAACTTTCAGTCTTAGTTTCAGCTGTATGAGCAGACTTCTTCCAAAAAGAAAGAAAAGAAAAGAAAGGAGAATAACAGAAAAGAAAGAATGCTGGATGAAATATTATAACTTTCAGCTGGCTGGGATATTTTTAAAAGGAATCTCTGTTCAATACATTTAAGACATGGCAGGGAACTGAACTCCCTTTATAGAAGATTTCATTCACATTTCCAAATAACACTTCAAACTTGTTTTTTTTTTCTGTCCAGCCCTATCTGTGGTTAAAAATAGAGATAAACCTCATCTAAATTTGTGTAAACTCTATCCTGCTAAACTAGTTGGGAATTCAAGCTTCTTACAGAGCATTGACTGAGTTATTTATTTATTGGTAACCGCTATATAAAGCAGGGATAGGCTGATTCTTTAGGGCTGAGGACTACTTTTCAGCCTGGGCAAGTACCTGAAGGCCTTAAATCCAAGTGGCATGGCCTAAAGGGAAGGGATAGAACTCATAAGGTATTTTAATGAGGAAAAAAACCATGAAATAGACTAATCTCCATTTTTATATATTAATTTCATTATTTATAAATAAATCCTTTTCTCATGTTTGATTAATTTGTACTTGGAAAAATAAATAAATATGAACGAACCTTAATTGCAATGACGGACTTTAGCTACTATCATACTGATATGGACTATTGACTATGATGCTGAGTTGTCTTCCAGCTCTACAATTCTATGATTCCCTGAATATGTACAAACTGGCCTCTTCCTAAATATTTCTGGCCTCATGAGGAATTTTAGTTTTCCATTGTTCTTGGCTGTTCTGACAACTATATGACAACTGACAACTATAAGACTATTACAATAGGAAAAGTTAGTATCATAGCATTTTTTGTTCTTTTCTCCATTGCATTTAATAGTTTGCTGACAAATTGTAGATGCAAAGTACAAATGTCAAGAAAATTAAAAGATTGTGGGAAGCCCTGGGGTGTACTTGGAGCATGGAAGGCACAAAAAAGAGCTTTTCAGCCAAAATTTTGCCCACCAGTGTCATACTGTTTCTTGGGTGGACTGCCTTCCAAATTGGCTTAGAAAACTTCTATAAAGATACAGTAACAATACAGATGAATACCAATGGAAGAAGATCAGAATGGATGAGCCTTTCAGAAGCCAGATAAACCCATCCGTCATCCTCTACTTTCTAAAACTCCTATGCAGAACAAGAGTCTCCCCATGGTACTGATAAGAAAACAGAAATGGCAGCAGTCAAGCTTCCCTGGGGAATGATTTCCAGAGGATTACATTCTGAATGGCAGAGAGATAAATGGTTTTCAACAGCTGTGGAATCTGTTGGCTTGGATTCAAAAAAACCATGAGGGGAAAAAAAACACCAGAAAATGTGTGAGAGTTGTTGGGTAAACTATTGTGCAAAAGCTAGCAGAAGACTTCATGCAGCCCAGCGTATCAGAGTATGGATAACAAAATAAGAAACAACACGAAAGGAAAACACAGAAATAGCATATAAACTCTTGATGCTCATACAAATACTCTGGGTAGAAGTCAGAGTATGTACTCTTGAGGCCCATAAAAACATATTGAGAATGAACTCACGTAAAGACTTACACAAGAATAAGCACAAGTCTAGAAAGTTCCCTGGATCTGAGGTCAATTTTTGCACACAATTCTTTCTTGTTAATTTGTACACAACGCTCCCATATCTGTGCATAAGTATGGGTATAAGAGAATTTCTGTAAGTGGGATGCCCTCATTTCTGCAGGAGGGATGACCCACTCTATCCAGATAATTCCAACTGAATCCTAGGATTCGCTTTCTGCTCAATAAATTCTAAAATAACTCATAGTCAGAGATTTTGCATTGTTCGGGGCTAAAAATCACCCACCTTCTTTTTTATTTTTATTTTTAATTTGGGAAGTATGAGGGTCTGAGGTTCTGTTGGGGCATCCAGGGGATGTTAAACAGGTACCCAGGGGCTGCCAAACAGCCTGCAGGGCCCCACCTTCCCCATCCCTTCATTAGGAGATGTTGGTACAAGTATCTGTGGGGGGCAAGACTCAGTGCCACCATGCCAAAGGGTCAGCAAAATCTAGAGCTGCTTTGCATACAGTCAAAGCTAAGCACCTTTAGTTCAAAACTGTTTTAAAGGGCAATTAAGTCACATGCGTTACCCTCTCCCACTGAAATCACAGAGATTATACTTGTTCCAGCTTGTGCCAGTGGGATCCATGGGTATTCCAATTACTTTATTTAGGCTGTTATTTTTGTAAATAATAAGCAACACACATCTTTTCTTTGCAATATTTGTGGCATGTTGTCATCATGCTTAACTGTTTTGATTTCTTAGGATCACAGAGAGAACCAGCACTGAGAAAGCCAGTGGTACAAATAAGGGGATGAAACATTTTCAGCCCTGGGGTCAGGTGGGAGGTCTGGATTTTGGACATGTGTGAAACGCAGAAAACATAAACACATGCTTTCTTCCCTCTGCCCCCCCCCACACACATACACACTCTTTCCATCCTCCCATAAACAAAATCCTTCTCTTCTGCCATATACACATCTCAACATGCAGAGGTGATGTTTAAACCTCTCCTCCCTGCTTACTGAGATGTGAGGACCACTCCCAACTCCTTGTAATCTCCAGTGAGGTTGCTGTTTCTCCACTAATAGCAGTGACAGGATTTGGGGGCTGGGATCAGACAACTTAACTGAATTTCACCATTGGAGGTTTTTTTCCCCTTAGTTTTAAATATTCTGGTTTTCATACCAATAGCTGATGACATTACAAGGGGCTATACAACCTGGTGGGGAGGCGTTCTCTGGTTGTATATCTATCAGATAGAGCATCAGAGTATGCCTAGGGAACCCCAAGATCGGTTTTCCACTGAACCAGGAACAATGACTTTGGACCCATCACTATCTTTCAGCTTAACCTACTTCACAGAGTTTTGGGAAGGATGAAATAATAACACCAGCATCTCTGTCTTGTCCAGGCGAAGAAATAGTTTGTTGGAGTATGACTTCAACATATGCCAAATGCCCACATTAAATCCTAATCATGCTGTGCTTCCATATGATTTTGAATTCTGATGCTCATTTGTATTACTAATATTACTGACCAACGCTCAAGACCTGAATAAAGGAGCAAATATTTTCATCTTTGTTGCAAAGGAGTATCAGTCATTGTCTGCCCGAAGCATGTACTGTGCTTTACCCAACATTTAATTCAATTCAGTTTTTGGCATCTGCCACACATTTCCACCTCACTTGCCTTTTCTTAGTATCACTTCTAATACCACATGCAGTCTGATGCCACAGTAGAAGAACTGCTAACGGACTAAACACACCAGGCAACTCAACCATCATCATTGTTGGCTTTGAAAATTATTAACGATACAGATATACTACTCACCTTCAGGCTCGCCACAGAGTGTACACTGTGATTCTGCAAAGCAAAGAGAAAGAGAGAAACTCATCAATACAATCCTCTCCTTACAGAGATAGCTGCTTTTAAGCCCGGAATGCCTCCTTGAGCTTCTCCTAGACTGTACTTGTTTGATGTATTACATCTCAGACAATAAGCACCAGAGGGCACATCTTCTCTGTCTCTCTTTCCAAGAGAGAATAGCAGGCTTCATTTATGCACAATCTTGGACAGCCAAGAAGGAAAAGAAAACATGTGTGTGTGTGTGTGTGAGAGAGAGAGAGAGAGAGATTATTATGATTATGTCCTAGCTGAAATTCACTAAGTCAGTTAAGAATGTGTAACATATGCCAGTCCACATTCACAATCCTTATATATTCATTAGTTTAAGGAATATCTAGGGACCATGAAAATCTCTCAGTTCCCATGTACCAGTCAGCAGCCATTGCGATCGACAGGAGTCCGTTCCCCCATTGATTAGAAAGGAACTGTCTTATGTTCCCATTACTCTTTCTGTAAGCAAGCTCTAGTGAAAGGGGGGATTGCAAGAGGGTCCTACATGGGATTGTCAGTCAGCTGCTTCCTGACTGAGAACAGAACAGATCCCTGTTGTCTACAGCAGCTGCTGCCTGGTAAGTGGAAATGGGGCGGCATTGGCTGACAGACTTTATGCAGCTACATAACTAAAGCGGTTACACATTTGTAACTGACCAAGTGATTTCCAGTCATTATGTTTATATGCATACAGAAGGCTGTTGTGATCATAATGACACGTTGCACTCTTTCAACGCACTTGACCTCTGTGTTCAAGAGTTCTGGATGTGACCTATGGCAAAAGAAGACTGTCATATGGAGGATACAGCTGTAAAATCAATATGTCTCATAATCTACTGCCCAGGTAACATGATTTCTATCTTGGGCTACCTTGGGTCCCATCCTGGGAGAAAAGGTGGAATATAAATTCAATAAATAAAATAAATAAATCTATGTTTTCAGGCTGAGTGCACAGGTCAGCAGGGACTCTCTTTGAGACTCATGACCCCTCCAAGCATCCAAAAACAATCAAAATAACATCTACACATAGGGTGGGGAGAGAAACAGAGACTGAAGCAGAGAGAAAAAGACAGAGACAGAAGAGAAGAGATGAGATGATCCAGAATGAACGAATCCCACTTTTATACATAAAGGCATCATTGTCTTTAATAATTTGTGAAGAAATGGGGATTTGAAGAGGTACTCTCTCTCTCTCTCTCTCTGCCCCCCCAACCCTCTCCCTCTCTCTCCCCCTCCCTCTCTCTCTTTCCATTTCCGCATGAGACTGTTATAGTGCTATTATTCCACTTTCAACATCCTATGGAATCCTGGAGTTTGCAGTTTAGGGAAGGGCTGGCCAGCCCCCACCCTAAACTGCAAACCCCAGGATTCCATAGGATGTTGAAAAATGGAATAATGGTGCTATAACCGTCTAGTGCGGAAATGGCCTCTCTCTGGAATCAGAATGCTGCAAGAATTCCAAAATCTGCATGCAGCTGTTATGCATCTTCATTGCTACAATTCTTACAGGTACAGTTAACTAAATATGAAAATTTTGACCATGACTGACAGAAGAAAAGACTTTCACAGGAATGGCCATTTCTTGAAAGGTAGCCACATTAGTCCATTGTGGCAAAACCAACAAATGCTATGTAATTTACTATTAAATTTTAGATTCTTCCTTTTTTCCCAGATACCCTTTTATGGCAGCTCACATGAAAATCAAAATTATTTTTATTGCCACTGGTGCTTACAGAAAGTTAGGGATTGTACAGAATGCAAGGGCAAGGAATGATTAAGGGTTTTAAGGGAAACATACTTGTATGGAAATAATCACTTTCACACCTTCTCTACAATAACGCTATGGTGCCACTTCAGCAATTCACATTCCCACAATCAGTGTTCTGCACTGCCTTGCTGACACCACCTTCGTACCCATGTCTGCACTGCGTAGCACAGTTGTGCTGTTTACTTTTTCTTTTTTCTTTTGTTTGCACTTGCACAATTTAGGTTCTGTGACAGGTATTTACTTTCTTAATGTTTTGCTGTAATTGTGGCATGCTGGTGACTACTACATCAGTGCAATTGCACAATTACAGCACAACAAATAAAAAGGAATATGTAGCAGGAAACAGAGTAACAGCAATGTAATTCCTGTTTTGGTTTGTTTTCTTTTGCTGTGCCATATTTGCATAATTTCAGCTCCCCAGTATGTACTTCTATTATTATTATTATTATTATTATTATTATTATTATTATTATTATTATTTGTTTTGCTGCAATTGTGTAATTGCAGCACGTGGGTGACTGCCACAGCAGCGCAACCACACATTTATAGCCACACAACTAAAAGAAAGAAAGAAAGAAAGAAAGAAAGAAAGAAAGAAAGAAAGAAAGAAAGAAAGAGCATGATGTCCTCTTTGTCCGGATGCTAAAAGTAGAGTGGCTTCACCCTGTTTGGGGATGGTGCGAGGGAGAGAAGAACCACGTCCACTCACATCACCTGATTGCTGGAATACCAGAACTGCAGGAGGAGGAAATGATCGCACCAAGGACCAATAGCTGAACAGCAACGATATTGGAGCCATTATTAGTTTTTTGCATCAGTGAAAATATATGATCCAATGTACAATGAAAATGTAATGCAACAACAGGAAAGTCACACTGTCATGTGATAAGGAATAATCAAGCACAGACAAACCACTGCAATCATGCAACAAACCTATCACATGATAAAGTCCTAGGAAACAAACCTATCACATGATAAAGTCCTTTCTGCCCTATACTATTACAGTGCTATTATTCCACTTTCAACATCTTGTGGAATTCTGGGGTTTGTAGTTTACCAAAGAGCTCTCTGGCTGAGAATTCTAAAGACCCTTCCCTAAAATGCAAACCCCAGGATTCCATAGGGTGTTGAAAGTGGAATAATAGCAATATAACAGTGTACTGCAGAAACGGCCCTAGATCCCATCAGGAATGGTTACCAGCTGTGTAGGGATGGGGAGACCAGGGGGGGATTTGTCCCAGGGCAGCAATGTTTTTGGGGTGTCCTGGCCCAAAGCCACACTCCTGTGCACAGTGGCCACACCCCTCGTGCCATAGTCACACACCCCTCCCACACACCCCCAAACACTCCAAGCTCCGCCACTGATGATTACAGTCTGTTTTAGAGAAACTGGGAAGAAGGAAAGAGGGATTTAGAAAGAGCAGAAGAAATAGTACACAGGAAAGTCACAAGGCCAAATTATTGCAGGGAAACTAAGCCTAGAGTGACTCAAGAAAGCTTTTACTAAGAAAAATTTGGAAGAGGAACTCCTGAAAATGGAAATAGAAGCATTTTTGATTAAGATTTATAATATATGTTCTGTGTGACTGCAGAAGGAACATGAAGTATTCTTCTTCTGCTCTGCTTTAGTACTTGGATTGTATATTCCATTTTTTCTGGTATAACAGGTGGTCATAAACTTTGAAAACATTTCCCATTTGCGTTGTTTGCCATATTTCAAACTATGATCTGAACAGGTGTTAACAGCTTTTTCTCAAACACCTGTTTATATTTCTGTCTGCTAATTGTTCAACTGAACTTTAAAAAAAGCAGAGAAACTCATCTTGTCTTTGCCTTTTGGCAGTACAAAGTATGATTGACTGATTGATTGATTGATTGATTGATTGATTTGGTCTTGAGAAGATAAACTTCTTTTCTGGTCTGGTAATGTTGCTGTTTCTAACAGAATGCCAAGCTGCTTTTAATGAGGGGTCCTTTCTCCCCCTTTCCCCACTAAAGTTAATGATGGGCTATCATTACTTTACCTCCTTTCATCAGCAATCATAATCAATATCCAGGATATTTTAATATTAATTTTTCCAAACAGTGGGCCTCCCTTCAAGTTTCTTGAAGCTTTGCCCCACATAATATCTCTATGGTCCTGTGGAGATCAAGTGAAGGTACTGATTTTGTGAAGAGGCACTTCTGTAGAAGTGGTGGGCAGAAGGCAAATTGAAATTTATGGAGTACCTGACTAGTTTGAATTAGATTTGCAAGAGCGTTTGACTCCCATTTACGCAGCAATAGTGAAGAAGGAGGGAGAGGAGGAGAGAGAATGTTGTTGAAAAAGAACATATAAGTAGAAAATAGGAGGGCACTGTGGTATAGAGAAACTAGTGAACTTGATTCTGGTACTGATCTTAATTTTCTGGACTGAAGATGTGCTCAGAAGCACACTGTTCCTTAATTTTTAATCATCTGAGTTGGAATTTTAAACATGGCTCTTCAGATGGCTCTGTATTGTCGGTATCATCTGCCTTCTAATTTACTCAGACTTATTGTGACCCTATCAAAGGGTTTACTTGGCGGGATTTATTTAGCAACTGAGAGAGCATGATTTGCCCAGAATCATCCAGTAGAGTTTTCAAACCCTGGTCTCTCAGAACACTAGTCCAGCACTCAAACTATTACACTATTACACCATGCTGTCTCTGTAGTAAAAAGGAGAAAAGGTAAGCCTGCCCACCCCTCTCTATTATTACAATTTGACAATTCAAATTTCTAACAGGCCTTTTCCTAAGAAGACTAAAAGCATCTTAAAATTAAAATATACAGTAAACAAGCTGCCTGTGACTACTGTGTTCCCCCGTACCATTGATGAATTAAATTATACAGTAAACAGTCTGTCTGTGACTACTGTGTACCCCTGTACCATTGCTGAACTTGTTGTCATTCTGAGTGTGGTTTACGTTCTCCAGGCTCCTTAGTTTGTTTGCACTTCATGTTATGACTCAATGATCATTGACCTATTTCAACATACATATTATTATTCACAGTGGTTTATCTCCATTGAATTGCGGTGATTCAGTGTAGCTAAATATGTAGCAGGCAAGGTGGTAAAGAAGGGTGACTGGAACTTGGGAAATTCTGGCTATCATTCAATTTGGATTCTTCTGCTAACAGAAAAAGTCAGTCAGTGGATCAATGAGAAGATCCTCACTCCAACATACACAGTCCCTTCACACCATCAATATCTATTGTGAAACTCTCTAGAGCAGTTTCTGGTGATGTGGAGGGCTTGAAAAAGAGGAAGACATAAAAAAAACTTGTTGTGGGTGCCCAGGTGATATACAGTGAGAAAAATTATCTCTTCCTACATCTGCTGACAAAGCTGTGACAGTATTGTTGTTGTGTGCCTTCAAGTTATTTCCAAATTATGGTGACCCTAAGGAGAATTTATCACAGTGTTTTCTGGGAGCTGAGAGTGTGTTATGCATCCAAGGTTATTGAATGGGTTTCCATGGCAGAGTGGGGAACTGAATCCTGGTCTCCAGGACTGTAGTCCAATGCTCAAACCACTACATGACAGTTAGCCTTTTTGTACGTTACCTGTTTGCGCTGCTGGGTTGGGGTCCTCGCGCAAGAAGCCTCGGAAGGAACGCTCCCACTTCCCTGCTGCTTCCCTGCTGCTTGGGCTCCGCAGCTCCTTCCTCTTGCGCAAGCACCCTGCCTCTTCCTTTCTCAGTGCAGCCTGGGACCCCCAGCCTGCACTTCCCAGGAAGCGTGACCAGCCCAGCTCCTGATGCACCACACACCAGGTAAGTGTGCGTGGGGTGCTGGAGCAGGGTGCGAGTGTGCAGCATTTTCAGCTTAGAGCCGAAAATGAAAAAATCCGTGCCCACTCTGTGTCCAGCCCTTGAGCATCGCGTAAATGTGAGTGTATCATGCAGATCGCTCCTCACATTTACACGATGCTCAAGGGGCCCTCTCGCTTCCAAAACGCCGTGCAAAAAGGGCCTCTGGCTCTCTATTGTGACAGTGGAGGAGCCTAACTGGATCCTACACCCATGTTCTCATCCTCAGTGAGTCATGAAGCTTCCTAAGGGATCTTAGACCTGTCAGTCATTCTCAGCCTAACCTACCTTACATCTGTGTTAGCATAACACAGGGCTTTTCAAATGGTGTGCCGCGACACGTTAGTGCGTCACCTGAAGTGTGTAGGTGTGTTGCCTGCAATCTTAGAAATGTATGTTATTATTTATAAATCACATATTTTAAAAAATATATGAAAGATTTTCATGAGATATGTTGTGTTCCCATACATTTTAGTATTACAATTTATGTATGTGTCTCTATCTCTTATAAGGGGTTAGTTTAACCTCCAGTTTGCTAGTAAAACTGAATTACTCTGTCACAAAATGATGCATGTCTAAAAAAGTGTGTCACCAACATGAAAAATTTGGAAAGCTCTGGCATAACATATTAGTCCTCCATTACAATGACCACTGTTGCAGCCTCAGAGGGAGAGAAGAACTGGCAGACATATGCCTTGATTCCAGCAGCTGAGGAAAGGCACTCCTTCCATCCCAACCACCATTGCTCTGGCCTCAGAGGGAGAGAAGAACAGGCAGACATAGCTCCATCATGCCTGGGCCCTGCAGCAGATGAAAGTCTCTCCCTCCATCCCAGCTGCCATTCCTGTGGCCTCCAGAGGCAGAGAAGGACAGGCAATATCTACTGGGCTTCATCTCCTCTCCTGCTCCCATTCCTTTTCCTTTTCCTTGTGTGCATTTAGATTGTGGGGGTAAGGAAGTGCAAATTAACTATTTGTAAGCCATTCTGGGTGCCTTTTACAGCTGGAAAACATTGTATAAGTATTCTAAATAATAAATAAATATTAAAAAATTTAAAAATCAACAAGTAAGTAAATGTGAGGAGGAGCAGAGTCATTAACTCCACCATGACTTTAGTGGAGGGGAAATGGGATAGAAATATAATTTAAAAATACTCACAAATACACACATGCATGTGTGCACGCACACACACACACATGTATACACACACCATTGTACTGTTTGTACTCTAAACATTACTGTGCATATAAGTGCATTAAAGCAAAGAACAAAATAGAGGTTCTAAAGATATAATACTAGGATAGTCAAGTCTCAGGGCAATAGCTAAAGTCTCAGAGGACTGCTGTGCTTTTCTGGATCCTTGGAAAGGGTGACAAATCTCAGAATGAACAGCACTGGGGAAGGAAGTCCAACTTTTTATAAGAGGTGGTCTTAAAACTTCCATCTGCATCCATGTCCAACTAGCACTAGAAGAGGGTGAGGGATGTAGATATCCCAAGGGCTGGCAGTGAGCCTTCCACAAGTCCGTGCCACAGAGCAGGTCCTAGAAAAATACCGTCCCGCCACCATATACTGAAAGTAAGGCCACATGGAATGCAAACCCTCACACAAATGCCAACAACTGCTGCACCTAAAGAGGGCATTTTGCCACTTGCCAGGCTGTAGAAAAAATGCTTTGTTTTCTTTTTCTGGCTTTGGGTTACCATACTCATTGATTTATCCAATTTTATCCAGTTTTATCCAACTGGACTAATAGGTCCTGATAAGGCCCCTGTGACATTACAAGGGCCAGCCTCTGTAATGTCACAAATATTAATCTCTGTGATGTCTCAGACCTTAATCTCAGCTTTTGGCCCTGAAATCTGGGGGAATGAGATGCTGTTGATCTGGAAATCCTAGTAATCATGTACAAGTATTGATATTTGTCTACCCAAAGTCTATGTATCTATGAACTTGGAAAAGTTACTTTTTTTGGAATACAGCTCCCGAATTCTCCCATCCATTGTAGTCTAGAGAATAAGAGAGAATGTATCCACACACAATTTCACCTTGGAGACCTGGAATCAGGGATACCTAACAATTTTAAGTCTGTGTTGATTGCCTGTAAATTGTCTGCGTTAATATCACACCAGAGATGTGTGATGGAGTTATTTTGCAAAGAGAAATGAGGAGAGCAGTACTAAGGGAGCAGAAGAGAACATGAGAGCAAGTATCTAATTTAAACACAAAGTAGGGAAATGAAGGCATAAATCCTATGAGCAACAGTAGACTTTTAAAGAAAAACATTTCTGTCTTGGTTATTCAAAGTACTGTATAGTATTCTCTCTCCTTTGAATCAGTATTGCCTCACCTGGACTTCAGGCACCTACCTGCCATTGAGAAGTTTCAAGTGGCAGGTAAAAAGGCATGGATCATTTACAGTAATTGAAAAATGTCATGAGATCTCTATTTCCTAAATAGCAGTTTTTAAATAAGTCCCCCTCCCCGCCACTGCAGCTATATATGTTCTCACATAAACAGTCTTAATATCTGAAAAATGTGTTTCCCTGAAGGAACTCTCAAACTTGTCAGTGTACTTTACAAAAGGTCTGAGTGTCAGCATTAGAGAGTTCCATATTTCTGTCTGCTAGAGGCCCCGTTATTTCTAGAATTTGGGCAAGCCTTTGAGAAGAGGTCCTGCATCTTCCTGAGTTGTGTTCCTTTACTCCACCAAGGCCTAGCCAAAGGCATCGGCTTCCCTTTCATCCAATTACTTTTTCTAGGCTGAATAGAGTCCTGAGCTGCCATACTCTCAATTCCCCTACCATAATCTTTCCTCATGACACTCTCTATCCCATTTCTACCATACATGTTATCCTCCAATTTACAGTTTAGTTTCTTAGGATCTCTTCACGATATTGAGTACAGAAAAGGTCATTCTTTTTGCACCACAGCTCCCCAAACCTCCCATCCAGCATGGACCAAGTTCCTTCCCCTACATTTCTATGCATGAATGAAAATATCCTTTTGCTCATGTGCTCATTCTCTCTACTGCTCTTCTCCTTGCAATGGACAGAAATTAACTTCTTGATTTTGATGTGGGAATCTTCTGAATACTTACTGTAAAAACTGAGGCAAATTAACACACTAATCAGTATGGCTTCAAACATAATTAAACAAAAATTATTCACCTTAGGGCTAAATAAAAATGTATAACTAATTATGAGTACTCCATATTTCCCATACTACAATTGTTGATTAGCAAAGTTGCCCAGCCACACTGTGCAGCTGACTTATTTTAATATGCCAACTCATTTAACCTCTTAATTAAGTTGTTTTCCATGCCTGTGTCAGAAAATAAATTGCACAAATTAAAACAGGACAGGTGAAATGTACATTTACAGTGAAAATGTAGATACATTTTGACCTAGATAGAAGTCTATGTCAATAACGGCTGCAGTAACCATTTTTAATTAACGCTGTTCATTAAAAAAAAATGCACTTAGTCTTCAAACGTCCAGTCAGTACTGAATATTTCCTTTTGTCTACAAACTTATAACACCTGAAATTATGCCTTGCATAAATTGACAGGCACCATTATAGCATTAATGTCCACTGTTGCACTTCTGGTTCTTAATTGAAGTTTCCACTGAATTAATAATTTCTTAATTAAAATTCTCCACCTTCTCCCCATGGTTTTATGGAAAACCATTTTCATTCAGTTAACAGTCTGTTTTCAATACTGATTGAAGTTTCTACAGTGGCAGATTTATTCACCAGCTAGGTAAGCAATAGATTGATGCCTCAAATTACAAAGCACCTTTACATATTTATCTCCCCATTTTTTAAGAATAATATCCTGGAGGGAGGTAATGCTATGAAGTCTCTTAAAACTGACATTAAGGTAAGGGGGCACAGCTTTCCAAGATCCAAGGCTACACATATCCCTCCACACCAGTGCTTTAGGGCCATTCCTTCCTCAGCCACCCATTTTTCTGGAACTGGAAAAGTGCTTTCACATCCTTTAAAAGCTGTGGGGGCAATTTCACCATGTTTTCACATTTCCTAGCATAATATACGTTGAAGAAAGGCTTCTTCACCAAATCAAAAGTAAGGATATAAAGAATGTTCTTAATTTTTCTTGTTTCTTGTCCTGAGTACCAATGCTTTGCTGCTTTCATGAGGAAGTACCAGAATCATTTAAAAGGCTGAACAGAGATGACAACTCTGTCATGTAATGTACTCCTTGGGGAACAGAAATCAGGACTCCAGCCATTCCATTCAGTTTCCTGTTTGTGTAAATTGAAAAACCAATAAATGTGATGATGTGGTAAGACATTTAAACTCTGTGGCCACAGTTGTTAGATCAAGTCCATGTATCTATGGGCTTTTTCGCACTTGCAGGGGGAAACGGGGTGTTCTGATACTTACTGGGCTAGTGCATGCCCTCTGCTGATCCACGCTGATCCGGAGCAGTGCGTGCCCACGTTTCACTCTTCTCCGGGGACGAAAATGGCACTTTCCGGTTGGTGGAGGCTCTCCACCAACCAGAGAAACTCGCCAGCCTAATGCCCGCCCCCGGAAGATTTGCAGGCTCACGCTGGCGGGAGCCTGCAAATCTACACTTAGCGCAGCAACGGACTGGGGCGCGCTGTGCTATTGAAAATCCTCTTTTAAGCGGTCTTTGAATAGCACGGCGAACCACCAGTTCTGGAGCGAGCTGAAGTCCGGACATAAAGTAGTCTGGACCCAGTTCGCCCCCAAGTGCAAACGTCCTCGCCAGAGAATGCTCTGCCCCATCTCTAAATCAAAGTGCGGAAAAGGCCTATATCTCTGACTATGAAGGTTTGCTTTTTTATTTTCTCATTTATTTAAATCATATGCACTCCACTGCTCTTTCATGGAGCTTGTGGTGGGTAACAACAGGAACGAAGCTGTAAGTTAGTAACATAACACCAAAAGACCTATGGAAAAATAACAAAATGCAGCTACTATCAAAAAACAGAAACAATGCTTATGATGAAATATGCACGTTTGAAAAATGTGGAAAAATTTATATTGCATGTATTTCTTAAAGGAACATAAACTTTCAGTAATCAATATGGTATGCATCCACCACTGTTACCATTTGAACACTGTACAACAAAATACCTACATTTTTCCTGTTTAGTCAGTACGGTCAGTACACTACAGTCAGTCAGTATACTACCACCAGTACAGGATTTGCATGGAATGGACATGGAGATGAAAAATGGAGGAACACCCCAGAAACAGACTTGAAATGGTGCTTAGAAGTAAGGAAAAGAGTAACTTATTATACTGCGTTTATGGTATTCTTGACTGTTGAGCACTGATTTCTTCCTTTCTTTACCTGACCAAATCATTTTTCTCTATTTTATTGCGGATTTTTTACAAAGTAACTATTAATTGATTGTAAACTCTCTTGGTCTTGCACTATATCAAATAGAAAGCATGTATTTTTAAAAAGTAAATACATACTTGAAAATCTGTAGTAGATATCAATGGCTTATACTAATACTATTTATCATGCCTATGGCATTCTTTGTCCCTTTCTGAATATTCTTGATCATATTACTAGTACATGACAGTTACACAGTTCTACCTTACAAATTTCCATATTGACATTTTCATAACCATTTCTGTCATCTGGATTGTTATTCTGTTCTTTCATTCATTGATCATTTGGGAATGTTGGAACAATCTCACATGTAACCAGATCCACCCTGAGAGGTCTATCCATCATTTTCTATCTAGTGTAGTATGGTTTTTATACTTGTTCTTACTCCTCACCGCAGTAAAATGTGAGGAGTGTAAATGTGTGTTGAGTCTAAGTTGATCAGCATGGTAGCAAGGAATTTGGTTCAATTGGATAGGTCTCTAACCACCTGTTTTTAACTTTGGGTTGATCATTACTGCTGAATATCTCACAATAGACACTCTTCATACTATTTATTTTCTGCCTGTGCAGTGCACACACAAGCTCTGATACTTACACTTATCTTGATTACAAACAATAAGCCTGCTGTGTGCATAAAGTCTTGTACTTGGAGGACTATTTCTTAACATTCTGGGGAGTAGGTGGGTGGGGGAAACTTTGCTAGTGCAAAATGTAGTAGTCAAGAAGTTATGCTAGATATGCTTCACATAATTACAGTAATAACACAAGCTACACTGACTTCTGGTTGATTTATGGGAGCAATTTTTTACTGCTTTTGATTACCAAAAAGCCCTAAATGGTTTGGGGACGAGGACAACCATCTCCTACATGAATCTGTTCATCCTTTTGTAACTGTCCCTGGATACTTGCTCTGTGTTCCTTTGGCCCTTTTCGCACGCAGTTTCTGTTGTGAGAGGGCCCCTTGAGTGTCACATGAATGGGAGCGTTGGTCCGTATGACGCACTCCCATTCATGCGACACTCACGAGCCTAAAGTGGGCCGCGCGCACATTTTTTTATTTTCAGCTGTCGTGCAATGCTCCTGGGGCCCTCGTGCACTTACCTGCCATGTGGTGCATCGGATAAGCTGGGCCGGTTGCGCTTCCTCCCCCAGCGCAGCCTACAGCTCCCAGGCTGTGCTGCGGAAGGAAGGGGCGGGGGGCTAGCGCGATGATTGCGCGACCAGGAAGTGAGCTGCGGGACGAAGCAGCAGGGAAGCGGCAGCGTTCCTGCTGAGGCTTTACACGTGAGACGCCCCCCCCCCAGCCGCGCACACGGGTAACGTTTGTTTTCAGAGAACTCATTGGAACTAGCAGTGACAACAGAATTATGGAATATTTGGAAAAGTTGGCTGCCTCTTACTCTTTTTGAATTTTTAGAGAATGATCAGGACATTCTTATTTCCCAAAGCTTTGTTTAAACTTTTTACCTTTCTGCAACAAACATTTGCTTAGTGTTCTTCTCATTTTAAACTCCCAATTGTTGTTGTTGCTTAACATTTTGCTGTAAGATGATTGCAAAGTGATTGTATATATTTTGTATTGGTTTTTAATCTGTGTCAGGGTTCCTGTACATGAAAGGAAGGGATAAAAATATAAATAAATAAGAATCTAAATAAATAAGTTGTAATAGTAGCAGCATTTTGACAAACTATATTTCTGGGCTTTCTGGATTTCTCTGTTTTTTTAAAAAATATCATTCCATAAAGTCATGGCCTATCCATGCATGAACATAGGAAAAGCTATGGAAGATCAGAACAAAGGTCTTTCTTGCCCAGAGTTCTGTTCACACAGGGGTCAGCAAACTGCACATGGGAAGGCTACAAGCATAACATTACTTCTGCGTCCTTTCTTCCCCTTCAAATGGTATTGAGAAGCTGTTGCTTCTGATGCTAGTATAGAGATAAAATATAGCTATACTGATGTGACCTTTTCCCATCACTCAGCTTTTGGTTTTCCTAACAAGTGTCCTTGCTACTAGGAAAAGTACTGCTTGTGAACCTACAGACAGAACACATATGAATACTACCTTCATCATTCTGGATAACAAGAAACACAGTTCTCTCTCACTGAGTGCCCCTGACGTGATGCCATCTCCTTCCTTTGCTAATCTATTTGAAGGGAATTTTACAGACAGAGTGCTCAAGTGTCCATCCTCATGGTAATATCATGGGCTACTGTTTATGGTCAAACTCCTCCAACTTCCTCCCATGTCTCTCTTTAAAAAACAAACAAACATACAAAACAACAACAACAGGAAGCTCATCCTGCCCAAGACCTTTTGCTACTAGAGGCAAAAGAGAAACTCAACCTTCATGCACCAATGCTGATTGCTATAAAAGCTGAAATTTGCTTCAACACTGACAATGGAATAGCATCTTCCACTATACAACATTACTTATGACAAGAGGGTGCAGGAGAGGTTGCATGAAAACCACAGCTTAGTCCTGATGGGTGACAACTTGTATAGCTTTACAGATTTGTGCAGGATGAGACTATCAATGGTTACTAGTTAGCATGGCTATTTGCTGCCTCCAGCATCAGAACAGGATACCTCTTTTCTGAGTAACAGTGGCAGAGGAATATGAGATGAAGAATGTAGTTATACTGTTGTCTTACTTGTGGACTTCCTGTGGACAACTGGTTGGCCACGGTGGGAACAGAATGTTGGACTTACATAAGCCCTTGGTCTGACCCAACATAGCTCATGTGCTCTTATGTCCCCCAACAGAGGGAAAAGGCCATTGGAACCACTGGAAGTGATTCCAGCCCTTGCCTAATAGCAGGGCTGGCCATGATCGGAAAGATCAAGGTAATATGGGTTTTTACATTTTTAAAATTTAATTATTTATTTTTCCAGGAAGGATGTACTTCAAACAACAGCAAAAAGGAATCATTCTCCATCCCCTATCGCATGTGTGTATCATACAATCAGGGACTTATGATAGTATTTTGCTACTAGTAAACTGTGGTTAGTTCATGAAACCCTCTGGATAAGGGTTAAAAGTTTGAAAGATTAGTCTCAAGACTAAAGTGAAACTACTAATCTATGTAGTCTGAGATTAGAGTGAACTTTGGAAATTTGTTCTAAATATCACATTTAATGGTTCACATTTTCTTCCCATTTATGTCAATGAAAAGCTACTACAAAATATTTCTTTGTCATTATTTGTCTGCCTATTGCTTTACTGATGTCAGGGAAATGGAATTTACAGTCCATTTTCTGGCATTTAAAGAGAAATAAAATATGTATACATTATCATGGGATTGACTACAGCTGGGAGCCAAGGTATAATTTAGAGCAATGCTCACAGGCTATTAGTCATTTTCAGGATTTTGCTTCAGTATTTGTACCTAAATACAACTATGTGTCACAGCCATAAAATCTGACTGCATTAAGAATTATTGTTTAATTTCCATCATTCTTGTCATGTCTGCTTGCGCTTTCTCATCCTCGATGCCTATATTTTTTGTTAAGTCTGTCACTCCCCTTCCTAAAGCGCAGCACCTCCAACAGAAAAATAAATGTGGCAGCTCTATTAGGGGGAAAAAGTGAGGTTTAGTTGGGAGCCCTCACGGCTTTATGCATCACAACAAAACATCCACTTTGATCCGGCTTTTCTCCAGAGCAAGTCTTCCTGACAGGCTTCCAGTTCTACACAGACTGTATTGAGACATACAAACCTTAAGGGGAAGAGAGGTAGAAGAGACTGAGGTCAGAAGGGAAAAAAAGATGAAGGGGAGCTTCTTGAAAGCACTCACATAGATCATGAGGACTGAAAAGAGATATAGGAAGCTGGCAGAGTTGGGATGAAGAAGGCTGTAAAGGTGTTCACACTTGCTTGACAATCCGGCTCCAGTGAACACAGATAGTCTTTGTTCTAAGTCAGAGGTAGGCGGTTTTTCCTATGTTGTTGAACTGTAGCCCCTGATTGGTTAGGGCTGGTGGGAACTTCGATCCAGCAACATCTGAAGGGATGCTACATTTTATCTAACCCAGTCTTAAGTGCTGTAAAAACACAACGTTTCAAAGTGAGAAGTGAAGCAACAAAATGCAAGGAGGGGTCTGTGAAGTAGCATGGAGTTTGGTGGTAGGTCTAGGTTTGGCTTTCCCATTCATTCTCCGTAGCAACTTCACAGCAGAGAGAGGGTTAATGGCCACTGGTAGGGGAAGCGATGAAGTTGTGCCTTCCAACATTCCACAGATGAAAGCAGGGACACATTTGCCTGTGCAACATCAGACCGTGATTAAGATGGCAAAACTTATTAATGAGGAAGAATGGACAAGCTGGGAGAGGCTGCAGCCAATTGCTTTTGCTTGAGCCTAATGGGAAGGGAAAGATTATGTTCCTTCTTCTCCTTTCCCCTCTGTTGAGTTAACTGAGTGCAAAATAGTTCTGCAGTTTGAACTCACTGTGCAGTAACTGAAGTGAGCTGAGGACAAAGGAGAAAGTGGGAAGGGGAGAGAGAAACTGGGACATTTTAAAAGTGGCTGAAGAAGTGGAGCAGGAGACAATTAACTGGGAATGTCTCTGACAAATTGGAGGGTATATGGAGCACTGGTCTTGAATCTAGCCCACTGATAGGCCTCGATGTGTCATATGCCTCAGTTTGCATGCATGTGCTTTGGGAAGGTGCAAACGCCTTGAGGTATACACATCTAAACAAACACCAACCACACATTATATAAAAATTACAGGCTTGGCCCAGACAATTTTTGTTGTTCAGTGTTGGCAAGGCAAATATGGATAAAGGGGCTCATGAAACGTGGATCACTAGGGGTTTTTCTAACATAAAACCAACAGACCTGGGAAAGTATGTACATGAATATGTGCGCTCAATTTTACGAGAGAGAAATATTGCCTTCTGCCTATCTTCTAGTTATTTCTTGATCTATTCAGCTAACTACTCACTTTTATTGAAAATGTTTACAGTTGGTTATAATTTTGATTATACTGCAGTTAGAGTCTAGCACTTACATGTGAGATATTTTCCACGGGGGTAGCAAAGTAGAGGAGAAATAATCTTGAAGGGGATCACAACTGTGAAGCACACTTTTAGGAAATGCAAATTTGCTTGTGAGCCTTAAAAAATTTTTTTAAAATACTCTTCTGGAAAAAAGTGTATTGAAAAAGGCCAAAAAATTCAAAACAAATGATAAATCCATGTTGCTGGGTATGATATAGGCGAAAAAAGACTTCATCTGAAGGTGAAGGTTAAAATGTAATATGTGCTATGTTACATCAGACATTATTCCACTATGTTGTTGTTGTTGTTGTTGTGTGTTTTCAATTCCTTCTGGACTTATGATGACCTATCATCATAACCTATCATGAGGTTTTCTGGGGCTGCACATAGGTAATGCACCCATGGTCACCCACTGGGTTTCCATGGCCAAGCAGGAAATTGAAATCATGTTGCCAGGGTCATAATTCACTCAGAGGATACTGTCCCAATACATCATTTTATGTGGCTGTGCACAGTGCTCACAGGACACAGGGAAAATCAGGATTGCTCTAGCTGTAGCACATGTAGGATTGACCCCCAGAATCATCCTTACACATTGCCTACTGACACTACTGATTCTGATGAACCTACCCACCTACCCACACATACACAGATGCTACAACCAGAAAAGTACCAATTTTCCTTGCTTTTCAAGTAGAGTAGGATGGAGTGGACCTATAGCCTGGCCACATATCCATGCATATTCATGCCAAATAACATGCAGTACTGGGAAGATCATGGAGAAGTCTGTCTTCAGAACCAGCCCTCTGGCATCTAACAACAAGCCCTGTGTTCCAGTCATAAAATCTCTTTTCTGCTAATCAGTGAAATAGTTTGCCAGGTTTTGAGAGCAATTGTGAGATTTTTTTCTGAGGCTACTTGCAAAACAGAGGTCAATGTTATTGTTGTTTTCTTTTCTGTCTTCCCTGTTCCTTTTTTGTTAAAAAAATAATAGATTAGTGTAGTCCTGGCTGTTGTCTAGATGAGTTTAAAATAACCATAGAAGGGTATCCATAATGAAACACCACCACCACCACCACCATCATCATCATCCCCAGCATCAGTAGGTGTTTCTGGGTTGCTGTTGGTATGAAAACCTCACCAAGAGTGTAAAGGAAAACAAGCAGCTTTACAGAAATACTAACTGAAGGTGGCTGAAAAAAGGGATGTCTGAATGTTGTGATTTCTCAACATGTGATTTCATACACTTCACAGTAAGAGATTTAAAACATGCCACGTGCATGTACAGACGTGCGCACACATAGTAATCTACATTCTGAAGAAATAACCCTCTTCCATGTTTTCTGAGGCAAAATCTCAGGGAACCAAACAACATGCAACTTTACAAACACATATGATGCTAGCCCAGTTGACTCTTGCCTTTTTCAAAGAACCTTAAAAAAAAATCTTCCATATGAAAAAAGAGAACACATCTCCTTCTCCTCCCATTAATTCAGCCGTCTGCCAGTGTGTCAGTCCCATGTTGACTTTGGACCCTATCACACTACACTATTCTAGTATTATTATTCCATTATAACTGCAATGTGGAAGTCCTGTGGAATTCTGAAGTTTGTGGTTTAGTGAGGCCAAAGAGCTCTCTGGTTGAGAATTCTAAATGTCCCTCCCTAAACTGCAAACCCCAGGATTCTACAGGATGTTGTCATGGCAGTTAAAGTGGAATAATAGCGCTATAATAGTGCAGTGTGAAAGAGGACTCTATAAACATGGATGTACAACTTTGAAGCTTAAATGAAGCTTGGGACAGAGAGGAAATCAAGAGAAAGTGATTGAGAGAAAAGAGTTTTATAGCCCATCCCCTTCCTGGTGAACCAAAGGATGCTTTATAAAGGAAAGGGGGATGTCAGACTAGACAACACACACAAATGCATTGTTGTATGAGCCATTAGGTGCATTTATCTCCAATTGCCAATTTTCACAAATGCATGCCTTCTTTTAAATATATATCCACTGGAAAAGGCATGAGATAGAAAGAACATTTGCTCTTATTCATTTCCTAGCCTCCTCTCACCCCCAGAAAAAAAGAGTTTCCCTACACTCAGGTCAACAAGATAAACATAGAGATTAGATTTTTATCCCCTCAGTTTTCATCAGGTTTTCATACATCTCAATTTGAGAAATTATTCCGTGCAGACAAACAAGTGTTTTGTGCAAAAACGACCTTTTGGGGGCAAAAAAATGCCCACCAAAGTTTGTGCAAAAAATGATTTCCCACAACAGTTCTGAATGTGTGAATACCAAGGAAAAAAACTGTGAGACAAATTCATTTTCTCCTGCAGTTGCAGGGAGGGGGGAGAACCTGTGGAAATCATCCACGCTTGCTTTGTTGTTGTTGTCATTGTCGTTGTTGTTGTTGTGTGCCTTCGTGTTATTTCCAACCTATGGAGACTCTAAGGTGACCGTATCAAGAGGTTGTTTTTTTTTTTGAAAGATTTGTTCACGCGGGGTTTGCCTTTGCCTTCCTCTGAGGCTAAGACAGTGTAACTTGCTCAGACATGGTCACCAGTTGGTTTCCACAGCTGAGCAGAGACTCAAGTCACACTCTCTAGGATCCTAGCCCAACACCCAAACCACTACTACACCATATTGGGTCTTTCATCTTTGCATGATAGGATGGAATATTTGAAGATTAATTTCCCTAAACAAGGGAAAACATCTGGTCACTTATTTGCCAGTTAAATAACATGAGAATTACATCTAAAGTGCTCTGCATGTCTCCATACAGAAGTTTATATTGCAAGAATCCAAGACCAAGATATGAGCATTGCCCACAGAGGATGCATACTCATGCAAAATCCTTATAAAGTGAGGGCCGTGTTACCCCACTGGCATACCCTATCCTGGGAACTATAAATTTGATATCAAATATGCCCACCATGCCAGAGAGGTTGCCCAAATGGCTGCATAGACAAGGAGGTCGAATGAACAAAAATAGGTCAGGCCAGGAAAATCCCCAGTCACATTCCCCTAGGGGACCTCAGGCTAAACATGTCCGCATGAACAAAAGGTTTTCAGCCAACCTGAGTGGATTATTGACTTTTCCTCAGGTTGAACAACTCCGTCTTTAGTAAATCCTGCATGGCCTTTGCATAAGCCAATCATGCAGACTACCAACTTGCTATTGTGCGGCATGTCTCCCTTTGTTTTGGCCATTGTTCTTCCTGGGAGACGGTCTGTCCTCGAGGTACATTCTGCCCTAGAAGTAGTCCCAGCTTCTGAGGGTCTCTTTGGAGAACTCCCCGCTAGGCTAGCAGACCGATACTCTGTTAGTTGAGTGATCCCCTCAGCTGCTTCTCTTCGCTGAGCTCCTTTCTTCTTGCCACTTCCCAGACTGAAGACTTCAGGATAGGTGCAGTATCACCGACTTTACACCCTCTCCGCTGAATCCCCTATCAATTTTCACCTCTTTCGGTTCTCAATAGGCCTTGTGCGTGTGAGTGAGTGAGGTGCGTTGGTGCGTGAGAGTACGTTTGTTAATAAAATCCAGTTATTGATACATTTGTCTGGCTTTTTGCTTGGTTGGATCCCGTAAAAATTGAGTAAAAGATTCTGCTGGGTTACCCTGCCCCTTGTTTGGCTATAGCCAGTGCTCTGCTAATTTCCCCAATGTTTGCATGTTTGGAATGAATCAAGGTGTCCCTCAAGGGACGCTCAGAAGTCAGGGTAATAGCCGAACCACACAGTGTCAGATCTGATCAGTAGTTCAATGGAAGCTATTTACTTATATGAGCAAAAGTGAAGTGCTGCACCTAAAGACATCCTGGGAACAAAGAATTCCCCATTCAGAATTAGAACAGCTTTCTCATTGATCCAGTAATTGCCAAATTCTGTGCCAGAGTGTACCAGAATGCAGAAGAACTTGCTCAGTATTTTGTGAAATTTCTGTTAGCTCTGGTAATGATATTGCCTTACTGGGGATTTCTTTTCTTTTTTTTTTTTAACCATATAAACCACCTTCCCTGTTTGTGACTGTTAAATTGCATTTTCTTAACCCATAAGCAAATATGCCATCAGGAAAAAAAAATGTATTACGACACAAATGTGAGACTGGAGGTGTCCATGCTCAATCATTTGATGAATTTTTAGGTCTTTAACATCTCAACTCATTGTAATTTATTTTGTTTGTTTTAATTTTTTATTACATATATGCCCCACTTCATTGATTATAGACATTGGATTATACTATATCATTCTTAGGTAAATTGAAAATGCACTCAAAGAGTGTCTGTGGGTTTGTTTGTTTTTTATTCTCTAAAAAATAATATATGTTGCCATAACCATGCTGGCCTTTCAGGAAGTGTTCTAGAAGATCTGAAGTGTTGTTGTATTCCTTATTGTTTTGACACAATTTCAATGACCTCTTCCATTATTATGTACCAAGTGGTACGTGTACATGTGTGCAAAGTATACAGCATTCCCTCCAACAGTTCACAGATGAAAACTGTGGTCAAGTTGACAAAAGGTTTTAATGAGGATGAACATCCAAGCTAGGAGAGGCTGCAGCACTTTGCTTTTGCTTGAGCCTACTGGGGAGGGAAAGACTCCCCCTCAACCCTCCTTTCCTCTCCCACTAGCTGAACTGAAAAATAGGGTAACATTTTGAACCCCATTTGCAGCAATTGATATAAGTTGTGGAAAAGGAGGAAAGTGGGAGGAGAAAAGAGAAACTGGGACATTTTAAAAGCAGCTGAGAAAGTGAGTAGACAAAGGATTAATCAGGAGAACTTCTAAATCTGGATAGTTGGAGAGTATGACATAGCACATAGTGTATATTTAGTCTCTCTCTCTCTCTCTCTCTATATATATATATATATATTTGTTTTTATAAATCTTATACAAAAACATGGAAAATTCTGACAGCCTGTAAACTCCCTTTTACGTAGTATCAGTCCATTAGTAGATTCTTAATACTAAAAATCTCTGCCTTGGAGCAGAAGGGGACAAAAAAAAATGCTTTTGGTGGTATTGACAAAAGCAATCTTGAATTCCCCGTGTATTTTTATTTGCCCTAGTTTGGCACAAAAGTTGCTGTCACAGTAAACCTGAAAGGAAAGTCTGTTGAACCTGACCAACAAAGTGAAATGTAGGTCATACTACATCCTCAGAAATCCCTTGTAACAGGCCTGTACTACATTTGACCCACTGAACACACAAGCCATGTCTGGCAGCTCTCAAGAGGCCCAGTAAACTGGCTTTTGCTGAGTGCCTAAGAGTGCCAAAAAAAGAAAGAAAGAAAGAAAGAAAGAAAGAAAGAAAGAAAGAAAGAAAGAGACAAGCTGTCAACCACCTGGTGGAAGGACACATTGCACAGCAATTGTGTTTCAAGTGACTTGAAAAGTCACGAGTCATTAAGATTGATAAGCACCTCAAAACAACTTATGCCGCTGGTAATACCGATACTTGCAACAACAATAAAAGACCTAAAAATATGAATATTCATTGCTTGTAATATTTATTTTATTATGCACTAGATGTTGCTAAGCTTGTATATTTTGTTGATAATTTGTAAGGTATATTCTTCACTATATTCACTACTATTATGGTTTAGTTTTATGACTGAAAGAGACCAATATTCAACACTGATATCCAAACTGGGGGATTTAATGGACTTAACAGAGAATTTGGGAGATAAATTTATTTGTTTCAGCTCTGTCAAACAATGTGCTTGGAAATTCATGGGTAGGTGTTACAGACGATAGATTGTAAGCAGGAAAAGAATTAACCATTCCATCCAAAACTGCCTTCCTGAAACAAATCTTCTTACCCTCACCTCTCATGAAAGGAAACTGGGACACCTCTGCACACATTTCCTTGTAACACTGAATTAAACTCTTTGAGGTCACAGGGCTATATTCAGTAGAAGACACTTTTTTGGGTATATGAGGCCAAGATGGAAATGTTACTAATGAGGAAAAACACACTTACTTACTTACTTATTTATTTATTTGTATCCCGCCTCTCCATATGGATCGAGGCGGCGAACAACTTACAAATAGCTTGTATTTCGAAACATTTCTATACATGCCCCCAACAAGCTGGGTACTCATTTTACCGACCTGCGAAAGGATGGAAGGCTGAGTCAACCTTGGAGCCCGGAAGGATTGAACTTACAACCTTTTGGCTTGCAGTACAGGCATTTAACCACTGCGCCACCAGGGCTCCCTTGCGCCACCAGGGCAAGCTTGCTTTTGCCTGAGTCTACTGGGAAGGACAAGAATCTATTTACTCCTTTCCTTTCTCCCCTGCTGAGTTTGCAGTGAACTCATTTTTGAACTAAACCAAGGATGAACAGGTAAAGGGTCTAAGAAGAGGAAAGAGAACCTGGAGCTGAAAAAGTGGGACAAGAAAAGGTTAATCAGCACTGTCCCTGCCAAATCAGGACAGATCAAGGGTATGTGAGACCTAAGTCCATTTTGTTTTAGTAGGCAATGGATACGACCAAAACTTTCACATTACTTATTTATAACCAAAAGAAACTTGCTGTTATGTCAACTGACTCTATAATATAGCTCAATGAGGCAACAATGAGGCCACTATTTATTTCTTACAGAAGTGGAGCCAGAAGATCCCACAGATCCCGAAGATCCCTAACAAGATCCCACAGAAAAGAGTTGCATGAGACAAAGGAAAACGAACATAAATGGCACATGATTCTTCTCAACAAAATGCTAGAAGGTGAGACACCACACCAAATGCACAGCCCATAGAAAAACATTTTGCAACACTGTGGTAGCAATTGAAAAGTCCCTGCAGGTTGGAGAGGCCAGTTTGACTCCAGCTGCTGAGTGTATTGGGGTTTCAAGCAAGGACTGTGATGAAATTATGATGAGGTTAATATGAAAGCAGGCACTCCTAAGATAACTGCAGTCAGAGAATGGTATAGCTCAAAGTATACATTTTGAATTGGGCCTAAAACATACTGGGGGAAAATAATGTACCTCTTCTAATTCCCATTTGACTGACTCTCACCTCATTGTCAACTGGTTTCTACTACCCTATCCCAGTTAATGTTTAAAAATAAAAAAGATCTTCATGGCTAGTCCCATGTAAAGTTTATTGCATCAGTTTTCCTTGTTTTAGGCAATTTGTCCTCCTTTGATGTAAAGTGGTGGTCGCACAGAACCTATACCTAAATATTCTTTCATTGGACTTGTAGTTTTTTCTAATAAACTCTCAACCTTTTAACCAGATTCCTAAGGAAGGTGCAACAATGCAGTGATGCCTCGTATTATAAAAAGAACAAGTAATTACAGAGATCACTTAAAAGCAAACTTATTCTGTAGCTTACCAGATTGGTTTTAAGAATATTTCCCTCTGCTGCCATGATTACTGCTCTAAAGCAGACACATATTTAACCTAGTGGGGAAACTATTGACCTAGCTTTTTCCTAGGAGCTATAATGAAGTTGCACAGCTCTTGTCACAAGTGAGAAATCTCTGAAGAGACCTGCGGAACAAATGTTTAACAGGTCATATCAAATGGTAGCTGCCTCTCTCTCTCTCTTTCTCTCTCTCTCTCTGAACTGCCTCTCTCTCTCTCTCTCTCTTTTTTGAAGGACAAAGGAAAACAAAACCCTCAAACTAATTGCAAATACAGCCTGATTATATTATAGTCTGTAAGACAAAGATTCCTTAGTTAATCACACAATATAATATGAAGTAGGATGGGGGTGCCTAAGTTTCACAACAGTGAAATACAAAGGAGTTAAGTACCTTTCTTATAAAAATGTACTTATGGTAATTGAACTGACTGCAGAACATTTGAAAGTGGGAGTAATCATTGGATATCCTGTACATCAGTTGAAGTTAACTTAGGCCATTTCTGCACTAGACTGTTATAGTGCTGTTATTCCACTTTCAATATCCTATGGAATCCTAGGGTTTGTCTTTGAGGCCCCTCCCTAAACTGCAAACCTCAGGATTCCATAGGATGTTGAAAGTGGAATAATAACACTATAACAGTCTAGTGCAGAAATGGCCTTAGTGTGCATGGAAAGACCTGGTGTAGGTGTTATGCCGGCTATGTTATCCCAGATGGGGGCTCCTAGATATCGCTTTGATATCATTTAATTCGGCCCTGGCTAGACTCCGCTCGGCAGCCCCGCTGCACGTGTTTGGGTTGTTTTCCGAAACAGGCGCGTACTGGCTGCGGCTGATTAATAGTTCACATTCCATTCTCCATTCAAGCCAGCAACTCTCAAGCCTCACGCAGCTTTAGGGGACTCCCATACCCACACTCCACAATAGCGGTGCGGTTTCCCACCAAACCATACCTTTTCAGAGGGCCATCAACTCACCGGCCACTCTATTGTCTTTCAATGCAAATCCCATCATGTGAACACTGACCTCACCAGATCCTTTTGTCTAGCACCAAAACTCCTTTTATTTCTATTTGGTTTGCCATAGCCGACAGGCATGATCCACCCTATATAACGTCTCCAGTTTTGAGACTTCTTTGGTTCCCCTTGAACATCCACCTCGTCCTGCTGCTGGTTTGTTCAGGAGTTCCCCTCAGCATCCACGCTGAGCCCATCTTCCTCCGCTCCAGTTTCTTCAGGACAACGTGACTAGGTGTTGTATCACCCGCTTTCCCCTCAAACTCCCTTTCTTATTCTTTAAGTTAGTTAGTGTGCATGTTGTTTATTTCACTGTTTATGTTTAATAAAGTTGCTATCTGTTTATTTAAATCCTGTTGACTGTCTCTCTGACCTGAAGCCGTAGACATAGGGTGAAAGATCTCACTACGTTACCCTGCCTCTTGCTAACTAAAACAGTGCTCTGAGTTTAATTTCCCCACCTTTGGTATTTTAATTGGCAAAGCTGGGCGCCCTCGCGGGACCCCCAATTTTCAGGGTAACATAGGACCTATTTGCCTTGGGTCTCTCCTTCATTAGATATATCTATTACCTGGTTGCCCCTTGTGATCTAGCTGATACCGCAGCCATAATAACATTTTAAAATTTTAGTTTTCTCATCTTTCATGTGTTTGTGTGTGTGCACGTCCACACACACACATGCATGCCTATGCGTCTGTGCATGCCACCATGGCATTGTAGGCAGAAAGTGAAAGCCAATTGAGATAAAGCGGAACAACTTTTACCAAGTTGGAGTATTGCTGTCCTCCAGCTCATTTAATCATCACTGCTGATTTTAATGCTAGGATTGATCCAGATAATGATACATTATATTCTTCTAGCTATTCACATTTCAGAGACCTGGAGGGTTGTCCAATTAATTTTACTGAATTTCTAAAGATTAAAGGATTAATTGTTTAAACTCTTGTATAGCTCTCTTCATTAGACATACAGCTCTGACCATTTTAAAAGGGGAATAAGCAGTTTGATAATAGAAGGGACTATATTTATATCTCAGACAGAGGGAAAAGTACAATTGATTTCCTGATAGTTTTAGGATCAGTGCCTGATCTCAGTAAAAACACAGCAATGTTGGAGATTGACTTGATTATTAATAACTAATTTGACTAGACTTCTATTCATTTAGTTCGAAACTCATTTTGGGGAAAAAAGTGAAGAAAAATTGTAAGGGAAATATTATTGAAATCCCCTGAGTTAGCAATCAGCAATTATATCTCATTAATAAGAAAATGAGACTTTACAAATATTTGACCAACTCATTTTTGTTCATGACTGTATTACTGTCAAGAGTATGGATGGAAAGAAAGACAACATTTTCAAATAACTGGCAGATTGATCTAGAATGTGCATAACACAAAAATATCTCCCATCATTATAAAGAATAGCATGAGTCTCTGTTAAAGAAGTATATGTCTCTAGTTGCTTATGATAAATAACAAATGGGATAGGAATTATGAAGATTATTGATAGCTGCATCTTTCAACAAAGATAGCAAAAGATTTCCAGCAAAGTTTCAAGTGGTCTAAAAATGCTCAGCTGGAACCTCTTGATTGCCATATTGCTCTGGGTACCTGGAAACAAAACTTTTATAACATCTTCCATGACATAAGCATCTCTTTATATAATCAAAGAGTAGGAGATGATTCACATCTCCAAGAATAGGTTCCAGAATCATGCTTGGGAAGTTAGGATCTTAATTCTATGTCTCACCTCTTGGGAATCCTGAATTACTGTGAGCAAGCTGTGTGCGGGTTCCCATTTGTTCCCAATTTGCTCCTCTCTGCTTTGGAACATAAAAATCAAATTACTGAAGTCATTTATGTTCCTCATTTCAGAATGTGGCCAGAAAGTTCCACAAAATAGTGATCATACAAGCACTGGCAGACACTGGCCTAATATCTCTACTTCTAACCGACCAGAAATGTTGTGCTAATCAGGAGAAGTAAAGCTGAAACAATGTGCTACAGTTATTTTTATGATAACCCAGGCTTCTGCAGAAATCCGGTTCATTCACTATGTAGTGTAAACTATAATAATACTACACTAAGACTATGGCCATTTCTGCACTACACTGTTATAATACTATTATTCCACTTTCAACATCCTGTGGACTGAAGGCAAATTGCTCTCTAGCTGAGAATTCTAAAGCACCCTCCCTAAACTGCAAACCCCAAGATGCCCCATAAGATGTTGAAAGTGGAAAAATAGCACTATAACAGTGCAGAGTCAGTGTCGTGTAGTGGTTTGAACGCTGAACTACAACTCTGGAGGCCAGGGTTCAATTCCCTGCTTGGCCATGGAAACCCTTTGGGTGACCTAGGGCACATCACACACACTCAGCCCCAGAAGAAACCATGATAGATTCACCTCAGAGTTGCCATAAGTCAGAAACAACTTGAAGGCACACAACAACAATAACAACAACAACAAGACTATGTGTTACCTCCCTCGCCACATTGGCAATCAGGGTCAATATAGTATGTCATATCATGTATTGCATAAACTAGACATTGTAAAGAAGGTGGAACGCACAGACATGGAAGGATAGCAATAGTACGTGATGAGTCCACTAGTATGTGATGTGAGGCCACTATCCCTAGGAGCAGCATATCAGAGGTCTCAGGAATGTAAAAAACAGTCTCATGACAAAAATGACTGACATTTGCTGTAAGACTGGCACCTATGACCAGTTCATTCAATGAATGAAACATCTCTGGTTAGCTACCACTTCTGCCTGGAAAGGAACCGTGCTTTGCCAATAAGAAAGTGTGTGTGTGTGCCTTTAAGTTGCCTGTTGATTTATGGCAACCCCATGAATTTCATAGAGTTGTCCTAGACAAGGAATACTGAGAGGTAGCGTTGCTAGTTCCTTCCTCTGAAATTCTAGCCTACATAGCCCAAGAAAGTACTTGCCACTAAAAATCTGTCTGCTGGAGTTGGATATAGCTTCCATAGCTATGATAACATTGATCCAAACTATGTGGATCCTAAACAAACAACTGACAAATCACTGACAAATGACCACACAAAGTAGCATCCACAAGGGTTGAATCTGTGGAGGCTGCCTTTCTTTCAGTTAATATATAAAGAAGGCTTTTTATTGGGAGAAGACTGCTTTTCATAAACACCTACATCTATGCAAGTGCATTTGTGTATTTCCAAGTCATGCTGCTTCTATCAGATAAAAACATACTTAAATTCTGTCAGAACGGCAGTGGTAAGAGATGCTGTAAATGGGAAGGCATGCTTTACGTGCTATACTTTTATTATGCGGCATAAAGGTGGGGGGCATAATCTGGAGAAATTCTGAAGGTGTTCTTGCACCACGGTATCTTACTAGTATGTATTGGCATCTGAATATAGCACATGAAGTCTACTCCATGGAATAAAAAGTCCAGATAGAGATTTTTATAATGATTGGGTACCAAGACTTAAATGTAGGAGCCATGAATCATAGCAGAGTTGATGACAGTCTGTGCCTGAAATAACTAACTAATTTTAAAACAGGTCTGTAAGAAGGTTAATATGAATGCTATTGATACAGAAAGCCTGGGGAGAAATTGTTTCAAGCATTTGACTAACTGTTCTAGTTACTGAGGAATTGACCTAAATTGTAGAACTGACCATTTCCATTTGGTCAGTTTTATGATGTTAAATCTGTGGATTTTATTAGTGACAAAGCACAAAGAGAAAAGGCAAGCTTACACATTACAGGAGGACTCTGTAAAATGTGCCCTCCCTGTCCCTTGGGATATTTCTATGATGAGAAGGACAGCAATTTGTGAACCAGACTCTCCACCAGTACAGCTGCAGTTTCCTTGTTCCTTTTGTCGAAGGTTCAGCTCACACCCCGTGTCTCACCATGTTAATGTGTATCACATTGATTCCTTTCACAGAATGTGAACTACAGGGAGGGAAGAAAATTATATTTCTCAGATTTATAATGCTTGCTTTTTCCATAGAGTTTAGCACAGCATGGGGGAGGGGCGCTATTTCATTTTCATTCTCACAATATCACTGTCAAGTTAGACGGAAAGGTAGTGGCTGTAAGCTCTATCACACTATGTTATTATAGCACTATTATTCCACTTTAACTGCCATGACGTCATATGGAATCCTAGGGTTTTCAGTTTAGGGAGCTCAATTTAGACTTGTCAGCTAGAGGGTTCCTCTAGCTTTTCTCTGAACTACAAACTCCAGAATTCCACCAAATATTGCCTTGGCAGTTAAAGTGGGATATCATGTTATGACAGCCATGTGCCTAGGTCACCAAGTGAGCTTGGTGGCTGCGTAGAGACTCAAACCCAGCTTTCCTAATCAGATTCCATTGTTCTAGCCACCAGAGCACCACTTGGTGTCACTGAGAGCAGCTTCCTACGAGCCCTAACAAAATTGCTCATCACACAATGAAATCTAGCTATGGGAATCCATTTCCATTTGTCCTAGGAGAGAGACACCTCCCTCTTTACATAGGTGGCAGCTGCTGAAGGTACCTAGCAACTCATTGAGGCATGGTTCTATTATATCAACTAAGCTCTTTGAAAATTTTGGACAAGGGACACAATCCTATTACACTCTATCTGGATCCTCTTACACTCTATCCCATTACATCACGATATGTGAAGGGTTAATCTTACTTGATGCTGTGCTGCTTCTTCTGACCTTGCCCTTTAAGCACAAGGTGTAGACTGAGATAAGACTACACAGCTGTATGTCAGATGCTTTAGGTGTGATCTATGTGTTTGACTAAGGCACGTGCAAAGCACCTAATAATGTACAGCTGTGTGGAGTGTATATAAGCTGTTTGGAAAAGCACTCTTTTTCTCCTTTCTCTTGTCTCCTCGCTGTGCTGGTTTGTATGTTACTCTGCTGTTTTTACTGTTTAACTTTATGACAGGCTTTGCTAAATGCCTTCATTTGTTACCCGCAATAAACCTTTTGTATTTTTCCTTATTGCGGTCTGAAGCGGCTGTTTTTCCTCTAGGCTGTAGTTTATGGCAGAGGTTCTTTGGAGGTCCTTGTTTGCTTAAACAAGTACCCCAGTTTTCAGGCTCGCTAGGCAGGCAGCCGACATTACACCTTTCTGGATCCTATTACACTCTATCCCATTCTAGCAACTGTGTAAATATGCTTTATACCCAAGGCCTTAATACTACTTTGCCTGTTTCCACACTATACTGTTATAGTGCTATTATTCCACTTTCAACACCCTGTGGAATTCTAGGTTTATAGTTTACTGAGGCCAAAGAACTCTCTGGCTCGAGAAATCTAAATGCCCCTCCCTAAACTGCCAACTCCTGGATTCCACAGGAGGTTGAAAGTAGAATAATAGCGCTATAACAGTGAAGTGCGGAAATGGCATTGATGTGGGATCTAAAGAACTGGGTTTATATCCATGAACACTCAAACTAAAATAAAAACCAGTTAGTCTAAAAAGTGTTGCCACATTTATTTATTTTTTCACTCTCTCCCTTCCTTTTTTGTTTGTTTTTGTTTTTGGCCATTTCCGCATTAGACTGTTATAGTGTTCTTATTCCACTTTTAACATCCTGTGGAATTCTGGGGTTGGTAGTTTATTGAGGACAAAGAGCTCTCTGGCTGAGAACTCTAAATACCCCTCCCTAAACTGCAAACCCCAGGATTCCATAGGATGTTGAAAGTGGAATAATAACACTATAACAGTCGAGTGCGGAAATGGCCTTTGTTTTTTGGTTAAACTAAGGAAAAATATTGTCCCTCTTTCCTGGCAATTTCTCTGAATTTTTGACCATTCATAGCCCTGATTCTGGATCAATCCAGGGACTATACTTGCTGGAGACATTTCTAACATATGCTGTTTGTCACTGAATTAGGGATATTCATTGTAAGGTCACAATGGAGGGATGGCATTCCTGTTACTCGTTATTTAGTGATCAACATTCATCATCACCACCACCACCACTACTTTTGGAGACTAACCTAGAGAACTTGGATTTAATCATGGCTGTTGGTTGGGCTTTCCTTATTCTTGGAGCAGAATGAACTCTGTAAGCAGAGGAGGTAAAAGCCAAAGAACTTGCAGAACTTTCTTTCTCTAAAGGGAGTTTAGCATCCTGATGTATATTCTTAAATGGTTCCATCCATTTTATCATTTAATGGTTCTGTCAACTTGTTCTGTGACATATATAGGAATAGGCCATAGATGCTGCTTTGGTGGAACTGTACCCTTGATACTGTCCAGATGAATCTCAGTTATTCTTTTCAAAAATGTCAGAGTATGAAAAAGAGGACGAAACTATTAAACTATTAAACTATTAACTATTAAACTATAAACTATTAAACTATTAAAGAGGCGATAATAAAGTCGGCCCAGAATACCCAATACAGTTGGATCAATGGGAAACAAGTTGGAAAAGGACCAGGAAATTTACAATAGCACAAATCTTGAAAGAAAACTACTTTAAAATATTCCATAGATGGCAGATAACTTCAGAAAAACTTCAAAGAATATACAAGGCTGGAATAGGCAAATGTTGAAAGTCTGCCGCACAGATTGGAACGATTTATCACATGTGGTGGACCTGCCCAAAGGCACAAAAATATTGGAAAGACATACATAAAAACATAGAAAATTTTTTCCAAATCCAATTCACCATGACTTCAGAAATTTACTTATTGAATATACTAGATGAATTAGATTAGACACTCAGACAAATAAGAAATATTGGAGAATTTTACTTTATATGACAACAGCAGCAAGAATAGAACATGCAAAATTATGGAAAAATGAAGATATCCCCAAAATTGAGCAATGCTTACAAAGCTTACTGGAGATGAAAAGAGCAGATATATTATCACAAAAATTAAGAAATCAAATGGAAGAAAATATAAAAAAACGAATGGGCTCCAATAGACAATTACCTCCAGTACAATGATTGAAAAATTGATATACAAAATAAACATATACTAGACTTTTTTAGAATGTAATAATAGGGGGAAAATACATTATTATATCTGAGTGGTCTTAAGAAATATACATTAAAATTACTAAAAACGACTACTTAGAAGTTAAGGTTCTGGAGCAAATGATATTTAAAGACAATTGTAGAAGTACGTTGACAAATGATAATATCTAAGAAAATACTAAGATTTTAGGTGGAAACGTTGGAAGATAAAGAAAACAGTAAATCTACATGTGTAAATACTGATTGAAAAATTGTTTTTAAAGAATTTAAATTTACATTTTGTATAAAAATGATAATAAAAAATGTCAGAGTATATCTTCTTTCAAATTATCTGAACTGAGCTCAGGCTAATTTTGACATCAATATTACAATTTATTCTTGCTTTTTTATAAGTAAAATTCTACTCTCTCAGCAAGGTCTGATAATAATTGAATAATAAATAAGACCGCTGTATACTTGCAATATGATGATTCCCCCCTGGAAAAAAAAAATATCACAGAACTCTGGAAATTGTTAAATAATTAAGTTTGCCATTATTAGTGAGACAAGCCCCTTTGACCTTCTTCTTGGTTTTAGCATTAGTGAAACATTTCACATGGAAATGTAATTTTCTAGGACAAGGGAATTAAAGCTTTTCTTCGGCTCTGTTCTGTGCTCCTAGCAGAACTGTCCTTTTTTCCCCCTAGAAGAGTCTAAGATGAGCTGACATATCGTTATTGTTCGTGAATATTTTTGTTCCTGCAAAAAGGGGAAAGGAAAGGAAAGGAAAGGAAGCAAGAGAGGCCATTGTTCTGCAGCTTCTTCACTTTTTATTGAGAGCGAAGGTAATGTTTATGGCCCTCAATTCTGAACTGGCCTTATGATGTCATCTGTCTACTTCAGATTGAGTGCATGATGTCACAGTCAAATCACCATGGTGCTAATATGCCAGTTTGGAATAAGTCAACAAGAACCTTGTTTTAAACATGAAAAATAGCTGCTTTAAGGGCAATCCATGAGAAACCAGGGAAATGCTGAACATTCTTTAGCAAATCTTTTTCAGACTTGGAAGGAAAACAGCATATTCTGGGGAAGATATGTATATGAATACGTGTTATATAACATGACACTGGTGTGATTTTAATTACCTAAATGTGAGTGTTGAAAAGATTTCTTCTAACAGAGACATAACCATTACTTTGCAAATGAAGCCTACTGAGGTTGTCAACCACCTGCAAACAAAACTGTTGCTGTACCTACTACGGAAGACAAGTCTTTAGAATCAAAAAGAGTCAATATGTGATAGGTGATTTCTCAGACCTTATCATACTTTCATTGGCTCATAAACATCAGCAAGTGGACTGATATCTACATTGCAGATAAAGGTAAATAGTCAGAAGGTTTTGGCCAAAGAACTGAAGGTCTGTTGAAGAAACATGATCACTCCGGGCATAGAAGAGACTGACAAAGAGGATAGTAGAATAGCTTAAGGCAGGAAAGGTACACCCCCTGCCATGCTCCCCCAACCCCCCAAAATGACACTTTTTAGAATTTTTGAGTCAAAATTCTCCCTTGGTTCACTTCCTGGCCCAGAGGGTGGCAGAAATGTGGCATAATCAACCCACCAACTCTCCTTATATATTTCTATCCAAAAGCATTGTGATGGGGCCCAGGGGTGTAGCTAACCTGAGTGTCACGGCAGCCCCAGCAACAGGTTTCCAGATAACCAAAGCAGCTCTATATCAGAGAAACCCAGTGAGAGGGAAGGGCCGAGATTGGAGAGAAGATGATTTTCAGGTTTGTCCAGTGATATTTCCAGAGAGAGAACCTTAGGATAGAGCCCTTCTGTCAGCCAGGGGGGTTGTCTGAATAAGAGTGGTTGTATTCTCAGAAGTCTTTTGGGAGGGTGGGAGGGAGGGAGGGAGGGAGGGCAGGAGGGAGGGAAGAGAAACCAAGGCCCTTTTCGCACGCAGTTTCTTTTGCGAGAGTGCCCCTTGAGCATCGCTTAAATGGGAGTGGCAGTCTGTACGACACACTCCCATTTACGTGACGCTCACGAGCCTAAAGCGGGCTGCGCACTGATTTTTTTTAATTTTCGGCTCTAAGCCGAAAATGCTGCACGGTCGCACAATGCTCCCGGGGCCCTTGCGCACTTACCTGCCCTGCGGTGCGTCAGGCGAGCCGGGCCGGTCGTGCTTCCTCCCCCAGCACAGCCTACAGCTCCCAGGCTGCAGTGCGGAAGGAAGGGGCAGGGCGTTCGCGCGACGGCCGCGTGACCGGCAACCCAGCTGCGGGAGAACGGAAGAGCAATGCGAGTGCCTTGTGCAAAAAGATGCTTGCGCTAACGACACCCTCCACCTCCGCGAGCAGGTAATGTGCAGAAAGGGCCCAAACCATTTTTGAGTTGGGTCAAAAGGTGTGACCCTGATTTGGGAATTAAGCCTTTGAGCAAAAAAGGGAAGCCAAAGGCCTGTGGATATATGAAAGTTCTGTATCTGTATACTGGGTTAAGTGGTAAAAAACTGGATAAACACCTTTTTGAAGTACTTGGATATACTTATGACACCCAGTGCCTTTTCCTGTTTGTTATTTTAATAAAGAGTACATTATATTTTTTCTAAATTCTGACTCTGCAGAGTACTTTCCATTAGTTCTAATCAATTAGTAACATGCTACCACAGATTTACAGAATGATGCAAATCATTCTGAATAACAACTGAGAGGCTTTATCCTTTATATACTAAGGTGGTGGTTTTAAAGGGGAAAACAACGCTGTATTATGAGGGTAAGGTGCTTTAGCGGGCTGGGAGGATTTTTTACAGTGTTAAGTTCAAACATAAGTTGTTGTTTTTTTTGGAATCCTGTTAAAAGGCAAACTGAAAAAACAGAAAACCCCTTTTTGAAAAATATATTAGAGATTTGGAAGAAAAATAAGGAAAAGTTAATGTCTGCTACTTCACCATTAATCCCAGTAGTGATGGTGGAAAAATTTCCAGTGAATTTGAGAGGTGAATTAGAGAAGGAATTAAAGGAGCAGAGAATATACAAGTTAAAAGACTGGATGAATATAATGAGAAATAAAGATAAAATAAAGGAGAGGCTGCAGGGTAGAAAGATATCATAGTTTAATTACATTCAGTTAGAGCAGTGGACAAAGAATTGGAATAGGAATAATAAAGATTTTAGAGAATATACTAAATTTGAACAAATTAATCAAAGAGAAAGTATGGAGGAAAATGAAATTTTGAAGGGTACCACAAGTGAAATATATAAAATACTGTCAAAACATAAAGATCAAGAGAAATATCTTAGAAAAATATGGGAAGAAGAATTACTACAAAAAATAGATATTCAAGATCGGGGGAAAATTGGAATCAGCATTATTTAAAAAATTTATCTGTGTGGATAAGAGAATTATTATAAATTGGTCTGGAGATGGTACCTAACACCAATAAGGTTAAATCACATAGGTAAAAATTATTCAAGGTTGTGTTGGAGGAGATGCCAAGAAATTGGTACTTATATTCATATGTGGCGGAGTTGTGAATGTGTACCAAAATTTTGGCAAACGGTGTTTAAAGAGATAACGGAAATTGATTTAGAAATATGTCCTGGTATTGCATTGTTATCTATATATGATAAGTTTAATTGTACCCAGGCAATGAAGGATCTAATTACAAATTTATTAACTACAGCAAGGTTAGTTATATAAAAAAAAATGGAAAATTCAAGGAGATTTTCAAATAGAGGATTGATATAAAGAAGTGTGGGAAATTGTGATTAATGATAAGTTAACATGTGGAATTAAGGCCAAAAAAAAAAAAAAGAATAATGAAAGGGAGTGATTTTGAAGCAATATGGAAGATATTTGTGGAAAAGGTGTTAGCAAAAGAGGAAGGTGTCACACCTCCACATAAACAGTTTTGGAAAGTGGAGTAATTTGAGATATAATTGGCTCTGGGGATGGAGTACACTTAGTAATAGTAATAGGGTAAATTTAGTTTGGAAAGGATAGAAATAAGAATGAAATTACTAATAGTGTATTTTTTTAAAATGTTAATTATGGGGAAAAATAACAACAATGAGTACAATGAGACTGAGGTTCAGATATATATAATCAGTATGATTTATAATATGTTGAATAAGTAATATTATGTAAATAGATTTGAAGAGAAATAGAAATGTAAGCATTTTTTGTTGTTGTATCTTTTATTCCTTCACTTTTATGTTTATCATATCATGGTTTTTTTGGTTTTTTTTCCCCTTATAATTAATACAATTTTTAAAAATAAAAAAAGTTCAAGCATAAGCAGACATATTTGTTAAAGAAGGAAAAGTGGCTTGGCTGGTACACCCTAGCATATGAGTCAGGATACAGGTATACCTCAGTTAGCAGAGGCCATTTTGGCACTATACTGTTAA
Organism: Ctenosaura bakeri; assembly: GCA_948474755.1. Classification (NCBI taxonomy): domain Eukaryota; kingdom Metazoa; phylum Chordata; class Lepidosauria; order Squamata; family Iguanidae; genus Ctenosaura; species Ctenosaura bakeri. The sequence goes on from CAOLHI010000701.1 coordinate 370,368, forward strand.
AGTGCTATTATTCCACTATCAGCATCCTGTGGAATCCTGGGATTTGTAGTTTATGGAGGGGCATTTAGAATTCTCAGCCAGAGAGCTCTTTGGCCTCAGTAAACTACAAACTCCAGAATTCCACAGAATGTTGAAAGTGGAATAATAGCACTATATAACAGTGTAGTGCAGAAATGGCCAGAGTAGATAATGTTCATGGACTTTACTTATTTAACAGAAACTTTGGTACTAGGGACAGAAATAACATGGAAAGAACAGGAATAGGTTTCTGCATCACAAGAAAGAAGAGTAGTTCAACATGTTTCAGCACACTTGCTTATTAAAACTAACATTCGTCATATGTGAAATGAAACAACCATGTCAGGCAAGCCTTACGTAAGTAATCAAAAATATATTGAATCTTCTAGAGACCACTTAAAAGCATCTTCCAAAATGTACCCTGGGAGGATTTTTTCTTTCTTTCAAAAGCCTCCACTTCTCTTATGATTTCCATTTTGGTGGCCAAACTTAGGCACTTTCCATATGTGGCGGGGGGGGAACGGGTGAAAATGCCCCAAAATGGAGCTTACCGGCAGCTGGGCGAGTCCGTCGCCATGCGCAGCAGCGCGAGCTCGCAGCTCCACATTCCTCCGGCATCCCAAATGGCGGCTTCCGGTTGGTGGAGGCCAACCAGAGAAGCTCACCAGCTGGAAGCCCGCCCCTGGAAGATCTGCAGGCACGCACTTGCGCGCATCTGCAAATCTGCTTCTGAGTCGGGCGATGGAGCGGCACGGGGCTGCGCACTCCGTGCTTTTTAAAAACCTCAAAAAAGAGGTTTTTTAAAAACACGCAGCACGGCTGGCCGTTCCTGAGTGGATTCTGGTGTGGAACTACAAAAAGTAGTCCACGCCAGTCCACTCTAGGGTGCAGAAGACCTCCGTGAGAGGTCCCTCTGCACCATTACAGAAGCCCGGTGTGGAAATGGCCTTAAAGATCTATGCTTTTTCAACATGCCAGGCTAGCCTGCTTTCCCCCTTTTCCTTCTGTTTTGTTCTTCACACATGCTTTCAGTGATTTGGGAAACAGCTGTTTACCTTGCCTTTTGAATGTGAGCATGCACTGCTACAGTAGGATCATCTAGGCCATGTACAATGTAATAGTGCTATTATTCTGCTTTCGACATCCCATGGAATTCTGGGGTTTGTAGTTTCCTGAGGCCAAAGAGCTCTCTGGCTGAGAATTCTAAATGCCCCTCCCTAAACTGCAAAGCCCAGGATTCCATAGGATGTTGAAAGTGGAATAATTAGCACTATAACAGTATAGGGCAGAAATGGCCTCAGAATCCCATTCTTTCCCAGGTCAAACTTTATGGCATTGTTTACTGCAAACACACTGCTGCAATCCAGGACTGAACTTCTGTCTTTTGTTAGGCCTCCTCCACCATGCTCCCAATGCCAATGCTGGGGGAAAAAACCTTCCAGGGAGACAGAAGGCAAGAACAGGGGGCTGATCTGAGCTTGCATAAAAAGCATATTAAATGGATCTTCTTTGTCAGAGGCTTCTTTAACTGCGATAAACATGCCTGTACTGCTTCTACCTTGCCAAATAAGTAGTGGAAGACTGCACTAGGAAAATGGCAGCATAAAGGAACTGGAGGATTAAAGGACCAAGAAGACTCAGGTGTTGGCAACAACAGTGGCCCAAGGTGTAGAAATGGATAGGCTTAGGAAGAAAGGGAAAGGTAGGAACAGAGCAGTTATAATTACCTGACACAGGCACAGGGAAACAGAGGATTTCACTTCTTTTTTGTGACTGAATGTTAGGAAAACATTATGGGCACAGACTAATATCAGGTTGCTCTGCTTTAGTTCCAAATTTTAAAAACAGAAACAAATTATTCAAGTGACCTAGATCCTCTGAAGCACTATGTTACCAAAGAAACCAGACTGAGGTTATAATACTGATTGTGAGACAACTGGTACTCCAGCAGTGATGGGAACATCAAACAGAGGCTAAGCCATTTATTAGGGACTCAAATAATGTATTGAAAAATATATGTAGGCAGGGAGGCTTGTCAGCAGAGCTTCTCCTAAAGTTTGCAAGAGAATGCAAAGGTGGTACATTCACTCAAGACTGGACTGAATATGGTTTAAAACAATGAAAGCAGGGAGTCTGACTACTGAACAGAAGGTTCAAGGGCATTCCTCTCACCTTGACTAACCTTACATACAGCCTGCTATTCAAGGTGGAATAGAATAGTATTGAAAATAAAAGTACCCTCACAGGTATTCTGGCTAGTGTTCAGCATTACTGACCTGTTGGGAATCTTGCTTCCCACTAAAGTTTTTGGCTGACTGAATCAAAGGTACCTGGCGGGCTAGCTGGTAGGATGGTGCCACAGCAATCAGGAGAGCCTTCGTACATTTCCTCCAAAATAACTCTTTCCATCTAATCAAGGCAGAGGTGCATACATTCTAGAAATCTTACACTGGCACTCCAGAACCTTAAGTTTGTTCCTAGCAGCAATTTTGACTGTGTTTTCTGGAATAAAATGGATTACTGAGCTAAGTGTCAGAATTATGTCCAATAAATACATATCATGCCATGCACATGTCAGAAAGCCAGTATGTCTGAAGCTTCTTTGTAAAATAGGAGAGAAAGAGGTGGAAGCAACTCAGAAGAAGGCTTCTGGCCAGAGTGTCATCAAAAAAACAGTTGATTTCAGGAAACTTTGAGACTTCAGGAAAAAAGCAATAGAGCTACATCTTAATTGTGATGGCTTTGCCCTGGCAACCATGCTTTAAAAGGAAAGTGAATTACAATAAAGAAGGATCTGTTTCTTTACAGAACTTTACAGCTTCTGTATAGCTTTACAGAAACAGACCCTTTAGAAGCAGATAACCATCCAATCATATAGATAATGTTTAATCTTTGATATAATAAAATCTACTATTGAAATGCATTAAAAAACAGATTTACTACTTTAATACTATAATCTTTAACTTAGTTTTATCTTAGTATTTTTGTTTAAGCCTAGAACCTCACTACTAATTATGTGTTAAGTGGATAAAAGTTAGTTGGAATTGGAATGGTGGCCAAAATAAAGGAAATTGGAAATAAGGAGACATTTTGATGGCACGAAATGGGATTATAAACCAGCCCAATCTTCCACACTTGCAAATACCCTCCACATCTTTGGGAGGCAGTGGTGAGATTATTAATTAAAAAAAAAAAAAAAACCCAACTCCATTCACAACAGGATCAAAAGGAGTCTGGAGTAGTTTTCATGAAGTTCTATCTGGTAAATGAAGGCAATTGTAGAGATGCAAAGTTTAAGAGTGGTCCTTTGGCTTGTTCTGTTGTTACAGGGGCCCATTTTCCTTCAAATACCTTATTGTTTCTGAGTTGGCAGCTGAAAGGCTTTGCAGCACCCTCAGGATTTGGCCCAATAGTCATTAAGCCTTCATCTATTCTTCATCCCCTTCGGTTCTGTGATGGTCTTCTCCCCCCAACCCCCCCCCATTTCAGTAATGTGGAGAAGATGGACTGGGGGGTTTAACTTAAAGAGTACATGTGCTGTTATTACAGAAGATGATGAAAACTCTACTTATTTTTATATCAGTTTGTCTTTCTCATATCCAACTTCTGCATTCCTACTAGTATGAATAAAAATGTATTGTTTTGAGTTTCCAAATAAGGAGAGTTAGTTGTAGGACAACTGCTTTGCTGAATTGTTTAGGGAGAAGGGGTCCTCCATGTGTAAACTACTGGCATTTTCTGAAACACTCTTTGTGATACTAGCAAGTTTTTGCATGCCTCTTATGACTGAAGAGCACTTCATATTTAAATACAAACAAAGTGATGTATCCTGGAATACAGTTTATTAGTATTATAGGCAGAAGCGCATCTGGATGATTGACAGGTCTTTCAGGTTTCTATCAACTTGCAGCAAGCTGAGAGGTGCTCTGGCAGCAAGAACATCCAGCTATTGTCATGTTGCCAGCTGTCAATTTAATTATTACAAGTGCATTTTGGCCAACATCTCTTATCTCCCAATCACTTCCTAGCAGTGATCCAAATCCTGTGAGCTTGGCAGAGTAACCTTTCTCCCTGGGCAATTTAGTGAGGCTGTTTTCTTACCATTACCTTCCCTTCATTGGAAACTGAAAACATTTTTGTTCAAGTTAGTCGGAATGCTAACTAGGAGGAAAGGAGTTGACATTTCCATAGATCTAATAGTTAGACTTACCAAATATATTTCTTAGGCTTCATAAAATTCTAGAATGCCAGATCTTATCTGAACTTACTGCTTTGTGATGCCAAACTACAGAGAATATCAGAACAAGATGGAAAAAAAATCATTCTGCCATTCACAAAAAGTTTCTATTCCTATGTTTAACAATTCCAAAATCCATATCAGGCAATTTCTTTACTGGGTCAATCAGATAGTCACAAAGTTATGGAAAAACCTTGGAGATCTCAAGATCTTGCAAAAGATAGTGGGAAAGGGAAAATAAAGTGGTAGGCGAACATGAGGTTGAAATTCCATAGCCAGAATCTCAAACTAGAGTTGAAGAGAAAGTACAGGCCTAAGTGGATTAGGCTGTATTATGTGCCGTGCAGATTGTACCAAGGACAACCTAATAATTGTCATTTCTCCCATTTTCCATTCCGTTTCCCCATTCTCCAGAAACCATTGCTTGGATCACCATATTTCCACACATGTTTCTGTTAGTAGGTAAAGCAAGGAAAGACCTTTGCTTCCATCACTATATTGAAAGATTTCCTAGGACATTTTCACATATGGTGAAATAGTTCAATATTTTTTAAAGTCCTTTTAGGACTTCGAATGACTTAAAAATTCTTTTAAGGCATAAGCGTATGTTAAAAAGAGCAGAATTAAAACAAAGCAAGTAGTAATGCATAGGGAGTAAAATGATCAAGTCTAATGAATTTGAGAAAGTGCTGCTGAAGAACTTTGTTGCTGTTTTAAGCAGATGAATGAGCTGCCTAATTGTATGAAGTACATGTCAGTTTCCTCAGAATCCCTTGGCCTTGGGGGCAGAAGACTCAATATATTATGCACCCTGCCAGCTCTATGCGGAAACAAATGCTCCATGTATATTTTACAGGAGTTATGGGGATGTTCTAAATTGAAGTTGATAGGGTTCCTGGTGGAATCAGATTCAGAGGTGTAAACAAGGTGACTGTGGGCAGTACATAATTCACCAAAAACAACAAACATGCATAATCTCGGTTGGGGGGAGAAGAGGGGATACTAAGCGCAGTTACTTAAAAGTAAGTGCCACTGAAAGATTAGCTTCCTTCTGAATAAATCTGCATATAAGATTGTAATACCAAAGACCAGTTGAATATGAATATATACCATGGATTCTATGAAGAATGGAAATCCTGTGACTTCTAGAAGTCATTGGACTACACCTCCTAGCATTCATCAACCATGAACTATGATGACTAGATCTGCTGGAAATGCTGGTCCAACAACTTCTGGAGGGTCACGATTCCCACTCCTGGATGATACAGTCTCATCAGTGTAAGCAAAAAAGGGCCAGATGCAATGAAACACTACAGCTGTCCTATTGCATCTAGCCCTTGTTACAATATCACCAAGTGACACTATAAATAAATAAAAGAAATATTTTCTATCAAATGGCAAATATTCCTCTCAATAAGAATATACAATGAGTATATTCCAAAGGGGTAGCTAATTTAGTCTTTTGTAGAAAAACAACAAAAGTCCCTGTGATATCATACGATCAATAAAGATGTTATGGCATAAAATTTTATGGATGTGGGCTCTTGAATCACATATGACATGAAGCATCCTTACTCTGGTAGGTTTACATACATACAGTTAGGAAGGTGGGGCTAGTATGGAAAATATTTTTCATTCCAATGCAGAAAATAATTTCTGGGTTTCTGTTCCCCCTGAACCTACTGTGAGAGAAAGAAATATAGAAAACACAAACCATAATATCTTAACAAAAAATGTTTCCTGTACTTTTTGCTTTAAAATCTCACATTAGTTCCAAAACATGATAATTGTATTGTGGGCTTGGTTGTGGTCTTTCCTTTTAAATAAAGCTATATTGTTACTTTTTTTATTTATTTTGTTCATATTACAACTTATATCGCACCTACCCTGGGTGCATGAAAAGGTGCTTGAACCAGCTTTTCAAAGAATTTTCTTTCAGCTCTAGTAAACAGACTCTCTACAATAAAACATCAAAGGAAACAAAATTCTGTATAGAGAAACATCAGGGCAAATATTTTAAGCTGCTTGTTAATAGTTCCAGCAGGTGAGAATGACACTCTGTGGACACAGAACATAGTCCACTGTTTCTCTTTTGCAGTGGTATATCCTAGGAGCTAGAGTTGCCAGTTTAGGATCATTCCATCCCTGAGGTTTCTGAGCCAAAACTTGGGACTTAGGACATCCTTCAGTGATTTCAATAAGTGTTACACACTATGTACCAACTACAGTTGCTCACAGCTTGTCATTAAAACACATGGAGGTGGGAGAGACAGAGAGAACTTAATATTTTTCTGTTTGGAAATTAAGGAAGAAATCCCAGCTAAAGGTACTATTCTCAGATCAAGGTGAATTGAGGGCATTATTCCTTCTCACTTGGGGACACAGGATAAGGAACAAATCAATTAAACCTTGAAAATTGTAGCAAGCTGCAACTTCACTAGCTGAAGCTGGAGATTTGCACACAGCTCTTTCCCCTTGCCTGGAGCTGAGCTCACCATGACTGGAGAATTTGCATCCTTGTTTCCTGCCTGGAAATGACCTATTGCAGACTTGGGGCCAGGCCTTGAGATCTGGCTACCCTATAGGAAACCCATTAATCCATGTACCTCCAGATAAAGCTCTCGTCCCTGTTATTAGTGACTGGAGTGAGGGATACCTCTAGCAAAAAGAAACACAATGACATTGGATGTCAAGACCATCACAGTGTGTAGCTTAAACTATTTTGGTGATATGGTTTTAAAATTCTTTCCTTAAAACTACACTTGTTCCCATGTACAACATATAAATGCAGAATTGTGAGACAGAATGGGGAAATGGAGGGGGAGAATGCTTAATAAAGAGTAGCAGAACTATTAAGCAAACAAATGTTTCACTTGCACTGACAACACTTGCAAAAATGCAATCTCACCCATTCCATGAAATCATAAAACACTTTCCCTTCACCATGAACCTTGATGGTCTTGGAATATTTATGTTCTCTCACAGTGTTAACTTCCATTAGCTGATCATGGACAACCAACGGAGAAAATATGTTCTGGATTTGTGCAGAAGATATTGAAGTAATTTACAAGAAGGTTGCGTGGAAGACAGAAAAGAAATACTTTGTTATTTACGGCCTCCTTCATGGCTGACCAGTTTTCTTTTCTTATTGGAACATCTATTAATGCATTTCTCCTGGGGAAGCAACTATCAAATGGGCCTTATCTCAGCATCTGCCTCCTCTGTGTCGACATTGGTAAGTGTGTATTGCATCTTTTCCCCTTAACATCAAGAAGGCTTCTGTATTAGTATGCAATCTCTCCCTGCCCCACTTGAACACAAATGCACCCACTAAAGGTTCACATTTCAAAACTTCTTACATGTGTGGGTGTGCCTTTATGTCACCTGTCAACCTATGGCGACTCCATGAATTTCACAGAAGTTTCTCAGGCACGGAATACTCAGAGATGGCCTTCCTAGTTCCTTCCTCTGAATTCTAATCTAAACACCAGGTATTCATTGGCAGTCTCCCATCCAATTACTAACCAGGGTTGATCCTGCTAGACTTCCAAGATCAGACAGCATTTGGTGCCTTTAGAGTATTATATACCTTCCAACATTTCACAGAAGAAAACTGAGATGCACATGCCCAAACAACATCAGAGTGTAAGCAAGATGGCCAAAGTCATTAACACCCAAAAGCTAGAAGAGGCTGCAGCAGCTTACTTTTGCCTGAGCCCACTGGGAAGGGCAAGATTCTGCCCTCCTTCTCCTTTTTCCCCTGCAAAATTAATTGAGTTAACTATGGGAGAGGACATAGGATTAACTGAGACTGTCCTGCCAAATTGGGACAGCTGGAGAGTATGCTATCACAGCTATTATTCACAATAGATTATACAACAGTTGCAGTTGTCTCAGAGTCTATAATTACTTTATCTTAATTACTTCCTATATTTCTGTTTCTGCTAATAAAACCATGTTTATTTATCTATTCTTGAAACTGATATATTGCTTTTTAATTTTTTTAAAAAAAACTGTAAAATACATAAACTATATAAACTGTAAAATACAGAAGAACAAATAAATCCAAATAATTTATTTGGTTCATCCAGCTGAAAGATTCTTGTAACTTCCCACACCACTGCACATTCAGCAGATTATCCCCAGAAGAAGAAAGCACTTTAAAAGGGCATCTTGACAGTGCAACAGACAAGGCTGGTAAATGCATGTCCATACAAAATAGGATCCTACACAGGCCCAAGATTCCAATTACATCCCTAACATTCATTTTGGCAACATGAAGAGGTATCAACAGAGGGGGGGACCTCTGGAGCAAACACCGCTTTGAGTCTCTGGACAACTCCAGGTTGGAAAGTGTAAAATCTTATATCACAGTGAAAACGTGTCTTATCTTTCTAGCAGTTTGATTGAACACTGATCTACAGTAAAGGAAACAGCAACTTCTGTAATAAATATTCTGATTGTCTTGGTTCAGGGGTGGAAGAGCACACAGATTTGATAGCGACAGCAGCAAAGGCACAGATAATTTGTTCTCTCTTTCTCTTTCTGTCCATAGGCCACCTACTCCTCTTCTCAGTGCCTGAGATGCTCCTATGGGAGTTTCCTGGGGCACTTGAAATCCTAGGTAATGGCTCCTATGGTTATCAAATCACTTGTAAAGATATTTCCTAGGGAACCTGAACCATTTAGCAATAGTCGGGATCTGTTTTTGCATTTCAGGACATCTTTTGCAAAAATTTCATTTCTACAAAACAAAATTGAGCTTATTTAAAAACCTTTTTTGGAAAAAAATGGTTTTTTTTTTTACATAAAATACACAGTCTTCCAAACAAAACACTATGTTTTTATCTCACAGAATATTTTCATTAACAGTTCACAACTGCAAAAAATCTCATTGCAGTCAGCATTTTTCTTTTTGACAGAATTTTCTGTAAATCTTTACTTTGGAGGTGGGGAGGGAAAGAAAGGTAGCATGCAGTTATATGTAAAAAGAAACAGTGCTTCCTCAGCCTGATCCAAGAATCTTCAGAGTTATGTGAATGGGAGAAAGGAATGGGCAATCCGGCCTTGCTCTGTGTATTGCTCCCAGGAAGAAAACAGATAGATAGACGGATCGGTGGGTGGGACACAGAACTAAAAGACAACTCCTTCCAATCAGGGGAAGCAATTAAATATCGTAGAGGCTTCTGCAGAGGGAAGAAAGAGGAAGAGGTGAATTTTCCAGATTCTCTTTTCCTCCTCCAAACTGTGTGACTTTTCCTATTGTTACAGAAAGTTCTTCATCCCATCAGAACAGAGCAGATGGAGGCTGCAAGGGAAAACAGGAATCAGCAAAAATCCTCCAGCAACAGAATTCAATGAACAGCGTTCTGCTAACAGGATCTCTGGACCTGAGCCATCATGTGTGCAGCCTCTGCTACTGTTTATCTGCACCACTGGAAGTGACAGTTTGGTATAACTTGAGTTTAATAACTTAGAGAGGGACTGCAAAGAGCTGGGACAGAGCCAATTAAATCATAGTGTTTTCTAAAAGTGAGGTATGTTTGACAGTCCCTCCAATTAAAGGTAAAATATGTACCTGTATAGAAACATCGATTCTTTATCTTTGTATTCTGCTGTAGAGAGATGACATTGTCGGTCTGCAATAGCTACCAAATTAAATCCTGTAAAATCCCACAGTCCTTAGAAGCCTTATTTTTAGACTTTTCCCTTTTAATCCATCAAAAACTTCTGGAAGCAAACATTAAAAATATCAAAATCTTAAGACTTAATTGGTTTAGATCAATATTCACTGAGTTAAATTAGGGTTCACCATGTTGTGCTCCTTCAAAATATGTGGTTGTGTGATATATTCCTTTTTCTTTCTTTCTCATTCACTTTAATTCAAATGGACTGCCATTGATGCTTTAGTTAAATCTTCCTGAAGCTCCCAATGTGGTGGGATGAGAAAGGAGAACACTGCCCTGGTCGCACTGGCAACACATTCCCTCTCCCAGTAATTTGAAGTGAGGACAATAGGAACGACTCCTGAAGAACTAAAGCATTACATTTCCACCACCATGCTTATTGTGTTATCTTTAATGGTCCAAGTTCATGGACTGAAAAAAAAAAACCTCTCTTAAGTAAAGGATAATGGTGCCAAAGCAGCAGGAGGTTGAAGAAAAGATGATGTCAACAGGTGTTTTGAGGGAAGTATGAGGAAATAAAAGACCTTTTTTTTAAAAAAAATAATCTCCTATTGAATGACCCCTCCCGAGCTATTTTCAAATGAAAAAAAGACTGAGCTTCAGACACACACAGAGAAATAGCACAGCACTACATTTAAGCAGAAATGATTTTGAAAAAAACAATAGAAACTATGTAGGGGGAAAAAAGTCCTTGTGCTGTATGACAATTGTCCAATGTTCTTATAAATGAAATCAAACTTGTTCTAGAACCTTTCCATGTCCCCACCCCCATCCTATAATCTTGGCTGGCCCCTTCAGCCACAAGGCATTTAGGATTTCATACAGAAACAGTAATATCTCTTCAGAGATTACAAGATTCTTTTAGGTTTATTGTGTCTAACAACTCCAAAATTATTACTTTGCTTATACTGTCTTCTGTACACCCCCAAAATGTCAAACGGTTGAGTCTCCTCAGAGAGTTAAAATATAGAGCTAGAATAAGAGAGAGAGGCCCTTTTCACACGGGGCTCTGAAATCTTCCCACCGCGATCCAGGCAGGCTTTTTCCCAATCCCCGCTAAAACGTGCCGAACTTTTGTCGTTTCTCATGGGTCTATCGGCAAGAGGCTAGGCGAGCATTATCGCATTCACACAGCGCGGCCATAGCCCCTCTCAACGTTGTCCTTTCCCCGCCCTACCTAGCGTTTGATTGGCGGTGCCCTTTTTTCAAAAAGTAAAAGTTTGGGCGTCATCGATGACGCCAAAACGCACGTGCGTCCCCTCGCACCCTCCCGGGATCCACCCCCTCCCCTGCGCCTGCTGAAGCGCCGTGGAAACTTTTGACAAAAACTTTTCCTGCCCGCTCGCTTTTTGCTGTTTTGAGTATGGCGAACGAGCAGTTGAGGGAAATAACTGGGCTCCTTGCCCCGTTTATGACAGCAATTGCAGCCTTGTTAGGAGCGCTTGAATATTGCTGGCCCGAAGATGGTGCGAGTAGGCGGGGGGGACTATGATGAGCACCTCCACACCATTGCCCACTGCCTTACAAGACATGGCCACGAGAGGAGCGTGGAGGAGGTCCGGACCCGGTTCCGCGACTTGCACGCGCAGTTCTACTCCTCCCTGCGCACCTACAATGGCCACCCGCCCCCCCACGCAAGGCCTCCCTTTTTCGAGGTCATGCGAAGCCTGTGGAGGGCGGCGGGGAGCCCCAGCTGGACAGCCGGTGGCAGACGTGAGTAACCCCCACACACAGCGGCTGTGTGGCTATGGGAACCCCAGGAGAATGGTTGTCATGCATCCCCCAGAAAGGGGGATGCACCCTGCCCGATGAGAGCCCACGCTACTTTACTGTTTCAATTCCATAGGCAGAAGACGCCATGCGCCTGGCCATCAAGCCTCTGTGGACACGCAGGGCCCGGCACAGACGGAAGGTAGGGAAACCTTTATTTAAAGTGGCCCTTGACCGCATTTTTGATTTCCACCCTAACGCCCAAGCAATAAATAAACGACACAATAAAGTTTCCTCCTTCAAAAAGGCTGTTGTGGACGCGCACATGCCTAATCGAATTTCACCTGTGTTTTGGCCAGCAGACCAAGAGAACATCCCTCAACCGGAGTGGCCAGGGACGGATGTGGAGGAGCCGGAGGAGGAACACCCCTGTGCCCAGGAGTAGACCGTTCCAGGGCCAATGTTGAAACCCCCAGCCCTTTCCCAAACGCACACCCACCCTGTACAGCACTTTTTTATTTATTTATGTAAATATGTAGTTAGGAAAATATATTTTTTTGAAAAAAGGAAACATTTATTTATTAAAAAATTTATTCTTTCAAGTTGGTGTGTGGCTCCTTGCATGTAGCCCTCCCCTGCAAAGCTGTTAGGTCAGCGTGGCATCTGTGGCATGCCACTGTTTCAGTCACGGACTGCTGTGCAATTCGCCAGCCAGACAACTGTTTTGCATGTTTGGCGAAGTGGTGGAAAGGGCGGTAGTGTCAGCGTGGACTTTTCAGCTTGGATCAACACTCCGTGGGAAGATTTGCACTGGGAATGCGCACTCCCCGTGGATTTCCGATCCTGTGGAGACAAGGAGGGGCGTTAGTATTTATAAACAAAGCAAACAGTACGAACTGACAAAGGGAACTGCCTTGTTTTATAACTTCAGAGGGCAGATATTCACAGCAGGGGAGATAACCTTTCAGCTTTTGTGATATCAACAGCTTCAAGCTAATGTACAACAACTTAAATTTTGGCACAAGCTAGAGTGAAAACGATGTGGTAAATTGTGTGCCTATACAATAGTCCCAGGAACTGGTTCTCTGCCCATGGGATCCTCCCTCCCAGAGCCACATGGACTGTAAAGATGAAATGCTTGCCTCCCCCAAACAATGATGTGTGTTCCATTGCCCTATGGATCTCTGCCATGTCCAAGACAGCTAAAGAAGCATGGAACACCACTGAGTCTCCTGCCCTGGCAGGAAGATCATCCCCCTCTGCATGTGGCGGGGGGGGGTTCAGACAAACAACACAGCAGGCCCTTATGGGGCGTGACTGTATTAATGGCGGCCGCTCGAAAAATAACTACTGCCAGGGGTCAAACAGAAGCCACTACCCCCCACACCCCCAGCCCGAGAATCTGGTTTAAAACGGATGATTACCAAGGGCCATTTTTCTCTGGGGGCGCCAAACAGTCCCCAGAGAAAAATAATACGTTCCCCAGTAAAGGTTTGCACGGGGACCTCGTGCCGGAGCAGCACAGCAGCCATCCCCAAATTTACACAGCATCCGTCATTGCGCCATGATCCCGCTTCCAAAGTAACCTGGAGAACGGGTTTGGCGCGGTGGGCTTTGCTCTCCCTTCCTACCTGCCCCCCTCCACAGCTTTCCCAATTTTCCCTAACCTTTAAAAGCATCCTGCCATGCCATCCTCGGCGAGTGTATCCACTCGCCAGCCACCACCTCCCCCTCGACCCCATATTTAAAATCAGGGCACCTTCGGGAGACACAAACCCCGGAAACCCGCAATTCACGACGCCGCACGGACAAAGGATAGCTAAGGGAAAAACCTACCTTCCTTTTCCTTTTCCTGTTCCTCGTCCGTTTGCCTCCCTCCTTGCAGGCGCCTCAGCGGGTTTGGAAAATGGCGCCGCCCGCTCGTGCTGGGGGCGGTCCTGTGGCTTCTGCTGACCACGCCTTGATCCCTCCCTCTCTTGATCGCCTGCACGAATCAGGACGCACCGCTGCTTTCTCATGGAAACGTCGAGCGCGGATTGGAGGAAAAGACCACATTTTATCCGGTCTTTGAAAAGTGCGCGGAAATGCAGATTGGTGGCGCCCCCGCTCAGATTGGTGTGAGAATGCAAAAAGTTTAATGCTCTCTAACGTGTAAAAGGCACCCGACCAAGGACGAACTAGGAAGCTTTAAAAACCCCATGTGAAAAAGGCCTCGAGAAGGAGAGGGAAGAGAGATGCCATGAAGTCATTTCTGACTTAGGGCAACCTTAAGGTAAATCTATCATGGGTTTTTCTTGGCAGAAGGCTAGGAGTGTAGGACCTGCCCAAGCTCATCCAGTGGGTGTCCATGGCCCATTGGAGATTTGAACCCTGGTATCCCAGGGTTGTGGTCCAACACTCAAACCACTACAACAGGTTGACTCTCAAGACAGACAGACAGAAAGAAAGATGCTCTGTTAGAGCTATATGAAAAACCAAGATGCATCTTTTAAAAGCAGGCCAGGTCAAAATGATACATATTCATAGAATCAAAGATATGGAGGAGACCACAAGAGCCATCTTGTCCAACCCCCTGCCATGCACAGATACAAAACTAAAGCACTCCTGAGATGTGCCCATCCAACCTGAGTGGAAGCCGTCCATTTCACTGTCGACCAGCTCCTTACAATAAATAAGTTCCTCCTAATGAAATCTCTTTTCTTGTAAACTGAAATCTGTTAGTTTGTGTTCTAGTCTCTGGAGCAGGAGAAAGCAAGCTTGCTCCATCTGATTGTTCCATCTGATTAGAAATTCACTTTTTTATAAGTAAAACAAATCACGACAGAGGAATGATCTTTCATCAAAGTATCACCAAAGTAAGACCATTCAGAAACAATTGTCCTGTTTCATATGCAAGTCCCAGGGCTACACTCTTATTCATCTAGGCTTCTTTGCTAATAACTCACTCCACCTCCTGTAGGATTGCTGCCTCTAGCTCACGAGTGGGAATTGTTTGCTCCTCCAGCTGTTGTTGGACTGCAACTCTCAGCATTCTCTACTACTGGCAATGCTGCTGGGAGTTGTAGGTCAGGAACATTTGGAGAGGTACATGATTCCTGCCCTGTCCTTGCCCATTGGCAAACAAAGCAGCAGCCCATATTTGAAGTCAGCCAGGATTGGCTCTAAGTGTGAATCTTCCATTTAAATCACACACTAGATCCAGGTGTGTAGATGAGAAAGACAAACTTTTCTCAATCAAGAACTTAGCTGATAAAACTCAGCTGAGTTTTGCATTTAGGAAACACCATCTATTTTCACATTTTATCTACTGACAACCATTTGTATATTGAGCCATTTGTAGCAGGATATATGTGATATATCTTTACTATAGATGAACTATGACAAGCAATTGGTTATGCTTTACTTAGTTTCCTATGACATATATTCACACCTAACCTCTAGACAGAACCCATTTTCCTGCACTCATAGTAGTTCTTGGAAGCTGTTTTGCATCCATGCCTGTGATATTCTCCCCTAAAATCTACATAGCTAAAAACATTTTTTGAGTTTCCTTCCTATCTGAGTGAAATTTTGAAAAGCTTTATTTCTATTTTGCATTTACAGTAAATACCCTTGTGATGTTCTGCGCTGAGCAGCTAAAATTCCCCCTATGCTAGAGGAATTGAGAGCCCTTATAATAAAAGGTAGGTTGATCATATTTCCTCCCCCAAACCTCTTCAAAAGAATCAAATAAATAACCAAGAGCATTGTGACATCCTCACATTCAGTAGGGAGATTCATCACAACATCTAATTTCACTGGAACACCAGAGAATTCTGCTATATCCACTCAAAGGCCCCCAAAGCTCAGAAGACTGATCTTCTTCATTTGCTCTCTTCCCTCACCTCTATACAGACATAGATTCATGCTCATTCTGTCCATATAAATTGGGAGAGGGGAGATATGCTTATCTTTCTCTCTGCAAGATTCTAAAGAAAGAAGAAGCTGAAATGTTACTTCCTTAAGATTCTTCATTGCACTCTATTCATTATTGTTATTGTTATTATGGTCATTTTCATGGAAACATAATTCTCTCCAGCAGCTTTCAGTGTTTTAAAAATCTTTCATCTGACTATGTTTTGTAGTTCTCTGTTTTGTGAAGTCAGCACTGTATCACCTAGTGAGGAGTTTGCCCAGGGCAGGGAGAGAGGGGAGTCGGTGGGATAGAAATCCACGGCCATTTCTTCTCACTTCACTTGATGTGTTTCGTTCTCTTTCAACTAGTTTGAGTCATGATTTTACTTCTAGGGGACACAAGTTCCTTACAGTCATACAAAGAGAGGAAAACGTAGCTGGTAGTGGATCATGGCTGTATTCAATGGACAGAGCCTTTTGTGCATTGCCTGTGTTGGTTGAAAACTGCTTTTCCAATAAGCACCTGCCACAAAGAAGAAGTAGCATCAAAATGACCTGCCTATATGGGATGGAAGACATGCATCTTTCTAGTGAAATTAGCACCTTCCTACAGATCTCACCTGGAGGCTGATGCCATGATTTGAATTGAACAATCAGCCCCAGCAGCCTATATTTAAATATCAAGTTATATACATTATTCCGAGAAAAGTATCTTCTCTGCATCTTACATAATCTGCAATGGGTGCCTTTGGCACAGTGCTGAAGAATTTTATGTATCACAGGCTTCCAAGTATCAAATGGTACAGCTGGCTGATTTTAAATTTTAAACCCTGGGGTTAATGATCTTATGGTGGCCTCTGGTAGATGGCTTTGTGCATTCCTTCAGCTGTGAAGCATGCAATTCTTATTTCTCCTCCTCTACTGTCATTCCATGCCTTACAAATGTATCTACATTCCTGATATATTAACAGTTAAAAATAAAAAAAAATCTGAGTATTTTATTTTTATTTATTTATTAAAGTTTGTATCTAAAAATCTCAGGACATTGATCTTCCTACATGTGCTTTTTTGTATGTTAAACTCATTTAAACCATAACACATAATCATTATAGAAAAACAAGGATTTTGCTTCTGCTGCTCCAATTCTAAATACATTTACTTGAGAACAAGCAACATTTCATTTTGAAAAGCTACATGGAAACATTAATAAAACAAGCCTTTGTAGCTATGTAGATGCTTGCACCTAACTCTCTGTCTCTCTCTCTGGTCCTCTCTAGCCAGCAGCATCTCTCCCAATGGAACTTGTTTTGCACATACTGTTCCTGTTTGCTGATGCCCCTATTACCTGCCCTTTCAGGGTGGTCATTTGGGACACTGAACTCTGGCTCCAAGGTCCAGCCATAGCTATACCAGTCTCTTCATCTTTGAGCTAAGGATATTAAATGGGTCCTGACAGCTAAAGGATAGCACTGAAAGGAGAATAAGCTCTTGACTAGAAAGTCTAGAATCAAATCTCAGTGCTGCCATCATCACCACAGGTAGCCAAAGGCAAGTGGAATGCTTCATCTCCCCCTTTCCCAAATCTGCAATTTAGGCATAATAATACAATTCTGTGGTGCAGGGGTGTTGCAAACTGTGCTGAGACTATGCTTATGGAGGGTTTAGTAAAAGTGCTCTATGCATGTCTCATTTTATTATTGGTTTAGGGAAGAACTTAAAAGAGACTGCAGGGCATACAGCAGGAAATCGCAATAACTACATACATGGCTGTTTGGGGTCCAAACTGACACCCCCCATGATTAGTGCTGAGTTTCAATTATGCATGTTGGGAAAGAGCTATAGATTAATGGCAAAATATATGTGTTACATCTAGGTTGAGTCCTTGCACTGAACTTAGCAACCCCCCTTGGAAAACTTTTGAACATTTTTTGAGGTTGATTTTCAAGCATGTAAAAAAATGAAAGGAAGGAAGGAAGGAAGGAAGGAAGGAAGGAAGGAAGGAAGGAGAGGATCCAGCACACTGTTTGTCACACTTGGCCACAGTAGTGCAGACAGGAGTCATTTCTTTGTGCAAGAGGATACCACTACATGCATTTGACCTTTTAGCACACTCAGTCAGGATCTGGCCTAAAAGGAAGCTTCCACACCCATTGGAAAGACTCATACAATCAATTGTTGCCAGTGCGGTTGCATCATTCATCCACACTATGAAGAGTTACAGGATCCCACCACTCAGCTAAATCTATGTCTGAATAGATCCTATTGGTTTCAGCTTCCAAGTGAGTGTGGTTAGAGTCAGCCAAGCTATAAAGAAGATTAGGGCTCCTTGTTTCTTTTCACAGATATGCTGTGTAAGAGAGAGATTTCATGATGTGCAGTTTTTCTCACCCCTTCATGAGAAGCAAAACTGCTTCACAGCATGAACATTGTAATACACTGTAATACAGATTATACAATTATACAATTCAGGGGCTACAGAGGAAGACCAGCCTGATTTCTGTCTTTTGGCCAAAATAACAACCAACAGAAGGCAAAAGCTGTTCAGCTAAGTTCCTAAAAAAATTAAGGATAGCTAGGATTTACTAGGATGACAGAACAATACCAGCAACAAGTCACTCTGCTAGCAGCTGCTGCCTACAGGTATTGTGCTGGTTGTCACTCTCAACAGGAATGACCTGGAAGCAGATTTAGCAGTTCTGTTTAGGATCACTCTGAACTGGCAAGAGCAACTTTCCCTTTGGCTGTCTGATTCCCAAAGGCAATTCTGTCACTGCATGCATCAAACGGCTATGTGTTGCACACTGCAATTTCAGCAATGTGTATAGGTCTGTAACTGAATATTTTTGGAAGTCATAGTAATGTTCTGAATAATGTAACACAGTCTCTCTGGCTACCTCTCCAAGTCTTCTAGCCTGCAAACTGTCCCTATTCCTAATTTCTCAACTGCCACTAATTCTTCCTATCACTGCATTCTGCTCCCTACTATCAAATACCTTTCACTAAACTGAATAATTCTGTGATTCACTTTAAATTCCTCATTGCTCTCTCAAACCTGAAGTCATTGTTCTCTGACGTTAGCCTTTACTGCATATTCCACCTGCTTTACCTATTGTTTGTTTCATGCGTGCACTCTTGATGAGAACCTAATTTTGAACTGATGGCAATAGAGATTTTGTCAGCTGATATGGTTCACATTATCACAGACAGCTCTCCACGGACATTTTATATACAGATTTTTTTGTTCATTGTAGGTTTTGAAATGTATAATTTTCGAACTTAATTGCATTGAGCTATTGAAGTTAACTACACTGAAGTTTACTGCTATGATTTGGGCTTATTAACTAAGCAAAAATGGGAACTGATTTGAAGGAGTTTGAATTGATGTACATATTAAGAAAGTAAAATAGAAATGACTGAAGCACAATTGTTATGGACACTTGACATTTATCTAGCATCATCCTCAAACAAAATTAAGCTACTTCTTAGTTCTTTCCTTTGGATAATATCTTTAATGAAATTATTAATTGTGATAATGCTTTTTCACCCATCACCATTATAGTTTACTTGACAAGTGACATTAATCTCCACCTGTTACATAAGATCTTTCAAGTTAACATTCAAGAACACAAATTAAAACATGTAACCAAGACACTTTTAATTAATTTTGAGAATGAACAATATTCATTGTTCGTGAATACAGAGTGCCTGCATTATATGCAGGGGTTTCGTTCCAGGAACCCATGAATAAAGGAGAAAACACAAGTGTCGTCTCCCACTGTAGTTAACAGATATAATGTGTATGAGCCCATGGTAGTGTGGGCGTGTGCCTGCTGCATCCATTGACTATAAAGGAATGTGATGTTTTGCATGACCTCACATTTATGGTGCAGAGGTCACATCAGACGAGGGCATGCTGTAATTGATTTTGTGGAAACCTAAACAATTAATGAAACTGATTTCTACATTTTCATAGAACAGCCAGATAAATCAGGATGTAAAAATCATATCCTTCAATAAACTACTGCAAAACAGATTGAGGTTCCATTCGCTTGAAAATATACTGGCTAGAATCCTAAATTCACATATATGTAAATACTGTAGTTCCAATGCTAGGTAGTAAATCTCAACCTGATCCTCCCAATACCCGGCTTACCAAGCAGCAGCCACTGTGATCAGTGGGAGCCTTTTCCCCTGTTACTCAGGAAGCTGCTGGCTGACATTTCCACCCCATCCTGCAAGTAATCTCCATTGTGACAGGCAGAAGCAGAATCCTTGATGCAATTCCACCTTGCATTGGACATCACTTGCATGAATGGAGATGGTACCATCGGTCAGCTGCTTGCCAATCAACAGGGGAACACCCCCCCCTCAATTACAGGGTTGCTTCCTGGTAAGTGCAGATTGAGGGGCTTTCATGGTCCCTACATAATCCCTAGTTTATAGACCATGAATATGAAACAGTCACAAGTGTGTAACTCTAGAGCATTTGGAACTGGACAGCAGGATTCTGGCCCCTGTGTCTTGTGAAAAAAAATGGCTGAGATGCCACATCAGCTCCATCTTCTGATCTGACCCCTGAAACCCATATTAAAAGCAATGATGAGCGGGGCACTGCAGGATGACATGAGATGACATAACTAGCCCCCTTCTGCCAATGGGCAAACAGTGCAACAAAGGGATTCAAAGTGCTTATGCTAATCTTTAAATCTCTAGAGATTTAAGGACTGGTATACCTCAAGGAGCATCAGCTCCCTTGTGCTCCTGTCCAATTACTGTCCATCACTGACCTTCTCTAGGTTCCATGGCTCATAATGCTATGACAGGTGACTACCAGGAAAACAGCCTGCTCAGTAGGAATCCTATGCCTGTGTAATGCCCTCCCAAGAGAAGTCTGCCTAGTATCATCACTGAAAGCTTGTAAACATCAAACTAAAATCTTCCTTTTCCAGCAACCATTTAGTTTTGGCCTTATTTTTAAATAAAATCTATTTTTGCTGTTCAATTTTTAATTTTTTTTTTTACTGCTGATTTGTAGCATTTAAATCACGTTACATTCTAGCATTTTAATTTTTTAGTTCTCTTAAGGCTGATTTAATGGTTTGTACTGTAAATTTCATGATTTAATTGATCAGTTTTTGTTTCATATTTGGAAATTGCCCCACGGGAGTTGCCAGTAGGACATTATATAAACATTTTAGATAACTAAATACCCTGTGACTACCTCTCATAGAGGCGGGATACAAATAAATAATAAATAAATTAACAGAAAACAGTAGTCATTATGTAAACACTAATCATTACTTAAAATAAAAAGTTTGATAGTTGTTATTTAAAATTATAACAATTTATGGATAATATATTGGCATTTTTTAAATGAACTTACTCCAAATTCTAGCAGAAGACCTAAGAGCAGGGTTTAAATGAATGAGGGATATCCCAATATTGAGTGGAGGTGTTGCTGTCAAAATGTACTTGAGAATCAAATGTACTTGCTATTTGTTTGTATCGCACTGGGGCAAACAGTACTTCATAGAAGATTCGTCATATTATCCAGTTATGTTTATTCATTTTTTTAAAATCACAGTATCTTCAAATGGCCTAAAGCATCCTGCATACTCTCTTAGCGCACTTATTTACCATTCATTTGTTAAAACAAATAAAACAAAAATTAAAAATCTACTAAGCAAAGGAGAGTCAGTGTGGTGTAATGATTTGAGCATTAGACTACGACCCTGAAGACCAGAGTTCATTTCCCCACTTGGCCATGGAAATCCACCAGGTGATCTTGTACAAGTCACATACTCTCAGACCCCAGAAAACCAGTGATAGGTTCAGCTTAGGGTCTCTATAAGTCAGGTATGACTTGAAGGCACACAACAACAACAACAACAACAGCAACAACAACAACAACAACAGGAGCCCCGGTGGTGCAGTGGTTAAATGCCAGTACTGCAAGCCACAAGGTTGTGAGTTCGATCCTGCCGGGCTCCAAGGTTGACTCAGCCTTCCATCCTTTCGCAGGTCGGTAAAATGAGTACCCAGCTTGTTGGGGGCATGTATAGAAATATTTCGAAATACATGCTATCTGTAAGTTGTTCGCCGCCTCGATCCATATGGAGAGGCGGGATACAAATAGATAAATAAATAACAACAAGAAGCAGGCAAAAGCTTTTTTCAAAAAAGAAGTATTCATTTTCTGCTTACACAATTCCTCCTTCTAAATCTTTGACAATCAGTACATCTCCAGCACAGTGACACTGATTTGCTAGATAGAAAATTACATCATCCACACTTATTAGGGCTCCATGAAAAGTTCCAATTTGCAATATTTCAAAACATCATTTCTAGCATGAAAAAAAAAACCCCTATCTGTATCAATGGTTTGTGCTACAAAGATTTCAAAGATAAGACATCAGCAAATATTGTTTTGTGATGAAAGGTTCTTGCCGCCTCTTCATTTTATGCTGCTGCTGTTTTTTCACAATATTGCTACTCTCTCTAGGGGGGAAATCCTATCAAGTAAATTCAGTCAATAACAATCTTCTAAGACTTAAAGAGAGAGAGCTAAAATGCCAGATCAATGGAACACATCCATGCTGTTCTTTGAGTCACAACATCAATGAATTTGGTTTGAAGTTCTTTGGATAAGTTGCTGAGGGGGTGGAATCTGAGCCTAAGAGAGGTTACTGTAGGTTTTTTTGGAAGAAAGGTGTGGCCAGGGCAGCAGGCAGTATTTTATCTATATATTTATTCTGTATCCACCCCTTTCCTCTTCAAGCTGGGACTCAAGGCTGCTTACAAAATTAAAAAGAGATACAATATAAATAAGAACAAACAAAAATTGCTATTAAATTATACCAATATATCTATGGCCAGAATGCACAAAAGGAGTTACAAATGTGTAACCCAGAATTACCCATTTGTGACTGGTTTGTATTCATCATCCCTGCATAGTCTCTAGTTTAGGAGATGCATAGGAACCATGAAAGTCCCCCAGTCCCTACCTACCATGCAGAAGTCACTGCAATCAATGGGGACCTGTTCCCCTGTCAATCAAGAAGCAGCTGACTGACATTCCCATGCCCCTCATGGTGCAAGAGGATGTGTGAACAGGGACCCTGCTTCTGCCTGTTGCACAAGAGGTCACTCACAAGAGCGGGTGGGAACATCAGAAAACAAACTTCCATCAACCACAGCTGCTGCTGCCTGATAAGTAAGGGTTGGAGAGTTAGGTAAGGAGATACTGTATAGTTATGGAATTGAGGTGGTTACACATTCATAACTGCATGAATGAATTCCAGCTACAATCTTAAAAAAAAAATTAAACATCCATTAAAAATAAGCATTATTACTATACAAGAAGAGGTTAATCCTGCACCAACTAGACTTCTATTAATTATAGTGTTCAGGTCAGAAAAGATCCAAGTAATTTTACCTGCAAAGTCCTGTGTGAATTGTTCACAATGGGCTGTTCAGTAGTTTGCACTGTGTAAATACAGCTCTGACCACTCAAAATAGTTCTGCTAGGCAACTTTGGCAGTCATACCAAAAATGGTGGTATGATCTTTTTGTTAAAAAATCTATTTTTTAATTCTTACTTTGTTGCTTGGCAGAAAGCACGTCTTAGTAGGCTGAATCCCATGCTCAGATGGACTTATTTCCTACTATCTCTGTTCTAATCACTGTCTCATCAGATCTTTAAATCAATCAATCAATCAAACAAATAAACAAATGGAGCGCGCACGTGTGCACGCGCGCACACACACACACAGGAGGCTGGTTGGGCTCTGTGAGAGTTGACAGACAAGAGTAACTGTGTCCATCAGCGTGGCCATTCCAGAAATCAACTACAACTTCAACAAAATCACATGCTAAGATGACAGGAAAGAATCCAAGAGCCAACAGGAGTCCATCCAGATCCATCCTTCTCCTGAGGCCTCCCCTCATCCCTGCAGATGTTCCAAGTATAAGCCAGCCTAAAAACCACAACGTAGTGATCCATCCATGATAATGGAGTTTTGCAAACTTCCTCCACCTTAAGATCACTGTCATCCCAGAAAAATGGGTTCTAGAGTTTGCCTGATAATTGAGTGGGGCCAGATATAACTGGGGAGAGAGACCCATGATAGTCATGGGTGCCATGAAGACCTGAGCCATTCCTGGCAGGGCAGTATCATCAGCGAAGTTGAAATCCTCCAGCACAACAAACAGAAAGCTCAACATCACCCATAAGCCTACCCTGAATAGCTTAAAAAGGAGCCCACTGATCAGTAGGATGAATGGTATAGCAATGGAATTCCCATTGTATCCCAGCAGCTCACCTTGAAATGCACACACTTGATCCCAGCAGAGCCCATCGTCAGGAGGATGGAATCATAATAGACTAATCTGATTCCATCTTCCTGAGCATGAAACCTTACTCAAGAGAACCCACATGGGCAAAACTGAAAGAGATCGACATCCCTGGCTTTATCCAAATAGATCTCTGTCATACAAGCCAGACTGGCATGCTTGTCCAGGACCAAATCCTGCACAGATGTAGTTTTTCCATTTGCAGTCCTGGAATTCAGAAGCAGCCATTTTCAACCAGAGGAGCCTGTTAATAAGGCTCTATAGGCTATTTCAACTAAGCAACAGCTGGGAGGCTATCACCACCCTGTTCCAGATCACCACTCATGATAATACAACTATCTTTCACTTCCATATTTCTTTATCTCCTTACTCCTCTACAACTCCAGTGGTTCAATTTAAATTCCCTTTACAAATCCAGGGGCTGCTTTGACTTGTGCGCCCCTTTCTGAAAACATATCCTTCCTCTAGTAAGCAAGAAATACCCTCACTTTAACAAATAAAAGCATCTTTTCTATACCTATAATAAGTATAGGTAATCTTTCCCCTGCACCTTATGCAGGGGGACAGCCCCTTCCCCCGAAACCCCTCTGGTGCACTTCCTTGTTGTTGACTTCACTAATGACAGGCTCACCCCCCCCACAAACCCACAAGCCCAAATTCTATTCCTGATAGATCTGCCCTGGGGCACACGCAGCTCCTTCAATTGGCCTCCAAAATTCTTCTCATCCACATTTCTCCCCAGGTTAGCAGAAGTTTTAAACAGGAACTGATCTTGTTCCCACAGTGGAACAAATACATTATAAATTCTCAAATTTTCTATTTTCTGGATTGCGCACAGAGCATGGCACATGTGCAGGTTGCTGCAACAGATATTTCCCACCCTGTGTTACCAGCGATACACACAGTACACAGCCAAAACGCAAGAAAGAATCAATCTACATGTGATCACATACCCCTTTTGCTGGTGTATAAGATTCATTTTCCCCCCTGAAAAACACTGTTTGAAAATGGGGTGCATCTTACATGCCAGTAATGTCATATAAATGTGGTGCATCTTATATGCTGGTGAGTCTTATATGTCGGCAAATATGGTATAGGACTGCTTTATTATCCTATTTGCCTATTAAATTCTGTGAATATATTTTGGAAAATCAAGACCATTTTCACGTGGCATTTACCAATGCACAGGTATATGTGTACACTTCAAGCAAACAATAGTTCCATCAAGAATACTGATGTGACTGTTTCGGTGTATAGGACTGCATTTAGACTGTGTATAAGAGAGAGAGAGAGACAGTGGGTTGTTAAGAATTCATACCTATGCCATGAATAACATGGGTGGGTGAAAGATGCAAAAGAGTTAGAGGAAATGAGAAATAGAGTGGCTTGTGATGGTTCCAGTTCTGGAGTCAGTTTGGCAATGCTAAGTGGAGCAAGCCAGAAGAATAAACAAACAGAATGGGGCAGGGATTTCTGTCATTTCTACACAGGTTTTGCACCCTTAGAGAAAAGGACACATTTTTCCACTTCTTCACTTACAGTATCTACTATTACAAATAGGGACACAACAAGAAAATATATCATGGTTTGTGTGTTTTGCATCTTCCACTTTTGTCACATTTCTGCTACCACCTTTTGTTTGCGACGAGAAGATTTTAAATCTTTCCACATGTTTGATTATTTTTTGCTTTTTCAGACTATTTCTGGTAGAATTTTAATTTGTACAAACACACTGTATTTTGTCAAAAACGTTACTTTGGTGTAAAATATACTGTTTTTGTTTTTTTGCACAAAATTTTATATATTATATGCAAAATACAATTTCTACCAAAAAAAAAAAAAATCTGGCAAGAAAAGTCCCAGAACATGAAGAACTTGTGAAAAACACAAAAGCTTTTGGGTAGAGAGAACTTTTGAAGATTTCCATTCTGTTCTGTGGAGAAAGACTTTTGAAGTTTTTCATTCTCATCTGAATTAAATAAGGGAAGATTTTCATCCTTATCTACTACCCTCTGTTTACAGTGGCTGGAATGTTGTACAAAAGTGAAAAGAACTTCTGGTTGAGTAAAGCCACCCTACTGAATTCTGGTTTCTGTGCGCCCCCGCAATATGCTTGATTGCATGCGATTCCAGAGTCCCTCAGCCCTCAGGAGCCATGGTGGCGCAGTGGTTAAATGCCAGTACTGCAAGCCACAAGGTTGTGAGTTCAATCCTGCCCGGCTCCAAGGTTGACTCAGCCTTCCATTCTTTCACAGGTCGATAAAATGAGTACCCAGCTTGTTGGGGGCATGTATAGAAATGTTTCGAAATACATGCTATTTGTAAGTTGTTCGCCGCCTCGATCTATATGGAGAGGCGGGATACAAATAAATTAAAAAAAAAAGAAAGGTGGGATGGGGAAGAGCAAGCTGTAATAACAGGAAGATGCTAGGAGATCCTCACTGCAGGAGCATAGTTCAGCTTGTCAGTTTCCAGAGCCAACTATATAAATTATATGGAGCAGTTTTGGTCTGTTTTGGATTTTAAATATTGATGAAACTGGCACAAATAGTACTTCAGGATTTTGGTTTGTTATCTACTAATATATAAAAGTCAAAGTTTGTTTGTCTGTGTCAGGTGAGAAGACCTCATAGGATTGGCTGCCTGTGAAGATTCTGTGAAGATCTTGGGGTCGGCAGTTTAGGGAAGGGCCTTTAGAAGTCTCAGTGAGAGAGCTCTTGGGCCTCAGGCCTGTTGCTATGGAGATGAGGCCCAGCAGTAAGGAAGAGGGCAGCACGTTCCTCAGGAAGCCAATCTCTGCATGTTAATAACTCTGAATATAGACTGGATTGGGGATTATGGGGAAAAGTTACACATACGGGACAAGACAGTTTGGGGAAATGGAGACACAGGATGTCAAATCTTTTTAACAAGTATTACCTATGAAAAAATAAACTCCTAGGCAACGCTGAGTATATACACTAGTGCTATTATATTATGATTACATAGTTTTTCCTATAGTTAAAACAATATATTCCACATTCATTTGCAAGCCAACCTTAGAGAAGCTTACTCTTACCAATAGATGATACTGGCAACAATTATCTTGGAACAACTGTGAATACGGCTGCTCACTAGCCAAGAAATTCTGTGAGAATTTTACTGTGCAATCTTATCCATGACTACTTAGGAAGAAACCCTACTGAGTTCAATGGAGCATACTCCCAAGTTACTGTGCATAGGACTGCAGTCTTGGATACTCAACTAAAGAAGAAATGACAGAAGTATGTGGCAGAGTTATTACTTTTCTCATACCTGAAATGTTAGGCTGGACAATAGTTGCACACACATATTAAATTGTCCATGTCAAAATTGGCACTCTGAAAGTCCCTGGAAATTTAACACATAGGCATATTACGTAATCCAGCAACTTTCTAAATAAGCAGACACAAATATTTTCTGTATTTCTGTATCTTATTTATATATGATAAACATGCAACTTTGCTGTTCTTTTTTGTGCAATCTAATTTCATTTTATTTTTTGTTCTGTAACAACATTTCCCTGCTCCTACTTTTTAAAAACATGTTCACACACACACACACTTTTGACATTTTTTAATGTTATTTTTAGTTTTTCTCTGCCATTTGATAGTTCGGTTTTGTAGCTATAAGTGACCATAACTCCTTCAGCTCCTTTCTGTACAAGTTTCAATATGGTCATCTATCTTTGCTGTCTGTATGACAACAGTTTCGATTTTTTTTCCTGCAGTCTACTTTTAGATACATTTTTCCTCTCAACACCCCTTCTTTTATGTTTTCCACACACTTTAATGTCATGTTGCTTCAGACTCTTACTAATGCCATGTATCATTGGTTCCCCCATCACTAGCTTTTTTTTTATGTTCCTGGCATTGTTTCGTTGAGAACAATTTTGTTTGCACTCTCACTACATGTGCACATTAAACACACAGGCCATTTCCGCGCTAGACTGTTATAGCGCTATTATTCCACTTGCAACATCCTACGGAATCCTGGCCCCTCCCTAAACTGCAAACCCCAGGATTCCGTAGGATGTTGAAAGTGGAATAATAGCGCTATAACACTCTAGCGCGGAAATGGCCACACACACACACGTCTTTTTTATGGTATTCATAAAATAGCTCTCTCTGCTCCCCTTTTATTCTAAATCATTTACAGTGTCTCTGGCAGTTTTTTCCTGTTGACAATATACATTCAAATATCCCCTCCGTTCATTCACAAAATATTCGTTATGTCCTTTTAAATTTTACATATGCACACATTCATATCCCCCTGTTCCATCTTCATTGGATTAATCAGTTCCAGAAAACTAAAAATAAATTTAGCAGTCTTTGCTGGCATTAAAAACCTCTCACTATCTTTGCATTATATTTCTGAACTTACCATGTGTGTGAGATGGAAGGAAGAAGAGCGGGAGGCTGGGATTTTATATACCTGTTTCACTAACAGAGTTCATTTTGTTAACTTTACAAATTGCTAGCTGTTGGTTTTCTTCAGTGTAGCCATTGCTCTCAACAGTCTTTTTTCCTCCTCACACAAGTTTTATCTTTGTCTTTCTGCTTCTTTCCTAAATTCCTACCATTAATTTCCAGACAAATGGTAAAAAATGCTGCTCTGCAAATCTCTATATCCTATATCCATGTTTTCCTATCTGTGAATGCTTTCCTTCTTCCATTTTTCCTTGAATGTACCATGTTTTCATTTTCATTCCTTTTATATTTTTCATCTCTTTAAGGTTTTTTTCTCTCTACATTTTAAAAAAAAATCTTACGTCTTTTATTTCCTATCTTGAATCATCAGCTACGTTCCATGTCTCAGCCTCATGCAGACACAACTATCTTCATTGTCTTTTAATGATCTTTACTAAGGTTAGAACATTTTTGCTGAAATTTCACTCATTTCAACATTTTTTCTGCTTTCAAAAAGAAACAACACTATTTTGTAGCAAACTTCTAAATTCTACTACCTAGCCAACCCACAAGTGGGGAAATTCATTAAGTAATATAACACATATCTATATTCATCTGTATCTCCCGATGATATTGTCTATTCTTGAGATGGGGTTTCTTCTCTCTCTGCTAACAATCAGATTTTGACTCCAAATAGGACTTGTCCCATCACAATATTTAGGTAAGTCAAGATGGTCATGTGTTCTTGGATGTCGATTGGTGAAGGAAGTGGTACAGTCACATTCTGCAACCTGTCATCATTCATTCCTGATAACTGTTCTTGATGAAATGTTCACATTTCATCTATAGTCAAATAAAAAGTTTCACACTCTCACTTTTCTTGGCTGCTGGGCCACTGCTCTTTCGATATTCTCCAAGAAAGTCTTTAGGTAACAGACTGTTGTAACCAGGTCTGCACAGAATGTCTTTTTATTACGAACAATATCTTGAAGTATTGCTTCTGGAGGGCTGATATATGTGGGTGTGATTTTTTAGGAGTCCATAGTTTATTTAACTCTATAATAACCTGCTGGGCTGATGGACAGAATTTCCATTTCCCAGAATGCTATGTAACATGTGTCATGAGAGGGAAGTGATGAGAATCATCACTGTGGGCCACCATTTCACTTTCAAAATGGAACTTACTTTGAAAACTAAATTGGTACCTGCCAGCATCACAGAAGACTGAAGAGTTCTGTTAATTTCTTCCATTCATCCCAAACCTCCCAGGCCTCTCAAATCACTGAAATGTATTGCCCATATTGTGGCAAATGGGGAGATGAAATGGAGGTTGCATTTCATCTAGCTCAAACTTTGATACATATACCGCTGCAGATATAAGAAAGCCCCTTTCACTTCTTCAGCTGAACATACAGAGATTGGGGTTAAGCTAGTTGCTCTTACTACTTTCTCTCTTGTCATGCAGGCATAACATGTGGTAGGAAGGTCTGAAAGAGCTACAAGGCCTCTTGGATGAGTTGCATGGCTGTAAGATTAGGCTTACCAAATAACACATTACTGGCAAATGATGCCAGGAAGGCTTGACCTCACTTTAAACAGACAAACACTTCTGCTCCTTTCAACACACTCCTCACCCATCACTAGACCATCAGATAAATCTCTGATCTTGTGACTTAGTGATAAAGCATGCCTTTATTGAAACACAGCACATAGCTCAGTGATACAGCACAGAGATGAAGAAGATCCCATGCTGCATCCCCAGCATCTCAGACAGAAGGATTTCAGGTAATGGCTCTAGTCCCACAATAGTTGCTGTTAGTGTTACTGACCCAGTATAAAGCAGTCACGTATGATCGTTGGCAAAGTGAACAATGTGAACTATAGATTTCCTAAATAAATACTAGAAAGCTTTGTTTCCTTTGCTTTTCACCAGGCTCTATCTTCACAGTTTCCACCTTCCTTTGCTCCTTTCTTTAACCCCTGTAGAGGCCCCATTCTTCCCATCACCCATCTTGTTAACTCTAAGGATCCCAGTTCAGCTTTCATACTGAGAAGGTCTGCTTCTCAGAAGACTACATCTATGACCTCAGTCTGGCCTTTCTTTATATGGCTTTCCCATATATCCACCATAGGATCCCTGCCAGATGATACGTGTAGCACTTTCTGAAAGAGATGATGGCAGAATTAAGAACATCCAGGCTATGGTAAAAGACTTTCTAGGGTAATGCTTTTACAGCAGAGCAGCACTCTTTTGCAGCTTGGACAATGCTGACCTAACCTTCAGTCCTTTCACATGATCTAGGCTACTGATGTCACATTTGTACCCTGGGGAAAAATGGTGTACTCAGTCTGTTTTGTACAAAAGGAGTTTCAGTCGTCATGCAGCATCAGAGGTGAGCATATCCTTCTGCCCCAGTTATTTCTATGATCTACCTTTGACATCTCTAGCAGAAAAGAAGATGGTGCAATATATGAGGCAAGAGTCTGCTACAACTGCTTATTTGAATTTATTGACTTGCAGGTAGCATTCCTGCAACAAAATTGTTGGAACAGTAGTGTCATCCAACCAGCACAAAATAGCAGCATTTGGGTGGTCAAGACAGCAGTATAGCTAAGGGCTCTGCATCTGTTCTGTTCTAAACAAGAACAAAAAAAAGGGGGGGATATATAATTTGAGATTTAAGAGAAAATGAGGAAAGGAAAAGAGAAATGCAATCCATAAGGCTATCTTCCAATGCGGCCCAGCTAAAATAAAAGGAGTTGTTCAAGAGTTTCCTGTCCACTACACAAGTCTGATTAATCACAGTAAGTCTTTTCCATAAGTAGGGTGTTTTTTTTTTCAATTTGGTTGTGCTCTGTGTTCTAATAGCAAAGAGATTGTATCATTTTGAATAATGGAGTATAAAGGAATCTAACACATGGGGAATTTGGCCCATAGACAAGTGAATTCTATCTACGTTCTAGCCAATGCTTAAAAGATGTTCAAGATTCCTTCTTTTTTTTTAACATCTCCAGAAAATCATGCTCTAGGAAATATTGGGGAATTAACCATTTGTGCAATTGTTAAGTCTCAGAAATTCTCAATAAGATCCCATCTTCCCATGCACCTAAGGCAAGAAATGAATGTAATAAGCAAACCCACCTCCCCTGTTCTTGATGTTTATTATTAGAGAAGTTCATCTGCTTGCAGTATAGGGCAAGAAAAGACCCACAGACCACTGTCACACTTTTTGGAAAACAGAACTACCAATATTTCAACCTGTGTCTTTTTCTGTGAAGCAAGTTCAGAAAACTGACCCCATTTCTTTGGGTCATGTTTGACATTCACATGCTGCTGTTTTCCAGTGGCTAAGAAGCTGAGTATAAATCAGGCAGCCCTCAGTGTGAGACTTGTCTGCATCACATACTGGGCCTGTAGCAAGTGACAGTCTCCGGCATTAGCACCACCATCAATACCACCTAGCTAACTGGGCTGTTCTGAGAATAAGCAGTATTCAGAAAAATTACTCTGTACTCCAAGAGTAACTTTTGCAGCCTTTGTGAATGTAAGCATAGAGCACTCATAGCAAGTGATTGAGGTCTCCTCAAGAACAGTCTTTCCCTTGCCCAGCAGCCAACTTTGGCCATTTCCACACGAATCTGTTATAGCATGATGATTCCACTTTCAACCTCCTATGGAATCCTGCAAACCCCAGGATTCCATAGGAGATTGAAAGTGGAATCATCGCGCTATAACAGACTCATGCGGAAATGAAGTTTATGGAAACAAAGAGGGAAAGAGAAGGGGGAAATCAAGAATGGGATTTACACAGTGATGACAGAAAAAGTAGTGGACTCCCATTCCACCTGTCAATGGCTTTTACTCCAACCCCTGCCAGCTTGCAGCTCTTGAGAGATCATCTCTAATGGAAGGCAGCCCTCTACAGTAAAAAAAATGTTGCTCATCCTTGCTGTAAAGCATGTGATAAATGCTCTCATGATGTATATCTTGGAAGCACACAGTAAACAGGTCCCAAAAGCCATGACTGGAAAATATTCTAATATCTATATTAGAGCTGAAGCTAGTTAGCTTTCTGGTTCATATTGTTCCTTAAGGACTGGCTCACAGTATTTCATTTTAATCCAGCTTTCACTAAAATGACTTCCTCTTCATGCTTTACACAACAATCCTATTCAGTTTAGGACAGTATGGCCAGTGGTCATGAATGACAGGAATTGTAGACCAAAAGACCTTGAGGGACATTAGACTGGCAAAGTTTGATTTAGATATTACAAAAGAAAAAGAAAAGAAAAAGAGTCCATTTCCAAAAATTTCATAAGTTCCCTGCTGGGGCAGCAGGCTAAGTTAAACATTTTGTTTGGAAGAATACATAAACCTTTTGGGGTTCTCCATTAAAAGGTGAAATGAAAGCAGAGTTATTAGAGCATTCATTGACATGGGAAAACACACTGACTCAGAAGGTCAGTGGAATCAATTGCAATTTTTCAATTACTTCTGGCTCACACTTAACTAATGGCATGATGTGGGGAGCTTGTCCTATGCACAGACATGCGATCCTTTTCCCTTGTTGATTATTCAGTGCACAAGAAGCATCTACAATGCTTCATCTTTCTTATATAAAGGATCATGCAGACATGGTGTATGTGCATAGGGTCCACAGAAATGTATTTCAATTTTTGAGAGTTAGTAAAGCTAACCGTGTCATCATTCCTTGGATCTTTTCCACAATGGTGAAACAGACTGACCGAAACCTGCTAGACCTGGTCTAGTGAACTGAATTACTCCCATCAACTTCAGACCAAGGTATGAAAATGCTGTGAGGAATTACTCTAGGAACTGACATGCCTCCCTTGTCCTCCTATGGCTGGCTGACCAATTATATTTGTACAGTTATCACACTCCCAACAATGGCATTAAGAGAGAGGTTGCTGCCATCTCTCTTCAGAAACAATCTATACACAATCAATTTGGATGAGCTCAAACACTTATTAAAATGTTCTTCCAAGCCTTCTGAGGCAACAAAGCCTCTCTGGAAATAAACCCTGTGACACTGATTAAGGCTTCTCGATTCCAATTTTAAACTAATTACAAAACAAATCAAGATGGTCAGTTTACCACAGAAAGAATAACTCCAGTGCAAGCAGTAATTCTATTGATTAATGGAAACCATTTTATACCAGATAAAAGAACACAACAGATCATGAAGGAGGGAGGGAGCTTGCTTTAAACAAAATTTTTAAAAGGCAACAGAAAAGGAAACAGCCTATATGAATCAAAGAGGCAGTCAGTCAGTGAACAGGAACAGATTGACACAGCTTGGTATAACCATTATGTCCACATTCTGGTAAAGCTTCCTAGTCAAATCTTGGCAAGTATAAACTATAGCCATATGTTCTCCTCTTAAAGTTAATTGTCTGCATGCTTTGCATTTAGCCCACCTTTGAGATTGGCTTTCCCAAATAAGTAGCTGGTTGTTCCACATGAAATATATTCATGAAACCAATCATTGCTGCCAGTGAAATCATGCCATGCAATATTAGTAACCAAGAAGAGATCAGTGTTCTTCTCTATTCTCACATCAAGCATATTACATTAAATTTGGTACCAGGGTTGAACAAAACAACAGTCCCACTATGGTGAATCTCTGATATTAATCTGGCATAGGGTGTTATCTCTTTGGGATCTGCCAGTGGAAGAACTATCTACATTCCCCACCTAGTGAGAGGTGAAACAGAGGACTGTGCTCTAAGAGATTCCCACTAGCCAATTTTGAAAGCAAAGTAGAAATAGATAAATTGCTATTTATGACTCGCTGCTTCCGCATATTCCCACTTAATGTGCATTTTACATCACATAAAATTATATCGGTTACATTATTTTTAAGATGCAGTTTTTTGTAGTTGAGTAAAATTGTTCCATAACATTCATATCCCACAATTACTCCAGCAAATTCAGGATGGTATTCAAGATGCATTTTCCATTTTATTATCACAAGAAAAGTCTTGAGGGGGGTTCTGCTGAGAGGTCATACCTGGCCCATAGTCATCCACTAAATGTTGAGGCTAAGAAGGAATTTGGACCTGATCAACACTCTGTTGACTAACACCCCACTTCAGAAAGAATTCCATGTCCTTTGTGACAAGATGAAATAAACAGTGGCCACCCAAGGATTCACCACTACTCTACCAGTCTGGACATCATTTTCAACCAATGCGTTGAGTAGAAAAGTGTCACCAGCCGCTATACAAAATTGCTGCTACCTTGAGAATAGAAGTAGCTGAGGAAGAAGATTAGTTGGAATTTTGGAGATCACCAACTGAGTTCTGGAATTTCTGTTCAGCAAGCTTTATCAGCCTATTTCCCTACCCTGCAAATTTAAAATATCCCCAGTCAAGGAGAGAGCTGCCAGATTGTCAGAGGAAGATTCCCGATCTTTCCTTTTCATATCACTAATCAAAATCCAATCTCAAATTGAGATATGTATGTATATGTATGTATATGTGTGTGAGTGCACACACACACACAAATACTAGAAAAAAGGGATGAATGAAGTAATAAGAACTAAACTGACAGAATGAAAATAAAACAAAAAACAGTTTTTACCATCATAGCATAAAACATTTCACAGATGAAAATAAGGGCATGGTGTGACCAAGCAACAACAGAGTGTGATCAAGCTGGAAAAAGTTATTAATGACAAAGAACACACAATTTAGGAAAGGCAGGATTTTGCTGTAACCTCTTTTCTCCTCCTGCTGAGTTAATAGAGGGCAAACTACTTTTGCACTTGGAACTCAGTTTGCAGAAACAGAAATAAGCTAAGGACAAATGTGAAAACTGAGAAGAAAGGAGAGAAACTGGGATTTTTTCAAAAAGCAGATGAAAAAGAGGGATGTTGTTGTTGTTACTATTGTTATTGTGTGCCTGTAAGTCATTTCTGAGTTATAGCAGCCCTAAGGTGAACCTATCATGGCATTTTCTGAGAGCTGAGTGCATGTGACACGACCAAAGTCACCTAGTCGGTTTCCATGGCAGAGTGGGGAACCGAACCCTGGTCTCTAGAGTTGTAGTCCAACTCTCAAACCAATACACCATGCTGGAGATGGGATAGCAGAGGATTAATCAGGGCAGCCCCTGTCAAATTAAGACAGTCAGAAGGATACGTTTTTGACTCTTTTAAACAATCTGTAGTATAGACTGATCCTACACAAACTCGCAACTTTAGATGCAATTGAATACTCATTGATTTTTTAAAAAAGGTTCAGAAACCTATGTCTTCGTTTTTGAACAGTAAGGTACAATCAATGGGACACGTGTGGTTTGTAGTTAAAGAGTCATTGCTGTGGACCTGGGAACAAGGCTCTTCTAAACAGTTACAACAGATTTTCTCACCATCAAATGAGATTCTTTTGGACCAGTGCTTATGCTAACTGGGTGTTTAGCTCACATACTACTCTGACACTTGGAAAGAGGCAATTAGACATATTCCCAAAGGCCAAAAGAAATGGGGAGAAAGATATTTCTTGCTAGACAGGCAAAGTAATATGATTTCCAACCAGGTGTGTGTGGAAGGCTTGGGATATGCGAGGGAGAGATGTGCGCATGTGTAATGGAGGCAGCTTGACAGTTGTGCATTAAAAATGGATCCATTGTTCACTTGTGTGTAGGCTACAGGCCTATGGCCAATAAAATCTTCAGAATGTCTTACTTAGGCTGCCCATTAATGGATCTCAAGGATGCTAACTGGTTTCTGGTTAATGTCAGTTAAGTGCTAGCAAAACCTGAAGGTCAAAACAGACAAAAATACAATGCCTGGATGGGGACATACCAAATTTTTATTCTTGCACCAATATGGAATAGCATTAAGGTGGAAGTGGGGAGGAAAAAGAAGTCTAGATCCCCTCAAACTCACAAAGGTAACTGAGTTGACCACAATCCAGTCATCTTCTTTCAGTGTAATTTAATTCACAGGCTTGGTGTGGGGAAATTACTGGAGGGGAAGAAGAACCATATTTCCCTGTCCTGTGCTTCATGGGAGAAAGGCAGGATAAAAATGCAGGAGCCTGGTGGAGTAGTGGTTAAATGCCAGTATTGCAGCCACAAGGTTGTGAGTTTGATCCTGCCGGGCTCCAGGTTGGCTCAGCCTTTCATCCTTCCACAGGTCGGTAAAATGAGTACCCAGCTTGTTGGGGGCAATTAGCTAACACATTGTAAACCACTTAGAGAGTGCTTAGCTGATAAGCAGTATAGGGATACACAGGCTATTGCTAATCCCCAATGTGGTGTTGTACCAAAAGTACAGTCTTCCACACCCATTTTAATAGATGAGAGCATCTAGAGTTGTATGGCAGAGGCTTAGCTCTTATTGTGGGGAGAGGAGAAGTAGAAATATACAGTTCCATGCTTGAAATTTATTCAAGAACTAACTAAAGTTTCAACACATTTAAAAAAGGAAGGACTGTTCATGAAATAAAGCATTATTTGTAGCTTTCCTAGTGTGTGTCTACTTTTAGAAAAGGGGGAGATGAATACTCCTTTTTAAAGAGTCATATAGCAAAAGAATGTATAACATCTATAATAATTTTTAGTAAGTTCAGTTCAAAAATGCTTTGAGTGAGAGAGTGTCCTGGGCCACTGAGAGTCAGCCCTGGGTCCCAGGGAAGGATGAATGATCAGCACTCCCCCTCCTAAATTTAGCAGGAGATATTACAGGCACTCTCTGGGTTACTGTGATTCCAAATTTATTGTAGCCATGCCCCATCCATCATAGCCTCGCCCCCATGCACTGTAACCACGTCCCTGTGCACTGTAGCCCCCCCACACTATAGCCCCGTCCCCTTGTACCCCTCCTCCACACAGTCCTATCTCTGCCACTATCCAGAGGTCCAGTCCCTGGGGATTTTGTCCTGCTGCTCTTCCTTCTCCTTTACCTAGTAATACCTTTATTATTACTAGGTGCTCAGGACACTTGGATGGGAGACTATAGTAGAATACCAGCTGCTATGGGCTATATTTTAGAGGAATGAACTGGCAAACTACCGCTGTATCTCTTGCCTAAGAAAACCCTATGAAATTCATGAAGTTGCCCTAAGTTGACAGGCAACTTGAAGGCACACACATATGTGCGCGCGTGCACACACACACACACACACACACAGAGGACACACACACTGCATCTAAATTCCATATTGTAATCTCAGCAGCATCAGATCATTTAAATAGAGGAAAGATTCCATTTTTTCCAATCAAAAGGAATACATCATTTCCCCAACTCAGTCCCACTGTCAACTGTGTAGTTCTAACCCTTCTGGATTATAGATATCTACTTTATAAGCATATCTAGATCACACTGTTAGAGCAGTTTGATACCACTTTAGCTTCTATGGCTTCACCTTATGGAATTCTGGTTTTGTAGCTGGAGCCATGACAACTGAAGTGGTATCAAAGTGCAATAACTGTGCTATAAAACCACCCCTATGATTTATCTCACCCTTCTTAGCACTTAGTTGACTATCTCAGGTTCATTATCTATTGTCTCCAGAACTGGTCAGCCACTGGAATGAGGTTTGAGTGATGCTTTATTTGGTATTTAACAATTTCCTTATATACCAATTGGATTTATGTAATCTATTTTTGATAATTTGTGTCATTGCATTCACCCCCTTCACTTTTCCTCTAATGTATTTCCCTTTATGTCTTGCTATTTCTTTTTTAATTTTTCAGCAACAAAAAAACATATTTTTGCAGCTGATCACCACATTTCTTAAATGTCACAATGACAGGTAAAAGAAAGAATGAGAACCCCTCCCTCCCTGACCTCTTGTGCAGAGAGAAGGGGAAAAAACCTTCTGTATTTTTAAAACTATAGGCACTCTAACAGCTCTCAGAAACCACTTTAGAAATTCTTGGAAAAAATTAGGTGATTAGGTTTCAAGATGTGATGCATTTTAACAATGTTAAATACGTATTGTGCCTTTTCATGGTTCTCTGATAATATTGGTAGCCAGTTGTTTTGCGTATCTTATGCATAAACTGAAACCCCTATGTATGAAATTACCTCTCTTGTAGACATACATGTTGTATGTTTTTGCAGGTTTTTTTTTAAATCTCCACATTTGAACACAGCACAGTATGGCAACTGGACATGGATAGTTGTGGTCAAAAGGTAATGGGGTGGTAGTGGTGATGCTTTTATTCACGTATATTCCACTAGCCCCCCCCCCAAAAAAATAGAGACATAAAAAAGAAAACAGATAAGGGCACATCGAAAAACCTAAGTACAAATATACAAAAATTGGTAAAATGCAATAGGAGTTTCTATAAGATTAATACCATTTTCTACAAATCCACCAAAAGGGCAAAAGACACGTTGGTAGAGACAATACTAAGACTTTTTCTCTCCCAAATTTCAAAATGTTGTTTGCATTAATTACTTTCAGTGAGGGAGCAACTGTCTATCTGAAACATTTTTCCCATGTTATGCTAGGTCTGTTCCCATGGATACATAAAATTCATCCTTGTAGGATTCTCTAAGTTCAGAATTACATGTTCAGTGAATTATTTGTTTCCACAGACAGTATCTCTGGTATTTCATAGCCTTTTAGCCTCACTGTTTACAGTTGTCTCCTTCAATGTGCTTGTGGGCACGCATCTGTCAGTTAAGGACAGCTTCATCTCTCTGATGACCCTCTTCCACAAAACCTTATACCACAATAAATCTGTTAGTCTTTAAGGTACCATAAGACTGTTCTTCTGCTTTCTGCTTTTTCCCCTTATCATTAACTACAATTCAGTGAATTTATGGGAACACACAACATACACCAGAGTTGCAATCTTTGCATCCAGGAATTTCAAAGTTCTGTCATTGCAATGGTTTTGTCATTGTATCAAAACCACTCAGTTTTCAAATAATTGTTCCAGAGCTGTTTCTGTGATGGAAACATTAGCCGTGCTGGAATGAAATTCATGTCAGGAGAAAGCCACTTTCAACAGCTTGGAACTGGCCTAAAAGCAAGCAATAAAACCAATAAGTGCAGCCAAATCCAATGAAGAACAGGCATAATTCACCTGCAAATGATACCAAAGATTTAGGCTGTCATTCTAAACCACTATCATTGATAAAACTAATGCACTCACTCCGCATATTGCTGTCACTGCAGCATGGTGTGCGGCTCCATCCATCTTTCGGCTGATCAGGAAGGTCAGCAGCACCCACTTTGAGTGAGCTGAATACTTGCTGGCAAGAGGGAAGAGGGTCTAAATTGAGTCTTCTGTGCTCTTGCATGCATTGCACGCACATGCATGTGCACACATAAACACACACCCGCACCACAAAGGTGAAGCATCAGAGATAATAATACTGGCTGCCCTGCTTGTTCAATGCAGCCCTTCTCTTATCTCCATTTCCCCTGTCCACAGACCTCCAAACACTTATATTTGTTCAAATAAGGGAAAGATAGATGCTTTCTCCTGGCATGTTCAACTCAGGTTCTCTTCACATCCTCCTAGAAAGAAGCCACTTCCTGTCTTCTTATACAGGTGAAATAGAAAATCTTCCACCAAAGGAATGGCATGAGAGGAATGCCCCAACTATATCAACATTAAACATTATGATACTTTGGTATGGCTTTATCCTATGGAATTCTAGAATTTATCATTTAGTGACGTGCTAGAGAGCTCCACTTCACTCCCCTGAGCTATGCAGCAATAGAGCTTTCTGTAGCAGGGAATTCTAAGTAGCTTAGAAAACTGCAAATACCAGAATTTCATTATAATGGATCCTTGGCAGTTGAAAGTACTGCTATAACTGTTCAGTGTTAATATACTCCCAATCTCCTCATGCACCAGTTGGCACAACTTCTCTGTGCTGCATGGAAACCACTTCCCTTTTACACACCCCTATATAGCTTATGTTTCAGATTGTGGTTATCAGGGGAGAAGGGTCTGCCACGATCCCTGTATTCAGACACTTAGACCAGTTCTAGGTTAGGTTTTCATAATATACTGTCTCCCTGCCTCATTCACTAATTTTGATGCAAGCATCAGAAAGTATCATCGCCATATTCCTCCTCCCTTATTTCTACTACTTTTGCTGTCTTTTCTCCTAGTGTGGAAAATATGTAAAGTAAAAACAGATGGGAGAGCTGGTCAATGCCTTTTAATTGCTAGCATCTGAATACATCCTTACTGCAGGATTTGCTGTGTAAAACAGATACTCATGTTCCCATGGGTGTGTGTAAAATAGAACAGAGAATTGTTGTTGTTGTTGTTGTTATTGTTGTTGTTGTTTGCTTTCAAGCCATTTCTGACTTATGGTGACCTATGGTGACCAGTGAACCTATCACTGACTTTTCTTGGCAAGACTTGTTCAGGGGGGTTGCTTTTGACTTCCTCTGTGGCTGAGAGAAGGTGACTTGTCCAAGATCACCCTGTATATTTCCATGGTCAAGTGGGGATTTGAACCCTGGTCTCCAGAATCATAGTCCAACACTCAAATCTACAGTTCAGCACCATCCTTCTGCAGCTTGGACGATGCTGACCTAACCTTCAGCGCACCAGGCTAACTCAGCACCAATGATGTAGATTTGAGTTGATTGACTCAGACTCAAGTCAGACTTAAGTCACTTCAGTGACTTTACTTGGATTTGATTCAGCAATAAATGATGCACTGACTCGACTTGTGACTTGTATATTTTTAGTGAATAACTTGCTGTCGTTGATTCAGTAACATAACACATTCAGCCAAAATCCTTACAACTTTGAACAACGCTTCCATCTCTTTTTGCCTACTGGTCACATCATGATCTTTCTCCAGGCCAAGCCGTGGATACATTTCTCAGAGGGAACAGCAAAAGAGTTAGCCAATGGATTTGAGGCAGGGTCGAGGCCTGCTCAGCAGCCTGTCCCAGCTACATGTCAGAGGAGCCTTCTAAAACCTTTCCTGAGAGCGGAAGGCAAGACTTGTCCTCAAAGCACAGGATGTGTTTCTCAGAAAGGAACACCAAATGTGTCAAGCAACAGGCTAGAGGAGGAAAGATCCTTCCTTTTAAAGCTTTTGGAGCTTCAGTAATGAGGAGTAAGAAGGATCCTATTCCCCACTTCCAAAAAAACCCTCCAAGTTCATAAATGAGAAGTTAAAAAGGCTCCTATTCCCCACTTCTGCAGCTGCAGATTCTTTTATGCCCATTGATACAAGAGCCTCCAGCTTTGGAAAGGGGGAGTAAAAAGGATACTATACCCTACTTCTGAAGCTGCAGATGGCAAAATCACACATTGGGGGCTGACTCTACTTAAGTTGTTAAAAATTATTTTATTCAACTCTGTCCAAAATTTCTGAAATATAGGTTGGGGTATAAATTTGCCTCCCAGACTTGAGACTCAACTTGAGACTTGACTTGAAAGTATCTTGCAAGGACTTGAGACTCGACTTTAGACTTTGAGTAAAAGACTTAAATATACCACTGCTCAGCACTAGGTCAATTCACCACTAGGTAAGGTTATTTCCTCTCAGTGTCTTTCTAGCACAAATGGTTATATGTTATAGAAGTGAATAGGAACTACTGAGAATCAAGCTGGCCCTATATGTCTAGCCCTATTTTTCTGCTCTGAAATATGATGGAATAAAGGGTTAGTAAGCTATAATGTTGAACAATGAGTTACATGTGGACATATTTATTTATATACTGGATTCATATCCTGTCGTGCTCCCCAAAATATAAAACATATGCAGTGTTCTTACAAAATTTAACAAGTGTTTTGGTTCAATTGTTCTCATCTGAAGCCATTAGTTATCTAATTTTCCAGTTTACCTTACTGCCTCTAGTCCCATCAAGAGAACTTCTGCTGTACTTTCACACTAGATAAAGAAGAGCACATA
This sequence comes from Ctenosaura bakeri, assembly GCA_948474755.1. NCBI lineage: Eukaryota > Metazoa > Chordata > Lepidosauria > Squamata > Iguanidae > Ctenosaura > Ctenosaura bakeri. Next base: position 412,570 of record CAOLHI010000701.1, read on the forward strand.
GGCTGGCCTTGCCATGTAGACATAAACTGCAATGCTTTGAAAAACTATGATGCTGACAAAAATGATTGCTTAGTTTTCATTTAAAAATAACATGAGTATGCTGCTCTGACACAGAGGCATGGATGGCTCCTAGTGACCTCTTTTTAATCAGACTTATAACACTGGTTTCCAAATGTATTTCATCCATTTAGATGCACCGGTAGGAATGAAAAAAAAAATATTCACAATATTTTCTTTCCAGGTCAAAAAATAAGTTCCCCAACAGTCCAGAACCTTTTGTTCCAGAAGTCATGCAGGACGTTTGCTCAGTGTTTCCAAGAATCTGAAACATCCTAAAGTGTCATACAGCGATTATTCTATGGAAAAATACACATGGGATTTTTGCTGAAAAACCCATTTTTTGTGCAGAAAACACTGTTTCCTGGCAAGAAATGTATTTATGCCCAGAAAATATGTTTTTTGTGTGTGGGGGAACTCACATGCTTTCTCTACAGAGTAATTCCTCAGAAACACTTTGGAATGTTTTAATATGAGGTCAATACTCTGCAAAAATATTCATATTCATTTAATCCTACAGCTGGAAGAAAAAACAGCAATTGTTCATTCTGTGAGGATGAAATAGTCAAGGATTTACATCTGTATACAATTGTGCACAGTATTTAAGGCTTTGCAGAGTACCTGTTGGACCACTGGGTTTCATTTGGGAAACAGTCAAAATAGATTGCTCTTTCCTGTCATCCTTCTAGGTCACTGATTACTACTGTTTACCACATAGCTAAATCAAAGGGAGTGTGGGGTGGAATTGTAATATCTTAGACTGCACAAGTCTGTTTAGTATAGTACTTCCAGACTGTCAAAAGGTGACATAAGGCGAGAAGGTGGGCAAGGTGTGATTCGCTATCCAGGAACTTCTGCAAAACTCATGGATTGTGGCAACAAGTATGCTTCATAGTTCTCAAATCCTTCCCCTGCCACCAAATACATTCCAGTTTTGAATCTGACCTTTTGTCCTTTGATACTCTGTCAAACACTTTTTCTCCCCACTGTGAGTTCCACTTCCAGATTCCTGACCTCTAGGATTGTCTAATATTTGCTCAAAACCATTGGAACACCCACCGAACCAACACTGCCATGGTGTTTGCTCAGTCACATTATCATTCAGATCCAACAGAGGGAACTGCAGAAGCAGTGGACAAAAGGAAAATCTATTGAAGCTTGATATACACAAGCAGAAAGATAAATCAGATGTTGGCTCTAGTGCTTTCAAACAACCACCGTCATTACCCTGACTTGCCTTTAACAAGCCGTACACACCTGTATCTCTCCTCTCCTAAGCATATCTGATTCTTAGGGGGCATTGCTAAGAAAATTGGAGATAAAAGTAGGATAAAGATTCTACGCATATCATTTCCAAAGCCTGATAGAGAATGTAACAGAGGCATGAAGTGCTTTGCTTTCAGCTTTGCTTTTGGATTTTCAATCATTTTTCTAGGTTCTGCTGTGCAATCTCCACTTCCTAGCTTAGGGCACAGTTCTTCCATGTATATTACTAACGCATTAAATAATTTGCTTGTAAAGCTAACAATAAGCAATATATCCAGTTGTCCTGCACTTTTCTGCACATGATCGCTCAAGGCAGCTCCGACTGCCAGGCCCACAAGTGCTGGTTCAGCATTTCCAAATCCCTCAGCAACAATCTGCAAAGGATTTCATCTTATACTGGCTCTCAATGGTTTCCAGTGGTGATGAGATATCAGGTCAATGCTTACTTGCCCTTTCAAGGAGTGGGGCATTTCCAATGAGACAAGCTGCATTCCTGACAAACACATCCAACAAACTAAAGCCCTGGTAGGACATTCAGATCTTCCTGAAATTCACAAGGTCTAGTCTGCAAACATTACTAGTTTCAACATCTTTTGGACACTGACTAAGAAACAATATGGGCATTATTTTCCCAATGACATATCACTGAGGTGAGTCCACTTCCCGTATGAGACAGTTGGTCCCATGACAGAAAGCACATAAGTGTAAACATTTATATCCAACTTTTCTGGGGAAAAAGTAATACCTCAATGTTCAACCAACAGAGGACAAGTACTTTTCAAGACCTTTTCATATTGAAGACCCACAGACATATTTCTCAAAATTTGCTTTCTCCCATGTCATACAACAGACTGATTTTAACACGTGGGAGTCTGTGATACATAATGATGGCTGACTGTACGGAGGAGATTTATACCTTCCACTGAGGTTATCCAAGCCCTTGGATATGTCTAGTGGAATTTTGAGGATCCCAGCCAGCATCTCTTTGGCCTGAAGTGAAGTAGGCCTTCGTTCAGAGGTGTATCTAGGGTGGGGCAAATGGAGTACATGCCTCAGGCACCAATGCCAGGGGGGTGCAAAAAATCCATGCATGTAGGGGTGGGGGAGGGGAGAAGGGGTAAGAAGATAGGGGCACAACTTCCACACTTGCCCTAGGTGCTGTTTACACTAGATACACCATTGTCTTCATTAGTACAGAAGACTGCACTATGAGGTGCAATAGAGAACTAATTTATCAGTTAAAAGCAAGGTGCATGGATGAGTAGCCTTTTGCATGAATATACTTGCAAAACAGTTTGTCTGCTATGACTATGGGCACTACTGTTTAATTCATCTAGCCAGTTATTCAAGCACTGATCCTTATTTTCTATTTTTAGTTACCATGTGAAAGTTCTGCATAAACAGGAGACATTTCAAGAGGAAAAGGCAAAACTGACTACAAAGGATATAAACAGCTGTCAAAAGAAGAAAATAAATGTGAAAAGATGGAGGAGAATAAATTCCTTAATATTCTCATTATCTTCTTAGGTTCCATTGTTGTCATCAGTGAGCAAAATAAATCAGACAGAAATGTGCTTAATGTCACAGAGCCACCTAGAAGGAACATTTCAAAGAAAGTGAATGTATTCAGAATGCTAGGCTTACTCTGTAAAATTCTGTTTTTCCTATGTAGCCAAATATAACCAGGTTTACTATTTTCTTGCTGGACACAGACATCTTTCGCCTGGGAAAATGTACTGCCTCACTGTGGAAAAACTGATAAATATTCCAAAAAGCTCCAAAGAAATTACTTTGGTTTTGAAACAAAAAAAGTAGGAGGGAACTGAGAAAGAGAATGGGCTCTGAATACTTAGGCCTGTACCCAGTGATGTCACTGCAATAAAGCAGGGCCCACAGTCCTAACAGTTGCACATTTCCAGAGTTAGCACAGGGGTGACATCCAACACATTTTTTTTGCACAACTAATTGTGCAATTGTACTACCTTTGTGTAATTGCTGTGCACAACGTTGTACACAACAGTATAATCCAATTCAACTGCACCACCCATTTCCCCCCGCTACTGGTATTATGTTAAATTTGGGACCATAAAGAAGAGTCAGATCTAACTCAATATTGTATGATTTTCACAGTAGAAGATTTTTCAAGGTCTTTCCCACTCTTCATATCTAAGGCACTTTATGAGAACAAGTCATAGTTTGAACCTGGGATCCTATGCATGCAAATCCTATGCTCTGTGATGGGCCTTCCCATTCTAAAGAACTGCTATATTTTAATGTGTGATTGATACAACAATCCACCCAGAGAACATTTCTAATGGTAGGCACTGAAAAAAGAAATAAATAAAAGTACCCAAATACACCCTTTAAAAGCAACTCAGTGGTACAGCTGTGTCAGTTCTTGTGTTAGCAGTACAGTTCCTTTGAGAACCATAGATTTTGCCTGAACTCCCCTACAGCTGTAAAGCAATATCTACAGAGGACACCCACTGGGACACAATAGCTATTTCACACAGGATCAGCACCTGATCTGGTTTATGCTACCAAATGCATAGATTCAGCAAGGGGCCATTTAAAAGGATAACCATTTCCCTGATTAGTCATCCCACAGTACACCAGAAAGCTAGACTTACTGAGCTTAGAAACTCTGGAGAACCCATGTGTAATGATCCTAAAAATCTGCATTTCTCTTTTTCACTGACACTGAAGATTTCCTGCATCTGATCCTTCCACCACCATAATAGAGAAGAAACGTTTAGGTTTTCGTTTCTCTTTGCAGAAACATTAATCATGAATCCCCAGTCTTTAAAAAAAAATATTCTGTAATTTTGTCAATTTTACAAAGATACTGGGAAAAGAATAACTTAATAATGACCCACAAAATCTTTGGGAGGAGGAAGATCAGAAGGAAGTTCCAAAAAGCTACCCAAATATTACTCATATATAATGCTCATTTGTAGGATCTGTGTGAGTTCTGGCCCACCAGGAATTCACAGGCAACACAAGAGAGAAGCTTAGAAAATAGAAACAAATCTTTAGTAGTAAATGTCTTGCTTCATGGTCTGTTCCAAATCAAGTCAATACAATTTGTAGTATTATTTACAAAAGGTTGCCAAAGTCTTATTTTAAAAAGGTCAGTGGGATTGAGCCAGGGTAGATCAGGAAGCACAACCAGGTAAACTCTAGCAAAAACAGAATCCATGTCCCTATGGCTTATGAGCATGGTAAGCTTGAGCTTATGGTCTAGTGTGGGGTAGAAGTAAGGCTGGAGTTCTGTTGGGCTACTACATTAACATTAAAATACTTACACAAGACTTTGTGCTTTCTCAGAGGTTGTATAAGTATGTTCTCTAGTGTAGCCAATGATTCTGCAAGCCCGCCACACAAACCTCTCTTCCACTTTTGACTTTTGGTGAGTGAGGCACTATTTGACCATGGAGCAATGCTTGAACTCAAGGAGCTCATTGCACAATCAGCTGCACAACTATGGGATGCATCATAACAATGCATTTATGTTATACTAAAAGTATTGCAGATATTGGTCTAACTGTCCAGAGAAGTTGTGTGTGACAATAGTTCCTACAACTATCCATGCCAAGTTGGCTCAGAAGAGCTTTTGGTGTCATCTACCAAGCTCTTATGACCACTCAAGCAGGGCTGTTATGACCATTCAAACAGCGGTACAACTTATATGAGCTTGGGGCCCTGTGAAAATGTTTCAAAGGGGGTTTGAGACTGACCTCAGTTCTATGAGCTGCCATGGACACCCCTGATAGCTCAACCAAACAAAGCAACAAAGGTAGCGCTGTGGCAACGGCAGGAGCTTGCAGGAGTCCCAGCAAATTGCCTTTGCTCTTGGACTGCCAGGCTCCTGCAAGGGATTTGTAGTTCCCGTCCCACTCTACAGCAATAAAAAAAAAAGTCTCCACTGAAGGCTAGGGAGTTCCAGCTTCTGCACCTACCATCTTATCTTGTCCAAAAGGAATATTTCCGAGCTTCAGGGAAGGGTGGTATGCATTCTATATGCCTTCAAATCTTTGAGGCACTTGATGTGAACGCCCATAAAACATTAGGTTTTCAGACGGTTTGAGTGGAATGATCGCCAAGGGTCAACCCTCAAGGTGGGTGGCAGGGTGCTCACTGTGAATCTTTCACACATAACAGATGAAACACAAACATGTGCTTCATTATTTCCCCTACAGTAGGATGTGAAATGATGCACTCGCATGAAGTGGAAATAACTCCTCCTAAGTGAATGGGTAGGAGCCATGCAATTTAAGCTGTTGACACACAAAATCAGTTGTAACAAAACAAACAATAAAATCAGTTTTACTCAGAAATTATGGCAACTGTCCAAAATTACTAACTTTGGTGCAACAAAACTCTGGTGAATCATTCCAGTTTTGTCTGTTTGTTTCTTTCAAGGCTCAAGACTTTTCTGGTGGGTTGGCAAGCCTAAAAGGGAATCACCCAACCTAAATATCTACAGTTTAAAAAGCACCAAAAGCCTGAGATTTAGAGACATCACTACTGCTTGAAATGTAAGCTCACAATTTTTACATTTTTCATGTTGAACAGGAAAATTCTCACCAAGAATGTGCATGTGACTCTACTGGGGGGAGGAGAGATGACCTTTGATTCTCATGCTGACAGACAGCCATCTGCCTGAAAAGTTGTACCATTTGTTTCCAATGCCCTGAAAATATGACTGCAATGTTAATTACTTATAAAAAAGCAACTATGAACAATGTGTGTTCCACACTAGATCAGTTTACTGTTCAGGTTGCCGCTGCCAACTTTGCTCATATCATATAATTTGAATTAAAAATAATGTGATCATTTAGCATATTCCCAGTAACTCAACTGATATGCTAAGTGACCAGTGTGCTTCCTGTACGCTTAGTAGGAACAGATGTAATACCAAAGCTGCAGTCCTAAGCATTCTTACTTGGCAGTGAGATTTACATCTGAATTAAAATGCTGAGGATCATGCTGCACTTCAATTTACAACAGTTATTTAGTCATACAGAAGACTGAATAGGTGCTCTAAATTTTGCATTTAAGCTTTCGCATTTAAGCTTTTTGCATGTTTGAATGGAAGGTTTTGTAACCAAACTGTATTGCACTCTCATTTACTGTTCAAGATTAAACAAATGCAAATATCTGTGGTTCTGTTTGTTGAGTGCTGCACAATGAGAAAGAAAAAAAACAGTTTGTTGAGGGTGACACTCCCATGAGCATTTGGGACAAACAGGCTGCTATCCTGTGCACGTCTTCAAAACCCCATTAAACTCATCCTGATTTCACTAGGGCTTCACTGGTGCTTCTAAGCCAAAGTGCAAAAGATGTGGCTGTGCACCATGGAGCTGCATTCCCTGCATGAAGACACATACCGCCTTACAGCTCCATTTCTGCGCACCAACTTCCAGCTAAGACTCAAGCACAATAAAATATAAATTACAACAGCTTTATCCTGAACATGGGTGTTGCTTGCCAGCCTCCCTTTTCACCAGCCATATCAAGGAGAATACATTGTTGTATTAAGTGGTCATCTTTTGTGGCAATTTTTATTCATTGACAATTACTTATAAATTTCCAAATATACAAAAATGCTTCTAATTTTTTTATCATGTTTACTTTTTAAAAAAATCCTATTTAGTAAGGTAAAGCCATGCTCCCATAATGATTTTCCTAATATTTTCCATGCACTTTTGGATTACTTCCATTATTTAAATAGATTCTGTTCTTTCCTCTCAATATCAGGCACAGTATTCTAGCTGAGCCTCATCGGAAGCTGCCTCAGACCAAGTAAGGCCAGTGCTCCAGGTAGGTCTGTACTGCTTACAGTGCAGTGGACTAGCAGTAGTTCTCCCTGGTTTACGACTTTCCCACCTCTACTTGGAGATGCAAAAGACTGAATCTGATCCTTTTGTACTCAATGCACACGTTCTACCACTTGTGTGCCCTGTATTAATTCTCTAAAGTATTTATTATGTACCAGCATTTCTGAGCCACCATCAGACTGGGGCCGAAGTGCTCAATTTCCAATTCCATTATAATAACATTGTTGACACCATTGATATGTTGAGCACAAATTCATCACTCATAACATACCATGGATGAATATAACCACAGTCTAATCCTATGGAGACACAGGCACATTTAGGCTCACTGATATCAACAGACTTAAGTACATCGAACCTAACTAGAGATGGAACCCAGTTATAAAATAACTTTATCGTTATTATTCTAGAAGGTCTTAACTCTGCATTTCATGTGGTCATGTGTCTTCTTCATTTGTGTGATGCCAAGAGAAGGGGTTCTGGCTGGAAGCAGTATCATTCTAATTTTAACTCCAGATTAATCAAATTGGAGTCAAACCTTATTTCATGTGATAGAAATATATCTCCAATTAGAAACTAGGTTTTCAAATATGGCATTTTTTTAAAAAAAATTAAACTGAGTGCAACATGTTTTTAATATATTAAATATTCAAGGGTCTTTTTTCCAAATAAACCCAAGTTTCTGAAAATTTGGACAATGTGTGTGCGGCTTTTTTAAAAACACCATTCCTATTAAATAAATCCATGTTAGCACACGAAACCTTATCTCACATTAATTGTAATGAGTTTGAGAGGTGGAAAATTTGTGTAGAGTTGCCACTCCTGTATCTTAGCATCTCCTACATTAACTTTGTTCTCCTTCCTCATGTTAAATCAATACCATGCTTTAAAGCATGTGATTTTCATTGGAATTTAAGCATTGTTGGCAGTTGTCTGGGGGAGAAAGAAGACTGAAAATTTTGTCTGAAAGCTAATTTATGCAAATCAGATTATAGTTAAAATTAAATCAGACAGAGGACATAAAATGCTGCACATCACAATTACAATACTGAAACATATGAGGAATACAGTGCTTGAATAATATTTTATCTTTCATATCTATAGTCTCTGTAGAGATAAACCTAAGCAGATAGAAACAAAGGTTTATTTCCTGTATTCAGAATAACTTCTTCAAGCGCATTAAGGGGATATGCATATATTTTTAAAATAAGTATTTCAAAACAGCTTTGCTCAGAAAGTAAAAGGCTGAATGCTCAATAGCACACATCTGTTTAATGTAGTGATGTGAAAAAGTAATTTGGTTTGCCTTCCAGCTTTTCAAGAAACAGGATAATGCCATGCAAAATTGGCTGCTCTCAGTATCAACTGTTTGCATGTAGATGCTCTGTAAACTCCGTATAACCAGCTAGTCATAGCTTAAGGATTTCACATGCTTTCTTCTGTTTGGTAGATGGTCTTATCTGATCACTTGTTGCTGAACAAAGAACATACCGGCTGCATCATATGGCTAGAAGGCATGCTGCCTGTGGACCCTATGGACAAGCTACCTACGATAGAGGTGGGTGGGGGAAGGATGTCGCATTGATTAAATATGTGGATATGGATTACGTGTGCTGATATTCCTAGACATTCCTTCAAATCTGCCATACGATACATGGAAAGGTGTGCTATTACCAAAGTACAAGTGACAACGATGCTGCCTTCTTCTCAGGGAGAAGGAGAAACTGATTTAGTTGTTTTATATAGATATCTAATAGTTCACTAAGTGTCTACACTGAACAAACAATCTCATTATGCTATATATTTGTGTGTCATTGCCTAGAATCGCTTACCCTTGAAAATCACATTGCACAGAGAAAGCAGGCATCTTATACCTTCTCACATACATGTATTTCAAGCCTTCCTCATCACTGACAGAGAGTTGTTACAAAGTTGCCCATTCCAACAAGGAACATCAGAGGTGAGTCTTAGTTTTGTTTTGGATTTTTTTTTTAAATAAGGAGAAGGATTTAAAAAAAAAAGACCTAGTAAACTGACGATACGACAGACCCCTCCATTGTATTCTTTCTCAAGCAATTCTTGCACAGTATGACATCCTCTCTATAATTCATAAAGTAGCAACCTCATTATTAGTGGAATTTCAGCAGTTCTCAAATCACAGAGCTAGCATTTTTTAAACAAAATCTATTGTAACACCATTGCAATACAACAGTGGCAGTTCAATTTATTTGCCCCCCCCAACATTCCTTTCATTTATCATATTTAACACAATTGATAAGAAGTGCTACTGAATCATCTTCTGCACCCTGCATTACAAAGAAGAATGGCTTTTATTTTATTTTGTCAGGTATAGCTTTCAAAACTACTGTCTTCATTTCCAGTGAAAGGGAATGCAGATAAAGGTCCCCATTTTCACTAAAAAGAATACAGAAAGCCAGCAATGCCTATGACACAGACTTTCTGTAAAAGAAATGTACGTCTTAGCATGAGTTCTCTCTTATGAATTACATATTACATAGGCTGAACTTACCCCTGCCCCCATCCCACATCACCTGTTAAGTTCAGTACTTTTTCTTAACATGTGTTTTGCTCAGATCTGTTCCTGCAGACGAGAACTACCACACAATTCAGCAAGATTGAAATAATAATTTAAAAACCCATTGCATTTTATTTTAAGACAGTACAGCTCACTGCTTGCTGGGAAGAAGGGGAAAACATGGTGCAAAGTACTGGGGGAGGGGGAGAGAGAGAGAGAAAGAGAGAATCTGCTGCAAATTAACGAGGTGAAGGGCTAATTAAGTCAGTACCCCCTCCCTCACACACACAGGCGCACACACACACACACATCATACTTACTTGTGTCTCAGCACAGCATAGAATGAAAGTATACACCGAAGGCAAGAGAGTAAGAATTGAGTCATCTGTGACTTACCGTATTCAAGCCTCTTGCTGTACTGCAGGCAGCATCCGAGCACAGAGCGTGAAGCCTCACACAGATCAGGAAAAAAATGCAATCAATGAAAGATTTAGATTCATGGTTTTTTAAAAAAGCAGAGAGAGAGAGAGAGGGATACCAAGACCAGAGAGATGGAACTATGTATCCAAGGAAGAACCTGGTTAGTCCCAGCTTTGACTAGCCTGCTACACAGCTCTGCAAAACAACTACACTGCAGCAGTGTGGCAAGCATAGGATTGCAATGCATGTCCCATATATTCAAGCACAAGAGAAAACATGGTCTGGAGCTTACTCCATGTGGATAAGGGGTTTTATTGCTCAGGCAAAAAAAGAGGCAAGGAGAGTGGTTTCTCCCCACATAATCAAATCATCAGGGGTGGGTGGGGGTGGGTGAGACAATCTGTCTTGATTACTGTAGAGCATTATTCCCCAGGATATCAATTACATAAACCAGGTGCCTCTGCCTCCTGTTTTCCAGATAAATGCCTGTAATCTCATTTCACAAATGATCCCTATGTAGAGAGGAGCCACCTATTGTGATGATATCATTTGCTCTAGTCTCCATAAATGGGCAACTTCCTACACAACGTCACAGCCACTGACGAAACCAATCTTTATAATACTTGAGTGGGCAGGGGGGTGGGGGTGGGAGGTGGATGGGGCCCCATCCATTTAGAGCAGCAACAGCAGCTTCTTCGAGTGCTGTGATAGCCATGAATCCAACATCGTTATCCGAAGAGTTGCAAATGGAGAACGAGTACTGAGAATACTGCCTGGCACAGCTCAGTTGGAGAAGAGAAAGAGAAAGAGAAGAGAAGAGAAGTTGTCTTCCAGGTGGAGATACTAAGAAGATACCTAACAGCCAAATCCATAAATTGCAGTTATTGAGCATTTCAGAAAGTCCCGGGCAATAGCTAGGCTAAAAGAAGTCCATCAGCACAAGAAATGCATAATCCTTCCATCCAGCAAGAGAACAACATTTAATTTGTTTTTCCCATCTCCTCTCTGCAACGCTTTGACAGGAAAACCCACAATACTTCTACATGTGGAAGTATTATACACCTCCTATGTGTGCTCTTCTTTGATGCCTTATGGATTCAAGTTACAAGAAAAAAGATTTCATCTAAACATTACAAAGAACTTCTTTGGTGTAAGAGGTGTTCAGCAGTGGAATGGACTGCCATAGGAGTGGGGGGTGGGTTCTTCTTCTTTGAAAGTTTTTAAACAGAGGTTGGGTGGACATCTTCCAAGAATGCTTTGGTTGTGTATTCCTGCATGGTGGGCGGTTGGACTAGATGACCCCTGCTGGTCCCAACTCTATGGTTCCATGATTCTACATTCTAACACATACTGGCATGGCTTTTTTCAGTAATACAACTGGCTTTTAATATGGATTTTTTCTAGGCCAATACTACACAGCACTGCCCTGCTAAGTAATGGCCTGCATGAATGATGAAAACAGGTGAGGGGAATTTACTTGTTTGGACATCCCACAATACTGGAAGGCTGGCTGTGAAATTGTATGGCTGATAGGGTGAGTTCACATTGTCTAGTTTTGGTTGGTTGGTTTTATCACAACCTCAGTGCCAAAGGAAGACACAGTTTTGTAAGTATTCTCATGGTGAAAGCTAAATATCCTTAAGTCTGGCAGATACAATGTTGGATTGGTGAATCAGCTGTTCATTCTGGCCTCTAAAGTCTCCTTGCAAGTACTTTCTATATTTAAGCAAAGGTGGGTGGTTAAGATCTTGTGGATTCAAATTCAGGTTGCATGGAATCTGTTTTGGTTTTTGAGACAAACCTAGTGTTGAATGCAGAGAAAAGATCCCCTTCCCCATGACCTGCCACTATTTTTTTTGTGACTTTTTTCCCTCCCACTGTCCCTGATTTGTTGCAACTTTGGTTCAAAAACTGTTTTTGATGGGCCAGCCTGAGACACTTCACTCCTTGCTGCAATGTCTCCACTTTCTCTTGATTCACCCAAGTCAAAGTGCATAGCACCAAGTGCCAGCCAAGCGATTTTGGCAAGAGAGAGAGAGAACTTCCCAGAAGCACCTCTATATGTCCCTGTCAATAAAAATAGATTAGCAGTAACATAAATAACAATTTTCTGATACCCAGTAACTGCTGTCTGAGATGGTCACCCAAACTCTCCCTAAAGATAGGGCCAGCCCTCGTTTCTGAAGTTTCAGTAATTTTGCTTCAGTTTTTACAGTTTTTCTGTCATTTTCCTTCAGCTAGTTGAATCTAGCTGGATTCAAAAGCTTAGAAAGTAACTGTGAATGGTATTGAAGTGCCACCAGTCATATACTTATGCCTATAATTTCATGGCTGCAATAGTAGGTGTTAATAATGCCAGGTTGGTAAATGGAAAAGCTGTTGATCCAAGACCTGATTTTAGATGTGCATGCTGACCTGGCTTATATTATGGAGACATGGCTCTGTCTGGATGAAAGTGAGGAGACTAACTTCCCCCAGCTTTGTCTACCTGGGTTCTCTATGGAGCAGTAGGCAAGATCTGGTGGGTGAGGAGATGGAGTTGCAGTGTTCTATTGGGATTCCATCTCCTTCAACAGGCATCCCATTCTACAGTCTGATGGATTTGAATGTGAGTACATAAAGGTGTGTAGGGGGGTAGAATAAGGATTTATTTTATGTATCATCCATCCTGCTGTTCAACAGTCTCCCTTCCTAAGTTAGCTGAATTGGTCTTGGAAGTTGTCTTGGAATCCCTTCAGCTTACTGTTCTGTGGGACTTTAACATCCATCCAAAGGCCAAACTTTTGGGAACAGCTCAGGACTTCATGTCCCCCATGACATCCATGATTCTGTCCCAAGTAGTATCTGGTACTACTCCTATTGCATAACACAGTGTGAACCCAGTTTTCAGTGCAGGGTGGGAGGATTGTGATCTGTGAAGGAGCTTTCTGTAGTTTCATTGTGATTGATAGATCACTATCTGGTGAGGTTTAGACTTACTTTGACTCAGATTCTCTGCTGGGGGGGAAGATGGTCCACCTCAAGAGGCTTATGAATCCAGATGGATGCCTAACGGATCATGGAGAGCTTCCTGTGGCCTCAGAATGTGATCCTGCTAAAGACTGGGTTGATCTCTGGGACAGGGAAATGACCATGGTGATGGACACAATTGCTCCTAAGCATCCCCTCCCATGGAGTGGAGGTAAGTGAGCACCCTGATTCACTAGCAAGCTGGTGGTGATGAAACAAGTGGGATAGATACTAGAGAGATGATGGTAGAAGTCTTGGAGCAGGTTCAACCAAATATATGATGGAGCTCATTGGAAAGTTTATGCTGTGGTGAGAGACTGGATGAGTGAGTAGAGGGAGTGGCCAATGTCTTACTACAGCAAGGCAGGTTTCTATCTTGACTAAAAAGAAGCTGTGGTGAGACCACCTTTGGAAAAAAATTCTCCCTGCACCTCACCATACTGGAAAAATGGTAAACCAGTCTCCAAAATCCCCCCTCCCTTTTTTTGGCAAGGTTTTTGAGTATGTGGTAGCCTCCCAGCTCCAAGGGCTTCTGGATGAGACATATTACCAAGATCCATTTCAATCTGTCTTCAAGCCTGGTTATGGGCAGAGGTAACTTTGGTTGAATTGGTAGATGACCTATGCAGAGATCTAGATAGGGAGATTGTGTCTGGTCTTGTTGGATCTCTCAGTGGCTTTCAATACCATCACCTATCATATCCTTCCAAGTCACCTCTCTTGGATGGGACCCAGGGGCACTTGTCCTTTCTTGAAGAGGCAGGCTTGGAATGTGGTGCTGAGGAATGCCGTAGCCCTAGCCCTAGCCACTGACCTCTGGTGTGTCCCATGCTGTTAATGAAACCAATTGAACAGGTCATCCAGAGTTTTACAGTACTGTGTCACTAGTACACTGATGACACCCAACTCTTGCTTTCCATCTAATTCTAAGGAAGCTATTTCTGAACAAATCCAGTGTCTGCTATCAGTAATTGACTGGATGAGGGTGAATAAATTGAAATTTAATCCAGATGAACCAGAGGTAGTCCTGGTCAGTCAGTAGATCAGAGAATAGGGATTCAGCTTGTGCTGGATGGGATTACACTGCCCATGAAATCTCAGGTTCACAGCTTGGGCATATTACTGGACTCAGAATTGAGCCTGGATGCCCAGGTTATGGTGGTGGTCAAGAGTGTGTTTGCACAGTTGAAACCAGTGTGCCAGCTGTACCAATTCCTTGAGAAGTTAAATCTGGCTATAGTGATGCAGGTCTTAATTACATCTCATTTGGATAACTGTAACACACACTGTGTGGGACTGCCTTTGGAAACTGTTTAGAAACTTCAGTGAGTCCAAAATGCTGTTGCCAGGCTGCTGACCAGGGCTGGCTACAGGGATCGTGTAATAGCCCCCCCATTCCCCAAAACAACTTCGTTGTTTGTTTTTCACTTCTGGGCATAATTCAAAGTGCTGATTTTGACCTTTGAAGCCCTACATGGCTTGGAACCAGGCTACCTGAAAAACTGTACCTCCCTATACAAGCCAGCTTGAGCTTTAATATCTGTAGAGGAAGGCTTTCTCTTAGTCCCACCACCCTTACATGCACAATTGATGAGGACATGGGAGAGAGTCTTCTCCACAGCTGCTCCCAAGCTGTGGAACTGCCTTATACTTACTGGAAGTCCACATTCCCTCTGCACTCAGATGTGAAGACTTTTTTATTCAGACAGGCCTGTGATTTAAACTATGGAGCAGCAGTGCATCTGAAGTGGCCTGCTGTATTTTATTTTATTTATATTTTATTTTTTAAAATCATGTATTAGTAATTATATTTTAAATGTGCTTTTAACTGTTTTAGCCATGGTGTTCAATAACATTGTTATGTAATTCTTTTTTAACTTTTGTAAAATAAGTTTTTTTAATTGAATCATGTTTTAAATTTCTCTAAGTCACCTTGGATCCCATCCTGGAAGAAAGGCGGAGTATAAAATCCAATTTTAAAAATATAAATAAATAATTTCCTGCATGAAGCAGCATCAATCCACCAATACTACCTCAAACAATACTTTAAAAATACTAGAGGCAGCGAAATTTGAAAGCTGAAAGTTCTTTGGCAATGATGAGGCATCTAGCGCTCTTCATGTATGTAGAGATCCACCCAAAGTAATGTCCTTAAGCCATCTTAAATCAAAAATGGCAGTGGGCTCGTGGGGGCAGCTGAGTTGCCACTGAAAGTAGGAACAAGGTTCTTTAACAAAAGCTGTTTAAAAAACAAGAATAAGGAACCTTCTGCCATTTGATATTCAACAAGTAAGACTCAGCACTATCTTGAACACTCACCCTAAAATTGTTTGAACTTCAGAAGGCTTTTTTTCCCTCCGTTCCCATGAAATGCCCACAAAAGGTATACCAAACATTTCAGTACACCATATCTTTGAAGAAACAAATTCACAGTTTGACCAATACTTGTGGGTCTCTTGGACAAGGTGACACTATACACGGGATTGCACTAGTGTATGATTGCTGAAGCCAAATATCAGCATCAGAGCTACTGATCAATAAGATGAGAGATGGTTTGGACTAGGTATTGAAAGCATTTAGTGAGCAAGGTTGCCTGCTGTGTATAAGCATGAGCTTGGAAAATTTATTTTTTAAAAATAATCACAATTTTAATTCCAAGCACTCCAAAAGTAATTGCCATTACAGCTGCCTTCTAGCTTCTCATTTCTAAAGGTTACCCTTTAATTTTCCATTTCTCTTAAAGTAACTAAAATAAGTCACTTTTTAAAAATCTGTTTTTTTCAGTTCTCAAAAGTGACTAAAATAGTTGCTCTTTAAAAATCTGGAGTCAACAGTAGCAAGGCACATCATGAACTAGCATTTGAACCATGCAATATTCCTCCTCCATCACTTAATGAGACTATACAACTATAAAAACATAACACTATAATTTATAGTTATACTGCAAGCGGAGTAGTGATCTTGCACTTATTTGAAGAGAGAATGAACAACAACAAGCTCAGCTGTTATATACAGTGAGCTACCTCGGAGCTCTAGTGTATGGACCACAGAACCCAATATGTACTTCATAATACAAACCACATATTTCACTCATAGAGTTCATCACTTTTTAAAGACCTGCGAAAGACTCTCTCTGGACACGATGCTTAGCCCAGACCATTAGTACTTAACATGACTTTTAAGGCTATACATCATTTTTCCTTCTACTTATTTCATAACTAGATTCACTGGTAATACTAAATAAGATACAATTGAAGAGAAACTGCATGCTTTGGGAGGCCTAGACAGTAACCACAGATTCCAGCCATCCTATGTTCTAAGGGGGCATTAAGAGCCAATTCCCTGACCCCTTATAGGGCTTGCGGCAAAAGAGGGTGATTGATAGGTTTGCTCAAACTTTCAAGCAGCTGTTCCTTCTAGCTGCAGTGGCTGTCATGGGAAGTACAGAGGTGACAGCTCTCTGTACTTGGAAGCTTTCAGTCACAGTTAAGAGATGAACACATCCATTTTATATCTGGGCTGTGTCCCTTTCACATGTACCCACTCCTAAATCTGTTCCATCCCATTTCTGCACTGATTTGCAGGTACTGTTGCCTTTGTTGCTATTTTAATTTGCAGAGATGTTTGCATTCAAATACATATTTAAATACATACTTCTAAGTGTATTTATTTTTCACAAAATATGTATTTTGAGGGGGGTGGGTTTGGAGTCAAGAGGTCTAAGAGAACATTCAGGAAGTGCAAAGACCAGTGGAAAACTAGGTTCCAATGAGCAAAATTAAGCATAGAGGCATAGATCATGGTCAGCTTGCAAACCTCAAATCCATAAACACCCCTAGTCACAGCTTACACATTTAAGAGCTCACAAACAATCTCAGCCAGCTCCACATACCAATATAGTGATAGGAACTCAAGAAAACAGGAACCCTTACAGATATAAACTAGGGATAGACAGAGTGCAGCCCATGGATCACATGCAGCCCCAAGCTCTTGCTTGGACCCTATATAACTTCCAGCTGTTTCGATCTGGCAGGGACAGCTCCACTTTTTTAGCAGCTTTTAAATGTCCCAGTTTATTTCTCCTCCCCTCATTTCTTCCTGTGCCCCCAGCATATCTCAGTTGCTGCAAACTGACTTAAAAGTACAAAAGTATCATAGAATCATAGAGTTGGAAGAGACCACAAGGGCCATTGAATCCAACCCCTTGCCATGCAGGAATGTACCATCAAAGCATTCCCAACAGATGGCCATTCAACTTTTGTTTAAAAACCTCCAAAGAAGGAGGCTCCACCACAATCTGAGGCAGCGCATTCCACTGTTGAACTGCTCTTACCATCAGGAAGGTCTTCCTAATGTTTAGATGGAATCTCTTTTCCTGAAGTTTGAACCCATTGTTCTGTGTCCTAGTCTCCTAAGCAGCAGAAAAAAGGCTTGCTCCATCCTGCATATAACATCGCTTCAAATATTTAAACATGGTTATCATGTTGCCTCATAACCTTCTCTTCTTTAGGCTAAACATACCCTAAGCTCCTCATAAGGCAAGGTTTCCAGGTCTTCTTTCATATTGTTCACCTCCTCTGGACAATTTCCAGCTTGGCAATATCCTTCCTGAACTGGATGCAATATTCTAGGTGAGGTCTGACCAAAGCAAAATAGAGTGGTACTACCACTTCCCTTGACCTAGACACAATACTCCTGTGGATGCAGCCCAGAATCACATTGGCTTTCTTAACTGCCTCATCACACTGCTGATGTTCATGTTCAGCTTGTGGTCTACTAATTGTGGTTTACTAAGACTCCTAGATCCTTTCCACTTGTACTGTGGTTTGCACTCAATTAACTGAGCAGAGTGGGGAGGAAATGAGGAGTGGAGTCTTGCCCTTCCAGTAGGCGGAGGCGAAAGCAAACTGCAATCACCTCTCTTTGCTCATCTGTTCTTCCTCATTAATAACTTCTGTCATCTTGAGCACAGGCTGATGTTGCTTGGCCACATGGGTCCTGGTTTTCATCTGTGAAATGTTGGAGGGGATCGCTCTGGACAAATGCCCACCAGAATTCTTTAAACAAACAGATAAACAAATAAACCCAGATATCCTAGTCTAGTGCCAAAGTTCAGCAGCAAAAAAACGAGATATTCTATAAACAATGAGGAAAAGAACTAAATGTATTATAGTCAATGGGACAATCAGTACTGCAGTCAATATTATTTCTTTTGGTTCAGTATCAATAGTCCATTTAAGTCCATTTATGAGTCAAATGTATATATTAAAATGAATTTAATAATAAATATAAGTGAGAGGATTTTGTTTGATAATAATGTTTTGCAGAGTTTAACAAATCTGATAATATCTAATAAAGAATTATTTTTAATCAATTTTACATGTATGTAGCTAATTTTAATTCATTTTTAGCTTTCCAAACCCTTCAAAAAACGAAGAACAACAAAAATTCATAAAAAGTTCTGCATACAAGCACTTGACCAACCAGAACAACTTTCCTCAGCGTCACACACCCTGATATATATGGAGATGCCCTTTGTCTTTTCCTAGTCAAAGACCTACTTTAACAACCTCCTTATCTCCACATAAGATTTCTGTAAACCATTTCTGAACTCATCCTTTACACAATTTGCATATTGTGAGTCAGAAATGTTCTTGGTTACTGAGTAGCGTTCACACAGATATGCCTCATTTTCATTTTTTGGCTGCAGAGAAAGAGAGAGAGGACCAGCTCTTTTGGGCAAATCAATGGCTACATCCCTGATTTTCTAACTTCCCACCCCACCCTATGCTGCACTGGAAAATGGAACATTTTAACCTAATGGTTAAAAGGGCTCTAACACTAACACAGACTATTTTGACCCAGTCACTCAGCAGTATAGACTTAAGATGCTCTTGGACTTTTAGCTGATGTGCAGATGTCAAGTTTAGTCAATTTGAAAGTAAGAACAGTTATGAGACATATGGGTACATTAACATTGTTATGATCTTTAACAGCAGGAGAGGACAACTATAGTCTTCTAGATGTTGTTGGATTTCAGCTCCCACCATGCCCTAGTCAACAGATATGACAGTGAGAAATTATGGGAGTTGCAGTCCAGTACCATCTGGATGGCCACAGTTGCATTAGAACAAGCAAGTCAGTCCTGTTCAGTTCAATGGGACAATTTAGGATTGCCAGCTGACATCCCAACACTACTGCTCCATTTGGTGCTTGCAAGTAATACGCCCTGAGTTCAACAGTATTATGTCCCCATACTTTTGTTTATATTAAAAGCAGGTTAATCTAATTCTATATGGATATACTACAAGAGTGCACTTGATCAATTTGTTCAATGCAACCATAAATCAAGTTGTAGTGGTTGGTGGTTCTGATGTCAGTGGGTTGGTAAATTCACTCCAGGTTTTGGTCAAAACTTAAAGGAGCTATTCAGTTTGCTGAAACCTGTACACAAAATAGGCTCAGCAATGTGGTTAGATCCTTTAAAGTTCAGGTTAAAACCCATATCAGATATGCCACTTCAATGACATGGAAGCACTATCCATCAATAAAATCAAGAACACAAAATAGACTTCTGCCTACATTTGAGATGTCCACACACCCAAACAATCTGTGATGTCAATGTTTTTGAGGGTCACATTGCAACTCTAGATTTTGGTAAAAAATGACAACAAGAAAACAAGCACATTTATCCTGCACAGACTCTGCAGAATGTTTATGAATTATGCTGAGTTGTTTTGACTTTTTTTTTCTTGTCAGAAGAAAACTGGAAAGTGGTGGTTTGTTAAAAGTCAGACTGGTTGGTCCCTTTCACCTGCTTCTTTGCTGGGTTGCATGCAGATATTACAAATGTGTCAACAGCTCTCTGATAACCAATTGTGAGAGAGTCTTCTAAACATACACCAAATACAACTGACAGGTTTCTCCTAAGGTCTTCTATTTGCGTTAATACACGAAGGAACTCGGCATCATCGCCGTCAACACCACGACTGCCGCCGTCACTACCATCATCAACATCACCTCCATTACTGCTTTTTATATTAAAGCAGTACTATCTCTATACTGGACATACATACATACATATATATATATATACATACATACATACATATATACTCCACCTTTCTCCCAACATGGGATCCAAGGCAGCATGCAACATTTTGAAAGCAAAATACAATTAAAAAACAAAATACAAAAATTAAAACAATAAACAATTAAATTATTAAAACAATTAAATTAAATTAAAACAGTTAAAACAAAATGTATATTTAAAAAGCATAAAAATATTTTAAAAATAGCATTAAAAAACATAAAACAAATAAAAAGGAAGCATTCAGGGACAACTTTCATGCATCTTTTCTTCTTTACTCCAGTTCTTTTGCCCCATTTATTTTCTCAATATCCATGTTGAGATCTCTGCATATTCAGGTTATTCATAAGTACAAAAGCAATATGAGATAATTTTGCTTTTCTCCTTCCTTCCCCCACCACACACATTTTTTTTAAAAAAGGGCAATTAACATCAATCTGTAATGACTGTTGTTTTGTTCAGAATATATATATAACAATGGGTGGTCTCTGAAGACGATAAAATGCAGAGTAACTTGAAACAAGAAGAAAGCTACTGTTCTCCTATATAGAATAATATTGAACACAAAAGGAGGGGAAAATGGAAGCAGGCATTTCAATTTCATGCTCCATAAGAATCAATGGGGAAAAAATAGAAGAAGAATCAATGTTCATAGAATAGAAAGCGGGTAAATCTGATAAGACTTCCCCACCAATTTTTACATGCATATTAAAATAAGAACGCACAAAAATAATTAAAGCTCTCTGGGTGTCAGCCAACTTTGCACAATCAGACTTTTACTTGCACAACTCAATCTTCCCCTCCTGTCTTCAGCCCTTCCCTGAATCATCCCACGTATGTTTCAGAACATCCCTCCAACCCCTGAGAACAAATTTTGGAAGGGACAAACAGAATAAGAGGAATTATATGCTCTTCTGTTGGAAGAAGAAGTTGGTTAGTTATCACTTTTTGGCCTAAATTCTGTTACTCCTGATTAGAAAAGACCCATTGAATCAACGGTATTTACCTGTGTGTTGACTTAACATTCCACAGTTCCCCGAATGAGTCTTCTTTGGCCCTTTCCACACGCAGAGGAAGAAACGGGTGAAAACACGCTAAAATGGTGCTTACCTGCAACCGGGTAAGTCCGTCGCCATGTGGAGCAGCGCGAGTTCGCTGCTCCACACTAGTTGGCGTCCCACAGCGCCCTGCGGCGTCCAAAATGGCGGCTCCCAGCTGGCGGAGGCTCTCTACCAACCGGAGAAGCTCACCAGCCAGAAGCCCGCCCCCTGGCAGGTCTGCAGGCATGCACTTGCGTGAGCCTGCAAATCTACACCGGGCGCTGCGATGGGGCTGCATGCGGCTGCATGCCCCATGCTTTTTAAAAACCTCATGAAAAGTGGTTTTTAAAAAGCATGCGGCGGCGCCACTTCCGGTCACTCCTGCACGGATTGGGATGTGGAACTACGCAAAAGTAGTCCGCCCCAATCCACTTTACGGTGTAGACGACCTCCATCAGAGGTCGCTCTACACCATTTTTTAACCCTCCTGTGGAAAGGGCCTTTGTTTGGAACTAATCAACATTATTTGTCTCTATTTGTTTTGCAGATTCACAAAACTGTACAAGTTTGTGGCTGTTGTTTTTTTAAACTTCAAATGAATTAACAAGAATGAGCTTTGATTCTAGCTCTGGAGCTCAAGTTTTCCTATTAATTCCAAAGTTAAATTTCAGTAAATCTTCAAGGAATTCCTTTGTCCTCAGGAAACTATTTAGCACTCAAGGTTCAAGACAGTTTGGGGATACAGAATTATTAGAAATCAAAGAGTCTGCCAATCATGGACTAACTTTAGTTCACGATGGTTGAGACCAGCATTTAATATACCAAGATAGATTCATCCCTAATTCACCCTGAAAGTCTGCTAAAGGTAAGTAAACATTATAACAGTGGCCAAACATTCACATTCAGAAAGAATGTTGGCTAGCAAGCATCAAAATAAAGCTGATGCTTGCTCAGTAATGATTTACACCTATGCTAAGGTTATGGCTTCAGGGGATCAGGTGGTTAAAGTACACATGGCAGAATAACTTATTAGTTTCATAGATATATTATCCTTGTAGGCAACCTGAGGAGTCCAAGACTAAAATTGAATTACTAGTCCCAAGTAGAGCAGACCTCTTGAATCCATAGATTTTACATAAGCATTGTATCACCATCATACATTAATTCAGTGGGTCCACAACGTAGTTAGAACTCACAACTGATACTGTGCCCACATATTTTGGGGCATAACACCTAGAATTCCTGGCTGTTGGCTGGGATTAAGAGAGCTGTAATCCCAAACATCTGGAGGCTGTGTGCCCTGACATAAAAAAGTTTTGACACATATGCTGGTTAAGCAAATAAATGTATTGGCAGGTGTTTTATCAAATCCTGGATGAAAATAGAAAGATTATATAAAAAAGAATGTACTCCAGATCAGTGTATTTCAAACTATCTGATGTAAGGGACCAGCAATTCCCCAACCCAGAAGATGCCAGGGATCAATATTGTATTTATGCCCATTGGCCACAACTGTTCCTTTCTGTCTTGGAAAACTACCATGGACTGGCAGCCAATGGCTTGGGGACTGGCAACACTATTTTGAGTAGGAGCGTTTTAACGGTGTAGGTTCTCCACTGTTCCATGAAGAACTACAACTAATCAGCCACAACTAACCCTTCTTCCAAGAGAAGCCACAACAAGCAAACAAGAAAAGCAAACAAATTCACATTTGTTGTTATGCTTCCAAACTGCATAGTTCAATGTGGTGATGTGGAGATACATCCAAGAGGGCAAATTGAACTTCTTTTGCAGTTTATCTCCACAGTCAGATGGCTTCACCTAATATAAAGCCAGCCCTCATGGCACACTGAACACAAACTCTGAAATACGGGCATTGGATTACCTTCCTCTCCCCAATTCAAAATGAAGATATATCAGCCTATTAAATGTCAGGTGAAAACCTCATATTGCTTTATAACTGTTTGCTTCGTGATGTACAACCC
The DNA here is from genome assembly GCA_948474755.1 of Ctenosaura bakeri. Classification (NCBI taxonomy): domain Eukaryota; kingdom Metazoa; phylum Chordata; class Lepidosauria; order Squamata; family Iguanidae; genus Ctenosaura; species Ctenosaura bakeri. Next base: position 435,813 of record CAOLHI010000701.1, read on the forward strand.
CAGAAATAAGACTCACAGAGAGAATAATGTAGCATACACAGCAATCTGCTAAAATTTTTCTCATGGCTATAAACAGCAATGGCGTGAAATCCTCACAGAGAAATTTCACTGGGCTTTATCCAGTGAAGGCCAAGACCTTTATTAGTAGTCTGGAATCAACAATACATTGGACAGGCTGAAGCAATACATTATTTGTCACTGAAACTGTTCAAAATCAACAGACTATGCGCTGTACAGCTATCTAAAGATTCTTAATGCTATCTTCTGTCTTCCTGAGGTCCAACACATTGCATTGCAGCAAATGATGAATGGGTGGTCATTGGACTTCAGTCCTACAGAATGAACAATGATTCATCTGTTTTTTAAAGTTGCTGCTGCAAATAATTCTCACAAGAGGACCTGATGACTTGAGAGTTAACATCCAACAAGCACTGAGCCTGTGTGCTGCTATCATACCACTCTGGCTAAAGGACAAAACTGAAGGGAGACAAGTCACAATATCATGCAACCTTTGACTCTTAGTAGTGGGAAATATGTGGCCGATCACAGCAATCACACTTGCTAGAATCTGCTGAGCATGATATGAGAGAATTTGAAGGGGAAATTACCCTTTAAAGAAATGCATTCTTGTTATTCATTGCATTGTTTAAAAAGTAAACCATTCCCATTACTCATTGCAAAGTTTAAGAAAATAGTACATGTTATTCATTTCTGTTTTGTTACCTCTTTGGGTAGATTTGATGAGAGAATGACAGAAGCTGCGTATTTTCTATTACGATACCGTGAAACTGGATAAAAATGCCAAGTTTGAAAAGCAATTAGAACGTGGCGTTCAATACACCAATGTTCGCCAAGGTCCTACACTGTGTTGCTATGAGGCTCTTCCAAATATAACTCCACTCTTTTCCCCGTCCCCACACTCTTCACTTACACTACACTTACACTACAGCCAGGTCACACACAGCCCATATCCACTTAGTGGCTGGGGCAGATGCGGAGGAGGCCAGCCTTGGCCTGTGTTCCTACAATTAGACATATGATAACATCACCCTTCTGGACTGCCTAAGATCCAAGCAGATGCCTATTGTTCCATGCACCTGATTTCAGGAACACAGTTGCCTGGCTGCCCTCCTTTGCCCTCTCCAGCCACTCAGTTGGTATGGGCAGGCAATCCATACGCAGGTATACTTTTCAGTTACACCTGTATGTCAGTGTGTCACTAACAGTATGCCAGGCAAAGTTACATCATTCTCATCCATTACATTTCTTCTGAAATATAACTTCAGAGTACCCTCTATGGAAAGAAAGAAAGAAAGAAAGAAAGAAAGAAAGAAAGAAAGAAAGAAAGAAAGAAAGAAAGAAAGAAAAAAAGAGAGGGGCTCCTTATCTCATTATAGATAGCTGTATTACCTGTCACTTGTTACATCCAATCTCTGCTATAAAATTAAAATATCATCAAACAGTGCTCTTCACTGGTCCTGTCATTTGGCAAAAGCCCAAACGGCATGAATGTAAATACCACAGGACAAAGCTCCCTCTCCCTGTTCTAACGAATTAAAGGTATTCTATGGAGCATAAATTGTTACATTCATCAATATAGCATAACAATGGTAGCATGTAATGAAATCAAGCATGCCCTACATCATTAAACATGCAGCATTTTTTATTAAAAAAAAACTCCTTTTATTCTGGTTCTGTTTCAGAATGTATTCAAGCACATCCTGATGTCTCAGGTGAAAAGCACTGCACAAGAGCCAACTGTTGCTGATTTTTTGCAAAGGAAGACCAGAAGAATCAGCATCTTATGGCCTCACCTTCTGCTGTCCTGGAAACCAAAAACAACTATATTTAAATGCCCATATGTGCTAATTCAACAACTTGCTGGAAGCAACAGCCAACTTTTGCCATCCGAAAGCTGGGAAAGCTGTGATTAATTTGTCCCATTGTTGTAGCTTTGAAAGAAAAATAAATAGCATACTAATGAAAACATTTGACAATGAAATGCTCCTCTTTTAAGAGGCTGTTTCAACCAGTGTGTGGAATGTTTTCACATTTTAGAGAGCGCTCTCCCAAGTACAAACCCAGGCTTGAAAGGCAAGGCACCACTTAGAAATTATACCCTCTTTATCAGATCTCTTTCAAAAAGTAATGGCCTTTTGCTACTCTTTTTTCACAGCAACGGCAGGCAACAGCTTTTGCAACACAGGGTCTAATGTAGAAATGACAGAGAGCCAGAGCAGGACTCCCACCGCAAGGGCCACAACATGAAAGTTAATGTTATAGCCTTTTTTTTTTGCAGGTGCTATAACAGAACTCAGAGTCTTCAAACAGAAAATGCATGACATACTCACACAAAAGCCATTATGTGATAAATGGTATCTGGCCTCTATGTGCTACAGAGAGTGCCCCGGCTTCATTAAGAGACTCTCTGTTCACAGCTGTAGCCCCACTGGTTCCCATGCATGCCCTGGCAGCCCCTGACACTTTTGATAGGGCAGTATTGTTGAAAAGGCCAACGTTCCTAACAAAGCAAAATTCACCACTATGGCTATGATCCCAGTGCCTTATGCAAAGGATATTTTTCCAGATAAATTCACAATCGATTTTTGTTAAGATTGCCAAAAAGCGCTTCTAAAAAGGAGAAAGCCAGCTCCAGCTTATGGGGAAGCATGTTGCATACAAGAGCTGAAGTACATTGGCAAAGCCTATATATGCAGGAATCACTATGGTTACAGCCTACACTCACTCGCAAAGCTTAAAATGAAATGCTTCAGTTTGAAAAGCACTGCCGTCCGCCACATGCCTCAAAATGTTCAAACACAGGCACTAAATTTTAAATGTGAGGTAAGGCCTTTGATTTTAAGTCACTTATTTTCAAATTAAGCCTTTTGCAAAAGAGAGGCGGGGAGAGACCCAGCTACTTGCATACTTATTTCACAAGCCTGTTTAAAGCCAATAGACTAGCATTCGAAAATTTATCATATAAACACCTCATTAGATGCAAATTTCAGCACTCAAGAGATGAACAGCTCCCAGTTCCTGTCAAATGTACAATCTGAAATCCAGGAAACATATCATACTAATACTGAACAGGAAACATTTGCTCTGGAGTGTGAATGTCAAAAGCCTACAGTGGTGTTGAAAAAATGGCACTTTCACATATATATCCTTTTTGAATTATATTAGTGGGGCAAAAGATTACAGTTAGATAAACTGTCCATAACTCACAAACATAAAAATGCAAATTTGGGAACCTTGCGGTCATAAGTATCTATATCATTATTTCCCCTTGTCATCAGAGAGGTCAGTTTTGTTACCTATGACTGTTCAGCATCCATCCACTTAGCAAGGATGTAAATTTCTTATTTTAAGTAACTGCTTGCCTGGATTCTTCCCTGCTGCTAAGAATCTTACTACTGCTTTCTGTTCCTCATGAAGAACTCTTCTTTCATAAACATTATTTTCTCTGTCATTATTCTAATTTACTGCAGTCCTGCATCATTGTCTCTTACTCTAAAGAACAGACACATTAAGCAATTATCAGAATTCACCGTGTCCCTTTACATATGATGACACAATTACAGAGGGTCTCCTCTCTGTACAAAACTTTTATTTTTAATGTTTTTATTTAAAAAGGTGAATTCACTAGGGAAGCAAATGATCTGTATTAAAATTATCTATTTTGAAACATTTCCATGGACTTTACCTTCCTGTGCTGTGTTAGTCCAGCTCTGTGACTGTGTCCCCCACCCTCATGCAGTTTTCAAAAGGAGCCACACTTCACTGGCTCCATTTTACAGACTGAGAAAGTGAATCAAGGCACATTAAGATGACTCTAGTATTGTCTGAGCACTTTGAAAGGGCGTGTGCTTAGCTAGGGGCAATTGTGGGAATTTACAGGTACACTATTATAAAGGCACCTCTGGATGAGCAGAGGATGAAAAGAAGCCATTTAATTGAAACTAAGATGCTGGAAAGCATCAAATGGGCTGAGAAGGGAAATGTGGGCTATCAAACTATATTATAGTAGCTTCATGTTCTCTACCAATGAATAGCTGCAGAATATGCAATAAGAGCTCTTGGTGGAAGGGAGTAAGGGTCATATTTGTGGTCTACCTACCACAACATTGGGGCCACTTTGAGGATGCATTTATGCTCCCAGTGCTTCACCTAAAGAACACTTGGTGGAGATTGTAGGACTTACACCTAGGAGACACTCACAAAGAGGCATCCACAGTGACACTGGAAGGCTATACATGTGGCTGCTACAGTGTGCACCATTGCAATAGGGCAAAACAATGAAAAATACCCACCTCCCATCTTTTGGGAGCATGCTCTCTCTCTCTCTCTCTCTTTCTATGGCTTTTGCTCTTTTCCTCCTCAAATAAAATACCTTCTTTTAAGTTCCCAGGTTCTAAACAGGGTCAGTAGCACTCAATTCATTCTTCTGCTGCCAATATTTCTCTAAACTTTCTCCAAGCCCAGATTTAATATTACCATTGAAGTGGCAAGTCAATACCTGGCTCCTTGGTGCCTTTTCATAAGAAAGTGCTGTGACAAGGGGAAATGGGGCTTTTAAAGTCCCTTCTGGAATATATTAATGCAGACAAATGTAGAAGCGAGGGGAATCTTAGCAATAACTGGTAAGGAAATGGCGGGGAGTATAAGTCTGCTCTGTGAACTCTTTTTGGCAGAGGGGGAAGCGAGTAAGAAAATGAAGAAGTTACTGAAGATTCTTTCTGGCATATGGACAACACTACTGACAAGGGAAGGATCAGTAATTCAGAAGAATACAAGGCAATTGAGTTGAAAATGGCAGGGTCAGATCTGCAAAGGAAGCTGTGAGTGCTGACCTAGCAAAGGCTGTGTAATTATCTTAGCAGAAACTGTGTAATTATGTTAACAAGACTTCTATCACTCCAGTGGACCTGTCCAACACATTAGAGCTGACTTTGCATACTAGTCACAGAAGTGGAACTTATAGAAAAGTACCCAAAGCTCGGTCAAACATTTCTCACCCACTTCTTACCACTTTCATGGGACTAAATGTCCCCAGAGAAGAAGGGAAGGATAAGAAAGTAAGAGCCAACTTCGATCAGATCAAAGGCCTATCGAGTCCAGCATTCAGTTCCCACTTTGGCAAACCAGATGCAACATGGGGAGTCTATAAACAGGACATGAGAGCTACAGCACAATCTCACCTGTCTTGCCCAGACTCTGGTAAAAAGAGGCCCTTGATACTGGAGGTAAAACACATACCCATCATAACAAGCAGTCATTAGTAGCCTTATCCTGGAGCAATTTGCCAAGTCCCCTTTTAAAGGTGGCCAGGTAAAGTAGTAGTAGTAACTTTCAGGAGATGGGTGAATTCTATAATTGTCAAGGGCCATGTCTTTATGAGATGGGCAAGGCCTTGTCTGTCTTTTCTCTAACAACAAAAACAATGTTGCCTTGCTCACTATATCCAAGAAACAGCTTCACTTTTCTCCACAGTCTAGCTGTTTCCTCTCACAAAATACTCCTATGTATGTCAGCCCAAGACTAGAAACAACACAGACAGTATCTCAATAGTTTGATCAGTCTGGTTTTTTTTAAGAGGAAACACTTTACATTTGTTTCCAGTTTAAAGATCTGAGATAAGTGAGAATATGAGAATATCACACATACATGACGCTTACTAAAAACCACATTGTAGTACAGCATGGAGGTTTTTCAGCAAAGGCTGGATGGCCATCTATTGAAAATGCTTTGATGGGTGTTCCTGCATAGCAGGGGGTTGGACTCGATGGCCCCTGGGGTCTCTTCCAACTCTACCAGTCTATGATTCTATGTGGCAAAATCTGATTGACTTAAAACCTTAAAATGTGATGGAGCTTTGTGTGGTGAATACACAAATCCCCCAACGCTCATGAAACATCTGCCTCATTTTCAGCCAGGGCCATTCCCCTCTAACGTCATCCCTGAGCTGGGCCTGATCCAAAAAGGGGTCCTTACCCTGATTCTCTTGCTATTCCACCTGGTCCCACCTTCAGAGTCCTTCCTTAAGCCTTAAAGAAGGGATAAAATGGCACTGTTTTGTGGTTTGAGGAAGGTGAGTGTGGGATTAACAGAGAAGGTGGGGAGTTATTTTAAAGATGGTAAATTGGGCTTTGGGAATTCATACAAAATGCTTTGGAAAGTATCTAAAGATATTTGGAGGAATCTGGAGAGCACTCACTGTTTAACTCCAGTCGTTAAAAGAGTGCCCAAACAAAAAAGATCTCAAAAAAGCTTTCAAAGGTATTCCAGCTTAGACTTCAGAAGGTCATTAGGAAACTGACAGACCAGTTCTATGACTCCTTGTTACAGGAGTGCCATTTCAGCAGGGCCCTTTCAAATTGCATGTGGGAATAAAGACTCATGAGAAGGGTCAAAAGTCTCCTATTCAACTGACAACCTTCCCCCATAAAAAAATGAACTACAAAAACAAGGAAAAATAATAAAGGGTAGCAATTTGACCATTCAGCAAAATACAACAAATTCTAAAATTCACAAAAGAAACATACCTTTATTGACCAACTGAAAGGCATAAAATACATCATGCAAGTTTTAGAAGCTCCACTGGCTTCTTCATCAGGCAAAAATCATACAGGAAAGGAAAAGTGATGGTGTCATCACAGGCCTACATTTTGGACCAGATGTTGTTTCTGTTGTAGTTCATTTGTTCTGGAGGGATCTCCAAGGCCATGTGGCAACTGAGACAAAGGACAGTCAAATTTGAATGCCATTAGGAGCAATTGCTGTAAAGTAACAGAAAGTGAAGGACAGAGACTACCTGGAATCCAAGTGGCTGCTAATAGGGTTTAAATATTACTGTCCTTTGTCTCTGTCCCCACATGGCCAAGAAGATGAGTGGCCCGTGTCTGTATTGAATTTTCTCCAGAACAACAGAAAATACAAAATATAGATCTGTGACTCTAACATTATCACTTTTCTCCTCCTGAATGTTTTTTTTTAAACCTTTTTTTTTTCCTAACGAAGAAGCCAGTGGAGCTTTGAAAGTTTGCATGATATATTTTATGCATTTTGGCTGGCTAATAAAGGTATTGCTCTTTTGTGGATTTTGTTGCATTTTGTGAAAAACAAGAGGACCGTACCTTTTAAAGAGAACATTTTGCCCTTATTTCACATGGCTGATAATAATCAAAGGCAAGATGTTCCTGAGGAATCATGTTTATCTCCAACACCAGGGAGCAACTGTTGCCTAATGCTGCTAAACAGCACTCTGACTCTTTATCTGGATCTCAACATGTGCAGCAATAATATAACTAAGAGATCATTGTAGGTGATCTTACAGATAACAGAAAATCAGGCAGCACACCATTCCTACGCTACCCAGAACCCAAACATTACAGTGTTTGTGAACTGAATGCAGGATATTATAGTGGAAACAAACAGAGGTTATAGGGATGCCACTGTCAATGTGTTCCCAGAAATCCAAAGGAAAGAGGTTGTAAGTGAGACCTGCTCCACCAAATAAATACTGGCTCAGAATTTCAGACTTGAATAGAGAGAACTATCTTTTCTCTGATCTTTTTTTTTATACAATCCCATAACAAACAAGGTAGGCTTTTTAGGATGTTCTTAATGGACTCAGTAATAAGCCACCTGCTTGAACTAATGATTGGCTACCACAATTTGCCAACAGATAAAGTGCCCTTCTGAAAGTTGACCAGAGAGATCAAGCAAAATGGAATATAGAATATGGAAGTGAACCTGGCCAGCACCCCTGTTGTTGTAGTTGTTGTTGCTGCTGCTGCTGCTGCTACTGCCGCCACTACTTTGGATTCTGAGTACTGCAGTCAAATAGCAGCAGCAACGAAAACAACAACAGAGTAACAACAATGTCTCATGCTTGGCTTGTGCAAAGGGGTTTTAATACTCTTCCTCAAGTTGCAAGTCCTTGCATTCACTGAAGAGACCACTCCAATACCATCCCTCCAGACTGGCCTCAGAAGACCATTGGGAAGAATATCAAAGCCTCATGAATACTCCAAAGTGCTGTCACCTCATCTGCTGAGACAGGGTGGTGGTAGATCCCAATCTGAGATTTTCTCCTGGAATAAGAAGTCATAGTGCACATTAGAAACACACAGCAAGTGGGGTGAGTGGGTTAAAAGTGCCCTGGGATCTTAAAGATGTTCATACATACTGTGCTGTAGAAGCACCCTGTGCTGTTGGCTCCATTCAGAGGAGGGCAATGGGATACCTGCAATGTGTACTCCTTGCCTAAGAAAACCCAATGGAATTCATGGAGCCAGCATAAGTTAACAAACACTCAAAAGACACATACTACTACTATCACTACTAGGTTTTCATGGGGAAAATTCACAAAAAGAAGATGACTGAGAACCAACGGGTCTGACTAAAATTTCCCAGGATCCTCTGCCTTTATTATAGCAACACCAGGTTGCATGTAAGCTCCAGAAAAGAAAAGGAAAGGTTTTTGTTGTTTTGCTTTTAGGATTTGTGTGTAAAAGGAAAAAAATTCTAAGCCAGGGCTTCATTAGTTTGTTACTTTATTGGCAATGTATTTTCCCTGCCTACTTCCTATGCAGAGGGTGGGGGAGTGGACGCTTTAGAAAACAGCAGATTATAAATGGCCATAGTATGTCTGATCAAACATCTTGTGACATTTTCCCATTTATTACATATATCAGTTTTTATTTACATGAAGTGCAGTGCTATACAAGGTTGAAGCTACTGATTTCTCTCTCTTTTTTTTTTTCAGGATATAAGAATGTGGTAACATAGAGAGAACATGACTCAGTTATCAGCAGATCCGTAGGCTGTGGAACTTCATACTTGAGAGTGGGGAGAGCAGGTTGAAAACCCTAAGACCACCTTGCAAGTGTCTTCAGGACAAGATACAAACAAAAACTGTAGCTGCACAACTAGGAGTTATTAATGCACTTCCATACAGCAGACATCAGTTACAGAAGTGCGTAAATTCAGGTCAAACTGGTTATGACCCTCACAGGCAAACTATAATATAGACAATCAGAACTGAGGTTCTGTGACTCTTTTTATAGATTTGCTAGTTTTATAAAAGGCAGCTGTTGGCATTGAGAAGAAGAAGTGGGAAGATGTGGTTACAGTGGTTCACACCCTAATTACCTTCCAATTAAACTACTGTAGTGCACTCCACATGGCGATACCACTGAAAAGCTATAGCTTATACAACATGCACATCTTGGAAGAACAGCACTGGCTTCCAATTTGCATCTAAGCTGAATTCAAGGTGCTGGTTTTGACCTACAAAGCCCTAAAGAGTGTGCGGTCAAGATATCAGAAAGGCTGTCTCTTTCCATATGAGCGTGCCCAACATTTAAGATCTTCAGCAAAGGCCCTGTTGCATGTCCCACCACCTAAGTGGCTTCAGTTGGTGGTAGGATTCTCAGTTCAGAATCATCTCAGGCCCTGAGGTTTCCAGTCCAAAGCCTGAGACTTAGCTAGGACCTCTGGTGATGTCATTAAGCATTATGCATTAAGCACCAGTGACAATTGTTTACACCTCGTAATTCAAGCACATACAAATATATATTTTCCTGTTTGGAAATTATGACAGAAATTTCTACTAAAGGAGCTGTTCCCAGGTCAAGGTGATATGGGGGAATTATTCCTTTCTGACGACTTAGTGAGTCAGGATTAAGAACATGCTTCTAGCCATAAAATGGAGGCAGGGTATAAAGTAGAGCCCTGGCACCACAGCGACAGGGAGGGAAGGCATAAACTAATTGAGTAAATACATAGACCTCCTGGAGAATGTCCACCCTTGTCTCTTGCCTGAAGATAACCCATGAAAACTGGAAACCCAGAGCCAGGCTCTGAGAATTGGCAAATCTAGCTGTGGGTACATGTTGTAAGGCTTTTGCTATTGAAGCACCCTGGGCCATTGAACTTTTCCCCAAAAGAAATCAGGCTGCCTGCATCCCTTTTGAGTTTCCAGCAGTCAGATAAGACTGCTTTATTTTGCATGGCCTTCAGTCCCTACCATCTGGGCTTGCTCTTCTGACTGTTGTAACTGTCTTGTAGTGTTACAGCTAGTTGTTTTAGTCTGTTTTTAAGTGTTTCTATTTATGCATGTAATGTTTTAATTTTTTTTAATCTGTTGTGCATTGCCTTGGAGATACTGGTGAATTGAGAGATGATCAACAAATGCTTTAAATCAGTGATTCCCAAATTTTGGTCCTCCAGATGTTTTGGACTGCACTCCCAGAATTCCTGATTGTTGGCCAAGCTGACCAGGGCTTCTGGGAATTGAAGTACCAAACACCTGGAGGATTAAAGTTTGGGAACAGCTGCTTTAAATAAAGACTCCCTCCTGCGCACATACACACATTGCCAAAGTTGTTCCCCCAGCTGATGTGAGTCCAGATTTCATTCAATATATTGGCCATTCATTCAATATACTGGCCATTGGAGAAACGCCTAATATTAGAAGAAAACTTTAATTATATGGCAAAGTGTAATAAGGTTGGATGAAAAGAAACAGACTGGTATGAAGCTACTATAATGTTTTTGAAGCTATCACGATCACATAAAGGTTATGGACTAAAGGATTTACATACACAGTTTGTATAAGTTATAGAAGTAATCTAATACAAGTAAGACAACATTAAGTATACATGTTTGATGCAGTAATATTATGTTAGATAAAAGATCTGATTAAATCTATTCTGTGAATATCAGGGATAAGTATTCGTAAGGATTTGAGGACACGGTTAAAACAGAACAAGAATATTTATTTGCTCTGAAATAGGTTACAAGGAAGGGTAAGGTAAAACATTGGATAAGATACTAGATTGTTTGCTAATTATTTTTCATGTTATTTTTATTTTCTTGAAACATCAGTAAAAATATATGGAAAAAAATATATTGGCCATTCTTGGTGGGAAGGCAGGGTAGATTGTAAAAAATGAGTAAATAAATAAATAAATAAATAAATAAACAAACAAACAAACAAACAAACAAACAAACAAACAAGAAAATACATGACATGATCTTTACCAGAAGCAAAAACAATTGGCAAGTGGTTTTTAGTAAGAGAACAGTATGGAGGGATAAAGGCCAACCTGTCTTCTCCCTTTTCCACTCTACTCCACATGCCCCCTCACACTGCAGCTTCAGCAGCTGCCATTTGCAAAATTAATATCTGTCAAACAATCCCAAAGAAAGAAATTCTAGAAGAGGGATGAGGTGGCAAAGGAAAAGGAAAAGTGAGGTTGCAATTAACTAACTCACTTCCAATTCTACCTTCTGAATGATGGGTGGATCCAGGCAATATGACAGCTCTTTCTACAGTTTTCCTGATCATGCAAAATGTTGCACGGGAGTTAAGTAAACAAATGGATATATCTTTAAGAGTTTGTTTAAGGTGTGTAAATACTAAACTTGTCATTCATGTGTGTCTTGGAGATTCCAAAATTTCCTTCCTGCCACTCAAGGAAAAGTAAACTTGACTTATCTGAATTCTCAGCTGAATCTGCCTGTGGTAGAAAGGCACCACGCTTCCTTTCTGTACTGGACACTATATTTCCTTCTCGTTTTCTGGACAAAACCTCACCCCATTAATCTGCTGGAACAAGGCAGTTTCAATTGGTTCCACATTTTGTTTACAACGGCATCTAAGATGCTAGTCTGGTCTCCAAAGCTGGGCAGCAGTTACAGACAAATTGAAAGTTCAAGTTTGCTATATTTGGACTGCTGGACCTATGGCCTTCCAAAGATTGTAGGGCTCTTCTGACATATCCAGTTGTGAGGGATGAGAGCAGTGAGTCACCAGCATCTGGAAGGCCACAGAACTCTAGACTTACACTTTTGTGGGGGGGCAGAGTAGTTTATATCCTTATGTCACAGACTGGTAAAAAAAAAAGGAGAAGATAATAGCACACCCCAAAATTTAATTAATTATTTTAATTAAATAATAAAGCACATCCTAATTCTCTCCCATAAAGACTGCAGTACCTCACCTCGCTTTGCTTTTAAGCATTAGAGCCAAAAATCAAAGGGCCACTCAGGGAAGCTGAAGCTACCATTGGATGTCTTGGCAAGACAGAACCTGCTTGGAAGTTTCACAGTGACTCTTAAATCCATTTTTATGGCATTACCCCCTGAGGACTTTTACAATTTACATTAAAGAAAGTATTCCTTCATACTGCTATAACTCTAGTGGATAGCTCCACCTAGAGGACTATTTCCCCATCTGACTCAATGTTACCATATCTGTATGAGAGGAAGAGCAGAAGTGCAGCTTGTGTGATTTCTACTGCTTGGGTCTAAGCATGTTTTCTTTTCTGTTTTAACTGGAGATCTTAAGGAGTAATTCTAGAATCTTTCCCATGCAGAGAGCATGAACCAAGCTACCGAAATGTACCTTCACACTTTCAAACTGAAATACTAGCCTCTGCTCATCTTATCAGACTATAATTAAACCTGATTCTTAGCATTAGTTAAGAAGAACTAATTTACATGATGCATAGAAAAAAAATTTTTTTTTTTTAAATCCACAGATCATGGGTCTTTGGCTCAGATTTAGAGGTATCTGGTCTGTCAGGCTCAGGGTTCCCCAATATATTGCAATCTCGTGGGGCCTGGATCTGATATCTCCTCTCTTGGTTCCACTTGTTACTCAGCTTTTGGATCTCCTGGTCTCCTGAGTCATGACACAGGAAGTCTTGTCTCCTCACATTACAACTCCAAGTATATATTCCTAAACTGTATGCATACAGTGGGGAGCCTAAATATACACAACAGAGTTTTCACTGTGGATCATTATCGTCCTGGGCATGGAGGGTGGAGAAGTCATATGACAGGGAAGTGACTGGGGTTTATAGCCAATGAGTATAGCAGTCCTGCCTTTCCCTTGCATGAGGTTCCCTAGTTTCCTTGCTTAATTTAGTTGTAAATTACCAACAAAATCTCCAGTGCCTTCTTTGCCTCCCTTTGTCACACATGTTCTTATAGTTGACTCAGTACTTAGGTCTGGGTTTTGCCATTTATGCATCCAGGAGCAACAAAACTCCACTCCAGGGACTTCACTTTCCTACCCAGAGTCTCATAGGCTTGGGGAGTCAATTCAAGACTGCCTCAGACTCTGTTATTCCCATGATCACCAGCAACCCTCTGGTCCAGCTCTCAACTTCCCCATCAGTTCTGGATCCTACATCAGATACAAGATGTGGACTATTGGATCACTCTGGATACTCAGGGACCTTCCCATAAAGAACTTGGAAAAGCTACTTTTTGGAGTACATCTTCCAGAAATCCCCAACAGAATTACTAGCAGGAGAATTCTGGGAGTTGTAGTTCCCCCCTCCCCAAAAAAGTCTTTTCTAAGCTTTGAAGATTCCTTACAGAACATTGTTCTAATTACCTACTCATCTAACATGTTACAATATTCTTAACCATGTTGGCTGAGAAATTAAATCTGCTTATTTTCCAATAATGTTATAATGTATTATGCTAAAACGAAGTGAACTGGTAGTAAATGGTTTTTGTATTGATTCAATGTGCCAATCACTGTCTTTTTGAACTGTTGTAAATGTGGTTTGTTATAATTGCATGCAGGTGCATACTGATCTTGTTGTTTATGTTGTGATCTGCTCTGGACCTGTCCCTGTGGACTCCACTTCATTTTGAATGATATCCCTGCTTACTCATTTTATTTTCAATAATTCAACATCCAATGTAACAAAAATGTTACTGGAACAGTTTATAAGTCAGTTAAGCACATGAACAGACACTTCCACGTTTTACAAGAATAAGTTAGTCCATCATTAAATACATATTCACAAAGCCCATGTCCTTTCACTGTAAGCAGTGAGGAGGATTTCAGTGTAAGCATCTACCATTGCATGCACCACCATAAAAATGTATGCATTTCAAGGATAACTCCTAATGACAGTTTGGATCATTACTTACAAATTCCCCATTGGATGAGCTCACTATCAGGAAAACAGTTGCTCTCCAAAGATTATCCTATACTCAGATCCCAGATGTGTGTTTAGCAGGTTTCTACAGGGAAGAATGACTCGTCTGCAGCAGCAAAGGAAATCCTATGTAGTCCATGCCTGGCAGTCACCAGATCAGGGTTGAAGAAATCATGACCCTTCCGAAGTCACTAGATACCAGTTCTCATCATACCTTGCCAGCATGGATACTGATGGATAATGAGAGTGGTAATTTGTCAACATTTCTGCAGTAGATAAAATATGGATCCATAAGAGGATCCATAACTAAAATGCTGCTGGACCATCTTAACATAAAGATAGTCACACCAACTCGCAAGGTAAAAAGAGCAGAGGAGAATGCTATATGCTTACTGTGGCCACTGAAGAACGCTATATGCCTTCGGAGCCTGCAAGTAAAAGCAGCTGGCTCAATAATATGTCCATTAATAATGGGCTCTAGGATTACACTCCTTGTCACATTCCAGCATTGGCTTACATCCATCAGGAATTAAATACTATGACATGCTGGTTCTACAGTCGTATTCTCGCCACGTTGACAAATTATGGCAGCTCTGCAGTGAGATCCATATGTTAAAGCAAAGTACCATTGACTAGCAAAATGCAAATAATTCCAAGAAGAATGGGTCTGTTCTGTTCATTCTAAATCAATTTCCCTTGTCTATATTAGCTACTGGCTTGTTACACTACTAGCATTTTCGTTTTGTTCCCATCAAATTAAAGTTAAACAAATTAAAGTTAAATCAAATTAAAGTTAAAGTTAAATAATATTTTTGTAAAAAGTAATGACAGATGTTAGAGACAGATATATGGCCTTTTAAATTTAATCCTTTTTTTTAAAGGATGGTTCCTTCACTCCCCAAAGGTTTTTCTGCTACATTTTATGAACGGTTACAAGACTGTTGGGCTGTGGAAGTCCAGGAAAATAGTGATGAGGAGGGTAACTGAATACAAAATCTCTCTTTCAACAGCTGCCACACTCTCCCTCTTTAACTTGCATCTAAGCCAGTCTTTAAGTCACATATCCAGCAGGAATCAGTGTCTTTTGAGAACCCCACCACACACTTCTTTGATATGGCTCTGTGGGCTAGCTAAACATGATGTTACTTTTCTTTTTTTAAGTACATTTATATTCTACCTTTTTTTCACCGAGGTCAATGTGGTCTCACTTTCTCCTTGCAACAACCCTATCAGGTAGCTCAGGATGGAAAATGGTGACTGGCTTGTTACCGCACCATACACCCTTGCTCTGCAGGATGTGCTGTTTTCAAAATTGGACATTTATGGCTGAAACACATATTTGAAAGAGCCCAGGCTGAAAGCATGTGCCAGGTCAGGATGACCTCAGGCATGATCAGGTCATAAGTTCAGAGAGGATTAGGCAGGAAAGCTTGATGCTAATGGGCTTGTGGTAATCCTTTTAAAAACTATTAGCTATGAGCACTTCCAAAGACAACAGAAGGTGAAACTGCCAAGGTGAAGTAATTAGGGATGCCTATTGTGAGTATATCCTACAGAGACCTTCCCTATTCACACTACCTGACCAAAACATTAAGAGATTGTCAGGACTCCCATCAATGTTTTGTCATCTAGAGTTAAGACAATCAGCCTGTTCCAGACTTCTTTGTCAACCCCATGAGAAAGCCATTACCACTTTGTCCACACACCCTCCTTCAAGGCAGGAAACAGGGAATAAACAGTCCCAGTAAATTGTAGTACTTGGGCACAATACATTGAGCCCAGACCTCTGTTTGTTCTTGCTACCCCCAGATGTGCTGTCTGAACCACTCTGCTTTGACCTATCACTTCAGGACTGGTAACTATCACCCTTTCCATCTAATCTCTTTCTATCCAACCCTTCCTGCCTCACCTCCCGATAACCTCGTATGGTAATTAAGAGTGTCTGATTTCTTGTGTGTTTTAATTCCAATAAAATATCCTGTTTTAACTTTTTAACTGGAGTCTTCCAGTACTGGTGAAAAATCTTGACATTAGTCTCTTCTCGCAGGCCTCCTTTGACCTATAATTCCCCAAATTTTAAGAAGACGCTGGCATTGTGGGTGGACCTCAAAGTTCCTCACCTCTTAGGGTAACAGCCTTTAGGTCATTGAGTGATTTTCATTATTCAGTAAGGACTAAGATCTTGATCTTCTAGTTCTAGTCAAACACTCTACTGTACCACATAGGTTACTTTGCTGTTCCATCCCTACAAGAAGCTTTTTGGCAATGGCTCCTAAACTCTAGAATTTTGGGGCTGATTTTATTCTTTTCTGTGATTAAGTCTTAGTGATGTGCTATTTGACTTTTCTGATGTGTGCCTTGCATTTCTCTATTATTTTGAGCTTTGATTTGATTTGAGCTTTGATTTATAAATATCTAAAATATATGAATAAATAATCCTATGCTAAATTGCTGAATGTTAACAGGGGACATTATATTGTGAATCCACAAGCCCTGTCTAGACACCCACATGAATGATGTTTAACAACCAGAGCAGAAAAGCTCACTGTGATGAGTCAGATCCGTGTGGTGACTTACACAAAGTGATAAAGTGAGGGTAAGGGGATGAAGAAACTCTTTCCTACAGTGATTGACAGCTTTGGATTCCCCAGAAAGGATGTAAAAAGGACTCTTTTTAAAAAAAAAATCCTTGATGTGACAGAGCATCTTGACGTATTGAGACATGCCTTCAAAAAAGTGGCCAATGGCCATCAGATTTTCACATTTGGCCATGGACCCTGGAAGAGTGGCACAGGGCTAGGTTAGGAAGCCTGAACACCCTCCCAAAAAGGATCAGGACAACCAAGACTCCTGTGTAGTTGATTCCCCCCATGAATTACCAACTACAAGTGTCTCAGTTTACAGCTACTGTTGCATTTACTTACCGGTACTCATACTTTTGTATCATATATATATATATATATATATATAATTTTAAGAAGTATTTAGAAAAGTTGGTACAGGTTCAGAAAAAGGCAACAAAGATGGTGAGAGGTATGGAAAACAAAACTACAAGGGAAGTTGAAGGAACTAGGGTTGTTCGGCTTGGTGAAGAGAAGACTTGGAGGTGACATGAATGCACTCTTTAAATATCTCAAGGGTTGTCACAGAGAGGAAGGGGTAGGTCTGATCTCTTCTGTACCAAAGGATTGGACTAGGTCTAATGGTTTGAAATTATAGGAGAGTAGATTTCGATTGAACATTAGAAGGTACTTCTTGACAGTAAGAGTAGTTCGGCAATGGAACCAATCATCTAGAGAGGTTGTGGGGTCTTCTTCTCTGGATGTTTTCAGAAAGAGACTGGACAACTACTGCTGGGATGCTTTAGTTGGAGATCCTGCACTGAACAGGGATTTGGATTTGATGGTCCATGAGGCCCCTTCCAGTTCTATGATTCTGTGACTCTCTCCCTTGCATAGTTTACCAGCTGCCAGTCTCTCTCTCTCTCTCACACACACACAAACACACACACATCTATATATCTATACACATACCAATTTTACTCTTCTCTTTACATTTTCCTTTCAAAGGAGGCTACAGTTCTGTTGCCTCCCATATAGTAAAACCAGGCAAATCACATAGTCTTAAATTAGGATGGGGAAAGCATGGCTCCCAAGCTGTGTGCAGCCCCTCATCCAAGTTATTTTGGATCCTTCAGCATCACTTTTAAGTTGCCCTCCCCCAAGTCAACTTCTGCTTTATTTTTCTGGGTTAGAAAAAGCCTCTCCTGGACCTAACAGGCCTGGGAAGGTCCAAAAATATCCAAGGCCAATGATTGATAAGAACTGCCATTTAAAAAAAAAATCATTGTAAAGATGGATGTGTAAGGGGCATAGCAGGAGATGGCTCTCCAAGGTCCTATGTTCAGCCAATGTGGCCCCCAACCCCTGGTGCTTGCCCTCATCCTAAGTATAATCCTGAGATCCTATGGCTTGGGCAAAAGGGTGGCGATTTCCATTAATTCCCCTCTCTGCCGGCATCCCTTGGCCCATATCCTATACCATTCCCTAGGATTCCCTAAACATTAGGAGCAGATGAAGCAAAAGCTACAGGAAAGAAAAATGGGTGAGCAATCCCCATTCAAATAAGGGAACAGAGGCACTTAAATGGAAACCAATCCTTACACCTCTAGTTCACTCCAACTCACTTTATGAAACCTTATGCACAATTTACTGTTGTTGTGTGTCTCCAAGTCATTTCTAACTTATGGCGACCCTAAGGCATACCTATCTTGGGCTTTTCTGGAGGCTGAGGCTGTGTGATGTGCCCAAACCAAGTGGGTTTCCATGGCCAAGCGGGGAATCGAACCCTGGTCTCCAGGGTTATAGTCCAATCCTCAGACCACTACACCACACTGGCTCTCTATGCATAACTAAAGCCCTTAAGTTACTTCCTCCCTCTCAATATCAGAAATGCAGGAAAGCACTAGTGGCAAAATCAATGTCCAGAGAGAAGTGGTAACCAGTGGGCAGAGTACACATATCTTGCTTGCAGAGGAACCTAGGTCCAGTTATATCTTGGTATGTGCAGACAGGGCTTGGAAAGAACCCTCAGAAAGTCCCGAGAGTTTCTGCCAGTCAACATACACAACACTGGGCTACATAACTCCATAGAAAGTTGCTTGCTAAGAGATGAGGTAGGACAGATGCAATATATAAAGCACTCTTGACTTTTTTGCCAATGTATCCAAAATAAACCCTATGAAAGGTGGACAATATACTCACAGATGTCTAGAAATGTGATTGACTTGAAGAAATATTTCAGCATCATTTTTTAAATGAAATTTCCAGGGACATATTTTAGTTGGAGACATTGTAACACCTCTCATCTAGTTCAATATTAACTTGGCTGCACTGGACTAATACTTCTTAAATTACATTTTTTTTTAAGGAACATGCAAACGTAGTAAGACAGACAACCTAAAGTGTGATGGGAATGGTGTGTCCACTCATAACCTATCCCAAAAACAAGTGTCTTCAAAATGTACAAAACACTGTTCCATTCAATTTGAGAGCAGACACCTTGGAGTAATGGAATAATGTAATGGAGGTTTGGGAAGAAGCATGGTTGAAGATCTTGAATGAAGGCCGGGGAAAAAATCTAAAAGGTAAACACAGATGTGTGCTTCTAAAGGGACCAATTTGATTTCCTTGTGATGATGACTACAGCACCAAGTACTATTACAATGCTACATATCAAGAAACATACTGATATAGTAGAATGAAATGCCTCCTCTCCTTCATAAAGAGTCAAAACATCCCGAATGGAGAATCCAGCAGCCCATAACAAAGTATAGTATGTGCAAAGACTTCACCTAGCAAGCCAATAAGCTTCCTTTCAAGCCAGCAGTTAGCTTGAAGAAACCATCTACACTGAACCATTATAGCAGTTTGATCCCACAACAACTGTCATGGCTTCATCCTATAGAATCATGTGATTTGTAGTTTGGTGAAGTTCTTAGATGTCTCACTCTCCACTCCCTTCAGCTATCTCTAGCAGAGAATTCTGAGTCTCTTAGCAAACTACAGATCACAAGATTTCATAGGATATAGCCATAGGAATTAAAGTGGTATCAAATTACTGTGATTGTGTACTGTGACATAGATACACTACTAGTGAATAACTTTGATGAAACAAACGACTAGAACTAGTTGTTAGACCAATTCTTCCCCCATGATTAAAACTAGAGTGGGAATTCTCTGGGAAACTGTAGTACATATCAAACAAATTTAGTGGGTTGTTTTCAAGAAAAATAAGTAATTCTTTTGCTATTTTAATAAGTGTTTCTTAAAACCACCTTTCCATCCACAAAAAAACAGCTCCCCACATAGTTCTGCTGACAGAACAGCCATTAATCTAATGAAGTTTCTGCCTAATTGATACATTCTAAGGTACAGAATGAGAAATCAGGCCTGTGTCCAAGAGAGGATCTTTAAATAACTTAGTGAATTTGTCAGACTAAAAATACAACCCAATCACACTGCAGTTAGTCTGGGATGCACATATTGGTGCTGATTTTTCAAACAATGCAAGAACATTTATGACAAAAATACTATTGTTAGTTGGCAAGCTATCATTTCACTTCACTTTTTCCTCTGGGATTCAGCTTAACTTTTCAGGATCTGCATATTAATAAGCTACCAAAATAGTTGTGTGTGCATATGAAACTGCTGTGTTTCTACTGAAGACATTTCCACCTCCTCCTACTGAACAGCTGCCTTTGATAATATGTTTCAAATCCTTCTTTCCATTTAATTATGAGAAGACTTGTTCATAGTTCAAAAGTTCCATTATTTACATGAGAAACAGGGGAGACTTTACTTCTTTGTAGTTGAAATCATAAGCTACAATACCATGGACAAAGTAAATTCTGGTATTTATATTACATGACACCATCCAGTTTGGCCTTCATATCCATGAATTCTATATCCACAGATTCAACCAACTATATGGCTTGAAAATACTATAAAAATATCCAAAAAGCAAACTTTGATTTTGCCATTATATATAATGGATACCATTTTACTACACATAATGGGACTTGAGCATCCATGAATGTTGATACCCATGGAGGGTCCTGGAGCCAAACCCTAGCAGATACCAAGGGCCCACTGTATACATTGATAGCGAGGACTATTCCTTATGTCACTGAAACAAAAATATCCAGGTCATAAGAGGGTGGTATCAACAGGCTTAGAGAAACCCCATGTTGACCATACTACAAAAAAGAAAGAGGAAAAACTTTAAAGGGAGGTGTGACGTTAAGGACTTTGAGGGGAAACTGTTGTTGCATTTATTAGAGAAATTAAGGTGAATTATGGTTACGTATGCAATGTATAAGTAAGGATCTGTGTGGAGGGGTAAAAGCATGAAATGTTCAGAAGGTGTGGAATGTCAGGAATGACTGGTGTTTCAAGGAATGTTTAAAAAACCTGGTGTCTGAAGGGATGTTTAAAAGGTTAGGTGTATTTCAGAGCTGGACAGCTGAGTCCATGTTGAGCCTACATGGATCATTTAGGATATCAGTTAGAGATATGAGTGCTGGTGTTAGAAATATGAGAAAGAGATATGAGTTGGAGTTAATTACAGTCAGTCAATATTTAGATGTATTAAATAAGTAATCTTTGACATTATGTTCCACTTCTGTTTAATAAGGTAGCCTTGTATTACATACTTCTGACTTTGAGAAAGCTACATAAGAGTTATTAGAAAGTTTGAGTTCATAGACACATGGTCTCAGGGTGCTAGTGGGCAGTGAGCAGATTAGATGAATAAACTATCACACAGGAACCATGAGGGTATCTAGAAGGTGTCCAGATTTGATGCCACAGCAGCGGGCCATAACCAGCATGGTGTAGTAGTTTGAGCATTCAACTATGGGCCTTTCCATACTACAATGTTATAGTGCTATTATTCCACTTTCAACATCCAATGGAATCCCAGGATTTGCAGTTTAGGGAGGGGCATTTAGAATTCTCAGCTAGAGAGCTCTTTGGCCTCAGGAAACTACAAACCCCAGAATGCCACACGATGCTGAAAGTGGAATAATAGCAGTATAACAGTGTAGAGCAGAAATGGCATCTGACTCTGGAGACTAGGGTTTGAATCCCCACTCAGCCATGAAAATCTACTGAGTCACTTTGGGCAAGTCACAGTCTCTCAGCCTGAAGAAGGCAAAAGCAACCCCCTCTGAACAAATCTTGCCAAGAAAACCCTGTGAAAGGTTCACCTTAGGGTCGCCAAAAGTCAGAAACAACTTGAAGAAACACAAAAACAAAGCAGTGGAACAGTTGGAGGTCCTCACAATTGGTGACAGAAGTGGGGATAAGTAGAAGCTTTCAACAGCCCATGCAGTTTTGCAAACTCAGCAGCTGTGCAGTACAATGCATACCTAAGGCAAGAACAGTGGGAAAGGGTTTGGGGAAAGATAAATGGAATTGAATGTCCTGGAAAGAGGATATGATTGGCTGACTGTCACACCAAAAATGTTCTTTCAGGCCCTACATGTGCACACCAAACACACTTAAAATTCAGTTTCATTTCTTCATGCAAGATCTTACAAACAACTGAACTACATACTCTACAAGATACTGGACAGCCACCAAAAACCATTTAAGTCAAATAGCATCATTCAGCCCACTTTGGATGATAGCAACTTCTCCACAAAACTGGCTGGTTGGGGTGGGGAAACAATATAAACTGGCATGAGGTAAATGAGAGGGTAAATGTTGGGGGGGGAAATCCACAGGAAGAAGCCAGATGGAATCCTGTTGGGGTGTTACATCTTCATAAGTAGACTTGCGTCTGCAGGAATTAGAATGGCACAGTAGAGAGCGCCTCTTACATTACTATATAGCAGAGCCAGTGAAGTGCCCAATGTGCATCAGTGCCCAGTGTACCATGGGACCAATGCATAACAGGACTGTTGCACATCACATCCCTCCCAATGAGCATCAGGCACAAATGTGTATTGGGCACTCCTGCCAACGTTCCATTACTCATCTTCACAATTCAGTAACCAAGTTCCTTAGGACCTCTGCTACATAGCTGGGTATACACAAAGTTCCATTATATAAAGGGTCATATAGAATTCCAGCAGCCATTTTTAACAGCATCCCCAAGTGTTTCACAATATAACAGCTCTGTTCTGAAAAGGTATGTCAGATGAAACACAGTGTTCTAGGGTATGACCCCTATCTTTATAAGTCCAAGGTAGTTCACACTGTTGGATCACCCGAGGCCCCTCTCTCTTTTACTATGGTGCCTGGTCATTTGTCAGACAAAAGAAACTGGCAAGATCCAGTCCTCCTTCTCCAAACAGCAGAAGAAGGTCAAAGCTAATTACTCAATGTTGGAAAGGGTAGACTAGAGGCGGGTACAGGAAATTTGTTAGACTGCCATTCTGTGTATGGGCTAACATGAGCAATAATGAGACAGAGATTAAGGAGGACTCTGCTTGGCTCCTTGTGTGTGTGCCTGTACAAAGTCGTACCAATCAGTTATGAGTATTCTCTTTTACCAGGAATATCTCTGCTTATATCTACTTAACATAAAAATCAGGGGGAAGCATCAGTTTTTGCCATTGCCAAAATTTCAGTAGCGGTTGGCTGTGGTGTTTGGCACATTTGGGAGGGAGCAGAATTTTTCCCCCTCTGTACCCAATGAAATTGCCCATTCCTGCCATAGCCCCTAAGTGGAATTACAGGAGAAACCATTTTTTTCTCTCTCTCCGCACACACACACACACACGCACATATCTTCTTACAGAGCCATCATTATGGACTGGGTAAAAGGTGAAGAATCCGCTTTCATTCACACTGAGGCTTAAATATGGACCAGACCTCATAGTGGGTCCCATCTCCTAAAATTATCCTAATTGAATTGTTCTGCAGGAAAAAAAATGGCAAAATAAATAATAAATCCAAACAAAGATATAAACTGAAATAATTCAACAGCTCAGGACTAGTCTGCAGCATTGATTAGAACCAATTCATAAAATAATCAGCTCAGCAGAGACCACAGCAGGTGATGCTTTCACAGAAATGCAGAGAAAGAAAGGAGGATATACGAGATGCATTCTCAATCAAAGAGGCTGAGAAGCATCCCTACTCTTTCCAGTCTCCAGGCAGTCAAAATGTTTGTCACCTGCATGATGCTACAAGTGCTGAACAGCATGAGGCATGAGGCATATGTTAAGAGTTAAACGAAATGTCAATTTCCATGCACTGCGAGCAGCCATACCTGTTCTTTGTCCGTATGCGAAAGAAAGTATAGTAACCTGAATGAGGACCCTAGCATAAGACAGGGGCTTTAACCCTTTCCCCTGACTCTGGCCCTCATCTGCATCAAGAGCCCATTCCCACCCCACATTGCAAGTGGGGAAGGGTGTGTGCGTGTAATCATGAACAAAGCAGTGAGGAGAATTTAAACCTCTTCTATACCCCACACTAATGTGGCAATCATATCAGATCCCCAATACTTCTGAGTAAAGAAAAGGTACAGTGAAGGCTACATATTGCCTAGGTAAGGAGAAATGTAGTTTGACTATTAGGCTCATTGGTGTCAACAGGGCGGGGACAGACATCATGCATTGGGAAGCATTTGGTTCAAGGGCCATATACAGAAATACAAAATGCACAGTAAAAATGTATATGGCCTACAGCAGAGCTTTCCAAACTCTTCATGTTGGTGACACATTTTTTAGACATGCATCATTTTGCAACACAGTTATTCAGTTTTACTAGCAAACTGGAAGTTAAACTAACCACTTACAAGAGATACACACACACACATAAATTGTAATAACAAAATGTATGGCGACACAACATATCTCATGAAAATTTTTCATGTATTTTTTTAAAGTATGTGATTTTTAAATAATAACATTCATTTCCAAGATTATAAGTGACACCTACACACTTCAGGCAACACACTAATGTGCCTCAGCACACCGTTTGGAAAGACCTGGCCTACAGGTTGCACTTTGCCTGTCTCTTCTTTATTAATCTAAGCTCTGCTAGTCTTGTAGGAAAGGGTTAAAAACAGGAGATGGTTGCTTTTGTACTTTGAACAAGACAACTGGAAGTTTAAATCAAGAAATCTTCTCTTTAAGGAAGGCAAACATCTTAATTAGTGTGCTTATATGCAACTTAAGGACAGATTTAATCAAAATAAGAGAAATACAGCCACAGAGGTTGGAGAAAATGAGGTTTATTTAGAGTTGTGTAAAGATGATCCTCTAGGTAACCTTGGGTGTGTCACACTCTCTCAGCCCCCTAAAAACCCCATGATAGATCGCTGTAAGTCAGAAACTACTTGAAGGCACACAACAACAAAGATGATGACAACGTAATTTAAAAATTGTATAAATCGCTTTTGAAATTGAAGACAAAAGATGAACCCATAAAAGAGTGTGTGATAGGTAGGCCCAAAGTTTTGGGCATAAAGATCATATGGATGTATGAGAAAAAATGTGGCCCAGAGATATAAAATTTACTTTGTGTAGTAGCTTAAAAGAAAACTTGGATAAGATGATGTACAGGTGGTACCTAACCTCAAATAAACTGTCAAAAATTACCCAGAATGTTTCAAACTAATTTTGGGGATGTCAAAGTAAGGAGGGCTCCTTTTTTTCATGTGTAGTGAACTTGTAAGAAGGCAAAAAGTTACTGATCTAAGATTTCTGTTAATCCAAATAATTTTAAAGGTAGATTTTGAAATGTTACCAGAAAAGTTTCTTATGGATAAAAAACTGGATAGTAAATATGGTTTACTTCTTTGATACAAGACAAGAACAGCAAAACTATTCTTTGCTCAAACTTGAGAACAGAGTGAACTCCCAAGGATGGAAGAATTGATTACTAAACTCACTGAGTTAGCCCAGATTGCCAAATTAATGTGGGTTCAAAACCAATTGAAGATTTTCTGAAAGACTGGAAATCATTTATGGATTTTTTTTGAGCAATAACAAATCAAATGTAATAATATATGGTTATGGATATTAGAAATTAGTAGGGTTCTTTATTTGGATCTGTAATGACAGAATAAAGTATTTCTTTCTTCTTTCTTTTTTCATTACAAAAAGGATGGGGGAGTCAGAGCCCTGCTGAATTTAGTTGTATGTCTTTTCTCTCTCTCCTGTTTCTGTCTTTTGTTCTGAATGTGTATTATTTTGTTTGTAATTAGATTGATAAGTGTTAAAAATCAGTATTTTTTTTAAAAAAGGCTCTGCAAATCTAGCTTTTCATTCTTCATTTAACTCAAACACCACATTGTCACTGATGTTTTTGTTTCGTTGTCTTTCACCCCTTAACACACTTTTGACCTTGAACTCTGTTTTATCCTAATGTTCTGTATGCTATAACTGGATCTCTATTTGCATAGTAGACCATCATTTTAGAATATACACTAAATGCTATTTGATAGTTACATACATATCCCAAGTGGATTGTCCTATTGTTCATGACAACATGAGAAACCCCAACTGGTTTATAAATCTATAGCAGAATATTACAACTGCAGTGTTCGAAAGGCAGACATTCTACCTTTTAGGTTCCCAGTTTTGGTACCTATCTCTCCCTACCTGACCCCACCATCTCCATTACTTTAACTGGGAAGCTGGTAAAATCAGGATACTGAGTGCAATCCACTCTGGTGTTAGGCATGCTTATACATCCATTTTCATCACTGGATTGAAACTCATCTCTCCCTGTATAGCCTATAACTCATCAGAATCAGTAGAACTGAAGCACAATGATAAATACTTGAGACACACAGACCCAAAGAAGCAACAATGTTTCTTGCCATACTGCAATAAGTATTCAAGGAGAATAGGGAGCTTGACAAAGAAAACCACCACTACCACCACTACTACTACCACCACTACTACTACCACCACTACTACTATTACACTATTATATTATTATTATTATTGCCACTCAGAACCACTTCCCTGCATGATGTGATGGAAAAATTTCCAGCAGCTCATATATTAACTTTAGAAGATTTAGAGAAAAATATAGATCAAAAGGAAATTTTGCTATACATGATAACTGCTGCATGATTAACATTTGCCCAAATGTGGAAATGTCCTACAATACCAACCACAGAAGATTGGTTACTGAAACTTTACGATTTGACAGAATTAGAAAATTAACAATGACTCTATCAAACAAGATAACAAACCTATTTCGAGATGTATGGAAGATTATATTCCCCCCCCTTCCTTCAGTGGGAAAAGAGCTGGGGAAAACTAGCAACACTGGGAGTGATGGACTAAACTGTTAACTGAGAAAGAATTTCAGAAAAATTAAGGTGGAATTGTATGTATAAAATAGAAGCTTAAAGAATTATAAAATACAGAAAATAACAAGTAGTTATAACAAAAATATAGTTAAATCATCATCATCATCATCATCATCATCATATCATCATCATCTGAAAGAAGCAGTAAAGAAATATTTAATAAACACATAAATCAATTAAACCCTAAGGAAGATTGACATATAGATGAGTACCCATACTTTTAAAAAAGGAAGTCTGGCAGGGAAATAAGAAAACTGAAAAAGAAGATGGATTGAAGATGTTAGTAATATTAGCAATAAAGATAACATTTATGCTACTATAATATATGAATTATAACATAAATATGATGGAGAATTTTGCACCAAATTTTTCTTGGTATTGTTGTATTTTATCTTATTGTAATCTTTTCTTTTCATTTTAAATGTTAATAAATTAATAACTATTACAAGTTATTTGTAACAATCTATTAATTTTCTTTTAGTAAAATATACCAGTATATACAGAAGGGGGAAAAAGCAGCAGCTCAAAGAACCAAAAACATTCTCCAATTGTCCTGATTTGTAAGGAATAGTCTCAATTAATATTGTGTGATCCCATGTTTCCAGCTCTCCTTCATCCATATTCCCCCTTTGTCTTTAGCTTATTTCAGCGGCTGCACACTAGGTTCAAAGTGTAAAACTCGTGTGAACACAATCAACTTTTTACTGAAGAGAGAAAAGGAGACAGCAGAATCTCATCCTTCCCAGCAGGCTATGGCAAATGCAAACTGCAGTAGCTTCTCTAGGTTGTGTGTTCTTTCTCCTTAAATAACTTTTGCCATTTTGAACACATTCTGATGTTGTCGGCCAATGTGTTCCAGTGCTCACCTGTGAAATGTTGGAAGGTATGCCAGCCAGGTAAAGTAGAATTTCTCAGTTCTTCCAAGTGCCCCCTAGAACCTGGGGCCAACCCTGAT
Source organism: Ctenosaura bakeri (assembly GCA_948474755.1). Lineage (NCBI taxonomy): Eukaryota > Metazoa > Chordata > Lepidosauria > Squamata > Iguanidae > Ctenosaura > Ctenosaura bakeri. The sequence continues at coordinate 463,581 of CAOLHI010000701.1, forward strand.
TACAACTATTGAGAACATACAACAACATCCTTGTCATCCATGACCCCTTCATATATACACGCATAGGCTCTCCAACGTGTGGTACATCAGAATTTTCTCAGTCTTGTACTCTGTGTCCCAAAGAACCCTTTGCTGAGGTCACCATTATTGCCATTTCACAGGTAGACAGTTTGAGTAGCCTTGGATGGGGTCTCCTGCCTCAGACACAGTATGTTTTCAAAAAGAAAGGAAGAATTATATAATGTATTCAAAGAATGCAAAAGGTTTTGCACTTGTTAATGACAGGGCTTCTTTTGACTCATTTTGTAATTCTCAGGTCATGAAATGATATGCAGCTTTGAACTGTCATGCGAGAAGATACAGGGCGTGATCCAGAAAGCATTAGATATATCATTATCCCATTAGAAATCAGTAAATGTTTATATAATGTTACTTTCTTACACTGCTTCCTTACTATTATTTCCCTCCATACACTTAATTATCGCTATAAACACATAAAAGTATGGCCTTTTTTCAGATATGAGAGATAAGGAGCTTATTTGCTGTCCTCTTAATAGTCACCCACCTTCCACCCAAGATCATCAGGAGAGGCCTTCCGAAAATACAGTTCTTCTACAATCATGATGACTGATTTGAAAGTTTAAGATTTAAAATAATCAGATTTTGCTTCACTGACAACAAGATTACAGCTTTATTAGAACTATTTCAGTACGCCCTCTTTCTCAATGTCAAATAACTTTATTGGCCAACCAAAATGCAGAAAATATATCACAGGAACTTTTTGACTAAAGAACTCTCAGCTGAGCTAAATGTTAAGAGAAACATGTATAGGAAATGGAAGAAGGGGGAAACCACCATAGAAGAATTTAAGCAAGTAGCTAGGAGATGTAGGGAGGAGGTCAGAAAGGTTAAAGCACAGAACTTAGGCTGGCCAGAGACATTAAAAACAATAAAAAGGGCTTTTTTAAATATGTCCGCAGCAAAAGAAAAAAGAAGGAGACGATAGGGTCGCTGCGCAGAGAAGATGGCGAATTAGTCACAGGGGGAAGAGAAAAGGCAGAGCTACTTAACACCTTCTTTGCCTCAGTTTTTTCCCAGAAGGATACAAGCACTCAACCTGGCGGTTGGGGAGCAGGGGAGGAAGTAGAGGAAATGAGGCACATAATAGGTAGAGAGATGGTACAGGAATACCTGGCCACACTGGATGAATTCAAGTCTCCAGGGCCAGATGAATTGCATCCTAGGATATTAAAAGAGCTGGCAGAGGTCATTTCGGAACCACTTGCTATAATTTTTGAGAAATCTTGGAGGACAGGAGAAGTTCCAGCAGACTGGAAGAGAGCAAATGTTATCCCCATCTTCAAGAAGGGGAAAAAAGAGGACCCAAATAATTATCGCCCAGTCAGCCTGACATCAGTACCCGGAAAGATCCTGGAGCAGATCATTAAGCAGTCAGTTTCTAATCATTTAGAAAGCAATGCAGTAATCATGAGAAGTCAACATGGATTTCTCAAAAATAAGTCATGCCAGACTAATCTTATCTCTTTTTATGATAGAGTTACTAGCTTGATAGATGAAGGGAATGCTGTGGATGTAGCATATCTCGATTTCAGTAAGGCCTTCGACAAAGTTCCCCATGACATTCTTGCAAAGAAGCTAGTAAAATGTGGGCTGGACAGGGCTACTGTTAGTTGGATTTGTAATTGGTTGACCGACCGAACCCAAAGGGTGATCACGAATGGCTGCTTTTCATCCTGGAGAGAAGTGACTAGTGGGGTGCCACAGGGTTCTGTCCTGGGCCCAGTGCTGTTCAATATTTTTATCAACGACTTGGATGAAGGAATAGAGGGCATGCTCATCAAATCTGCAGATGATACCAAATTGGGAGGGGTTGCTAATACACCAGAGGACAGGATCAAAATTCAAAATGACCTGGATAGATTGGAGAGCTGGGCCAAGGCGAACAAAATGAAATTCAACAGAGAGAAGTGTAAGGTCCTACACTTAGGTAGAAAAAATGGAATACAGAAATATAGGATGGGGGACACGTGGCTAGACAGCAGTACGTGTGAAAGGGATCTAGGAGTCTTCATAGATCACAAGCTGAACATGAGTCAGCAGTGTGATGCGGCAGCCAAGAAAGTCAATGCAATTCTCGGCTGCATCAATAGGAGTATGGTGTCTAGATCGAGGGAGGTACTGGTACCACTCTACTCTGCTTTGGTTAGACCCCATCTTGAATACTGTGTCCAGTTCTGGGCACCCCAATTCAAGAAGGATATTGACAAGCTGGAGCAAGTCCAGAGGAGGGTGACCAAAATGGTGAGAGGCCTGGAAAACATGCCCTATGAGGATAGACTGAGAGAGCTGGGTATGTTTAGTCTGCAGAAAAGGAGGTTAAGAGGGGACATGATAGCCATGTTTAAATATTTGAAGGGATGCCACGTAGAGGAGGGAGAGGGCTTGTTTTCTGCTGCTCCAGAGACCAGGACAAGGAGCAATGGATTCAAGCTGCAGGAAAGGAGATTCCACCTGAACCTCAGGAAGAACTTCCTGACAGTCAGGGCTGTCCGGCAGTGGTATCTGCTGCCTCGGAGTGTAGTGGAGTCTCCTTCCTTGGAGGTTTTTAAAGCAGAGGCTAGATGGCCATCTGTCGGGAGTGCTTTGAGGGTGTTCGTGCATGGCAGGGGGTTGGACTGGATGGCCCCTGTGGTCTCTTCCAACTCTACATTTCTATGATTCTATGATTCTATTCTATGAAGCTTTGCTGGCTGGCAAAGATGACGGAGAAACCAGTGAAGCTTTGAAAGCTTGCATGATGTGTTTTCAGCATTTTGGTTGGCCAGTCAAGGCATCACTCTTTTGTGGATTTTGGATCTTGTTGTATTTTTCTGCATGGCCAACACATCTAACCCTGGATATGTTTTCAAGTAACTTTGTACGATTTCTGAATCACCAGTATTCCAATGAGCAAAATTAAAGCGATTTTCTGATCTGAGAAAACCTCCACAAAAAGGACTTATCACCCTACTCCACAAATGAAGCTCAGCTTTCAGCAAAATCATATTTGTTCACCACCTCAGAGACGCCAAACAGATTGTGCTCACATGGTATGGTATGCCATACAGCCAGATTAAAGCACCATTTAAATACCATTAATTTCATGTGCTTGCAGGATAGAAACTGACGTGCTCTTACACATTTCTTAATTCCACATTTAATTGAATAAGATGTTGCTCAGGGGCATATCGTGTTTCGTTTCATTTTTAATGTGCAAAATGAATGAGTCATGCTTTAAGCAGAGTGTTAAGGATCAGGATAAATGCTCAAGACAAGCCACAAGTTTCTTCTGTGAGCAGGGCCAGCTGAAGAAATGGACAAGCCAGGTGGCTTCCCTGGGATTAAAGCTGAAAGGGGCACCAAAATGAATTTAAAGGTTCAACGCCTAGTGGCTGCAACAAAGGGGTGTGTGTGCCAGGAAGGAATAGGAAATGTCCTTCATCTTTTTTTCTCCCACAAAGTTTTACAAGGTGTTTGTGACTACCTAGAGAAATGAACTTCCTGCAACAATGAACATCCATCAAATCAATTGGATTTTTCAGCATCCATTTTGATGCCATTTGTTCATTCAAACTAGAGCCTTATTCTGAGGCAAAATTATTGCTGTTACATGCCTTCAAGGTGATTCTGACTTATAGTGACCCTATCACTGGATTTTCTTGGAAAGATTATTCGGAAGAGCTTTGCCACTGCTTCCCTCTAAGAATAAGGGAGTATGACCCACAGTCATCCAGTGGGTTTCCATGGCTTTGAACCCTAGTTCAACATTCAACTCACCACACATAACTGGCTTTCAAGGCAACATTACCAAACATAATATCAAAATACCATACAATATATATAATAATATAGAAACACAACAAGTATTGCCTGGCAACACTGCAAAACTGACTGGAAGGAAAGTCACTAAATGCTCTCTGTACCCAGAACAAGCCATGCCTATGAAATCCAAAGCAGTGTTCAGTGACTCATTCCAAAATGGAGGGAAATTCTGTGAGCAATTTTGGACCATTAGTGTCACTTAAGCAATCTTCTTCCATCAATTTGAACCTGTTTGCATAAATATTTCAGCACAAGAATATAGAAACTAGGATGTTTCATGGGGCTGTATTGACTTGTGACTTACTAATTCCACTAGTGTATTTACATAGCATTGCCTGGGGTTTTGTTTCCTCTTAAGAAATCACCAAACTGTCTTCTCCATTTCTTGTAACTTTGCTCCATATTTCCCAATGCAGTCTGTATTCAGAGTTATTTACATACACAGTTTGGGTTCTTGAGGAAGCACACTGTTGTCCTCCTTGCTGCTAGGCCTCATGTCCATAGCAACCGGCCTATTTCTGTACCTGTAAATTTTCCCCATATTCCCCAATCCAATCTGTATTCAGAGTTGTTAACATACAGAAGTTGGGTTCCTGCTGGAATACACTGTCCTTCTCCTTGCTGCTAGGCATTGTCTCCATAGCAACTGGTCTATTCCAGTACCTGTAATTTTTCCCCATAGTCCCCAATCCAATCTGTGTTGTCTGGTGATGATGTACTGGCTTTTTTCTTTTTTCTGTTGAATTTATGCAATGGCTTTATGTTTTTCTGGAAGCATTTTTTTTTTTAAATTTCAGCTTTAAGATTCCTCAGATATGGAACCCATACAATCTACTGTGTGAGGTAAGAAGACCTTGTAACTATAGCCATTTCTGCACTCCACTCTTATAGTGCTATTATACCACTTTCAACATCCTGTGGAATTCTGGGGTTTGTAGTTTACTACAAAGACCTCTCTTACTGAGCATTCTTAAATGCCCCTCCTTAAACTACAAATCCCAGGATTCCATAGGATGTTGAAAGTGGAATAATAGCACTATGACAGTGGAGCGTGGAAATGGGCTATGTTGTGTATGTCACTTTAATTTTTCTCACATATGCCTCCCTAACGTTTCCTGGCATCCTTATTGATGGTAGGCCTCATCTCCATAGCAACCGGCCTGAGGGCCAAGAGCTCTCGGCTGAGAATTCTAAAGGCCTCTCCCTAAACTGCCAACCCCAGGATTCCATGGGATCTTCACAGCCAGCCAATCATATCAGATCTTCTCGCCTCACACAGCCAATCATATGCTGATGCAGACAGACAAACACACAGACAAACATCAACTTTTATATAGTAGATTGATGTCCTATCTAGTCTCTGTGATAAAACGCAAGGTGGCACTTCATTCATGCACATATTTAGAGCCTTCTATCCTCAGCTCACAAACCCAAACCTCTGACCCTCAGCCACAGACCAGACCTGCCCTCTTCTATTTCTCATACTCTCTAGCCTGCCAGTCATCCATTTTCTCCCAAACCACTGGTGTTCAGAAGATTCTGGGAATTGTCATCCAGGAACGGGCTTTTCCAAGTTCTGCCCTGTCCTGCCCTGTCACCCAAGGGGGATTTTGACCTTTCATAGTGCTCTGTTCTGTAACTCCTAGAGCCCATTTCCACTTGAGCTTCAAGACTCAACTATGGGCCTTTCCACATTACATAGTTATTGTGCTATTATTCCACTTTCAACATCCTGTGGAATTCTGGGGTTTGTAGTTTCCTGAGGCCAAAGAGCTCTCTGGCTGAGAGTTCTAAATACCCTTCCCTAAACTGCAAAGCCCAGGATTCCACATGATAGTGAAAGTGGAATAATTGCACTATAACAGCATAGTATGGAAAGGCCCATCTATTGTGTTAACATCAACTAGTAAATTAAATATGGTCGTCATCGTCGTCATCGTCGTCATCATCATCATCATCACCATCACTACAATCATCGAAAGTCCAGGTAGAATTTATCACTTCTTTTCAACATATATGTTTTTAGTGTCTTTATAACTACTTGGTTTTAATTGATGTTATCTGCATTTTATTACTGTTGGCCGCACTGATCTCTAATTTCAACAGAAAGTCAGAAGGCAGGCAGGCAGACAGACAGACAGAAGGAGTAGCTGGCTATACATTCTGAACCTGATTTAGCAGACAGCTGTGTGAATGCATCTGCTGTATTAGGCGTGTTTCCTCTGCCAGTTACCTAGTTGTCCTGAGTAGCAGGAAGTTCCAGCTGTATTAGAAGGCCTTTAATTGTAAGTAGAAGATACCAATGACTTGTGGCATCTTTTGTACAGTGCATTTATCCACAAACACAAAGTAGACGAGAGCCAGTGTAGTCTAGTGGTTTAAGTGCTGGACTATGGCCATTTCTGCACTAGACTGTTATAGCGCTATTATTCCACTTTCAACATCCTATGGAATCCTGGGGTTTGCAGTTTTGGGAGGGGCTGACTGGCCCCTCCCAAAACTGCAAACCCCAGGATCCATAGGATGTTGAAAGTGGAATAACAGCGCTATAACAGTCTAGTGAGGAAATGGCCTAAGACTCTGGTTTGGATCCCTGCTCAGCCATGGAAACTCACTAGGTGACCTTGGGCAAGTCACAGTCTTTCAGCCTTAGAAGAAAGCTAAGGCAAACCCCTTCTGGACAAATCTTGCCAAGAAAACCCCATGATAGGTTTGCTGTTTGGGTTATCTTAAGTCAGAAACAACTTGAAAGCACACCACAACAAACAAAAATAAAGCAGAGCCTTTGCTGTCATTCTTTTTTGCCATCAAGATATTTATGATAGCCCTATGTGACAAAGTTGTTTGGGGGGTTAGCTATTTGAAATGTCAATGCAACTTGATGGCTGGTTGCTAGGAATGAAACCCAGCACAGCAGTGTTCATGGGAGGGGCTTATGCATAGGAAGAGTTCTAAATGACGCAAAGTTTCTGTGTGCATTTGGAGCTTTCGATGAGAACTAGCCAGAGAGAGGGTGGTTTGCTTTGTGGTTAATCAGCTAAGGAAAAGACTCAAGGAATTGGTGTCTGAAACAGGAATTTATTGTCCAAAGTCTATCAGAAGGTAAACTGTTAATGTATCAACCCTGTCCTATATCTGAGCTCTAACAAAATACTTTATTTCCACTGTTACTATAATAAAGATTAGAGTTAGTCTGTGTTGTCTAAAGTCATTGGTATAAATAGAACATGCTACCTTAAATAAATAGTTTGGTTCTAAAGAACAGTTAAAGCTGTAGCTCTCTTATACAAAGGCTGTGATAAAAGAGTGGAGTCAGGGCAAAATGATATCGACAGGGCACCTTACTGGATTGGAAGTGCCACACCAATCTGAACAAGAATAAACGGTCAGTCACATCCTTCGAATGAGAGACCCATACTCTTCAACTGTCCCAATTTGTCAGGGACAGTCCTGATTACTCCTGTGTCATCCCACTTTTTCAGATGCTTTTAAAATGTCTCAGTTTCTCTCTCTTCCACTTTTCTTCTTCCACTTCACTTGCTATAATTGAGTTCAAAGTGGAAAAGTCATTTGTGCTCACCTCATCAGGGGTGAGAGAAGAGGAGGGTGGTGGAACTTTGCCCTTGCCAGTCAGCTTAGGCAAAAGCAAACTGCTGCAGCTTTTCCTAGACAGCATGTTCTCCTTCATTCACATCCTTTTCATCTTGCTCACTCTCTGATGTTGCTTGGTCCCAATTTTCATCTGTTATATGTTTGATGGTATGAACTCACTCTGTTATTAACAGCCTGGTGAGGTACTGCAAATTCACAGCCATGGCCTCCTATTTGAAGTAACATATTTTTGGGGCAGGCAATTTATGTAGTTACAGTCATCCCTCCACATTTGATAGGGTTAGGGGCACAGGATCTCCGTGAAAGTGGGAAAACATTAATTACTCTAGGCCCTCCCAGATCATATTTTAACACATAAAAAAGTATGATCACTATATTCAACCCACCACGGATTCCTTTGAGGCAACAGGGTTCCTTCACAAGGCAGAAGTGGGGGGATGGTGATGCTTACTGCCACCTCCACTGATGCCCCACAACATTTTTAATAGGGACTTACAAGTCTTGTTTGCAGTTTCTCAGGCCCTTTTCGCACGCAGTTTCTTTTGCGAGAGGGCCCCTTGAGCGTCGCATAAATGGGAGTGGCGGTCCATACGACGCACTCCCATTTACGTGATGCTCATGAGCCTAAAGTGCATGGATTTATTTATTTTCGGCTCTAAGCCGAAAATGCTGCGCGCTTGCGCAATGCTCCCAGGGCACACGTGCACTTACCTGCCCTGCGGTACGTCGTCCCAGGTGCGCCAGTCGCGCTTCCTCCCCCAGCACAGCCTACAGCTCCCAGGCTGCACTGTGGAAGGAAGGGGCGGGGCAGACGCGCGACCAGGAAGCCAGCTGCGGGAAGAAGGAGCAGCAAAGAGAGCACCTTGCGCAAGAACCTGCTTGCGTGAATGGCACCCCCCACCTCCGTGATAAAGTAACGTGCGGAAAAGGCCTCAATCTCACAAGGCTTGGAGACCCTGCTAAAAATGGCATAGGGAGGCACCAGAGGTGGCAGCAAATAATCCGTGAATAATCAAATCCACAAAAGTGAAACCCGCAAATGTGGAGGGCTGAGTGTATTTTATACTGTAACCTCCTTTAGTCCTATTCATTTTGTCATTGTGAACACCTTCTGCAGTAGGTTGAACACTGTGAATACACATTTCATCATGACAAACACCCTGAGGAGTGACTGGCCTATGGTTCTAGAATCATAGAGTTGAAAGAGAGCACAAAGGCCATCAAGTCCAACTCCTTACCATGCATGAATACACAACCAAAGCACTCCCAACAGATGGCCATCCAGCCATTGTTTAAAAACTTCCAAAGAAAGACACTTCAGCACACTCTGAGGCAGCTTATTTCACTGTTGAACTGCTCTTTAACTGCACTGTTGAACTGCTGATGTTCTTCCTGCTATTTAGATAGAATATCTTTTTCTGTAGCTTGAATCCATTGCTCCATGTCATAGTCTCTGAAGCATCAGAAACTAAAGTTTGCTCCATCCTTCATATCACATCCCTTCAAAAATGTAAACATGGCTATCATGTTGGACCTTCTCTTCTGCAGGCTAAATGTACTCACTTCCTTAAGCTGCTCCTCATAGGATATGTTTTCCAGGCCTTTTACCATTTTTAAATTTTTGAAGGGATGCCCTTTGTACACATTCCAGCTTGTCAATATCCTTCTTGAATTGTGGTGCCCAGAACTGGACACCTAACTCCAGATGAGGTCTGACCAAAGCAGAATAGAGTGAAAAGAACAAGGACCCCTCCACTTTTGTGAGGGTTCATGGCACAGAACCCTCGCAAAAGTGGGAAAACTGCAAATTAGTCCCCCCATGATGCCCTTCCCATGATGCCCCCCCATGATGCCCTTCCCATTCCTTTCCAGGGCTCCCCCCACCTGGTGCACGAGCCTTCCTTCTCTGCACTGGGGCCAGAGGAAAGGGAATGGGAGGAGAAACTCTGGAGGGGAGAAGAAAGGCATGTGTGTGCCTCCCCTCCTCCATTTACTTGTCTTTTGCCCAGGCATGCTTGCCTTCCCTTTCTACACCCAGCCTCACAAATAATCAAATTCACAAAGGTCAAGCACATGAATGTGGAGGAAAGACTATATTATTTCCCTCAATCCAGACGCTATACTCCTATTGATGCAGTCTAGAATCGCATTGGCATTTTTAGCTGCTTCATCACACTGTTGACTCATATTCAACTTGTGGTCTACTAAGACTCCTACTTTCCTTTCACATGTACTGTAATCAAGCCATGTGCCACCTATCCTATATCTATGTATTTCATTTTTTCTGTCTAAGCGTAGTACCTTACATTTCTCTCTATTGAAATTAAATCTGTTAGTTTTGGCCCACCTAACTAATCTGTTAAGGACAACATGAACGTTTTGGGGCCAAGTGGGAGTTTGAACCAGGGCCTCTTTTGTCCCAGTCTCACTGATATCTACACCACAGTGAGCACTCCTGCACTGGATTCTTAATCAGTAAACCTCACAGTTCCATTCCATAAGGCCCCATACCAATTTTAACCAAGTTTAAAAAAAAAAAAAACCCTTAAAAGCTGTTTCTCTCTCTCTCTCTGCATAACAGCACTTCATGAAGCAAACCTGGGATCATTAGCTATTTCTCTTTACTGCAAGGAATGCATCAAGAATAATTTTTTTGCATAATTTTACAGTCTCATTTAAGAGCAAGCCAATTTGTCTTGCTGTATTTCAAGTGGTAGTAACCACACTTTATGTTCCCTGCAGTGAAATAAGGAGACAGAGAAGAAAGAGAGCCATACATATGGGTCTGCAAAGAGGCACACACAGATAGCTCAGAGACATCACTCTTTTCGGCTACAGCTTCCATAATCCCCAGACCTAAGTTTGTTGTTAATTGCCATCCTATGGATGAAAAACTTCCAAGAGGCCCAGCTACTAACAGCCCTGCTCAAGCTTTGCAGACTTGAGGCTGGGGCTACCTTGATTTACTTTATCCACATGTAATGTGGACTTACTGTTTTTCTTACTCTTTTCCATTTTACCAGGCAGCATTGCCTCTCCAAGAGTCAGCGCGATATAGTGGATTAATCATTGGACTACCACCCTGGATATCAGGATTCAATTCCCTACTAAGCTGTGGAAACCCATTGGGTGACTTTGAGTGCATCACACATACTCTTAGCCCCAGAAAACCCCGTGACAGGTTTGCCTTAGGGTCACCATAAGGTAGAAATGACTTGAAGGCACACAACAACAACAACATTTTATCTTCTAGTGCATCATGCCATCTCATGATATATCCCAAGAACAATAGCCTTAGTTTAGTCTTTTGGCTTCTGGGAGAGTTCAGGCTTGATTTGCTCTCACACTCATTTTTTTGTCCATTTTGGCACTCCATGGTATCTGCAGAAATCTCATGTAGCACCATATTTCAAATGAGTTAATTCTCTCCTCTTCAATTTTATTCAGTGTCCAACTTTCACAACCACCAGACAATAGTAGTCCAAAGACATTACTATATTATTTATTAAGTAATATTAATTTTATATAGTTCTGATTAAGAAAAGCATCCACTGGAACAGTACTGTACACAAAGAAAACACTACTACAGCAAATGTAAAAAGGTTCTTCCAAGTATTGATATCAGAGGAACCCATATCTTCTATAAGTCATTTCTTTTTGTTAAAAAAAGTCCAGAAATATGTAAATTATTCTAGATGAATGTAAAATAATAATCACTTTTCCTCCTACACTCAAAATTCTTGAATGCTGAACTGAATTAGACTAATTCACTGGAGTTAGATCCAGTTTAGTATAGTGATTTGGGTGTTGACTAGGATTCTGGAAACCAGGGTTCAAATTCCTGCTCAGCCACGGACCCACTGGGTGGCCTTGGGCAAGTCCCACTCTCCCAATCTCAGAGGAAGGCAAAGGTAAACCCCATCTGAACAAATCATGCCAAGAAAACCCCATGATAGGTCTCCCTTAGGGTCACCGGAAATGACTTGAAAGCACACAACACTTCTCTGAAGCAGGGTAAAGCCTATCCCTCCAGATACTAGGCAAATACACTGGACCTTTCCACACTATGCTGTTATAGTGCTTCTATTCCACTTTCAACATCCTGTGGAATCCTGGGGTTTGTAGTTGAGGGAGGGGCATTTAGAATTCTCAGCCAGAGAGCTCTTTGGCCTCAGTAAACTACAAACCCCAAAATTCCACAAGATGTTGAAAGTGGAATAATAGCACTATAACAGTATAGTGTGGAAAGGATCACTGACATCATCAGAGTACATCAGAAAATTAACAAAGGATCATATCCTGTTTAAGGGGTGTTACTCCCTCATCTACCATTCTAGCTACCTTGACTATGAATATTAAAAGGAGCTTAATGAGTGAGTAATCCATCCTAACACAGCTTCATTATGCTACCTGAGTCACCAGAAATGAATCTAGAAAAGTTATAGGTGGATGGATGGCCATGGCAACAGATTGGAAACATTAAGGGGAGAAATTACTCTTTTTTTTTCCTTCCTTTTTTCCTTTTGATGGGGCATTGCTAATAACAGCCTCTTCTGCTTTGGCCGCTTTTCATCTGTGGAAATAATTGTGCAAATATAAATCTTTAGCCCAATCCACTGAAAGAGGAAAGCATTAGCATACCCCAATAGCTCACTGTAGCTGTTATCTGCTAATGGCTCATAGGGTTGATGCATTCAACAGCAAAGCGTAAGCTAGGAAAACATGTCAGTGCCCACAACTGGGGGTGGCGGTATTCAAATGGGTGTATGCAACACTTAGAATGAAAATAGTCTGGATATTAATAAAATGCATAATCTAACAGATAGAGGCACATACAATGAAGTCCATCCAGTTAAATTATCTTACTATTGTTGTTTCTATAGCAACAGTTTTAATGGTTTAAATTTTTTACATTGGGAAACAAATTCAAAAGATTCACCCCACCCATTTTGTAAAGCAGCACAAGAACATAAAATCTGTCACCATATAATTAAAACTGTGTTATGTATTTATTCCTGAAATAAAAGGTTAATACTGTTTATTGGTTCAAAACTTCTAGTTCCAATAGACTTACATAAAAATCAAGGTATGTATATCAACTTTTTTATTTTTTAAAAAAAGATGTCTAATTATTGCAAAAGCTTGTGCTAGGAAAAACTGCTTGTGACTGACAGAATAATAATGGTAGTTCTAGAAAGTTATATAATATAAAAATGAATTAATAAGAAACTGGCATCAAGACACAATGGCCAATGCTTATTTTCCAAATTTGTCTCTTTCTTAGAAGCACATTTGATTTCATCCTACTTATGTTTGTCACCTACAGTGTAATTCCAATGTCTTTTCTTATGTCCTATACTGTAAGTTTAGTGAGTCATAAATTCCGCATTATTCCAATTTCTTTGGCTAAGGAAATGAAAATTTTTCAAGTGAAATTTGAATGACAGATTTTACAATATTGTCTATTGTACTGAAATATTGAAAACCATCTGCCAAAAGGTAGACGAGGAATGGAAGGCACAGAAATAGAAAGTCCCATGATAGCGGTATCAACATATGTATATTATTACTTTAGGAAAATTCTGTTAAGATTGCAACTTATTTAATTAAATATGAGTTAACAAACTATGTTTCAGTGATCAGATAAATAATTAGCACAAATGTGTTCCAATGACAGAATGATATGAAATAAAAAGGAGAACATAATAACAAGAGCGTAACTCACCCAACCTGTGGTTCTAGCAGAGAGAGAAGTCAACTTTAATGTATATCGTGGTTTTTCTTTTCACAATGTCAATCTTATCCGATACTTATATATACTATTATTTGGGGGTTTTATTTTTTTTTTCCTTGTTACATATATGGTACTGTCTGGTATTATATCTTATTTGCTGCTCTTATATTGATACATGTGGTTTGTCTGTGCTAATAATTTATTGGAAAATAATAAAAATATTTATTAAAAAAAAGAAAACCATCCGCAAGATCAGCCAGTGATTCTACTGCTTTCATGTGAAAATGCCCAAAACGTGCTATGTACACATACACATGTGTGTACACATTCAGCTTGTTGTGCCTTTGACATAAGCATCCTAAACCTGGCCAATGGATACTTATTCATTAATAGTATTGGAATTTGCATTACAGTGACAGTTTGGTACCTCACACTCCATAAACTCCTGTCCAAGACTCAATTCATGATTTAACTTGACTAAGCAAGCTATTTGCCCGAAGAGTCACAAAACAACTGTGCTGTTTCTGAGCCTGTTTCTGAGGCCTTCTATAGATCTTGCTTTACATTTTCCAAAGTCATCAGGAACACAGCCAAAGGCCCCAAAGGCCTTCACATTTGCCTTTATCATTGTCGTCATCATAATCATCATCACCATCATCATCATCATCATCATCAATTTCTATAGTGCCATCAATGTACATGGCACTTTTACAAGCAAAACAACCAAAAATAGTACATCCTGTCAAAGGCGTGCAATCTAAAATATACGTCTCTACACACACATAGAGGGAAGGGAGGAATAATAAAAATACACAATTGCAAAACCAATTATCATTCTCACCTTCCCCACCTTATTACTAGACCAAGGTAACAAAAGGATCAGGTCTCTAGCTGCAGCAGCTAGGCTGGCGGGGAAGGAAGAAATAGCAGGTAGGTCTCTCTTTTCCTCCCTCCTTTCTCTGGCCGTTTCTGCACAACGGGGCTGTCTCACCATGAGGACAGGATGGCGGCAGTCGGCTGGTCATGATTCGGCATGACATCGTCACCAGCCCACTGCCAGTCCGTCTCCATGCATTGTGCTTGTGGAGTATTTGTTAAATGGATAACATTTGTTTAGTGTCCATGATCACGTAACACTCCCATACCTACCTGTTCTGCAGAAGGCCAGGAAGTGAGACGGTGACACTTCCTTCCCCAGCACAGCCTGGGAAATGCCTGGCTATGCTGCGGAAGGAAGAGGCAGGGCCATTGCACTCCCTTCCATAGGAAGTCAGTCCCATGAAGAGGGCAGCATTCCTGTCACACTCCCTTCTCTGCCAGTACTGCAACGGGATGACTCGCAAGAGCCCCCATCATGCGGAAATGGTCTCTGTTTCACCTGTACCCAACAGCTAGCTTAGTATGTGGTGCAGTGATTAGAGCACTGGACTTGTAAGATCAAGTTTCAAGCAGCCACTCGGTCATAAAATCACTGTGTGACCGTGGGGCAATCTCTGTCTCTGTTACACCTTAACCTACCTCACAGGGCTGTTGTGAGAATGACAGCTATGTATGCCACCTTAAGTGCATTAGAGGAAAAACTGGAGATAAACGTAATACATTCATACATATCAGGTGCCAGGAAAATGTACCGTATATAGCTGCGTATAACACGACTTTTTTACCCCCAAAAAACTTTTCAAAAGTGGGGGGTCGTCTTATACGCCAGGTGCTTCCCCCTGCTCAGAAAGGAGCTCCACTGCTGCCTCCATTCCTGCCCCCCCAGAGCTTCCCCCGCCCGGAAAGGAGCTCCGCCGCCGGTCCTGCCCCCCCCAGAGCTTCCCCCACCCGGAAAGAAGCTCCGCCGCCGTTCCTGCCCCCCAGAGCTTTCCCCGCCCGGAAAGGAGCTCCCCCGCCGTTCCTGGCCCCCCCAGAGCTTCCCCCGCCCGGAAAGGAGCTCCCCCGCCGTTCCTGCCCCCCCAGAGTTTCCCCCGCCCGGAAAGGAGCTCCCCTGCCGTTCCTGCCCCCCAGAGCTTCCCCCGCCCGGAAAGGAGCTCCGCCGCCGTTCCTGCCCCCCCAGAGCTTCCCCCGCCCGGAAAGGAGCTCCGCCGCCGTTCCTGCCCCCCAGAGCTTCCCCCGCCCGGAAAGAAGCTCCGCCGCCATTCCTGCCCCCCCAGAGCTTCCCCCACCCGGAAAGAAGCTCCGCCGCCGTTCCTGCCCCCCCAGAGCTTCCCCTGCCCGAAAAGAAGCTCCGCCGCCGCCAAGGTGAGGGTTCTCAGTCCCACCTTTGTAAAGTCCTCCTCCAGCCATGTGCTCTGCTCCCTTCTCCTTGATACTCTCGCCCACCGCCGAGGTGAGGGTTTTCAGTCCCACCTTTGTAAAGTCCCCGTCCAGCCATGTGCTCTGCTCCCTTCTCCTTGATACTCTTTATCTGGTGCTTGTCCAAATTTTATATGGATTTTGCCCCATTCTAAGAGACTGAAATGCCTTTCCTGAGGCTTAGGTTGCTGCCGAGTTTCCCCCAGCCCGCGAGACACTTGCAGGCTCGCTGGGGCGGGCAGGCCCCAGCTCCGACTCTGAGGAGGCTGCCGCCCCTCCTCTCATGTTTCAGGAAGTTTCAGCAACATTCCGGCAGCTGCTGGAGAAAAACTGTCCAGAAAAACATGCCTCTTTCACTTGTCTGGCCCACCCTTGGTAATAGGATACAGGGGTGGGCCAGACAGGTGAAAGAGGCATGTTTGGAGGGAGGGCTGGGCAGGCAGGGAGAGCTGACCTATCTAAGCAGGCTTTGTATACAACAACCTGCCAATCACCTGTAAGGTACCTGGCTTGCCGTGATTGGCTGGTTGTTGTATACTGGATACCACATTCAGTCATAAGCATTTTGGTGTGCGTTGGAAGAGGGGTGGTCTTATACGGCGAGTATATCCTAAACTCTATATTTTTACTGGAAAAGTTGGGGGTCATCTTATACGCCAGTCGTCCTATATGCGAGTATATACGGGTACTTGTTTTTATATAACCCTATGTTTACATTTCCCAGCATCCTCACTCTCTGGGACATTGTCATAGCAACATACCACAGCTGGAGCCTGATAAGGGGAAGGGAAAGAGACACATCCACATGGAAGTACTCTATTCCATTTGCCAAAGGTCCATGAGGAGAGCTGAGCTAAGAGTTAAGAGAAACACGTATAGGAAATGGAAGAAGGGGGGAAAACCCCCAAAGAAGAATTTAAGCAAGTAGCCAGGAGATGTAGGGAGGAGGTCAGAAAGGCTAAAGCACAGAACGAACTTAGGCTGGCCAGAGACATTAAAAACAATAAAAAGGGCTTTTTTAAATATGTCCGCAGCAAAAGGAAAAAGAAGGAGACAGTAGGGTCGCTACGCAGAGAAGATGGCAAATTACTCACAGGGGGGAGAGAAAAGGCAGAGCTACTTAACACCTTCTTTGCCTCCGTATTTTCCCAGAAGGATACAAGCACTCAACCTGGCGGTAGGGGAGCAGGGGAGGAAGCAGAGGAAATGAGGCACTTAATAAGTAGAGAGGGGGTACAGGAATACCTGGCCGCATTGGATGAATTCAAGTCTCCAGGGCCAGATGAATTGCATCCTAGGATATTAAAAGAGCTGGCAGAGGTCATTTCGGAACCGCTTGCTATAATTTTTGAGAAATCTTGGAGGACAGGAGAAGTTCCAGCAGATTGGAAGAGAGCAAATGTTATCCCCATCTTCAAGAAGGGAAAAAAAGAGGACCCAAATAATTATCGCCCAGTCAGCCTGACATCGGTACCCGGAAAGATCCTGGAGCAGATCATTAAGCGTTCAGTTTCTAATCATTTAGAAAACAACGCAATAATCACGAGAAGTCAACATGGATTTCTCAAAAATAAGTCATGCCAGACTAATCTTATCTCTTTTTATGATAGAGTTACTAGCTTGATAGATGAAGGGAATGCTGTGGATGTAGCATATCTCGATTTCAGTAAGGCCTTTGACAAAGTTCCCCATGACATTCTTGCATCGAACCTAGTAAAATGTGGGCTAGACAGGGCTACTGTTAATTGGATATGTAATTGGTTGACCGACCGAACCCAACGGGTGATCACGGATGGCTGCTTTTCATCCTGGAGAGAAGTGACTAGTGGGGTGCCACAAGGTTCTGTCCTGGGCCCAGTGCTGTTCAATATTTTTATCAACGACTTGGATGAAGGAATAGAGGGCATGCTCATCAAATTTGCAGATGACACCAAATTGGGAGGGGTTGCTAATATGCCAGAGGACAGGATCAAAATTCAAAATGACCTGGATAGATTGGAGAGCTGGGCCAGGGCGAACAAAATGAAATTCAACAGAGAGAAATGTAAGGTCCTACACTTAGGCAGAAATAATGGAATACAGAAATATAGGATGGGGGACACGTGGCTGGATAGCAGTACGTGTGAAAGGGATCTAGGAGTCTTCATAGACCACAAGCTGAACATGAGTCAGCAGTGTGATGCGGCAGCCAAGAAAGCCAATGCAATTCTCGGCTGCATCAACAGGAGTATGGTGTCTAGATCGAGGGAGGTACTGGTACCACTCTACTCTGCTTTGGTTAGACCCCATCTTGAATACTGTGTCCAGTTCTGGGCACCCCAATTCAAGAAGGATATTGACAAGCTGGAGCAAGTCCAGAGGAGGGTGACCAAAATGGTGAGAGGCCTGGAAAACATGCCCTATGAGGATAGACTGAGAGAGCTGGGTATGTTTAGTCTGCAGAAAAGGAGGTTAAGAGGGGACATGATAGCCATGTTTAAATATTTGAAGGGATGCCACGTAGAGGAAGGAGGGGGCTTGTTTTCTGCTGCTCCAGAAACCAGGACAAGGAGCAATGGATTCAAGCTGCAGGAAAGGAGATTCCACCTGAACCTCAGGAAGAACTTCCTGACAGTCAGGGCTGTCCGGCAGTGGAATCTGCTGCCTCGGAGAGTAGTGGAGTCTCCTACCTTGGAGGTTTTTAAGCAGAGGCTTGATGGCCATCTGTCGGGAGTGCTTTGAGGGTGTTCCTGCATGACAGGGGGTTGGACTGGATGGCCCGTGTGGTCTCTTCCAACTCTACATTTCTATGATTCTATGATTCTATGATTCTATGAGTGAGCAGGGACATATCTGCTAGCAGTGGGCATTCCAATATCATCCCTCCACAAATCCAGTCACGTAGAGACGTGGGGGCAAAGGGGGGCGATTCAACCCAGGCAGCAATGTTTCTGGGGCGTCCCTGTCCATAGCCATGCTCCAGTATGTCCAGGCCATGCCACGAGCACCGTAGCCCCCCTCCTCCCACCCCTCCTCCATACACTCCAAGCTCCACCACTGCACAACTCCAAAGTATTTCAGAAACAGAGAGTTTATTATAATTCACATTATGAAAAAAATACGGCAACACAGATAAACTACTTTCTTAAACATAGCCAGTCTAGTCTTCTGCTGCCAAGAAAGTTTGTTTCTCTATTATGGTGAGTGCTTTCTTCAGCGTCTTGACTTAAAATATTCTATATTTTGTTTTGTGAGCAATGGAGGTTAGCAAGGAGTCAGTTGTGTAGGGCAAAGCCCAAGTTTGAGTGCCAAACCTCCCACCAAAACTTCCATGGTGTGCATAAAAGTAGTTTCCAAACTGCATTTTGTAAGAGTTAATAATAAGGGAGAACACACCAACTAGGAGAGGCTGCAGCAGTTTGTCATTGCCTGAGCCTACTGGGAAGGGCAAGATTCTAGCCTCTCCTCTTCTCTCCCCACGTTTAGTTAATTGAGTGCAAACTACTTTTGCATTTTGAACTCAATTTGCTGTAGTAAGCTGACAACAAAAGGAAAAGTGAGACAGAAACTGCAACATTTTGAAAGCAGCTGAAAAAATGCACCAGCAGAGAGAAAAATTACTGTTCCTACCAAATTAGGACAGTTTGAAGGCATGAAGCACTCCTTCAAGTACTTAGGCACTGCCATTTAAAACTTTAAATGACATCACCGGTGCATTGAACTCAGATTAGTTTATTGGCAGCAAGAGCAGTTCCATCAAAAACAGAGTTACATGGTTTCTTTATAGTGGTCATGGAATCAGGCTAGTTCCTGTGTATTGCAGCAGCTACAACCTGCATGTTGTCGTTAAGTGCAGCCTTTTGCAGACAGTGTTGAAGCAACCTAAGGCTTTTGTCTTCTTGAGGAAGACAAAAGCCTTAGGTTACTGCAACACTGTCTGTAAAAGTCCTTGATTGTTACAGATGAAACTGGATCACTAAATGCAAGGGAGGATTTAAAGAGACAGTCTCCTTTTGACAGACATGAGAATGATAATCTGTGTGTACCAAATAATTCAACCCTGGGTTCTCCTTGCTTTTTCACTTTGGAATTTACTTTTGGATTATTAAGGGACATGACTACTAATTTTTCCCAGTTGATTTTCTATCTTTGGACTCTGATTTTGTATTTTTGGATTAAATACTGTTTTTCCTTCCTTTCTGCATGAACTGCTACTGGTACATTTGCCTTGGTTTGCCTTGGTTAATTGGAGTGGAAGATGCATTCTTATATGTGTATTCCTATATCAATGCTCATATATTCAACTGAAAAGGATTTTAATGATATTTGCAAGATCACCATGCTTGGGATTATGAAAATTGGATTTTTGGACTGCTTGCTGGCTAGTGTTGTGCCAATTTTTGCAGTTCTGAGAAAATTAATGTAGGAACAGTCCTTATCTAATGTTTGGGATGGTTTTGTGTGAGAACATACTGAACACTAGATGACCATGAAATAATAACATTGGAGAAAAGGGAAGTTTTGTATTGTTTCCTCCCCCCTCCCCTTTTTTTTTTTTACATAAAACTATCACGGCTCCAATTTTGGAAAACATCAATCAAAGTGGAGGAGATTTATCTGAAGAGGATGATGAACCTGACTATTTTGTGACATTTCTGGCAGAACTCAGGCAATTTAGAACCACCATTGAAAATAAGTCTGATGCATTTCTAGAGCGAATGGCAGGAGATCCTCAGCATGGGACAGCTGAAACTGCAGGATGTCTGAAAAAAAAATATCTGTCCAGGCTCAGCTGAAGGAGGAACTAACAGGAATCCTGTCAGAAATTATTCAAGACTCAGAATCCATGAATGTCAAAACTGAGATAACTACACAGCATAAATTGGAGAGAACCAATATAGCTGATGCAGGAAGGATGAAGTCTAGGAGGACGAAAGTCCAAAACTTAAGAGTTTGGCCATAATATAATACAATGCAACTTATGCCAACTTGCTTGTAGATTTCAAGAGAAGGAGAAATTATATTTAAGTTGTAGTTAGACTTCTCAGAAGGATTATACCCACTATCTGGGATGGACTTGAAGAGCTGATTTTATATATATACATATATATATATGAATGAAAGACATAGGTTGAACATGACTGGTCTGATAAATGGGCTTTGGAAAGAAAGAAAGAAAGAAAGAAAGAAAGAAAGAAAGGAAGAAGAAGAAAGAAAGAAAGAAAGAAAGAAAGAAAGACATGTTGATGAAGAAAGATGTCTGTAAAGTTGAGAAGAAGAGTTTACAGACTGGGAGGGGGAAATCATTAATATTGAGAAGGGAATGAGAGAATGAGGATGATCTGATGGTTTTATAGATAGGCCTTTTATACTTTGATCTTAACCTTCTTAGTACCATATGAGAAGTGTAATTGGAATTAATAGCTTTTCTTTATTTGTTACTTTTAGATGTTTTCCTACCTGGAGGTTTATTACTATTTGAAGTGACATTACTGTTTTTTGTTGACTTTTATGAGTTTAAACTAATATAGTATATAGTATAGCAGTAAACTAGGAATGATTTAAATAGAATATAGAATAAGTTAGGCTAGACTTATATATTTTTATTTTAACCAGTAAGTAAAGAACTTTAGACATATTAACTTTTTAGAGTTATTAGTATTATATTTTGATGATTGATAATTATTGATAGTTAGTTTAAACCAACATAGAATATAGAATGATTTGATAAATGATTTCAATAGTGCTGTATGCAATAAGTGCTGTATGTAATTTTGTAGATATATGTCCAGGGTGATAAGAATGATTAACAGCAAGTATTAATTTCTACTTGATAAACATCTGCTGTTGTAACAAGAGCAGGAATCAATTTTTAGTTCTGGAGGGGTTTTTTCTTTTAGGTAGTTGTAGTTCTGTAGTTTTCTAATTCATACTGTGTTGTTATGCATTTTTAGTTTTATGTATTGATATATAGTGTTTGCTATTTGTTTCTCTTTTTTGTCTTTGTTCAATAAAGATTTAATTAAAAAAAGTTTTTTGTCTTCCTTTAGGGTACTCGAAAAGTCTTCCTCTCTGAATTGTACTTTTAACAAAGAACTCCCCATAGAACTGGTGCCCTATTCTTTTCCTTTCCAATCATAAAGGAGAAGCTGTGATAGCTGAAGCCCCTGTCAGAGCTGCTGATGACGAGCAGCAGCTGTGGGTCCCTGTGGCTCTGGCTGGAGGTGAGTCCTGCAGCTCAAGAGCTCCCCCTGCTGCCAGGGACCAAGCAGGCTCAGACGTCCCTCTGCTTGCTCCTTTAGGGCAACAGGGATCCGATTCTGAAGGTGGTTTGGAGCCTGTGCCAATCAGCCCACAAACAAGGCGGAGGCTCAAGAGAGCTGAGCCAAGGGAGGCTTCCTTGATTAAGTTCAAGAAGCAGTGACTGGCCACACCTGTGTCTTGGGCTATCTAACTGCCTGCTTGGAAGCCTTCCTTTGCTTCTGGCAAACTTTCTACAAGCCCTCTCCTTGCTTGTTCCTTGCACCTGGCTCCTGATACCTTGGATTGAACTTGTGGCTCCAGACCCCTGGATTTTGGACTCTGACTATGGCTTTTGCTTGTTGCTCTGGCTTAGGTAAATGGACTGCCTATGAGCAATTGCTTGCTTTGACTCCTCCTGGTGGGGCTCTGCTATCTCTCCCACTCCCTTCTCTGGGCTGGCTTGCTGCCTGGGTCTCTGACCCTGACAGAAGCTATTTTTCCTTCACTTTTCCTAACTTTCTTAATCAAATTATATGTCATTCTGGACAGGTTGAGAAAAACCCAAGATTTTTGGTGTGGAAAAAATCCATGCCATATAGGACTCAAATAACAACTAATGAGACTGAGTCAGCATAATTAATAAGGAAAGACACATGTGATCTCAATCCACGGGGGGGGCTCCTCAGGTGATATGAGATCTCTAAAAACACAGTTGTTTTATGTAAACTTTCCCATAGATATTAATAAGGATGGCCACATCCATAAAGGTCATTTCTGCAGCCATCACCCTTTTCCTGTCTCTTAGTCTATTTCATGTCATTTCTGTGAAGACATTTTTTAATGTAAAATCCCACTGGTGCATATTTTTGTTCATACCTTTTCAAATGGATGCATTAATACACACAAATCTTCTTTGTTTAAAACATGCTTGTGCCCGGGATGAGAAAGGACTCTCTATAAATATACTAAATCTGGGTGTATGAGATTATTCCTATGTGGTGGTATCCTGAGAATTCTGGATGGAAGAGAATCTTTTTGTAGTTTACAAAAAGTGTGCATGGATTTTTTTTTCCACAGAAAATTGTATGTTCTGTACTTAAGGTTTTGTTTTGTTTTTGTTTCTTTTCTCTCTCTCTCTCTCTCTTTTTTCTTTCTTTCTTTGGAACAGAAACCAACTTTCCTGCACAGAAAACATGAAATGTATTGTTCTCTTGGGGGAAAAAAAATCCATGGTGGAATTTTGTTCAAACAGCAAATAATCCTCAAAAATTCTGCAATTTTTATGGACTTCCTTGCAGTAGGGAGAAAATGGTTAAATTAATTCTTGCTCACTAGCACAAAACTGATGAAGATTCACATCCCTATTGTGCACACATTAGAAATGTACACAGTAACTTTGGTCCATCTTTCAAATGTGTGCTTGATGTCAAATGCATTTTATTTCTATCATGCAACTTAACAGAAGCTCAGAACAATAGAGATTGTCACTCTTAACAGCATCTCATTCCTTGTTCAGTTCTGGCAGCAAATCTACAGAAAGACATTGAAAACACAAGACAGTGTTTTCCTCTACATGTTCTTAAATACTATTGCTGCAATTTCTTTCCCCTTTCCCCCAAACCATAGTTCCATTTCAATCACATGCTCCTAAATTTCCAAGCAGTTGCATATTCCACCTTCAGCAAAAAGCTTTTTCAGGTAAAAGCTTTTTCTGCAAATTAAAAAAAGTCACCTGCAATTCTCAGTTGCTAGAAAAAAAGACTTAAAAGGGAAAAACACAGCATTAAACAAGCACAAAATTAGCTAGCCATGATTGTCACTTAGAACAAAGTTCACAAGGCCAGTAAAATAATACTGTCAAATATTCGGAACGCAGCATGTTAGCTTTTAAATCATTTGAAACTGTTCTTCTGGTTGGGTTTCAAAAAAAGCCATAGGATAGAAAGCAAGCTCCTTCTGAGAACTGCTAATGGTTAAAAGCTGAGAAACAAAAGAGTTGGAATAATGGTCACATCTGAAAAGGGACAGTGATAAATTACTCTTCTTGACATCTGACCTATTTAAAATTCATTATTGTGAAAATGAAATGGGAATAGTTATCTGTGCTTGAGAATTATTCAGGTTACCCCAGTGAAGATAAAAGGAACAGAGGCAGGATAGTTTAAAGTTTTAATATGGCTAAAGTGTACCCTGAAGGCAACAGAAGCTAAGCAGGGTTATCCCTGGTCAATACTTGGATGGAAGAAAATGAATACCAGATGCTATAAGCCATATTTCAGAGGAAGGAACTGGCAAAATCACTTCTGAGTATTCCTTGCCTGAGAAAACCCTATTTGCCATGTCAAAAAGTGACCTGAAGGCACATGCAGGCACAAAGTATACAGTAGTCTCCCTCATTTGGTGCCTTCCAGATGTTACATATCACAACTTCCACAGACAATAGTCAACAAAGCCAATCAACAGGCATTATGGAATTGTAGTCTAGAACATTTGGAGTACACTGGGTTGGGGAGACTGAATCAATCTTCTGCAATAGTCTAATTAATACACACTTCTGTAATATGTTGCATTCTACAGATGTTATTTGATTAGAATCCCTGACCATCCTGCTGCTGGGAGTGACTAGAGTTTTACTCCAAAATGTCTGAAGGGCACTGGTTTGAGAAAGCTGATGAAATGCAGGATTTCACCATAAAATGCCATTGTTGACATAGTGCCTATGTAGTATCTACACCAAGTCATGTACTTCTATTGCATATAAGCTCAGCAATGGAATATGGTAATATTTAATTTTTATTTTTACTTTTTTTTCCCTATCGTAAGTCAAAATCACATTGGACAAACATTCAAAGAGATAGCATATTATCAACCCTCCATTTGGAAGCTGTGTTCCTATACACATTGCCAGAGGGAACAAAATAGCCTCTTCCTTCCCCACCTATCTGCTATATCTCCAAGACTACCAGATTTCTGCAAATGCATGCACCATTGTATTTGACATATACGATACAGTCAGTACTCAATATGAGTTGTCTTCCATTGTAAGCTGTCACTACAGGGGCACTCTGGCCTGCTGCAGATCATTATTAAGGACTATAGAAACCTCATTATGAGCTGGATTAAAAGTTAGGCCAGATACAATACAAAGGTCACAGATATACATTAATCAAGTGATCAGCTATCTGTGATTTATTTCCTTGTTTAAGTTACCACAAGTGGGAATTGTTCAAATTAGGATCAAAGCATATGAAAAGAATGTCTACTTCTCTCTCTAACACCTTGCCCCATCACACCATCTTCCCCAGGAAATACAGAGATAAAGCTAGAAGTAAACCTTTTCCATCACATTTTCTCACCCTCAAACCCCTCTGAACAAATATTGCCAAGAAAACTCCACAATATGTTCACTTTAAGTCACAAACAACTTGGAGGCACACAACAAAACCTTTTCCAAGGAACACCAGGGATGTTGCAAACAGCATGCAGTTTTTAAAATTTCTTTCTCTCATGCACGCATCTCACAAGGCTATACATGTCTGCTCAGAAGTAAGCTCTATGAATTGAGTGGTGTTTACTCTCAGTTAAATGGCTATATGATTGCACCCTCAATCTGCAAATAGGGTTTTGTTGAGTTCTTAAATATATAAAAGGGTTTTAGATGTTATTTACTGAATTTTAATACAAGCTGTGTGTGTGCTTTAGCATTATTGCTGGATTATAATTTTATTGTTACTGGAGCTTATTAACTGTATATATTGCATATTGATTGTTGGAGGCCACCTTGGGAAGATGCTTACTTTAAAAGACAGTTTATTCATATTTTAAATCTCTTCCTCTTCACATTCACACCCACATACTATGAATACAGCACATCATGTTTTAGGCTAAGCACTTCAGTGTTATGTTCCATACAAATGCATGTCAAAATCCCATCCATATAAAGTAGATGCTTCAATATGATTTATACACTGCCTTAGTACCTATTTACGAATTAAATTGAACCACTAAACAAACAGTGGCTTTTAAATAAAACATCAATCATTCTTGCCATTTCCCATCTTCATTTAGCTTTGTAGTTAATCAGCATCAACACGGGCTATAAAACTCTAATTGATGCAACTTGTGTTGCTGACAGTGTATATTAGTTTTTGGTTTTTTAAGACAAAAACAATAATGCTTCAGAGGCATAGATCTACAGATTAATCAGGGCACTCTTTTTCAAAGTGATTTTCCGTAAGACAAGGCAAAATTGCTTTCACTGATCTTGAGATTCAAAACAAACATGAAGGTGATGCTTTCATAGCAAGGTGCCTGATAATCCCATTTCTGAGAACAGGCGGACTCTGGATTCTTCACACGGACATTTCATCTCAGATCAGCCCTGCAGTTTCACTCACCCGATGTTCATTTCCAACTGCACTGCTTTGCAGGTGAGTACAGGAATTTTGCTGCTACAAATGTTGCTTTGCCTCCCAAGCTAATGCACCTGAAGAACGATTATTGCCACAAACAAATGGTTGTGAGGAAAAGCTCTCAGACTTTGCAATGACAGCATTCCATGGCCATGTGAGAGCAAGAACTTCCATCAGAGGAAATATACCACGGGATACCAGGAACAGTGGACAATCTCTGCATCAAGGATTGGGGACCTGTGGCCCTTCAGATGTGTTCAGACTTCAGCTCCCAAAATCCTTCACCAACTGTATTGGCTGTCTCAGGCTGATGGGAGTTTCAATCCAAGAACATGTTCACCACCACGACCTATTGTAACTCAGCCCAAGTACACCTAACAGAAATAATAGCATGTTTTCTCCATGTTTATCCTTTACTCTATTTCTGTTGGCTTTACATCTCTTCTTAGATTAGCGGTTCTCAACCTGGGGGTCGAACGACCCTTTCGCAGGGGTCGCCTAAGACCATCGGAAAATACATATTTCTGATGGCCTTAGGCTCCATTTCCTCCTCGGTGGTGCTGCGCAAGCGCAAGCCACGGGCTCATGTCCTCCTGCCCACTGTTCAAAAGGGACTGAAATCGCTCTCCTTCTCCACTACCGGGAGAACCTCCTGTCTGATGGGCCAGCTTGGGGGGGTGGCGGCAGAGCGGGGGGCAGGCCCTCTCCTCGCCACGGCCCCTGCCCCACTTGCCATGGAGGGGGCACTGCGGAAGGGTCGGGGGGCCGCAAGGCAGCGCTTTTCCGGAGGGGGCCAGCTGCGCCCAGCGCAAAAGACAAAGGCACTGGAATTCCTCCCCCCCGGACAGGGTCGACACTCTGGAAACTTTTCCCACACTGCCCCCCCCCAGTGGAAACGAGAGCGAAGCAGAAGCAGAGCCCGGGGGGGGGTCTTGGAGTTTTTTCCCAGGGGAGACATGCAGCTCCTCTTTCCCTCCCTGCCCGCCCTCCCCGTTCCTGGCCGGTGAGGTGGCCTTTGCCAGAGGGGGGAGGCATTGTAAATAATAAATAAATAATTTTATGGTTGGGGGTCACCACAACATGAGGAACTGTATTAAAGGGTCGCGACATTAGGAAGGTTGAGAACCACTGTCTTAGATTGTAGGTCCTTGGAATAAGGAGTATTTAACTCACTTGTTATACTTCACTGGCTACTGGTTTGTTTCCAGACACAATTCAGAGTGCCGGTTGTGACCTATAAAGCCCTATACAGCTCGGGTTGGGGCTGTCTGAAGGACTATATTTTCTTATACGAGCCTGTCCAAACTCTTAAGATCTGCTGTGGAGGCATTTCTCTCTGACTCACCACCTTCACAAGCACATTTGACAGGAACATGGGAGAAGGCCCTCTCTGTGGCTCCCAGACTTTGAAATTGGCAATACATAGATAAATAACAAAGCAAAGAGATGTGGGTTGGACCAAGTATATTGGTCTTGGGGGAACGACATTTCTCCCAACTAGGATGTAAACTGTATAGTTAGAATTATAGTTGGCCTTCTGCATTTGTGGGTTACAGTTTCACAGATTTGAGTGTTTGTGAGTTTGTCTAACCACTGTACCCCGCACCTCAAGCACTTATTTTCCAATCAGGCCATTAAGTCCTTTAAAAAATTTGCTTCTGGTCCTCCACCTCCACCAGCCACTGCCTGGCCAGCTAAGAACAGATCACAGCCTGATTTTTCAGCCTCTCAATGTTCCTCATCAATCCAGGGAAAGAGATGAGCAAGAGACAGGAAGTATAGGGCCACCAAGGTGAACCCCCCCTTCCTCCTCCTTTTGCTGAGATGGTTTGACTGCCCACTCTCCCCACTGTGCCTTGGCCTTCCTCCAACAGACACACACATGTACACACACACACACACCTCGATATTTAGACCTTTTGCAGAGGTCCTGTGCCCCTAACCCTAGTGAATGTGGAGGACCAAAAGCTGATCACATTACAGCAGTAAGGGAGGGCTTTATTTCCTGTGGTCTGAATAAAAAGCACCATGCAAATATGCCCTTAAAAGGAGGAAAACTAAGCAACATAATTGATAATAAAATAGAAAAATGAGGGGCACTGTAAAAAGAATGGGTTGGCCCACTGGCTTCCATCATTGCCAGTCAAACCATAAAGTAGAAGGGAGATATAATTTATTTATCTGTCTAGTCAAGATATATACACCTAAAGGGACTTGCATGTATTTGTGCATGTGCACAAATACATGCACCACACTGAGCATAGCATCACTGTTTCCAGAGGCCAAATTACCCTCAGCTTGAACCAGCAAGTCACACTCACACCTACAAAGACCCAGCATGAAAAGTCAGCATACTCCCAGAAGACTCTGGGACAATCATGCTCCCAGAAGACTCTGGAGGTTATGACTAGCTATATACAGGCTATGGAAGGGAGCAGCTGACCCTTTTTTAGAAGGTCTGAAATAGTCTTGGTTTAGAAGCCAGAAGGGGTTGGATGTCACTTCTGTGTTGTTGTTGTTTTAAAATGGCTTCAGGCCTAAAAAGGCTGGCAGGGGAAGAACGTAGCCAAATATCTCTCTCTTAGAGACTTCTGGGAGCATTTAGCCATTTTCACAAAATTTTTTCCAGCATTTGAAAATCCAGAGGGTCATATGTGGATCACAGATCACACTTTGCCAGCCCCTTGGGTATGGGCCAAGTTTAAGAAGCAGTTTTTATTTCCCCTTACAGCTGTCTGGAGTTGTACCTGTTGGCTGAGAACCAAACAATAGATATGAACTGGTATCTTTCTCCTGCTAAACTTTACATCCTCCTCTCTTTCCCCTTTGAAAATTGAAAAGGGGCTCTTAAAACATTCCCACCATCATTTCCTACAGGTTTGCAAATGGTTAACAAAACTGGACCTGCTGCTTGTTAATATAGATATTGCTGTGGGGAAACATTGTCAAAAACTCCTTCTACAGTGACATCCCAAGATAAGCCCTTTCAGGAAAGTATGTCACTCTGGTTCTTCTTCCTTGAACAAATACTGTAGTTTGGCACCAGTTGGTTTTAAGGCTGCAAGACCTCTGTTCAGAAAACCTCCCCCACATGGCATCTAATCAGTGTCAAACATTTTTCAGAGTTCCAGTGAAGCATGGACGTTCCAGGAGGTCTTGGTCTTGGACGAGTACCAAGACAAGCAGGGTCAGCAACCTGGAGAGCTTTCAGTGCTAGATGAGATGCCCTGGAGGGGACTCTTTGAGCATCAAAGGAGAGACAGCACTGTGTACTGGCAAAGCAGTTGTTGCACATCTCTTATTCAACAACCAGTGCAAAAACTTCTTAAATTAATCACTAGAAATCCAGGAACTGGTGAATTCTTGGTTCATCCTCACCCTTCCCAGCTGCTAGAATGAATGACATTTAATAATGGATCAAAGAATTATAGAATGGAGCAGGAGATAGTTAAAGGTAATTCATTTTCTTACTGGACCCATGTAGGATACTTTTGTTTGTTGACCAAGTTATTGCCTATCTTCTTTCACCGACGCACACACAGACCAACCCCAAAATGTCTAAAAGGTAAAAATACACAAACATTGATCCAGGTCCATTTGTTGAACAGCTTACTTTCTCCCATGCCCTACTATCTCCATTCTGTTAAATCCTTCCTCAAAAACTACCTTTCCCACACTGCCTTTGGCTTATCTTCTTAAAGCTTATGCTAAAGCATCCCAAGCATAGCCAAATGTATGTATAAAAGCATTCACCCACACTTCTCCATCTCTACTGGATTTTTTTTCTCAGTTTCCATTGGTCCCCTGCTTTCTATTTTAAATTGTAAAATTTGAGAACAGAGACCACTCCTTGTTGCCAATGAAATCATTTCCGCACAACACTGTTATAGTGCTATTTTTCACTTCCAACATCCTATGGAATCCTGGAACTTGCAGTTTTATGGAGGGGCTTTTAGATTTCTCATTCAGAGAGCTCTTTGGCCTCAGTAAACTACAAACCCCAGAACTCCACAAGATGTTGGAAGTGGAATAATAGCACTATAATAGTGTAGGGCAGAAAGGCCTGAAGACTCTGTAGGGCAGCAGGTAAACCGACAAGAGGTGGCAATGGAGATTCTATTGATTATGATCATGGTGATAGTGGTTGTGGTAGTGGTGGTGGTGGTGGTGATGATGTTGATGTTGATGACAACAATGATGATGAGCAGCAGCAGCAGCAGCAACACTAAGGGTTAAATAAAAATGGCAGATCCCTGTAAACTAACCAGTCCTTTATCATTGTTAAGATCCTCTCTCCATTAAGCACTTAGCTAGTGTATAGTATTTTCTGGATTAGATAGATTAAGAGGCTACTTGCCATCATGTCTGTCAAAAACTCTCTTAACTCCCACATTTCCATAGAAACAAGGCTAGAAAGCAGCCGCTCACCAAGCACAGCTATGCCTCCTTATAAGTGACATTCTGTAAGGCACAGGACAAAGACTTGAAGGGCTGTGTCGCAAGAGGAGTATATCACGGAAGTGCGGCTCAAATAAATGGCTGATACGTGAATACTTCTGTTGCCCCTAAAACTCTCTGAAACTTTCTTATATATTAGTCAAAAGTCAGGGTTTTGCTTGTTGGTTTTTTTGCTATAATAAAATCATCTCATTCCTATAATGAAATCAAATATTTCAACAAAAATATGACAAGGACCTCCCGAGACAGTACTGCTCCAATGTGTAGGTGGGAAATATATATTTGGCTGCTCACTCACAAAACTCACTCCCTTTATATAAAAAGTGAACATACCAAGGTGATGGTTAAACTATTGCTCTTCTCTCAGAGATGCTAACCTGTCCCGTACAGGCAGTTTTGACATGAGAGTATATTCTAGCCCAGCAATGGCACTACCTTTCCATGGTGTTGGTATTGCATGTGTCTGTGAGGCAAGATTCTAAGTTAACAGTAGCAGTGCTGCTGGTAGGGTGTCCCCTCTCAGACAGGCTTTTGCTGAACAGCCAGACTAACCACACCAAGCAGCAATACTAGGCAGCAATAGCAGTGGAGTGATGACACTGGTAGATGATCTCTCAGAGAAACAGCAGTGGCATCATAGTTAACACTTGTTATACTGCACAGAAGAAGGCAATGGTAAACCAGTCCTGAAGCCTTCAACCTTGAAAACCCTATGATGAAATAATCAAAACTGAAACAAGAAATAGTACTATAAGATTTGAATCTCAGGTCAGAAGGTGTTTAACCAGCTACTGGGGAATATCAGAGGACAAGTAGGAGTAGTGCTGCAGCTAATGACACAACTGGACTCAAGCCGAAAGGATGTCCAGTTGTTGATGTGCTCATCTTGAAGCTGTACAACACATATTTATAGGAATATTATGGGAATATGGAATACATAAGAATACAGAATGTG
Organism: Ctenosaura bakeri; assembly: GCA_948474755.1. Taxonomy (NCBI): domain Eukaryota; kingdom Metazoa; phylum Chordata; class Lepidosauria; order Squamata; family Iguanidae; genus Ctenosaura; species Ctenosaura bakeri. The sequence goes on from CAOLHI010000701.1 coordinate 495,154, forward strand.
AGAAGGATGACTCAGGGGAAACTAGACGTGGTAAAACAAGAAATGTTTAAGTTAAAACACACAGTGTATAAACACACTAGTACTTGGGATGAGTAAGCTAAAGTGGACGAGAATTGAGTCAGATAATTACACAGTGTTTTACTCAGGAAATGAAAATCTAAGAAGAAATGGGATGGTACTAGTAGTGAGGAGAGATGTAACAAAAGTAGTCAAAGGATAGAATGCAAAGCCTGACCAAACAATATCAATAAGACTTCAGGGAAAACCTGTCCATATAACCATAATCCAAGTTTATGCTCCAGCTACACATGCTAATATCAAAAACTAGAGCAGTGGTTCTCAAGCTGTGGGTCGCGACCTCTTTGGGGGGTCGAACGACCCTTTCACAGGGGTCACCTAAGACCATCAGAAAATACCTATTTCCGATGGTCTTAGGCTCCATTCCCTCCTTGGTGGTGGTGTGCAAGCGCGAGCCACGCACTTGCGTCCTCCTGCCCCTTTTGGCTGGCACAGTGGATCGGGCTATTAACAAACTGGTCACACTATTGTCTTAAGAGCTAAACTCATCATGCAAAACATGACCTTTTCCAACTCCTTTGTCCAGCTCCAAATTTCCTTTGTTCTCTCAGAGCATAACATAGCCTGTAGGTAAAATCCACCCTATAAAAGGTCCCCACTTTTGGGACTTCCTTGGATCACCCTGGACTTCCATCTAGCCTTGCTGCCGGTTTGTCTAAGGAGCTCCCCTCAGCCAGCCACGCTGAGCTTTCTCTCCCGGAACCCCGTCTTTCTCTCCAGGACTACGAGACCAGGTGTCGTATTACCCATCCCCAAACTCTCTATTTCTGCTTCCAAGTTAGCTAGTGTGTGTGTGTTGTTTTATTTGCTGTTTATCTTTCAATAAAACTGTTATTTTTGTTACTTTTAAACTTGCTTGCTTGCTCTCTGACCTGAAGCCGTAGACATTGGGTTAAAGATCCTTGCTAAAGTTACCCTGCCTCTCGTTTAGCCAAGAGAGTGCTCAAGCTAAATTCCCCCAACTTGTGTTTTTATTTGGTTATTTGGTTGCCCCTCCTGGGACCCCCAACATACAGGGTAACAAGGGATCATTGGAGTTTAACAACAGTCCAACAACATCTAGAGGTCCACAGTTGTCCACCCCGACTTGCCAGATAAGTCTTCTCCTCATTGGTAATATGTCTTTCCTTGGGAGAGGGGTTGGAATCATGTGGCTCTCCAGATGGTGTTGGACTTCAGATCCCTTGATCCCTCACTGCTGAAAGTACTGGCTAGAGCTGCTGCCTGGAATCCAAATATGTTTGGTGGTTGCTGGGCTGTAACTCCCAGCCTGGCAACCTCTGGAAGGTTGCATGATTTCCATTCTGCCATAGGACATCAGGGAACATGTTGTTATGTCAGTTTAGCTAGATCCCAGCATTGCCCCAAGGAGAATTCCAATTCAGATGAAGCACATATGATGCCCTCCTGTGCTCTCCCAGTGTGAAGACATCTCATCATCATTGGAGTTGGGAAATTTTTCCCCTGTACTCAGGCATACATCCTCCACCTGTTCCCTGACTGCCAGGGATATAAGGGGTTGCCTGGGTGGCTGGAGGAAGGGAACCAGCATTCCAAGAGGAGACAGCATTTCCATCCTGCAATCATCTCTCTGGGAGAGCTGCTGCCTTCTAGCTAGAGAAAGCCAACAACTCTCCTGTAGGACCAGGACCAAGCCTCCAAGTACTGGGCCAACCAGGACAGCCTCCAACTATTCCCTGGCTGCCAAGGATATACGGGGTTGCCTGGGTGGCCAAAGGGGGTTGCACCTTTGGGACAGCCACTTTGGAGGTGGGGCAAGGGCGAGGGCCAGATACTCCACTGGAGAATGGACAGAAAGCACTCCTTTTATTTGTATGACATCAACTATCATCTGACTGACAAGCTACTTTCCATCTTGCTTAAAAGAGGTTGTGGTTAGACCACTCCTGAAAAAGCCCTCCTGGATCCTCAAACCAACTTCAGAGTAAGATACGGAGTTGAGACTGCTATGGTTTCCTTAGTGGATGATCTCTGTCTTAGCATCAACAGCGGGAGTGTGACTATGTTGGTGCTTTTCGACCTCTCAGCAGCATTCGATACCATCAACCTTCTGGAACACCTGACAGATTGGGAATTAGAAGCACTGTGTTGCAGTGGTTTTGATCTTACCTGTCAGGCAGGTTCCAGATGGTGGTGCTTGGGCATAGCTGCTCCTCAAAAAAGGAGCTATTATATGGCATACCACAAGGTGCCATTCTATCCCCAATGCTTTTTAACATCTACATGGAATCGTTGGGAGAGATCATCTGGAGGCATGGGGCAGGGTCCTATCAGTATGCTGATGATACCCAAATACATATCTCCATGCCTTCAAAAGCAGCTTCTGCTAAAGATAGTGTGTCTCCTCTGAACGAATGCTCGAAGGAGGTAACGGCCTGGATGAAGAAAAATAAATTCAAACTGAATACAGACAAGACAGAGGTGGCTACTATTAAGGCTCCTAATCTGGGATTGGAGGTGTGTCAACCAGTCCTGGACAGGGTCACACTCCCCCTGAGCAGGTACACAATGACGCGCTCTGGAAAAATGAGAAACCTCTTTTTCCGGTTTTTAAAAAGCACACTGGAGGACCAGCTGGGGGCATTTTGGAGCAGACTGAGGTGCAGACCTCCGGTAAGTAGTCCGAACCTAGTCCACTCCAAGGTGCAGATGACCTCCATAGAGGACGCACTGCTCTGTTTTAATTCCCCCGTGTGGAAACGGCCTTTATAGGACATTATTTGATTTATTCAAACTACACAATCAATGTGATCTAAAAGAGGAGCACCGGGCAAAATTCCCATCAAAGATAGTTTTGAAGTAATCTAAATGAGAGGCCACAGCCTAAATGACAAATTCGTATATGTGATAGGTTACACAATCTAGTATACGCTACTATTCATGCAGCAGATAGAAGAGCATAGCTCTTCCATATTTACAAACCCTAATTGCCCATGGAATGCAAGGCAGGTTTGACTGATAATTGTAAGGGTAATTAATATTTTCCAGAGACCCTTGGCTGTTCTTCATGCTAGAAGACAGATATATTTATGGCACAGTGGAAGTTATGCCACATAACACTACACACTAACATTGCTTTCAGTAGATGTTAACTGATCCTTTTTCTCTCTTTGCTTTAGCTGCAAAGCAGGTATTAATTATACCAAAAGCATGGAAAAGGCCAAGACAGATGTTTATTAAAAAAAAAAAACAGAGAGAGAGATGAATAGCTAACAAACATTGAGTTGGATTTAGACTGAGTCATACTTTGAGTTTATAGGCTTCTGATTATACCTGCTTAGGTCCTAGTGACTTCAATGGATCTACTCTAAGTATGGCTGAGGAGCCAAACAATTGTCTTATTTTGGGGGAAAAAACCTGCCATATCAACTATTAATCACTATTCAGAACTAATTTTTAGACTGATCAACTATTTAACTATAACTTTGGTGTGCTTTTTTGTCTGTATGTTTACATTCTGCTTTTCAAATGCTTCCATCCCTTGTTTTAGAAAGCAAGCTCTTTTCTGTCTCCATTTCAGATTCTACCCGCTGCATTAGGTTGCATGAATACTGATCACTTTAAATAAGGTTACATTCAGCGAGTTAAATCAACATGGTCAGCTATGCTGCTCCAACATCTTTAGTTTACAGTTCCCATAATTTCTCACTATGAGCTATGCTGGGAAGGGGGTTAGAAGGGGTGATAGGAGTTGCAATCATACAACTTTTTGCAGGCCACAGTTACCCATTTTTAGGTTAAATGGATCCAATCTGGTCTTATGGGTGGTATCAGTATAAACATTTCACCTCTGTCAGGGTTAGGCAAAATGAAGCCCTCAAGATGCTGGACTGCAACTTCCAGCATTCTTGACCACTGGCTGTGCTGATTAGGGCTGATAGGCCTTGGACTTTACTCAGACTTCAACTATCAGAATGGAAAAGGTGAGAATACAAAGAATCTTCAGAAATGAACTCTGGGCAGCAAAGTCCAAGATGGGAGAGGGGAATAGGTGGTGGATTTAGGCATAGGGCTCTGAATTTGATAAGTGGTAATGTACTTTGGCAATGTCAATTAAGCTTGCATATTTGATCGATATACTGTCATTAATATAGACACTGTGATATTGTTAAAGGGTTGATGAGGGCATTGTGATTGGTGAGCCTGTGATGGAAGTCATTCAAGTAAAATATCCTCACTCCCATGGACGGAGCGGCTTGGAATTTAAGCGGCTATGAGAATACAGTGAATCTTCTGAAATGAATTTCCAAGCTGTCAAGCCCAAGATGGGAGGGGGAACGGGAGCAAAGGGCTCCGATTTAGATGAAGTAGTATGTACTTTAACAATGTCAATTAAGCTTACGTATTTGAATGATATATTGTCATTAATATAACATTGTGATATTGCTAAGGGTTGATGGGGGTTGAACAGGACACAGGTATAAGTGGGAAACAAGATAATTTTTATACAGTGAAATCCAGGGCAAGAAGATGAGTGAATGTAGCAATAATAACAGCTCAGACTGCCAGATATACACTGACAGATTTACTTTAGAGATTTTGAGAGTTCATGTCATAAATGATGGAGGACTTAAAAAGAAGAGGAGAAATAAGAATAGACTGGAATTTGATGATTAGAGAAAAGCAGAATGGCTAAAAATGGGTAATAGCTGGGAACTGTCAAGTGAAAATGACTGTATTATGATTGTGGAAATGACAGTGGGATAACAGTAACATAACATGGAATGGGAGAGGGAAAAGCATGTTCAAACATGAGAGATAACACTGTATTGTGATACATAAATGTAATAGGTGGAGTGAATTTCGGGAAATGAAGACCAGATCAGAGTGGAAGATCAGAAATAATTCATGTAAAACTACAGGTTAAAGAATCTTTTTTTATTTTGTGAAACTTAATAAAATTATTATATATATATATAAAAAAAAAGAATGGAAAAGGTCAGCAGAATAAGAGCTAGTGAGGCAACTCTGGCCTGAAGTGCTCCTGACATCTCCAACTCTTGTTGGGAAATAACACACCTACCACTCCCACACCCAACACAAATGCTCCTGTGAAAGTAGACAGTCAAATATTGCTGCTTGAACTCCTTCAGGCATCAATGTCCAATTTCTGGAGGAGGAAAGGGCATCAGAGGGAAGCCTTTCCTGGTTTGGTCCTTGGTGACTAGCCACTCATAAATTCTTGGCCTGCTAAAGAGTGACACTATGCTCATCACAGTGAGCAAATTCATCAGACCTAAAATCCTATGTAGATAGGACAAAACTGAGCAGTTGATTCTCAGATTTTCATCTAGGAATTTGCCTGTATAATTTTAGCCTGTACAAACAGAATTAAGCCTGATACAGAAAGGAGATCATAGAATGGACAGCTCAAGTCAACAGAGGCAGGGCTGATAGCTATTTCATGGAACAGACTGGACCAAATCAATCCACCGATGGTGTCCAAGCTATTTAAGTGAACAGACTGGGCCAAATCAATCCACAGATGGTGTCCAAGCTTTTCACTGGTGTACCCAGCTGAGGCATAACTCAGTCCTAAAACTCTAGTTGTCTACCATTCCTGTCTCAAATGCAAGAATGAAAGCATGATTTCTCTAGACCAACAAGTAACAAGCACATGAGACAATCCAGTTTAGATCTAGTTACAAAAGGCAGGCTTCAGAGTACATTTAGGCATATGCCCCTTACAGGCTGTTACTTAAAATCAATTGTATGAAGTATCCTAGAAATTAACCTGCAACCACCAAGTTGTAATGTTCTTAGAGCTGAACAACATTGTATCATTTCAAATGATTCCTCTCACACAATAGTTAGAAGCAATTTAATATCATCTTCAGCTCCATATAAAAATAGAGTTTAAAGCTAATGAAAATATAAAGCCACAGAATTTACACAGCATAATAATTTTGTGGGTTTTTCTGAAATGCATAACTAGAAATGTTTTCAAAATACATAATTCAGAAATAGGTGCAACTCAAAACAGCAATAGCTGAAATAAATTTCCCAGAAAAGTATTGGCCTCAAATGTCACATATTTTGTAAATGTGCTATTCTACAAAGAACAGCAAATTTATATTCAGGGACTGGATTGTATTAAGTAATCCATATCTCACAGCTTCTGTTATTTCAACATCCCGCATGAGTAGCAGCAAGGGAATCCTCTGACTCATGTGTAGTTTTCACAATTCCTTCTCTCAGTGCAAAGTGATATGTTAATACAGCTTTTCCCAAGCTAGTTTCCTCTAGATATGCTAAACTACAATTCCCATCATCCCTAAGCAAGAGAGCCATTGATGTTGCAGTCCAGCATAGCTATGGAAGGCTATGTGAATTAATGTGAATTAAAAGAACAGAATGCCAGTGAGGGGAAGGGGGCACCTTAATGGTTACCTGTATTCCGGTCTGGTAAAATACAGCAGTGCTTCTGCAGAATGCCAGGCAAAACCTGCAACAGCAGAGACAAAACAGAATATGTGCTATTACTATACAAGACTAAATCTGCATGCACAATTAAAATCAATTAAAGAAGATTCTGTCATGCGATTGTTTGTTATTTTATTGGGTGTTTATCCTAATTAATTACCAAATAACCTCACTCAATAGCCACTGAGAACACTGTCTTTTTTTTTCTAGTCGGGAGCAATAACCGGCCAGTTGGATATAATGTTTTATTTATAATATATGTGCTTAATATATGCTTATACTGCTCCAATAGCAAATGTCCTCAGGGTGGTTTACAATCTTAAAAAAAATACCTTTCAAGAAAAGCAATAATAAAAACAACCAATTCCAAATAATAAAAAGCAACCAATTCCAATATTAAGATGTCAAAATACTAAGAATACTGGGCTAGGAATAAAACTAATAATGATTTTTTTAAAAAATATGTTAAACACTAAATATCTGCCAAAAGAAGAAGGTCTAAACCTGAAGCTTACACTTGGAAAGTCCTCCTGTAGATAGATTGATCCTAAGCCATATACAGGCCTCCCTCCCCATGCGTGGGTTTGACCTTCGCAAATTTGATTATTCGCAAAGTGTGCACATGCCTCCCCCCCAATTTTCCTCCTCCCATTCCCTTGCATTTTGCCAGGCACGGAGAAGAAAGGTAAACACCTGGGCAAAAGGCGAGGAAATTTTGGGAGGCATTCTTGCTCCCCTCTGGAGCTTGCTCCACCATTCCCTTGCATCTGGTCCCAGCATGCAAAAGGCAAGAGAAGAGGGAAGTCCCAGAAGGGACTGGGAGGGGGAATCATGGGGGGGAAGTTATTTGCGGTTTTTCCACTTTCACGAGAGTTTGGCACCCTGAACCCTCATAAAAGTGGAACAGCTGCTGTATCCTATTGAGCTACAACAATTCACATTAACAATTCCAATATTCATATGTTGAGAACCATTAGACTTTAAAATAATGTGTGAATTAATATTTAGTGAGCTCACTTAAGTTATAAAAGAAATGTCTTGGGTTTCAAATTTGCACCCTTTTGTGGCTAAATGATGTCTAAATTTCAAAATGCTTCTTCAGGTGAGGCGGGCAGGAATGAAATTAGGAAAACTCTTCGGCAGATTTGACAGTCAACCAGCCACTCAACATGGAACAGCAAATTCTCAAATGCCAGGAAAAAAAATGTTAACTGCTTACGAGTAATGACACGATGCACACTTTTATAAATTAAGGTTGCTTTTATGTATGATACTCTTTCCTCATCACAAGATGATACCCCCGATAAGGCATGACAGCAAATGAGTGACATCACTCAGCAAACAACCTGTCCTTCCAGCCCCTACTCAGATAGCAATAGCAATAGCATTTATTTCTATACCACTTATCAACTGAGTGCTATCTAAGCGGTTTTACAATGTATTTTAGCTAATTGCCCCCAACAAGCTGGGTCCTCATTTTACCGACCTGCGGAAGGATGGAAGGCTGAGTCAACCTTGAAGCCCGGCAGGATCGAACTCACAACCTTGTGGCTTGCAGTACTAGCATTTAACCACTGCGCCACCAGTGCGCAGATACTAGCATTTAACCACTGCGCCACCAGGGCGCAGATAAATTCTGCTACTTCCTAACAGCCACATGATGGTCAGCACTCACCTTTAGAGGATCAGAGTTCATGCAAATACTACAAAGCAAGTAAGCAGTGAGACTAATAAAGTACAGTATCAGCTTTGTTTTATTATAGTCATGTCAACATGATGTTCATTTGTATAATGTGAAAGTGGAACTCCATTTAAATAACTGCAAATGTGATGATCCTGGGCCTACTTTCCTTTAAATATTCAGATAATGTATAGATGATAAGGAAGTACTGTTAAATTTTATATATGTCTTATTAAATTCCCATTTAATTTAGAGGAGTAGTCACAGTAGTCTGTTGTGGCAAAAAACAACAAAGATCCTTGTGACACAGTCAAGGACTAACAGAATGATGCTTACAACAGCTTTTTATGGACCCTAGTCCAGCTCTTCACTCCATGCATCTGATGAAATGAACTCTAGTACACAAAAGTTTACACCATAAGTCCTTTAGCTGATTTACATATCAAAAAGTACTGGGATCATCTGATAAGGAGTCAAAATAAGTATGATGTTGTAATATTAAATATGTGACTTCAATTGAGTGTGGTGTAGTGCTTTGAGTGTCAGACTACTACTCTGGAGACCAGGGCCATTTCCACACCAGACTGTTAATAGCGCTATGAATCTACTTTCAACATCCTATGGAATCCTGGGGTTTGCAGTTTCGGGAGGGGCTGAAATGGGGGGAATGTTCATCAGGACCATCACAAAGGGAAACACCCTTCATGAGAGCTACAGCTCTTATCCTGCTCTCTCCATCCCACATCTTCTATTTGTACCAGGGAAGAAAACATATATCTCAGAATACATCCATACATTTTAAATCACATCTACGTCCGTAAAACTTGGACACGCTCCTAAGCATGTAACCATTCTTTTAAAAAGGGGGGGGAAAGTGAAAATGTAAGCATTAGAATCTTTTTTCTCTCTCCAAATTGTTCCCAAGACTCTCCTACAATCCTATCTAATTCATTGCTGGGTGATATTGTGACAATCTCACAATCAACTGACTTGGAAAGCACACTGTGTTCTGTGTTTTACAACCGCTTAGAGAATCATCCATCCTTTCTACACAATTTATTTTGAAAGTACACAACAAAGCTTGTAAGTCTATACAAAAAAAAAAGTGGAGAGAAGAGCCAGCCTTACCATTAACATACCCTCCAAATGTCCTGATTTAAAAAGCACAATCCTCTTTCATCCCACTTCTTCACTTGCTTTTAAAATGTCCCAGGTTCTTTTTCTTCCTCACCCTTTCCTCATCCTTAGTTTATTTCAGTTTCTGCAACTGAGTTCAGTGTGCCAAAGTACTCAATTAACTGGAGAGGAGAGGAGAGGAGAGGAGAGGCAGAATCTTGTCCTTCCCAGTGGGCTCAGACAGAAGCAAACTGCTGTACTCTCTCTGAGCGTGTGTGTTGTTCCTCATTAATAACATTTGCCATCTCGACCACACTACTATGTTGATAGCCAGACATGTCCCAGTTTTCATCTGTGAAATGTTAGGAGGATATACACTGAGCAGAATGAGACAGATGGCTGGATGCTGTGGGTTCAGGCAGTGGCAGAGTTTGGATTGTGTGGAGAGGGGACGGAAGGGGGGGCTACAGCACAATGGGCATGGCCACTGTGCGTGGGTGCCTGGCTGCAGTGTGTGTGTGTGTGTGGCCAGAGAGTGCGGGGTTGTGGCTACAGGCCAGGACACCCCAAAAACATCACCGCCCGGGATGAACCACTCCCCTGCCCCCCCATCCCTACACAACTGAAGTCAGGTGGCAGCCATTGTAAGCATCTCACTCTTCCCCTTCTGCTGCTGAGCATAGCTGTGTCTTTCAGGCAGCCTGCCTTCCACCTTCCCCTGCCCTTAGCTGCCCTACTGCTCTCAGCTGTAGTGGACGGAAATGCCAATTCACTGCTGCCTCGGAGGTGAGATTAAACCACTAGTTCAGGCAGATGCCATAGGTATAATAGGGAGGGGACATCTTGTTCTTCACTTCTGTCAGTTAAATTCCTTCGGCCAACCATGGGAGGGTCAGGCCACCAGCCATCTCCTGAATCTCCATAAAATACTAAAAATGCAAGGGCTAAGACGTAGGTGGCCTTAGCTATTGCCTCTCTCAACCTTAAAGCTACAGCTTCAACACAGGAACAAGCCATCATACAGATCTCCTCTGTGGGCAGGTGTGTGTGTGTGTGTGTGTGTGTGTGTGTGGTCATTTCTGGCATATGGTAACCTTAAGATGGACCTATCATGGGGTTTCCTGGGGCTGAGAGTGTCACACTGTGGTTTTCCATGGCCAAGTGGGGAACTGAGCCCTTATCTCCAGGGTTATAGTCAAACACTCAAACCACTACATCACACTGGCCCTCATACACACACACATACACATCTGTGCGTATGTGTGTGCATGTATTCTACTCCTTAATGAAATTTCCTTTCAGTCTCCAACTTCCTAATATTGCCATCTCTTAAAACTTCTGCTGAGAATTTAGAAATATGGTTCAGATAGCCAAAGCAAACATCCAGGCAAAGGGACCAAGGGAATGCAAACACAGCAAATAGAAATGTTCAAGGTGTGAGAGACTTTCAGTGTCTCACCTTCTGCAATAAAATTTGCAATGCAATGCAATTTGGGGAGTGAAGGAAAATTTCACTGGGAGTAGAATTTTTATTTGGAGAGGCAATGCAAAATTCTACCACCACCACCATCACCACCTCATAGCTGTTTCCAGTTGGATTTGAGGCAAGCACCACGGCTCGCATGTTCTTGTCTGCCTGGAATTAGAATACCGCTCCAAATCTCCTGACATGAAATCATTACCCCAGTGCCCTGGCACAGTCTCCTTCCCTGTCCCCTTTTACTGTTACATAGCATACCAGGTCACAAATGGCCTCTGTGAAATGCAGCTTTTCCCAGGGGCTACTGCAGTATCAAAAGGTAGAAGGTACCAGATCCCATCTGATCTTGGAAGCTAAGCAGGGTCAGCCCTGATTAGTACTTGGATGAGAGAATACCAATAAATACCAGGTGCTGCTATCAGCTCTATTTCAGAGGAAGGAACTCACAAAACCACCTCTGAGTATTCCTTGCCTAAGAAGACCCTATGAAATTCATGGGGTTGCCATAAATCAACAGATGACGTGAAGGCACATGCATATACATGCACACACATGCTGTACTCTCAACAGCCATTTCCTAGAGACACCTAATAGCATACTGTATGTTGTATGCGAGGCACAGAGATCTCTTTCTCCCTTCATTCTCTCAGCCTCCAGACTTTAATGCTGCTCCCACTGCTGCCATGTGATGCTAACAGGGAAAGTGGGCTTTGAAGTCTTTGTTGTTGACATTATGTGCCTTCAAATTGACTCGACCTATAGCAATTTCTTGGCAAGATTTATTCTTAGGAGGTTTACCATTGTCTTCCTGTTTGAGGCTGAAAGAGTGCAATTTGCCTAAGGCCATCCAGTGTGCTTCCATGGCTGAGTGGTGATTTGAACCCTGATCTCTGAGGGTTCAGTTCTCAAACCACTGAACCACAGTGACCTACCAGGCCAGAGTGAGAGGCTTGACACAAGGGGAAGTTCTGAATTGCTTCCAAATTGGATCTGCAACTGGCACTCTCAAACACAAACTTCCCTACTAATTGAAAGGAAGACAACTGTAGCCAAAAAGAAAGAGAAGCCTCAATTTATGACAGAAAAAACTCTGCAAGTAGTTAAGGACAGCTGAAAAACAAACACAAAAAGTGACAAAAATAGGGTCAGAATTCTGAATGAGACTGTTCAGCAACTTGTATGCAGAGAACTACTATAATAATCAGAAATAGAGGATAACAACAAAAAAGGAGGATCAAGAGACCTCTTTCTCAAGATCTGAGAAATCAAAAGGAAATTTAAACCAAGAGTGGGGTGCTATATGACCAGCAAGGGAACACATTACAAGTGCAAATACAAAGTCATTGGAAACAATACACTGAAGTATCATATCAAAGAGAGGAAGGGATGATAGATTCATTCAAGAAAGAACCATTTGAAGGTGAATGTACAATTTTAGGTGAAGTGGAAGCTGTACTCAGAGCACTCGGAGAAATAAATCACCAGGAATGGAAGGCACGCTAATAGAGTTGCTTCAAACTACAGAGACCGAATATACTCTAGTTCTAATTAAAATCTATCAACAAATACGGAAACAAAACAATGACTCACAAATTAAAAACACTTAACATACATTCCAATCCGCAAGAAAGGGAACAGCTGGGATGGAAGTAAGCACCAGACCATTGCACTAATCTCCCATGCAAGCAAAGCGCTGCTCAAAATTCTACAACAAAGAATTTTACCACATTGCCAAATGTGCAAGAAACTGCCAAATGTGCAAGCTGAGTTCAAGAAAGGAAGAGGCATGAAGGATTATATTGCAAACATACATTGGATGTATGTTTACATACATATATTGGATAATGGAGTGCACCAAAGAATTTCAGAAGAAAATCAGCTTGTCCTTTACAGATTATAGCAAAGACTTTGATTATGTAGATTGTGTAGAGTAAATGATAGATTACTCTTAAAGAAAATGATTTGACAAAACATTTGATTGTCCTGATATGTACATAACTCGTCCTCAGGACAAGAGGCTAACATCAGGACAGAATACAGAGAAATTGATTCATTTCCAATTGGCAAGGGGGTTAGGCAAGGCTGCATGTTATCACCCTATCTGTTTAGCTTGTATGCTGAAAACACTATATGTAAAGCAAGATTAGACTTGAGGAGGGAGATATGAAAATTGGAGGAAGTAACAGTAACAACTTAAGATAAGCAGATGACACTATTCTAAAAGCAGAAAATAAAGACTTGGAATAACTACTGAAGAAAGTCAAGGAAAAAGGTGTAAAGGCAGGGTTATAGTCGAACATTAAGGAAACAAAAATAATGACTGCAAATGATTTACATAATTTTACAGTAGAGAAATAAGACATTGAAATAGTTTAAGATTTTTGATACTTTGACTTAGGCCCTTTTCGCACCTTACCTTTTCCCAGTGCTGGGCTGCGGGGCTCGAGCAGGAAGCCTTCGTAGGAACGCTCTTGCATCCCTCCTGCTTCGGCTCCGCAGCTGCTTCCTGGTCGTGCGAGCACCCTGCTCTTCCTTTCGCAGTGCAGCCTGGGACCTCCCAGGCTGCACTGAGAGGACGCGCGACTGGCCCAGCTCCTGAGGCTCCGCACACAAAATAAGTGTGCGCGGGGTCCCGGAGTGATGCACAACCGCGCAGCATTTTCAGCTTTGAGCCGAAAATGAGAAAATGTGGGCACAGTCCACGTCAGGCTCTTGAGCGTCGCACAAATGTGAGTGCATCGTGTGGACCGCTCCTCACATTTACGCAATGCTCAAGGGGCCCTTTCACTTCAGAAATGCCATGCAAAAAGGGCCTTAGCCATTAATCAGAATGGAGACTGCAGTCAAGAAATCAGAAGAAGACTAGGACTTTGAAAGGCACCTATGGAGGAACTAGACAAGATCCTCAAGTGTCAAGATATATAATTGAATATTAAATTTAGGATTGTCCATACCATTGCATTTTCAATTTCTATGTATGGTTGTGAACAGTGTAGAGTGAAGAAAGTCAATAAAAAGGAAACCAAGTCATTTGAAATGTGGTGCTGGATAAGAGTTCTATGGATACTGTGGACTGCTAAAAAGACAAAGAAATGGCTTCTAGAACAAATCAAGGCTGAACTGTCCTTGAAGCCAAAATGACTAAACTGAGACTGTCATACTTTGGACTTATCAAGGAGAAGACATGACTCACTAGAAAAGACAGTAATGCTTGGAAAGTTAGAAGGCAATAGGAAAAGAGGAAGACCACATTACAGGTGGACAGACTCAATCAAAGGGCTTTTTTGCACTTGGTTTTTAAAACGGGGCGGAGCATCCTCCGCGAAGACGTTTGCATTTGAGGGCGAACTAGTTCGGACTACTTACCGTACGTCCAGACTTCAGCCCACTCCGGAACGCCCATAACTGGACGTTCACCATGCTATTGAAAGTCCGACTGAAACAGGACTTTCAATAGCCCAGCGTGCCCCAGTCCATCGCTGCATAAAAGTATAGATTTGCAGGCTCGTGCCAGCGCGAGCCTGCAGATATTCCAGGGGCAGGCTTCCGGCTGGTGAGCTTCTCTGGTTGGTGGAGAGCCTCCACCAACTGGAAGCCTCCATTTTCGTCCCCGGAGAGTGCGTAGCGCGGGGACGCGCTGCTCCGGATTGGTGTGGATCGTCGGGGGGAGCGGGCCAGTCTGGTGAGTAATGGACTGCCCCGTTTTGCCCCCAAAGTGTGGAAAAGCCCAAAGAAGCCATGTCCATGAATCTGGAAGACCAGATCAGGGCTGTTGGTGTTAGGGTGAGTTATGAGGGTCTCATTCATAGGGTTATCATAAGTCAAAATCGACTTGAGGGCAATTAACAACGATAACACAGGAAGAAACAGTGACTGCCATAAATGTATAATCTTCATATTCTTGCCTCCTCCTTTGTAATAGCTATTACATATTACCTATCATCCTTCTGTCCCAGTCTTCTGAAATGTTTCATTGTTACCCAGTCAGAATGGGGATGCCTTGCAACTCCACCCTGCTTGAGCCACATTGAGGGCCACGCTGAGAGCCTCATGTTGCAACATGTAAATTTTAAAAACAACATAAATGTATTAAATATTTGCTACCTGAAGCAAAACATTTTTTATTTCAAAAGATACATGGGCTACATGGCCCTAGAACCAATCTCTTATTTCCTTGTTTCCCATTTTGTATTTTCAGGAACACAAAAGCCAGTTAATGGTGGTGCAGAAATGCGACATTAAGTTACTCTCTGCTGCAGACACTTGATAGTATCTTGCAAACTCAGTTTATAAGGCTTTTCCATTATCAACAGAACAATACAAATCCATTATTTTCTCTCTGTGTTTTGCTAAATGTGCTAAGAATTTTCCTCTGAAACTTGTGGAAATTGTTAAGGATGTTTTTAGTGTAAGGGATCTTTATTACTTTCAAAAACTCAGTCACAGAATCATAGAGCTGGAAGAGACCACAAAGACCATTGAATCCAACCCTCTGCAATGCAGGAATACCCCATCAAAGTATTCCTAATAGAAAGCCATCCAGCCTCTGTTTAAAAACCTCTTAAGAAGGAGATTCCACCACATTCTGAAACAGCATATTTCACTGTTGAATTGTTCTTATCATCAGGAAATTCTTCCTAATGTTTAGATGGAATCTCTTTTCCTAAAGTTTGATGCCATTGCTCCATGACTTAGCTTCTGGAGCTGCAGAAACCAGGCTTGCTCCATTCTCCATATGACATCCCATCAAATATTTTAACATAGCTATCATGTCACATCTTATTCTTCTCTTCTGCATACCCAGCTCCCTTAGCTGCTTCTCATAGAGAATAATTTCCAAGCCTTCTACCATTTTGGTCGCACTCCTCTGGACACATTCAGCTTGTCCATATCCTTCCCAAACTGTAGTGCACAGAACTGGACACAGTATTCCAGGTGGGGTCTGACTAAAGCAGAACAGAGAGGTAGTATCACTTCCACTTTCCTTGACCTGGACACTGTACTCCTATCAATGCAGCCCAGAATCACATTGGCTCTTCTAAGCTGCCATATCAAACTGCTTACTTATGTTCAGCTTGGGTCTACCAGGACTCCTACACTCGTTTCATGTATACTGAGGTCAAGCCAGCTGTCACTCATTTTCTATCTGTGAATTTCACTTTTTCTGCCCAAGTGTAGTACCTTATACTTCTCCCTGTTGAAATTCTTTTTTTTTTTAGTTTTGACCCAGCTCTCTAATCTGTTAAGCGCATTTTGAATTCTGATCCTACCCTCTGGAGTGTTAGCTACCCCTCCTAATTTGGTCTCATCTGCAAATTTGATAAGAATACCCTCTATTCCCTCATTCAAATCATTGATAAAGATGTTGAACAGCACTGGGCCCAAGACAGAACCCTATGGCATTCCTCTAGTCGCTTCTCTCCAGGATGAAAAGCAGCCATTTGTGAGTACCCTTGAGGTTTGGCCATCAATCAGCTAAAAATCTACCTAACAGTAGCACTGTCTAGCCCAGATTGTACTATCTTGTTTGCAAGTATATCATTGGGGACCTTGTCAAAGGCCTTACTGAGGTCAAGATATGTTACATCCAAAGCATTCCCTTCATCTACCAAGGTAGTAACTCTACCCCCCCCCCAAAAAAAGATAGTTAAGATTAGTCTTGTTTTTGAGAAACCCGTGTTGCTTTTGGTAAACACGGCATTCTAAGCACTTTCAGGCTGTTTAATAATCTACTCTAGAATCTTTCCTGGTATTTATATCAGGCTTACTGAGTGTTATTGTTTGGGTGCTTCCCCCCCCCTTTTTGAAGATGGGGACAATATTTGCTCTCCTCCAGTCTACTGGTGCTTCTTCCATTCTCCAGGAATTCTCAAAGAATATTGCCAGTGGTTCTGAGATTACTTCTGCTGGTTCTTTTAATACCTTTGGATGTAATTCGTCTGGCCTTGGACACTTGAATTTATTTAGAGTAGCTAGGTATTCCTGTACTCTCTTTATCTATACTGGGCTGCATTTCCCCTACTGCATCATTTGATCTATTTTTCCCAGGTAGAACAATGTTTTCTTTTTCGGAGACGACCAAAGCAAAGACGGTGTTGAGTAATTCCACCCTTTTTCTATCCCCTCTTAGCATTTCACCATCTACTCCACACTGAGGCCCTACCATTTCCTTATTCTTCCTCTTGCTATGGGCATAATGCCCCCCCCCGAAAGCACTTTTTTTATTGTGCTTAATCTCTCCAGCAAGCCTGAGCTTGTTCTGCATTTTAGCTTTTCTTTCTTCCTACACTTGCTGGCTATTTGTTTGAATCCTCTTTGGTGACTTCTTTTTTCTATTTCTTGTAAATGTCCCTTTTAAATCTTAGCTCTGTTGCTAATTTTAATTTTACAATTTTAATTTTGTCTCTAATGTGTCATATGAATTGCAGGGTGGAAGAGAGATGGAGGTCAAAGATCTCATAGAGGTATAATTTTATACTGCTTGATAGTCCGCATCTTTCAAATGGACTCCCATCAGAATTAGAAGGTAAACACAGGGAAAGACAAAGAAGTGCTTTAACAATGCCAGTATGGAAACAGATAGAGAACAAGGAGCTTTTTGAAGTTAGCAGGGCAGTAAAAAGGTGAAAGAGTACTGGAGTCCACATCCTGTTGCTATGGGAAGCTGACTCAAGCTCTGTCTTTAGCAGCCAAGCTGCATCTCATAGCTTCCTTTACTGCTGCTTCCTTTACTATTAAGAGCAACAAATATCACAGATAGCATAAATCACCAGTGTTGTCTCCTCCAAAGGAAGGAAACTACTAAACTCTGTAGAATTGCTCCTTGGACTTCTCCTTGCTTAGCAAAATGCAGAGCATTTAGAAGTGCAATACAGATACTGGAAACAGAGCATTAAACAAATATTCTCTCCTATGTGCATTCTTTTCATTCAGTTCAGTGATGTGACAATTACTTACATCATCGACTTTGGGAGACTGAGAGTGTGCTTGAGGGGTCTCCAAAGTGGCAGTATCTATTGATGGCCTTCCACTGGTGGAACAATGGAATCGGGGAGGTGATCTCCCCTCCACACTACGGCATCCTCCACACACACACACACACACACACCAGCTCTGCAAGACAGAGAAATTCTCTAGACATAGTGTTGAGGCAGTTCTAAGGACTGTTGAGAGAAAGGAATGAAGCTTCATCATACCGGCATGGCAGCTCCAAGATAATTTATGCTATCTGTGATATTTGTTGCCCTTGGTGGACAAGATAATATAAGATTTAGGTGTGCAGAATATGAGAATTTATCAGTACGTGAGACTTTCATTTTTATCCTTACAACAGTCCTGTAAGATAGTTTAGGCTAAGAAGTAGTAATTGTGCCAAGGTCACCCGGTGAATTTGATGAATATGTAGAGAAGTTCAAATGATACCTGAGTAAATAGTGTGTGCATAGGGCAGGATGGTGTGGCAGAGGCAAGTGAGAGAAAAGCTCTGATCATTGGACCTAGACTGTGTATGAAGTGTTCAAGGGACTGCTTTTTGCCATTGTGACAGACACAGGAGTATCACACTGCTATCTCTGAAAATACTTCTAGCTGTGTGCGATCTTTTTTTTTCTGGACAATGGTCTGGTTTGGTGTGAAGGGTGCACACACTCCAATTGTTCTGATTAATCTTCTGGCATCCCACCTTTTTCAGATGCTTCAAAAATATCTCACTTTTTCTCGCCTCTTTCTGCTTTCCCTGTTGTAAAATGAGTTCAAAATGCAAAATTAGTTAGCACTCAATTAACTAGGGAGGAGGTGAATCTTGCCCCTTCCAATAGGCTCAGGCAAAAGCAAATTGCTGTGCCTTTTCCTAGCTTGCCTGTTCTTCCTCATTTAATACCTTTTGCCATCTTGACCACAATCTGATATTTCATGTCCCTGTTTTCATCTATGAAATGTTAGAGTGTGTGCATGCTATACAACTTCCTGAAACAACTGGATGTTTAGGTTAGTGATGGGAATTGTGTAGCCCTTAAACTGCAACTCCTGACAGCCTAGTCAGTATATCCAATGGGAAAGAATGGTGGGAGTTATAATTCAACAGCATCCGGATAGATAACATAGATTTAGGTGGTATGATGCACTTAATTTTGATTTTCCATGTACTTTACTGTGCAAAAACTATAGACTAGCATGTACTGCCTTCTGAATATTGCCTTCAAAAGGCTGACATGATTCTTTTTTAAGATATAGCCACATTTCTCTCACATCATCACATTTAGAATACCTCCTAGCAAGAACCAGCGTGGTCTAGGGGTTTAAACATTGGACTACAACCCTGGAGACCAGGGTTTGATTCCCTGCTTGACTGTAGAAACCCACTAGGCAACCTTTGGCATATTATACTCTCTCAGCCCCAGAAAACCCCATGACAGGCTCATCTTAGGGTTCTTTTAACAAGAACAAAACAAAAAGAGAGAGAGAGATGACTCAAACACAGAAGCCAAGAAAGTCAGAAGTAATCATATAAATTATGTATTTCTTAGCAAAAGGCCTAAATAATCTAAAGGCACCAAATACCACCTGATCTTGGAGGCTAAGCAGGGTAACTAATTGAATGGGAAACCCTGAATGAATACCAAGTGCTGTATGGTATATTTCAGAGGAAAAAATAGGCAAAACAATCTCTGATTATTTCTTGCCTAAGAAAACATACATGCACACACACACATACACACAAATAATAAACTCAGAAGAAATGTAGACAAAACTATACAAGTTCAATCAACCCACCAAAAATATACACATACTAAAAAGAAACAAAACACCAATTCACAAATGGGGAAGCTCCATATAATTTACCATTAATGGAGAGATACATAAATAAATCTTTAACACAAGAGGCATAGAGTCATATACAAGTGAAGGTCAGTTATATATATAATTCACAACAATAAGAGAAAACAGATAACACACAACATAAGCCGGAAGCTTTTTGAAGCATGCCATCTTCTTCAATGGCAATAAAAAAATGTCCCTTGGAATGTGAAGTCTTCCCATTCTTATCAAAAGCCAGAGTCAAACAAAGCATTGACCTTTGTGACTAGTGAGAGGAAGAGATATCTGCTGTTGTTTGAAAAGAGAGAGGCTTCCTAATATGAGAAATCTTACAGTTTATCTGACTTTACAAATGATAGCAGTAAGAAGGCAGCTCTCTATCCATTTGCTCGGATATAACTCAAATCCAGTAATCACGCAAGTACCCGAAGAGCAGACAGAATGGAGTAGCACAGCCTCCAACAGTTCAGAGAGGAAAGCGACGATACCTGTGGCCAAGTAACATCAGAGTCTGGTCAAAATAGCAAAAGCTTTTGATCAGGAAGAGCACACAAGCCAGGAGATACTGAGGCCTTTTGTTGGAGCTTCCTTGGAAGGGCAAGACACTGCCTCCTTCCCTCCTTCCCCCCATGTTGAGTTAATTGAGTACAAACTGATAGAGAGTGCATGTGTGAAACAGCTAGCTATTACGATCCAGGAACATTGACACCAATGGCTACAGGAAATAAACTAAACTATTATTATAGGAACTCCATTAGAAATGGGAAAGCTCTTTGAGAGTGCTAGGCTAAACTAAACTAAGCCAGAATAGGAGGACTAAGTTTTATTTTTGGAGCAGTTAAAGAGCAAACAGAAAGTGGAGAGTGATCCCTGATAAGAATATCCATCTAAAGGCCCTATCACACTACACTGTTATAGCACTATTATTCCACTTTCAACATCCTATGGAATCCTCGGGTTTGCAGTTTAGGGAGGGACTGGCTGGCCTCTCTCGAAATTGCAAACCCCAGGATTCCATGGGATGTTGAAAGTGGAATAATAGCACTATAACAGTCTAGTGTGGAAATGGCTATACTCTGGAATTCTGGGGTTTGTAGTTTAGTGAGGCCCAAGAGCTCTCCAGTTAAGGATTTTAAATTCCTCTCCCTGAACTACAAATCCCAGGATCCCATACAATGTTACCATGATGGTTAAAGTAGAATGTTAGTGCTATAACAGTGAAGTGTGATTAAGGCATAAGATTGGTAAGGATAGGTCAGCAAGATAGAAGGAGATTTTAGGTCATGGAAGGACTCCTTAACCCTTTATCTGCTCCTCTCTGTAAGATACATTTAACTATTTAAACACTGTGCCTATTGCATTTCTAACACAATGGTTTTTGTAATTTGACTGAGTTTGCAGCAAATGAAGTAAAGTGAGGACAAAGGGAGAAAGGTAGCAGGAAGAGAGAGAAAATGGGACATTTGCAACACAGCTGAAAAAGTGGGGAGACAGAGGATTAATCAGGAATGTCCCCACCAAACTGGGACAGTTGGGGGGTATGGAGTACCATGTCTCTGGCCATTTCCGCACTATCCTATTATAGCGTGATGATTCCACTTTCAACATCCTCTGGAATCCTGGGGTTTGCGGTTTAGGGAGGGGCCGGCTAGCCCATCCCAAAACTGCAAACTCGGGGATTCCAGAGGATGTTGAAAGTGGAATCATCGCGCTATAACAGGCTAGTGCGGAAATGGCCTCTGTGTCTGACCCATTTTGACCCGGCTTTGGGAGGGCAAGACCTAGACTGACTCCAATCTACAAGGCTGCAACCACTGAAGGTGCCTAAAAAGCAGGAGAGGAAAGGCATCAGGATTTATGGCTGAGATAACAATCAGCTTTGGGTGGGCTTTATTATTTGTGCAACTATTTTAATTAATTTCTTTCATTTTTTTCTGTTATTAAGCCTTTGTGTACTTTGAATTATTAGGATGTTATAATACTGATGTACATTTATTACTCTGAGATGTTTAGCCTGTTTTTATGATGGCACAGGTCTTTATTTTTAATTGTTATTTATTGGTTGCTGTCAGGTTGGTTATTGCTTTATTTTGGAAGGTTTTAAAATGGGTATCTGCAACAGCCTGGTATAATAAGGTGTAGCAATTAGCTTTGACCTGAAAAATTAACTAATATACTTCAAATGGCTAAAAGAAAGAAAGAAGAAGACAATTTTGCAATAATTTGGATTTATTGCACATATGGAGGGAAGGTAACATTGGACTTCTAAAGGTGTTCTGATCCTTTTGTTGGTCGCATGAGAAAACACTTTTAATGTTTATGTCATGACTGTATCTTTGAATACTAAATGTTACTGTGTGTACTCCTACATCTTTAGGTTGTGGTGGTTGTTGTGAGCCCTTGAGTCATTTCTGACTTACAGCAACCCTAAGGTGAACCTATCATTATTATTATTTTTTTGCAAGATTTATCCAGAGTGGGGTTGTCTTTACCTTCCTCTGAGGCTGAGAGAGTGTGACTTGTACAAGATCACCCAGTTGGTTTCCATGGCTGACCAGGAATTTGAACCCGGGTCTCCTATAGTCCTGCTCCAGCACTCAAACTACTACACCGTGTTGGCTCTCATTATATATGGTACTATAGGACAAAAAAAAGTTTACTCATCTGGAAATATTTTTGTATTGTATTGAATATGGGTTCTCTTATGCTTTTGTGGACCATTCTTAGAGCATGAGAAAATGACATAAAATAAATTGATGGACATCATCTAGAATCTTAATTTTTTTTGCCCCAAGATATCCTCTTGAGGGTGAGGTGGCACTTCTACCCCATTGTGGGGGTTCACTGGACCAATTAATACCCAAGGGAGGCCATTTTTGAAATAGGAAGTGAACAGAAAGTGACTTTGGAGTTTGTTTTAAAAAGTTGGGCAAAAACACAGTGAGGATGCCCCCCCATGTCCCCTAGAAAGCATTTGGGATCAAAATGGTTGTTGTTGTTGTTGTTGTTGTTGTTGTTGTTGCGGGAGTGGGTACAGTGATGGGCTGACTTCAGGGTCTTCTGGCAGGGTTGGATGTGGCTGCTAGGCTTCTAATTGCCCCTTCCTGATCTAGGCCCTTTTTGCACGGCATTTAGGAAGCGAGAGGGCCCCTTGAGCATCACATAAATGTGAGGAGCGGCCTGCATGACACTTCAAGTCGAAAGTGCTCCATGCTCACGGGGCCTGGGGTGTACTCACCTACTCTGCGAAGCCTCCTGAGCCACGCCAGTCGCGTTTCCTGCCCCAGCGCAACCTACAACTCCCAGGCTGCACTGCAGAAAGAAAGGGCGGAGTGCGGGCGAGATGCTCACATGAGCAGAAAGGAGCTGCAGAGCTGAAGCAGGAGGCTTGCGAGAGCGTTAGTTCCAAGCCTTCTCATGCGAAAACCCCAACCCAGTAGTGTTAAAAGGTAAGGTGCGGAAAAGCCCCTAGACTTATCATATATAACAAATAAAGCCTATCATAAATAATAAATATCAAGAGAAATCTGTACTTGAGACCCATCACTGTCAAAATATTTGGAGAGGTCTCACTGGCATTTGTGAGAATACTCGCTACTCAAAATCTAGCACTATGTGCGGGTTTTGATAAAGTTATGGGGCCAAATAAAGGTAACTTCCATACAACAATGGAGTTGAAGAGAGAATAATTTTACAGTTAAGGCTTATCTGATTCTGAGGAGAGTAATCACCTTAGAAATCCATACTCACTGCCTGGCAGTAACAAATCAAAATGAAAAACAAATCAAAATCAAAATGAAGTCACCAGCTGACTGGCAGTAGAAGTCAAAATGTAACACTATGCCTCCCATGAAGTCTGCATCTTACTATTCCATCATTCTGTATGATATACCTGCCAGCCACCATACTGAACAGATGACTTTAATGTGTATTTTGTTACAACAGAACCAAGAGCAAATGTAGCTGTACTCACAAAAATCAGAAAAAGCATTCATTGGAATTTAGCAGCACAAAAAATAGTATGGGTCCCAGGATAACAGCATGCTTTTAAGAAAGTTTTACCAAAAAAAAAAAAAAAAAACCACCAGGAATTGAAACAACATTTATGAGAGCACTAAACTTTGATAACAGAGCAAGGGGAGGCAGCCTAGCAGCCCAGGCTACCATAGCCAATGGAGAAGGATGCTGGTAGTAGGAGTCTAACAATAATATTCTAACCCTTGTAATAGAAGCATGATGACAATGAAAATAGTGGAGATTTCAGACACACATTCAGCAGTGTGCTTCCCATTTACTGAACATAATAATCTATTTATAAGAAAAGCCTGATATTTTTATTAAAAATGTATCAAAGCATCAGTAACAGTAGCTTTTTCTCCACATCCAAATGTTAATGGCAACTTCTAGAATATCCAGAATCATAGCGTTGGAAGAGACCACAAGGGCCATTCAGTCCAACCTGATGCCATGCAGGAATACACAATCAAAGCACTCCCAACAGATGGCCATCCATGCTTTGCTTAAAAACCTCCTAAGAAGGAGACTCCACCATACTTCCAGGTGGTATATTCCACTGGCAAACTGCTCTGACCATCAGGAAGATCTTCCTGATGTTTTGGTGGAATCTTATTTCCTCTAGTTTGAATCCATTGCTCTATGTCCTAGTCTCTGGAGCAGCAAAAAACAAGCTTGCCCCATCTCTCATATGCCATCCTTTCAAATCCTTTCTCTTCTCCAGGCTAAACATATCCACCTCCCTAAGCCATTCACCAGAGGGCACAGTTTCCAGGCCTTTTACCATTTTAGTCACCCTCCTCTAGACGCATTCCAGCTTGTCAATATCCTGCTTGAAGTGTGATGCCCTGAACTGGACACAGTATTCCAAGTGAAGTCTGACCAAAACAGAATAGACTGGTACTATTGCTTCCCTTGACCGAGACACTACACTTCTATTCATGCAGCTGAGAATCACATTGGCTGTTTTAGCTGACACATCATACTGTCGACTCGTGTTCAGCTTGTGGCCTACTAAAACTCCTAGATTGTTTTCACATGTACTATGGACCAACTGTCACCAATCTTATATCTGTATATTTCATTCTTTTTGCCTCAGTATCTCAGTATCTCACATTTCTCCCTGCTGAAATTCATTCTCTTAGCTGTCTCATCTGTTAACATCATCCTGAATTCTGATCCTGTCCTCTGGGATATTAGCTACCCTGCTTAATTTGATGTCATCTGCAAATCTGACAAGAATGCCCTCTATTTCTTCGTGCAAGTCATTGATTAAGATGTTGAATAGCACTGGGCTTAGGACAGAGCCCTGTGGCACCCTCCTACTCAGTTCTCTCCAGGATGAAGAGTTGCTATCGGTGAATACCCTTTTGGTTCAGTCAGTTAACCCAGTCCAAATTCACCTAACAATAGCATTGTCTAGCCCACATTTCACTAGCTTTTTATTTTATACTAAAACCACTGAACATTAGACCAAGATAGGAGCTAACTAGTTAAAATCAGTCAAGGTTATTAAGTTGAAAAATTTCTAACAAAAATGGAAACTTAATATTTACTTTTCAACTAAACTGATTGCTTATACTTGATGTTTCAGCACTAACATAATTCCACAATTCAGTTCTTCCTCTTTTTCTTCGTCATCATCATCATCTTTTTTGAATAAAACCAATGGCCTTTACAATGTTTGGAAGAAAGCAAGAACAGAATTAAAAATTAAGTATTAAAAATATTAGACATAACCTTAAAACCATTTCACAGACTTCTGTAAAGCCAATTAAAAGTGTAAAATTAATCTTTATGTTACAGTATGTTCCTTAATGAAGCAAGCATATAGTTTCTTAGGTGCCAGTGCAAATTGGGCTACTGAGTACATAACAAATAGGCACAAATCAGATAACTGTTCCATTACTACTTTCTGAGGTGTTCAGTCTGTATATAACTTAATAATGGCAGACACAAATCTTCGTCTAAGACAAGTAATTAATTATATTGCCAAACTGATTACAGCCAAATGCACAAAATCTCCCTTCAAGATATGCAGAAGGCATCTGCTGGAATCTGAGTTCTATGAAAGCTTTTCAGAGCTGAGAGAAGGTCCCCATTTCAAAATGCCAAGGCTTTGTATGCTTTATCTCAATCTGTGGATACAAATGGAGAACTATGCCTCAACTATGGCTGGTCTGTCTTGGCTAGCATTGAGATTGAAAAATTAAGGTTTAAGTCATGAGGACTAAATCTTAGATAATTCTTTACATTAAGATAGTAGTAATTAACTTGCCTTAGTACAGTTGTGCCCAGCCATCCATCCTCAGTTCCTCCAGCCAATAAAATTTGCTAAGGGAATCTGTTTCCCTCCCCCAACTCTCATTCCAAGCAGCTCGGGGGGGGGAGGCGACTTTGCTGCCCCCCTTCAAGAAGGGACCACTTCACCAACATGGCCATGGTCACACTGAATGCCAGGGAGGGGGGCAGGCCAGGTGGGACCTTTAAACTGTGGCTCTGCCTCACTTGCCAGCTTTTTCTTTGTTTCTGGTGAGCTGGGAGCTCACTGTCCCGTACCTGTCTTCATGGCAGGCTTTCTCAGCCAGTAGATCAGCAATTTAAAAAAAAGGAACAACAAAGGAAGCAGGGGAGGCGACCCTACAGGGTGAAGCAAGTAGCAAGCGGAGCGCGACCCCTGGAGTGGCTGTTCATCTGCCTTTGTTTGGCTCTGGCCACATGGCTGGCCTGCTGCTGGGGATCAGCCCGACCTCTGGACTCCTGGACTCCTTGCCCACTCGGGGCTTAAGGTTTGGGGGCATGCTGGTGGGGAGGGTTTCCTGGTTTCAGGCATCCCAGTCACCCAAGTTTTTGGTATCCTGGTCTCCCAGTTCTCAGTCTCCCAGGTTTACAGGCATCCCAGTCTCCCTAGGTTTTCTGACGTCCCAGTCTCTCAGGCTTACAGGCATCCCAGTCTTCCTAGCTTTTCTGACGTTCTGGAGGTTTCAGTCTCCTAGGTTTACAGGCGTCCCGGTCTCCACATCAATTAAGGGGTCTGTCTTCTGTTTTCAGGCATCCTGGTTTCCAATATTAGTTAAGAGCATCCCAGTCTCCACGTTTTCAGGCATCGCAGTAGTCTGGTGTTTTGGGCATTTACAGCTTTCAGGTCAGCTTTGGTGGGAAGGACTCATTTTTGGGATGGCACCAAAAAAGGGCACTCCTTTGGCTAAAGGTAAGCAGCCTGTTAAGAAGGTCCAGTCATACACTTCCAGTTCCCCTGGCTAGCAAAGCCAAGGATAAGCAGCCGGCCAAAAGGGCCTTAGCCTCCAGTCCAGGACCCCAGGCAGTGGCATCCTCATAGGCAGATGAGTTGTCAGATAGCATTGTGGCAGCAGTGTTGTCTAACTTGCAGGCCATTAGGAGTGGCAGTATTGAGGCCCTTTTATGCTCGGAGGTGTCTGAAAGAAGCAGGCCAGGGGAGGACCAAAATGACACATCATCAGTGGGGCATGCCAGCACGTCTTCATCGCGTTAGGTATCCTTAGAGCTGGTACCAGCTGGAAGCGCTGAGTCCACAGTCTCTGTCCAAGGTGAGCCTGCCGAGTTTGTGGGAGGTTCAACCAACTCAGGGTGGCCTTGGTTTCCTGGTCAGTGGGCAGGGTAGCAGTCATGGCCATATTCATCACTCCCCCCCGTAGGCCAAATGCCTTATCCTTATGGATTCCCTTGGTTTGTATGTCCTCCACCATGGGGCAACAGCCAATTATGCAGTCCATTGAATACCACTCATTGATACCACTCAGGCCAGTTCTGGGGGGTCCACAGGGTCGTGTGGGCACTCTTGTGCTGGGGGTGGCCCTGGGAGCCAGTTGGTCCCTGTGGGTAAAGCCTTGGCTCCAGCCACCAAGGAGAAGATCCTCAAAAGGGAGTATGTTGATTTTTTCTCCTTTTTGTACCAGGAGTTAGAAAAGAAAGACAAAGATGATCTAGATGAGAGGGATAGAGAAAGGATCAAGAGGCGTAGAGTTGACAGGAATTGGGTTAATTGGTTGTCTGGTGTTCTGGTGTACTCCAATGTGCTGATTAAGGCCCAACAGGCCAAGCTGCCCCTGCTCATGTCTTATTTTAATATAATATACAAGGCCTATTTAGATTTTGCTGGCTACGCCGGGCTGTTTTACAATGAATCCTTCCATCGTTTGGCAGCTGGGGATGACAGCTTTCACTGGGACATGATTCACCGTCAGCTATGGATGTCTTATCATGTCTCCAGCACACCCTGTCTTTGGAAAAAGGGCGGACAGCAGCCATTTGGTCCACTTCAACAAAGATGGTGGTGCAGTGCACCCTTCAGGTGGGCAGGACCAGCAGCAGAGCAATCTTTGCTGGGTGGCAGGGGTCGTGCAACCAGCACTCATGAAAGTACAAGTATACATGCTCATTATGCTTGGGAAGAAGGAGGGCATCCTTGGGGTGTGCCCACATATTTTATGCCCTCACTTCTGGGCTGGTGGGTTTTGTGGGGTACACCTTCCAAAGGGGGTCGCCAAGGTGGCAACTCAGGATCAGAGGTTTGCCCTCCGGCCTAGGTATTTTGCTATCATGCGGCTCCTGTGAGGTCAAGTTTAAGTTCAATGTCATGTCCAAGGTCAAGTTCAAGTTCATGTATAAATAGGCAATAAATAATAAATTTCTGTCAGGAATCTCTCCCTGCCGGGCCGCAGCCAACAAGGGAGAAGAGAAGTCAGGTACACTTGGGGAGTCCGAATATACCAAACACCAGGAAAACACAAGCCAAGCCAGGTCAAGGTTCAGTTCAAAGGTTCAGGAGGCAGAGATCCATCCAGAGGGTTTCAGGGAGCAGGAGAAACAAAGGTTGTGAGGGCTTGCTAATAATTTGCTGCAAGCAAGGAGCAGCCACACTGGCAGACTTAAATAGCCCCTGTGAGCAGGTGCTGCTTGTTATTGTTTCTTCAGCCTAGTCCAAGCAGCCTACCTCTCAGCAGCCTATTTCAGCCTTCTGCGTGATTGAGGACTGATGGGCACAGCTGGCTGCAAGTCCTCTGCTCACTGCTGGTTCCCTCTCCATCATGAGCTAGCTGGGGCAACTCAGTCTCTGTTTGACCTTCCAGTGCAGGGGATGTTTGCAGGTTGACTTGCTCAGTCACTGGCTTGGCCCCTGCACAATCAGTTGCTCCTCAATCACAGCATCATTGTCTATCACAATGGCCAATAGTTCATCCCAAGTCCTGTCGTGTGGTCTCTTCATTTCAGGGAGTGTGCAGCAATGAGCCTCAAGTCCATTTAATCTGCATCAGAATCTTAAGAAAGATGGATCAGTTCAGGCTGCAATTGTGGAGGCTGGAACCCTGGAGGCAGACCCAAAATCTGTCTCATGAATTTTGCATAATTTCCAAATCAGGTTTAACATATTTCTTCCCATTTTCAGCTCCATAGAGCATTTGCACAATAATTTTAGTTGTGAAACACTTTAGGGTGGCATTTATTAATTGCCCTCTAGAGTAGAACTATCTTCTAAGCTGCCCAACAGACCTGGTATTTGGGATTTTGGTGCCTTCCATATGTTGTTTTCAGGAAAGTTTCTCACCAAAGCACACTCCCAGGTATTTAAATGCACCTATTCTAAATTATGTCCATCAAGTGTTCACATGCATTTAGGGGTTCTTCTCCCAAAAACCATAATCTTAGACTACTTAGACTTAGACTATCTTAGACTACTTGAAAACCAATTGTTTCTCTTTACATAGCCCCCCAAATTTGGCTAGAATCCTTTTAAGACAAATTTTGTTTAAAGATAGCAAAATCAAATCATCAGCATAAAACAAAATTGAAATCTTCCCATCGCTAATTGCTGGAGGGAAAAATGAATGCGATTTCTGATATCAACTTATTAATATACAAAACAAATTTAAAAAATCCTGGAATACAGCCGTGTTTCACTCTCCTTTTATGAAAACATGTTCTACTAAAGCACCATTTAAACCCATTCTCACCTGCAAAGAATTATCTTGGTGTAACAACTGAATAAGCCACAAAGGCCTTTTATCAATGTTCGTTTTAGCCAATTTGTGCCATAAACACCACCTGTCTATCAAATCAAATGCTGATGAGAAGTCTACAAAAATTGTAGAAATAAATTTATTTGAGCCACTGGTAAATTTATGTACAAGATACTGTAATATAAAGTCCTAGTCCAGAATACTTCTATCTCTCCTGAAACCTGCTTGTTCCTCATGGATTACAGATCGATTACATTCCAGTAGCTTATTTAAGCGATATCATGCATACAGTTTGATGGCCCCATATGACAGACTGATGGGCCTGTAATTAGAAGAATCTGTTTCGTCCCCTTTCTTGAAGACTGGCACAACAATGCGCAATGCTCAATCTTCTCCAGGAGCCTTACCTCTTTGGAATGTGGAGATTAAATTTTTCATTTCAGAAGAAAAGATGGGTGGCCATTGATTCAGAACTCTGAATCAAAATATGCATATAGTTCAATAGCTTCCAAAAATGTGCCTGAAAAGGGCAACCCAAACCTCAAGTGTAATTAGAATAGGCAATCACAGGAAAGAGTCCAACCTGCCTCATGACCAGAAGGGACGCCCAGTGATATGAGCAAAGTGGGTGAGGCTGCTCAGGCCTCACATGCTTTGCTCAGATCATCAGCCTCCTTTCCAGGTGGCAATCGCAGGAAAGAGTCTAACTTGCATCACTGAGATCACTGGCCTCCCTTCCAGGCAGCAATCACGGTAAAGGACTTAATTTGCCCCATGACCACCACCCAGAAGGGATGCTTGTGATCTGAGCAAAGCAGGTGAGGCCACTCAGGCCTCTCACACTTTGCTCAGATCACCAGCATTCCTTCCAGGTGGTTATTGTGGGAAATGGCCTAGCCTGCCCCTCGACCACCACCCAGAAGAGACACCCAGTGACCTGAGCAAAACAGGCAAGGCCATTGAGGCCTCGCACACTTTGCTCAGATCACTGGTCTCTCTTCCAGGTGGCAATTGCAGGAAAGAGTCTAACCTGCCCCACAACTGCTGCCCAGAAGGGACTCCCCTGATCTAAGCAAAGCAGGCAGGGCCAGAGCGACCTTGGCCAGGCTATCCCCAACTGCTCTGGCCTTGCCTGCTTTGCTCAGATCACAAGGTACCCCTTGGTGGGCGATCATGGGGTGGGATAGTTCCAGAAGGGACACCCACAATCTGAGTAAAGTGGGAGAGGCTGAAGTGGGTGGCAATTGCCTGGCCAAGGTTGCTCCAGCCCCGCCTGCTTTGCTCAGATCAGGGGCATCCCTTCCAGGCAGCAATCATGGGAATTGAGCTAATCCACCCTGCGATTGCCACCTGGGAGGGCTGCTGGAGATCTCAGGAAAGCGCACAGGGCCAGAGCAGATCCAGCCACATGATCAAGAGGGCCACCGGCCTCTGTCTCCTTGGGTGATAGCATAGCAGAGTCTCTTCAGCTAGCCATGGCTGCCCCAAAGGGACCTCAGCAACCTCAGCCAGGTCATAGCCCCTGGGGAATTATTTGGGATTATTCCACTTTCGCAGGTGTTTTCTGCACCAAACCCCCACAAATCTGGATGGAGAACTGTATATCAGAGAGCCTGGTTTGCAGCCTTGAATAATAAAAGCCCAGCAATAGTTTGGAGCAGATCTGAGTACTGTTACTTCACCTTCCTCTGTACTGGAAAAAGTCAGAAGAGCCAAGCCTCCACTGCCATAGCCTGCATTAGAGGATTTCTGAGCAGGTTGTAATTGTTGTAATCTCAGGGAATTGTTCTCTGTCAGCCTGATCTCTTGAAGGCAAATTATGTCAAAAATCTGAAGATACTGAATGAAGTTTGCATTGACTAATTTATTTCTCTAACCTGCAATATTTCAGGACATGAAATTTATAGATTGATGCAGCTTCTTGCCTTCTAGTAGTCAGTCCTCAGGTGAGTTGACCAAAGGAGCATATCTGTTAACCAAACACCAATCAAAAACTGTTGCTAAGGGCTGCTTAGAAGTTTGTGTTTGGCCAGAGAAATAACACTTCCCTATAGACATTTACTGGGTACCATACCTCCTAGAGGACTGCCACTAGATAGAAATGTCCTGTTAATTATAAGATCCCCAGTTGGTGTACTCAATGTGTTATGTTTACTTACTGGATATCTTTGTTGCCTAGCTGATATATTATCAGAGAAGTTTACAAAAGAGGAACACGCATCCTTCTCTCTAAAATCTGAGCAAGGGTCAGGTAGAAAGCTATTACAGCGCATAAAAACCTTAAGTGCTGACTTTAACTCCTTTTGCTTATGAGAAACCTCTCAATTTCTCACTGTCATTGTTACCCTAGATTGAGGAATCTGGGTAAAAGAAAATTGCCACTTAGTATGGTGGCAATTTCTTGATTACTTAGGCAACCTTGGCCGTGACAGCAGAGGGCTATACAAGTGAAATCCAAAACCACTGTTCCCTTATTTCCTTTTTCTGAGATTATTTCAAGAATACCCACCTCACCCCATTTAAAATTTAAACCAGATTGATGTTCTAGATCTTCTAAGGTTGCCTTCTTTCCAAAGAAGGAGCCATTTCTGCTCCTTACAGTACAGTTTCAAAGAGTAAATGTAACTGGTTTCTCAGGGATAGATCTTTTAGGATTTCAAAAGGATGAAATAATGCCCCAGCTACCAATTATTCCTGGGTTCTGGATTGTCCTTTTGAATGCAGAGCAAAAGGATGCTAGTTCTCCAAGGAAGGCATCTCTGTAATTTAAACTGTAGTTTTCCTGCTTTGAATTTGTTAACCTATGGGTATGAGGATTCAAATATAATTTATGCTTGGTTTTTGAAGGTTGTGTGTGCAGGCCCCACTTGAATGAAATTTCTCTTCCTTCAAATTTGTAGAGCTGACTCCAAAAACAATGGGTGTAGTTATTATGTGTTAAAGTCAAAATCGCCATGCCTCTCAGCATGTTAGGTCTTATGGGATACACACAGGAACATTTTATTTTCATTGAGTTATCCCACCCAGTCCCCAATAAATCTAAAATATCCTTTCACACTTATAAAGGTGTTAGACATACATTATCTGGTCTCCTTAATGGCCAGGTAAAGATGGTAACACAGCTCTTGGTGTTAGATTATCAAACTTCTGCATGTGTTGGCTTACTGGAACTAAAGCCTTCTTGATCTACTGAATGTAACTGATATTTGTTTGCCTGTATGGCCTTTTTACTCGCTATTCCTGCAGATGAAAGTAGAGACTGAAAATTACCATGTTTTAGAGTGCCATCATGCCATTCATCTAGGAAAAATAAATTTGAGTTTGAAAAAGTTAGCTGGAAGTCATCCATGCCACTTTTTACAATTCCATCTTCAATTGGAGTCTCTAGTGTCTTCTCAGAATTTATAACCCAATAATGCATTATTTCCTCCAGGTGCCTCAAAGGTTTTGAGCTCTTGATGAGCACAATAATCCTTTCCTCTTCAATCCATTGTGGATTTTAGGCTAACAGCCTGGTGGTCTATCAAGTCTCTTATCTGGAGAGTTTACTAGCGGTGCCGCTCCAGCTCTATCAAAGGTACAATAGATTGCAATAATTTTTTAAGGCCAGAGATCTCTTGTTTTATAGAATGTAGTTTGTCAACAAAAAATGTTGATTTGCTTGTGTTGAAAGAAATAACTAGTCTCTCAAGTGGTTGCAAATAATTCAAGCATGTTCACTATCAAGTCTGCAAGATTTTCCAATAGATTTCTCCAGCAAATTGCCATTAGCATCAGCGGTTGTGGAGTTTAGGTGTCAAAGCGGAGTATCTACTGAAGCCTTGGACAAAAGTCCAAGGTCTAATGACCAGTACCAATTGCATTCTCATTCTGGTGATCACCTTCACTACTTATGATCCCATTATCCAGATTCATTAGAGTGCTTGTGGCTGAAATACTTGCAAAATTATGGTTATCATGCTGTGCACCAATTTATAAAGGAAGACAATAATTGAGGATTGACTTTTGGGTCAAGCTCTTAGGAGCTTCATTTACCTGTACATGTACTTTCTGCGCCCAAATTGTCTGGGCTCATATATTAATCATAATTGATGTGGTCAAGCTTTACCAATTCCAGTTAATTCATCACTAATAATATCGAAATCGACATTAGGCAATCAATAGGTAGCACAACCAAGGTCACTGTGAAGGAAGAACCTGAGAAAATCTCAGGTGAGTGAATAACTGCTTTCTCCCAGAGTCTGCCGGCACTAATTTTAAACCTCGACTAGGACAAACCGAAACACAGTTTCTTTCTGACTGAACATAAGTCAAACAAAGGTGAATGAAAGACAGAATACAACTGGATAAAACTCTAGAAGTGCTCCTCTGGCAGGCAGTCTCTCTTTTTCCCATTCACCAGGCTGTAAATTTTCTGCTGTAAAGCTTACACTGCACCGAGATTTGCAGGTTCAAATAATAGTTCCTGGACTTTCTCCAGCTCAGGATCCTTATTAAATTCTCTGATTCTTCCTCCTTAGTAATGCTTTGCTCTGAACTCACCCCTGTCTGTATATTGTTTTAACATCAAGTTTTAAAGCAGAAGCTCTAAATCTCCTTGTGCAAAGAGTAGCATAAACTCAGAGTCTTCACTATTTGTTAAGCTCAGTGGTTGTTAAGAGTCATAGCATTCCACAGCCTTCATTAGCCAAGATATCAGCTTTATCAAACAACTCTCCATAAACTGGTGATTAAAGCATCACTAATAAATCCTCTGGAGCCTTAGAGATAGGGAAGCTAAAACTGCCAAACTTCATAAACACTTTCTAGACTGAATAAGGATAAAATCAAATAAAAACTTAAAATAGACAACAGAGCTCAAGCCAAGCTACTTTACATGCTGCCATCTTAATTGCTGGAAGCCAAGTTACTAATTATATTACTCATTAATTAAATGAGAGACAATGTGACAGTCTCAAAGGGTTCCTTACCAAAATCCTAATTTTCTCTTTCTTTCTTTCTTTCTTTTGCAAAATTGCTTCAGTTGGAGAACTATCTGATTCAGATCACAAGTTGAAAGCATACAGATTTTAAGAGGTGTGTTATGAAATTATAAGAGAGTGAAAGAAGGAAAGCAAGAGTGGTGTGGATGAGAAATGTGACGAAGAGGGTGAGAAACTGGTCTGGGTGAGGAGTTTCAACAATTCATATAATTATTGGCTTATATCCTTGTGATAGTTTTCCTTCTCAGTTCTAGCCCTGGAAACCTGTCACCTTGCCCTTTAAAATTCCTCCTTGGATTTTAGTCCTAGGCCTTCAGGTCACCTCATTGTGGACTATTGTGTGTGTTAGCTTTATGATCTTTTTTGCCAAGTGTTACTCACCCTTGTTTCAGGCTTAATGATGCTTTCCAGAGTCAATTTTACAAAATAACATAGTTTACTTTATTTAGTAACATACCGAATAATTGCTTTTTGAGTTCAAGTTTTTAGTTACAAACAATTAGTACTATTCTGAGGCCATTTCCACACTATACTCTTATAGCGCAATTATTCCACTTTCAACATCCTGTGGAATCCTGGGGTTTCCAGTTTTGGGAGGGGCCACCTGGCCCCTCCCGAAACTGCAAACCCCAGGATTCCATATGATGGTGAAAGTGGAATAATTGCGTTATAAGATTGTAGTGCGGAAATGGCCTGGAGTTATGTCAGGCCCTTGCCTTAAATCACACAGACACCCAATGCACAGTAACTCCCCCTAGACTCTCAACTGACTCTTCCAACAATTTATTCCCAGCTGTCTCCAACATCCTCTCTTTCCTTTTTAAAAAATACCTCCTCCCTCTAATTCTAGCTCTGTCCTCACAGAGTTTTCTCTGCTGGGATTGACGGCTCTCAGTTAGTCACTCCACATCCTGGTATCCAGATGCCCTCATGCAACATTTTCTTTTTTATAAGCAACTGAGATACAGTACCACAATCCTGAGCTCACAACAATGGATGGGAGGGTAGAAATAAAATCAGGGATGCCATTTCCAGCTTTATTCTAATAAGGCTTTCCATGTAGGAATTTAACTTAAATGTAAATTTATAAATTTACTTCATTATAATTTAATTATAATTATAATTTAATTATAAATTTAGTTAATTTTCCTCTTCTATCATCACTACAGTTGAATTAGATTTTTTAAAGTCTGGCAACAATTAAACTAAACTATTAACTAACCATTTTACTACATTTCCTATCCCTGGTCCTAGAAGAGTAAGGATACCAGAAATGGAAACTAGATGGGGTTCTAATTGCAGGTATGGAAGGATGGCAATGCTTTTAGCAGAGAAAGGAAGAAATGGCTGGAATTGCCATGAAAATACACCACTTCAAATGTCTTCGGGGCTTACTGATGTGTGGCATTATGTACTATCTGAAATAAATGTCACAAACAAAATCTCCAAGGGACTGATATTTCTGGGACCACTACATAATAGAAGAAGAGAAATCATTCTTTGAAAGCTATCGTTTGGATGAATGACTTGAACAAGAAGTTGGCAACTGTGGAAATATTGGCAAGGGACTTAGATACTGATGCTGTGTTTCCACCTGTGTGAGTGGCACAGGCTGTTCAGTTTCATTTCCCCTTTTGTTATCACTAAGAACAAGAGGGGGAAAAAACCTCCATTCTTTTGGTATTTTTTGACAGTCACCAGGAAATGTCATGTTCAAGTCCTTGAAACTAATGACAACACAGGAATAGCTGTGGAAGTTTAAGACTCAGACCCCCTCCATGC
This sequence comes from Ctenosaura bakeri, assembly GCA_948474755.1. NCBI lineage: Eukaryota > Metazoa > Chordata > Lepidosauria > Squamata > Iguanidae > Ctenosaura > Ctenosaura bakeri. The sequence continues at coordinate 531,547 of CAOLHI010000701.1, forward strand.
ACTCAAAGGGCTATTATTAAATGTTCCAAAAAACTGTACAGCTCCTGAAGCTCGGCCAGCCCAAGTGATTTTGCTGTCTGAAGTGAAGGAAAAGATGCTGGTTTCTGTTCCATGTATAGAAACCAACCACATTAAATTTTTACTTCAGTATCGGCACTGTCCTCTACCACGGCTGAGCTCGTAGCTTTGTACCCCAATGGAGGGCAATGGCTGAGAGGGTGTACTCAGCAAGAACAGTTTGGATGATGAAGCTGCTGCCCTCCAGTATCTGCCACCTGAGCCACTTGTCTCGGCCTGCCTGATGGTAAGGCTTGAGGGCAGTGTCTGAGCCTTGGGAGCAAGAGAACCAGGCAGATCCTCAGCCTGACAGGAGCATTTCTCTGAACTGATCGATTGACAGGTATTTATATCCTGCCTTTCTCCCAATATGGGACCCAGAGATTTAGCCAAATAGTTGCTTTAAGCCCTCCTGTAAGCCTGTAAACCTTTCTCCTGCTGTACCTGAGCTCAGTCCTAGTCCTTCCTCTGCTCTACTTACAGTAGCAAAAGGTTTTGAATCTTGAATTTTAATTATGGAGTGGCAAAGTGTGTATATGTGTAAGTGGTGTGCTGTTTTAATCTCTTTGTTATTGACATTAAGCTTTAAATACATTTGAAGTGTTTTAGCTGTTTTTAAGTATGCTTTAATAATGGTGACATATAATTTCTTTTAAAATTTTGTAGAGAAATGTTTCAGTAACATCTTTTTTCAGTTACTGTACACTGCCTTGGATCCCACTTGAGAGAAAAGTGGGATTCAAATTCAGTCAATCAGTGCTAGCCAGCAGGAGGCTTTACAGAAGATGAACAAAGGGAAATGACTGAAGCATTATTTTATTTGGGTACAAGGGTTTCTCCAAGCATATCGGCACAAAATAAGGGATTGTGTAACTACTCTTCTCCTAAGTTTCAGGAGGCTTCCTTGGCTATGTACAGTGTGCCAGGAGTTCAGAGAATACATAGTCCCACAGAACATTCATTCATTATATTAATATCCTGTGTTTTCCTCCAATAAATTCAACCTCTCCTTGTTCCTACTTTATCCTCATAACAAACGTGTGAGGCAGGGGAGACGGAAAGAGAGTTACTGGTCTCAGGTCTCTCAGTGAATTCTGCAGGTGAGTGAGGACTGGAACCCTGATGTCTCTTAAGACCCAATCCAACAGCCTGATCACTGATACTACACTAGCTCTCAGTAAGTCAAACTCCAGCAAGTCCAGAGGAGGGCGACCAAAATGGTGAGAGGCCCGGAAGCCATGCCCTATGAGGATAGACTTAGAGAGCTGGGTATGTTTAGTCTGCAGAAGAGAAGGTTAAGAGGGGACGTGATAGCCATGTTTAAATATTTGAAGGGATGCCATGTAGAGGAAGGAGAGAGCTTGTTTTCTGCTGCTCCAGACACCAGGACAAGGAGCAATGGATTCAAGCTGCAGGAAAGGAGATTCCACCTGAACCTCAGGAAGAACTTCCTGACAGTCAAGACTGTCCAGTAGTGGAATCTGCTGCCTTGGAGTGTAGTGGAGTCTCCTTCTTTGGAGGTTTTTAAGCAGAGGCTGGATGGCCATCTGTCAGGAGTGCTTTGAAGGTGTTCCTGCATGGCAGGGAGTTGGATTGGATGGCCCCTGGGGTCTCTTCCAACTCTACATTTCTATGATGCTATGATTCAGGGGCTTTTCAAAACTCTGCCAAGTCCATTCATGTCCAGACCCTGGACAAACAGAGGAAAAAAGACTTGATTTTTATGCAATATTTTAGTGGAAGGCTCTTTATTGAACATGAACCTTGTTAAAATAGAGAGAGGTCTAGATGATTTTAAAGTATAACTTGCTACTTCAGACACACTGTTCACAAGACCAGTTTCCCATGTCCAGAAAAACAACGAAGTGTTAAGATTAGGAATCATGCTGTTTTTCTAAGGCCCTGAAATTGTTCCATTGTTTTCATTAAAATCCAGGCTGGTTGAACATATCCCCTCCAGAAAGCGTTTTTAGCATTTCGGGTGCTACTACACACTTGTAGATTTACAACAACTTCTTTTAAGATCCAGTGTGTGAACATAGATACTGTACTGAAGATAGGTGACTAGGCATTAGTGGCATTGGATTTACACTCAGTTAGACTGATCATAGAAATGAGCCTTTCTAAGCAGATTTATAGGAAGTCTTTGTACAAACCTATGCAGACATTTGGCCTTTCCCCCTCTTATTTGTTATACTAGCACAGGATGAGCTGTACAGACAACGGAACAAGCCCATACCCTGCAACATGTCACAGATGAAAACCAGGAGAAGTGTGACCATACTGCACAGTGTGTGCAAGATGGCAAGTTATTAATGAGCAAGAACAGACTAGCTAGGAGAGGCTTGCTTTTACTTGGGTCTACTGGAAAGGGCACATTTCTGTCCCTTCCTCTCCCCCACCCCAGTTAATTGGCTGAAGACTATTTTTGCTCTCTGAACTCAGTTTTCAGTAGTTCATGTAGGCCATTTCTGCACTAGACTGTTATAGCGCTCTCATTCCGCTTTCAACCTCCTATGGAATCCTGGGGTTTGCAGTTTAGTCTAGTGCGGAAATGGCTGTAAGCTGGAGACAAAGAGGAAAAGTGAGAGGAGGAGCAAGAAACTGGAGCATTTTAAGAGCACCTGAAAAAAGAGGGACAATAGATGATTAAATCAGGCCTGTCTCTGACAAATCAGGACATTTGAGGGGGACATATGCAAACCAAGCTTTTTCTGCGTGAAACAACTGGTCCCCAAGCGACATTAGATTAAGCACTAAGAGTTGCAAAATGGTTCCTGTTTTTCTGCTACTCGAGGCAATGTAAATTGTCATAGAAGAATGTAATTCACACATATACCAAATAAAATCTTATTCAGAAATAATTATCCTACTTCCTGGGTTTCTGTCTCTTCCTTTCTTCATGTTTAAGGACATCTTCCCTCACAAATTTCAGTCTATCTTCTTCTGCATGCCTGTCTTCCTTTCTACTTTCTTGTCAGACAACTTCTCTTGCATCTAGCTTTGTGACAGCCACACTGGCATTTCATTTGTTTTACAGAAACTACTGCTTTTCTGAATTCTTCCATTGAACTTTCCCCCTGACTAGTTAAAATTATCATACCCATACCATGACATCACTGCAGCTGGGCCAATTATTCTTCTGGCAATGAGAAACAATGAGTTTTTAGCCTGTCACTTAATACGTCCTATTTATTTGCTACAGTATTTTTAGTGCTGGTGTATCTCATTTACTAGATGATGTCAGAGACCTAGCTCTGAATTCACTTCATTAGATGTCCTGTAAGAAATGTGTGTGATCAGAATCAATCTGTGCTGTTGCATTTTAAGAATCAGCAGTTAAGATACTCAGTGCCATGAATAAATTGCCAGGCTCAATTACTATTGTCAAGCAAACCTGAAATTTCAGAAAGGGACTATTCAGCTAGCCAATGGAGCCAAGCTGACAAATACTACCAGGACCAACAGAAAAGTGGTCTCACAATCATAATTATTTTTTCCACTATGAATCATTACATCACATAATAGCTATGGATATTTTTCATGGCAATCCGTACTACAATGACTTCCTATATACCTTTTTTAGAATATTACTGATGCACTTTAGTGACAGAAGAATCTTTAATAACGCCATTATTTTCATTTAAAAGGTGACTACAGAAAAAGCGAAACAGAAACGGCAGCTGTCATTTTGCAAATGAGTCATGATCTCAGAGGTTGCTGCTTAATTATAGCAGCAACTATCATTAGGTTTCTTTTTTCTCGCCAATATCTTGCATAATTGCAGTGTTTCTATCCAATTCAAAAATGATCACCGCTGTTCATGAAAACACCTGACGTAGAAGTGTACATTCAAAGCCAAAAGATTGGGTCCAGCAGTTGCTTTATCTCTGTGGGAAGCCCTTCCAAACATGGGGGAAAGATTTTTGCCAGTTCCTTGTATCTGAATATTTTCCATTCTGTTTCAGATGTTCTTCCAACTCTGAGAGGTAAATTTGGTGGCAAGGGCATTCAGGAAGCTTAAGGGAGAACACTGCAAAAATCTGATGTCTTGCCTTCTGCCAGTGGTGAAAGACAATTGATCATACTTATTTAAGGATACTGAGAGTTGTAGTTCAAAAAAGGAAACTTCCCATGCCCTGGCATAAGAGGCAACTCTGAATCATATCTGTTGCACTTTTCAAAAGAAGAGATGCAGCTGCCACAGAGGGAAATTCAAATTGAAGTTTGACTATATAGAGAGAGGAGTTGACCCTTCACCATTTAACTGCATTCCTGTGATTAAGCAATTACTGCATGGAATCTGCATGTTTTCCTCTGTTGCACAAATGGGGTGGGATTCAGATTTGGAAAGAGCAAGGGAGAAGAGATTAAACCCTATGTAGATTCCTAATGAGCACCAGATACTGTAGACTGTATTTCAGAGGAAGAACTAGCAAAACTACCTTTGAGTATTCACCTATAAAATTCATGGGGTTGCCATAATTCAACAGGTGACTTCGGCCCTTTTCACACGGGGGGAGCCGAAATGGGGCGGCGCACACAGGGGCGGAGATTACCTGTGTGTGGTTTGCTCCGTCCCTGCGGGGAGCGCGGCTCCGCTGCTCCACACACCGCCGAATTTCGGCAGCATTCGGCGGTGCCCAAAATGGTGGCTGGCGGCTTCTGGCAGCGCTCCACCAATCAGGGCAGTGCGCCAGCCAGAAGCCCGCCCCCGGGCAGATCTGCAGAAACGCACTAATGCATCTCTGCAGATTCACACCGGGAGCAGCCGTGGATTAGTGCAGGCGAGTTTCATAAAAAACACCTGGAAAGGTGGTTTTTAAAAAACTCGCAGCGCCACCCTTGCGGCTGCACTCGGGCGGCACTAGAGCAGTTGGAGGTGTGGAGCCTCACCTTTTCCAACTGCACTAGATCGCCCCGCGGTGTGAACGACCTCCATCTCCAATCATCTGGATGCGGAGTTTTACCCCCGTGTGGAAATGGCCTTCAAGGTACATGCGTGCCCACACACACAGCCACACACACGACATGAGACCAAATTTGTCCACACTCTTGTCCCAACAATACAACATTGTTGCATATTCTCTTTAAAAAAATGAAAATACAGGTCTCTCCCATTTCATCTAATTTCATCCTCAAATATCACAAAAGCTAAGCATAGGATGTTGAACATAGTTCTAGCAGAATCAGCAGAGATAAAGCAACAACCTGGTGAGATTCATGGTAAACTTATGTAAGTACAGTATTTATTTTGCTGTCAAATCCTGCAGATGGAACTGTTACCCTGGGTTTCCCTTAAAGCAGGAGCTGGTCATCAAAGTCTGGGATTTTACCAACAAACACATCATTGTTATTGATTCCAAATGGTGCAGAAAGGCCAGTGGAGATCTCTTAGAAAGATGGAGTTAGGTGGGGGAGCACTTATAAAGTTTATGGCAGAGGGGTAACTAAACCATATTACCCACTAGTAGTGAAGAGAGTCAAGAGAGGCTTGATTAGTCTGTGGCACAGCAGGGATCATGGCTCCCTAGATGTTATCAGGCTACAGCTGCCATCATCCCTCATCATTGGCTAGACTGGCTAGGGCTGATGACAGCTACAGTCCCATGGCACCAAGAGAGTGCACAACTTGCCCACACACAGAAAGCACCTCTCTTGGAGGAATCTGATGTAGGGAGGCAGATCTGCTTCCTGATAGAGGTCCACTGCTGTTTGTCTCCACCTTCACACTACTACTTGTATGTGTACATTATTACAAAAATGCTGCATCCCTTCAGTGATCTCTACTCTAAAGGATGTCAGATCTGAGCAATGTTGGCCTGAGAACTGCTCTGTGCAATGTGTAATGGAATATAAATGTGAGACGTATAATTAATTCACAAAGACTGGGCATGGGAAACCACATGAAATTGCTCAGACACTGGAAAGCGAGGTCTGCCAAATACTTTCTGGTGGAACAAAATGACCTAGCAGACTGCATCTGTGGCCCTACAGATGTTGTTAAACTACATGTCCCAGCAGCCCTGAGACAGCATAACCAATGGCAGAGGATGCTGGTTGGTACAGTCCAACAGCATCTGGAGTTCTGTTTGATTTCCACCCCTGCCCTATACAAATTATAGCCATGTCACACTCTAGTCTTCTTGTACACAGTGAAGAAGAAGAAAAAGCAGACACTACACAGGAACGGGGGGAGTGGACTCTATGCCCACCCCATCATGTATATTTTATTCTAGAGCTTCCCATCTGACTACCCTTTCCCTTGATGGTACTATGGCACTATAATATAATATAGGCATACTTTAGCTTTAAAAGCCTCTGACAAAGAAGATCTTTTTTTACAAAGTCTTTTCATATCTCCCCTGTCCCCTTTCCATTCTCCGCCAAGGTGGAACTGTTTCTAGCAGTATCAGCTTTGGGGAGATGGTGAAGGATGTTTGGGGAAACACAGATTTTTGGTAACAGGTTGCAGACATGTGTCTCCAATAAACAGTGGAATAAAACTTTAGCTGGTAAAGAGCAGAATTTTACTGTAGCTGGCCCTACTATAACTGTGTGTCTGCCTGAAACAACTAAGATAAACAGCAGCTGCGTCCAGGATACCTTACTGAGTGTGCATGAACAACGAAGTGGAAAGGGAACAGCAGATAAGCCTGCCACACCAGCTTCCCTCAACATATTTTTTTAAAAAAAAATATACATTTGGCTATCAAAATAGAAATAGTAAGGGAAGTGTTTTTTTTAAGCCATTCCCTAGGTCTGTTTTAGAAGAAGCCTTCAAAAAAGTTCACGTTTTTGTTTATTTATGCAAAGCTTTCTTTATCTAATTGTTATTTGTTCATTTCACACATGTATATTGTTAGCTTTGAATAAAAGGTTTTCTGAAACATGCTGTACTGCTCTTCTTTTTTATGGTATAGGAACCTATCCCTATTTGTTCCATGTTTTTCCTGCCTCTGGTACCAAATTAAAGAAGTAATGCTCTGGAACACACCTGATTCATTATCTGAGATAGAGCTGTATTCATTCAGCGCTTCTCCTAACTTGCAGATGCATCAAAGCCTAGTCCTATTGTTCCCACATTGCAGAAACCTGAACATTAGTGTTCTTTTTTCTTCAGTCTTGCTAGGTATGCAAACCAAGTGCTGGAACGCTCAGACTGCCCCATTTTTCACACTGCCACCTGCGCACAGACATTCCATTACGTTTGGATGTGATATGACACCACAGGGGCTCTATCAGTTCTTGCACGAGTAGCAGGCTAAGAATAAATGTGCAGGGAAGAGGCAAAGCTGACCCAAGACATTTTCCAAATAATCCCCCTTCTCTCTGGTTAGGGACAACATTTTAAAATGATATCTTCATAATATAGAGACACCATTCTTCCCTTCCTCTACTTTGCTCTTACCAACTGGCAATAACTCTTGCCTAGCTTTCATGGTGCCACCTAAATCTTGTTGCTTAAACATGAGAGGGTCAGAGCCATTCTGGACGAGTGGAGGTGTTGTCTTTAATCTCCTTCTATAATAGTCTACTTTAAATCAGGATGCACGTGAAATCCTTATGTCCACATTTCTCCCACAATGTCCATTGGATCTGCAGATTCCGTATCACCAAAAATGTTTAGTAGAGGAACACATATAAACTTGGGATACCAAATTATTTTTGAGTTGAATTTCTGGAAAGTAACAGCACCAGCTCCCATCTGATCTTGGAAGCTAAGCAGAGTCAGATCAGAATGTGGATGGGAGCTTGCCAATGAATATCAGATTCTGTAAGCTATATTTCAGAGGAAGGAACTGGCAAAACAACCTGTGAGTATTCCTTGACTAAGAAAACCCTAAAAAATTCATGGAGAAGCCATAAGTCAACAGGCAACTTGAAGGCACATATATACACACACAACCATTTTTTAAAAACTTGCGTATTTTTTTGTAGTGTATTGTAACTATCCATGTTGGCTGAACAATACGTAAAAGTCCATTCGTATGTTTTCCACACCAACATGGAAATATACAGTTGCTGCTGCTTCTGTGCAGTAAAGTCACATTGATCTTATATAGATTTCAGAGAAGAGAGAAAGAGAGAATCTTCCAAATTTTTTAACCCTCTCTTCCATCCCATGTTTTTCCGTTTGAGCATTAAGAGGCTTCAAACATTTCACACAGGAATTCTGCCAAATTCTTTCCTTCTGAGTTAATTACCTATCATATTTTGTTAATATCAGATAGTGCATGGCCTCTTTCATTTCCCCAATCTTATCCAGTAAGGCAACATGATCAAAATCCAGCACTACTTCTTCATAATATTTACTGGGAGCATCACTGAATGAACCACAGATACAGCTTATGCAAGACCTGTGGGTGGCAGATTGGAGAACTGGTGGGGGAAGTGAAAAGCGGTTGATATAGAAACACAGAACTGACAGAGAGCAGAAATGGCAGAAACAAGCCAGGAGATGTAATTATCGAAATGCTGAAATGTTCCAACATATAACAAAGAAATTTCAATTAGGTGGTACCTATAATACATGTCATGAAACAGATACACACAAACAGATACACATAAAACTCCACACCTTGCTTCAAAATAATTTTATCCTATATTACTGATGATATTGTTGATCATCACTGTCCATGTGATACCAACTAGCTTTCAGTACAGTAACTAAAATTAAGCCAAAAAGCTTGATAGCATGAATATACGTGAGCTGCCATGCACCCTCCCCTGCCCACTTCCTTTTGCAAGCCTGAACAGGAAGCAAAACAGAGCCCTTGCTGCTGAGTTTCATTTAGCTTATTGTGTCACTAGTTGAGGACATCTCTAGTCTAAACCGTAGCAGCAATATTTCATCAACATTAAGGATCGTTTGTCTTGTCAAAAGAGCCAGTATCTGTAACTGCAAAATATAAATTTTATTTACCTCTGTTTTACCTGCACACGGAGCCTATGACCAGACAGTTATTTGGCTCAGAGACTAATTTTGGGCATTTCCTCACTAGCCTGTTACAGTGCTATTATTCCACTTTCAACTTCCTATGGAATCCCAGGGTTTGCAGTTTAGGAAGGGGACTTTGAGGCCCCTCCCTAAACTGCAAACCCCAGGATTCCATATGAGGTAGAAAGTGGAATAATAGCACTAGAACAAGCTAGTGCAGAAATGGCATTTATGTAATGTGGATGCCGTAGAACTGGCACTCTCAAATACAAACTTCCCCATTCATTGAAAAGTAGAATCATAGAATCATAGAATCATAGAAATGTAGAGTTGGAAGAGACCACACGGGCCATCCAGTCCAACTCCCTGTCATGCAGGAACACCCTCAAAGCACTCCCGACAGATGGCCATCAAGCCTCTGCTTAAAAACCTCCAAGGTAGGAGACTCCACTACTCTCCGAGGCAGCAGATTCCACTGCCGGACAGCCCTGACTGTCAGGAAGTTCTTCCTGAGGTTCAGGTGGAATCTCAAGTAAACAGGTAACATTTTAAAAGCCAGTGACACATTTGTTAAGGTCCACTGCACTGAAAATAAAAGATAGACAATAAAGAAGCTGCATAGGTGCAAGACCTCTACAAGTCCCAAAGAAGCTCCTTTTACCTGTAGGAATGGGTTTGGTAGATAGCAAAGAGATATGACGTTGAGTCAGAGAAGATGGGTAAGATTAGTGCATAGAGTTTTTATGACTAAAATGTTGATTCTCTGCACTGTGTGACAGACCTTTCCTTGCCCACATCACACTGACATACCCTCCAACATTTCACAGATGAAAACAAAGACAGGGAGTGGTTGAGACTGCAGAAGTTATTAACAAGGAAAAACACACAAGTTAGTAGAGGCTGTGGCAGTTTGCTTTTGCCTGAGCCTACTGGGAAAGGAAAGATTTTGCCCTTTCCTTTCCTTTCCTATCCTTTCCTTTCTTCTCCTCTCTTCCCACCTGCTGGGTGAATTGAATACAAACTATTTTTGCACTTTGAACTCAGCAACTGCAGCAATGGAAGTAAGCTGATGATGAAGGTGTTAGGAGTGGCAACCTTTGCATGCCTAATTAACTGGCTAGTTGGATTGCATGTCTATTGTAAGCATAAAGAGATAGCCTAGAGAGAAAACTTCCTGTTTGTTTGTTAACACCTCTTCCTCCAGCACCTACACATTCTTTGTTCTTTAAAAAGGTTCTCTTGCCATTTAACTCCCTTCTTTTGTCTTCGCCTTTTGACCTGAAAGCATGCTCAGATCTCCCAACAGGAATCATTGGTAGCAAGCATGCGAGTGTTTAATTTTCTTCCTACCTTCTTCAAGAATTGAACCTGTGTAGACCATGCACAAGATTTTGTGAGTAAACTCTTTTATATTTTTAACCAAACTGTTTTTGTGTTTATTTTGAGCTAGATTAAGTGTGTTTGGGGCAGAGTTAAAGAAGTGGGACTGGTGATCTGTTCAACTTCCATTTTTGTGCAATTACTAAAATACTCTGCTGATTGAGAGTCTCTCAGTTTCCCCAACAGAAGGAGGGAAGGTTGGAGGAGGAGAGAGAAACTGGGAAATTTTAAAAACAGCTAAGAAAATTGGATGACAGATAATTAACTGGGATTGTCCCTACCAAACTGGGACAGTTGGAGAGTATGCACTGATGCTGCACACCATTCAGTGACAATGGTCTACAATGCTTCAATATGACTGTCCTATAAAAAAAAATTTAAAAAAAGACTTATAGCGTTTTGGCGAAAGCACAAAATTTGAGGATTCCAGTTCTTCTCTTTCTAGAGAGAATGTTCTGATAGAGATAGTTTTCTTGTCTCTAAGCAATACCTAATAATACATGGTTTGAACTTAAGGGGTGCCACAAACCTGAAACTGAGCAGTCAGCAGCATATAGAAAGAGCTTGGGTGAAATTTTGCTTGGAAACCTTTTAAATCCATGATTAAAGAAAGGTAGGACATAAAGAGTGGCTGACCGCCACGCCCCCTCCCAGATAAATACCCCTGGAGTGGATCTGAGTGAAGCCCGCATGCCTTCACTCATGCCCGCTCCAGCAGCCAATGAGTTCAAAGCAGGCACTTTGACCTCATTGGATGGCTGCATGTCCAGGGGATCTGGGCATGCATGAAGGGTGCATGTCTGCCCAAACATGGCCACCACCATGTGAGTGAGCCCCCCCCCACACCATGAGGAGCTGCAGCCAAGCACCCTGCTGTGCAAAGGCACTGGAGGGGTAAGTCTCTCTGTGCAATTAACAATTGTGGAATATAAATGTAATTTAAATGTTGGCTGCACAAAAGAAATGGTCAGGAGTGCTGCAAAAATCATATAGTAGAAGGAGCTGGATGCAGGGAAACTTTATGGAATTCTGCCAGTACATGGGATACTTTGATAGTAAGAAGCTGTGATCAATCAAAACTAATATTAGGCTAGATAGGAGCTTTCCCTGTTTATTGTGAGACATTTACTTTGTTGAGGCATGTAAGTAAATAATATAATAGAGTAAAAATAATCAAACATTTTATTTGAAATATAGGAATCGGATTGATTAAAGCTAATTCACAGATATGCTTATGTCCCTTGATTACTCAACACTTGATGACTCAGATGAATGTCTGCACTGGCTCCCTTGTGTTTGTTGATAATCAGTTGATGTCTTTGTTGGTAGTTATTAGGTTTCTGATATCTGCCTGTTGTGATTCAGCTAATTCACAAACTCAAATGAGCACCTGATGCTACTGTGAATGAATGAACTTAAGAAATAGAATGACATAATGGGCATGCCAGAATGGACATTAAAAAGGCCCAAAATCCAGAGGTTAGCCTGGGGACGGAGGACCATAGAGGACTCCTGTAGACACACCCCTGCTTTTTCTGATGGTCCCCTTAGTTATTGTTTATAAAAACTAGATAAAAGCCACAATCTGACTAAATTTGGTGAAGGTCAAAGGCCCTTCAAAACTTTACCTCCCTTGTCTCAATATGCTGTTACTAAAATGTGCACACCCAAACAGATTAGTGAAACATGACTTTGTGTGATATCTTTTTGTAATTTAGTTTGTGGCTTTTGTTTTATGTTCAGTATCGTGAACATGCAAATACACTTGTCAAAATAATCTACTTTTATTCAAGTGCTTTCCCTGCTCATCCCCACCTTCTTGAGCTATCAGGAATCCTGTGGCTAATTGATAATTAAAGATACCAATAAACATTCATAAGAGTTATTAGTTGCTATTGAGAACTTCTCAAGCCTTAGACATGACCACTCAGATGGTAGATGGGATTTGTCTTATGACCAATACAGCTACATTTGTTCTGTGTATGACATGAAGGTTTTTAGAATTCAATAGCTGAACCCCATACAGAAGGAAGAGGTTTCTTCACTACAGGAAGCTGAGGGTCTATTCTCTGAAAGCATAACCAGTTTAGCCACCAGACAAAAGTATCTAATTTGGCTTGTATTAACTTATTAAAAAAATAAAACAGTACCTAAACTTATATCTCACTTTGTTAACACAAATCTGTGCTCTTGCAGGCACAAGGAATTACTATTCTTATGAAGGGGAGGTATAAACTCTTCCATCACTTGCCAAGGCCTTTCCCATATAAAAATCGTATCAGAATCATAGAATCATAGAGTTGGAAGAGACCACAGGTGCCATCCAGTCCAACAGCCAAGAAATTCAAGGAAACTGACCCTCACCTGAAAGCATTCATGGGCAATAGTGTAGAAAATGAGCAGGACGGTGCTGTTAGCCTCATGCCCTGCTTGAGGGCTTCCAGAGGTATCTACTTGGCCATTAGAAAGTACAAGTTCTAGTGGTTTGGTCAAGAGAAAATGTGCCATTCTTGAGCCCCACAGGAGGTGCTTTGCACCTTGTTCCCAATCCACAAACTCTGTCAAATTGTGGTCCTAGTAGGGACACATCAGAGGACCTTGAGTGTCCTCAGAAATCAATGACGTGTAAGCTGAGTTTTAACTATTTAAGACTTTTAACTTAAAGGATCTTCTCCAGACTGTGGCCCTTTCCACACGGGGAAATAATACGTGGTAGCGCGACCTCCGTGGGAGGTCATCTACACCGTAAAGTGGATTGGGGTGGATTACTTTAGAGTAATTCCACACCCCAATCCACGCTAGGGCACCCAGAAATGGCGGCGCCACATGCTTTGTAAAAACCACTTTTTATGTGGTTTTTAAAAGGCATGGGGCGTGCAGCCCCGTTGCAGTGCCCGATGTGGATTTGCAGGCGCATGCAAGGGCATGCCTGAAGATCGGGCGGGGGGCGGGATTTCCGGCTGGTGAGCTTCTCCGGTTGGTGGAGAGCCTCTGCCAGTCATCAGCCGCCATTTTGGATGCTGCCGGACACCGCAGGATGCCAACGAGTGTGGAGCAGCGAAATGCGCTGCCCCATGCGGCGATGGACTCAGGTTAAGCTCCGTTTCAGTGTGGCTTCTCCCGTTTCTCCACCCACATGTGGAAAGGGCCTGTGACTATTCATCTCCATTTCAGTGATAATGCTCCATGCTGCACCTGGCTGTGCAAATCACACTGTATCATAACAACAACTCCACATTTTTTACTTGGATGTTAGAATTCAAATAGATTCATCAGCCATTCACAGAAGAGAATGCTCTGATCCTACCCTTTCGACTCCTGACCACCTTATGTTGACAAGAGAGACTTGCAAAGAGAGTTGGGAAACAAATTCAACTACATATGCCCATCATTGTTTCATCTAAAACCTTCATAAGACAGGACTGTGGTCCTGGGAAGCAGCACAAGCATGTTCATCTAAATATATTTATATTGCCCTTGCAGGCATGCCCATCCCTCCTTCCCTCTAGTTTTACAACAAAGTCTTGCAAATGCTTTAGAAAATTTTGAGAAAATGAAGAATCCACACATCGTCTGCAATGCACAGCCTGGTTTATAGCGGGGAGCTGCCCCTTACTATTCACTGTTGATTTAATACAATTGCTGAGGTTAGACTGAGGGGACGAATGAAGTGTACATTTTCTCATGGAGCATTCATTCAAAGCAGCCTTTCATCAGAGGTTTAATAAGAGTCTCTCTCTCCCCCCCTCCACACACAAACAACTGCATAATTAAACATTTGGATGAACAGGTACAAACAAGGTCAGCGCTGCCAGTCAGCATACTGATGTCCCAGGCTTAGAAATTAGACCTCTTACTTTTGACCTTTCCTTTCCGATTAACATCTCAGCCTAAGAATGGCAAGAAGTGGGAGGCAGCTTTCTATTCATTTTACCCTCCCTGCTGCATGTACCTTCCAGTTGCCTCTTGACTTGTGGCTATCCCATCAATTTCATAGGGTTTTCTTAGGCAAGGAATATTCAGAGTGGTTTTGCCAGTTCCTTCCTCCCTGCTAGTTATCTACAAATATATTGGGAGGTTTACAATAGAAGCCTGACAAAAAATCTTGTTGGAGTTCGGGGAAGGAAGAAGGGTTGTATAACAACAACGGTGGTGGGAGAAGGTCGGGGGGGGGGAGCCAGCACAATTTCTCATACAAAATGAAAACAAGAAAAGCAAACATCTAGATTAGGCAGAAGTGTTGTAATCCCCAGTTTTAACAAATAAACAGTAGTTTACACTCATGGCATTCTAAGATAAAGTAGCAATATCCCCATCCTATCCCCATCCCTGTTTACTTTAGGTCATGAAAAGGTGGCAAATAGTTAATATTTATTTGTTCTGGTTATTTTTAGTGATAGGAAAGGAAGGGAGATGTTCTGAAATGTTCTGTGTCAGGTGGCAGATAAATTTGACTAGCCTAGGGTACTATCTACCCATCTAACCACCATCTTTGATACCACTTTGACACCCATAGTTCCGTACTATGGAATCCTGGAATCTGTAGTTGGAGTCATGACAACTGAAGTGGTATTGAACTGCTGTAAACTGTGCTGTGTAGAATCATACCATGTCTAACATTTATCTCAGCTTTCTCCACACATGGCTGAACATCTCAAATTTATTAGCGGTTATTTCCAGAATTTGGCTGGATAGTGCAATTGGGTTATTTTGATACTTTAGTGAGACTTCACTCTAATCCTCATCCCTGTCTGGCCTCTGCTCAGCCCTGGATTCTATGTTTGCTTAACATACATAACAGTTTATGAGCACCCTGTTGCTTTCAACCCAAAAAGGCTGCCCAGGGGCCAGTTAGCTCTAAAAGGAATTGTTTGGGATCAGCAACAGATGACATGAGACATTCTGGCCTCTGCTTGCATATAATAGTTGTACAGGAAGAAAGATGGACACAGGTCTGACAGCAGTTTATTTGAAATTGATTTAACTTCTCTTACTCATTAACACAGGGTTTGCTAGCTTCTGTCCTTGCTGAAGCTATTGTTAAACTACAATTCCCAGCAATTTTCAGTGGCAGTCAAAGAGGAAGCATGCTGGAAAGTACAGCCCAATGACCTCTAGAGGGCTATCTAGAAGCAGATTGTCAAGGAATACTGGTACCGTACACTATCTTTAGAAGAGGGCAACAGCAAACCACATCTGAGTGTTCCTTCTCTAAGAAAACATTATGAAATTAATGGAGATGCCATAAATTGGCAGGTAACTTGAAGTTACACACATCCTCCCCCTGTATCTTCCCCCCCCCGCCCCACACGCACACCCCAACACTAATATTTCATATCTCCAACATTTCACAAATGAAAACTGGGGCACTTGTGACTAAGCAACATCAGAGTGTGGTCAAGATAGGAAAAGTTATTTATGAGAAAGAACACACAAGCTAAAAGCTACAACAATTTGTTTTTGCCTAAGCCTCCTGGAAGGGCAAAATTCCACCCCGACTCCTTTGCTCCCCTTCATTGAATTAATTAAGTGCACAGAACTTTTTGTACTTTGGATTCAGTTTGCCACATTTGAAAAGCCAATGAAAAAGTGGGATGACAAAGGATTAAAATGGACACAGTCCATGCCACTTGGGCACAGCTGGAGGGTGTGACATCCATGAGTTTCACCACAGGCTCAGTCATAGAGGCTTTTCGCTCCTTACCCGTTCACATGACTGGGGAGGGCGTCTCGCACAAAAAGCCTCATCTGGAACACTGCCGCTTCCCCGCTCCTTTGTGCCACAGGTCGCTTCCTGGTAGCACGACTGTCGCGCTAGCGCCCTGCCCCTTCCTTCCGCAGCGCAGTCTGAGAGCTGTAGGCTGCGCTGGGGGAGGAAGCGCGACCGGCCCGGCTCGTTCGACGCACCGCACGCAGGTAAGTGCGCGAGGGCCCTGGGAGCATTGCGTGACCGCGCAGTATTTTTGGCTTACAGCCGAAAATAAGAAAATGTGCACACGTCCCTTTAGGCTTGTGAGCATCACGTGAATGGGAGTGCATTGTACGGACCAATGCTCCCATTCACGCGACACTCAAGGGGCCCTTGCACTACAGAAACTATGTGCGAAAAGGGCCACAGTCCTCAGATTGTTGCTTGCCTGGACCTCTAAAGGCAGAAGGGCTGTCAAACTTCTGGCAGTGACCAGATTATATGGCTAGGGTGCTATTGATAGCTCTGTGGTTCACAAATTGTGTGTTCCTTGTAACACAGGTTTTATTTTTAATATATTCTTTTGGTGGTCTTGATTGTCTGAGTTTCACATTTTGAAAGAGCTATAAAGTAAGCAGAAATGAACAGTTAGGTAATGTTGCTTGGCCCTGTATCACACCATTTATTATCTTATTAAATTTGTTGAAACAATTTAGGGAAATCACTCAAATTGTCAGATCTTTCTTTAAACAAAATACCTGATTGACAACTTAATGGAGCAAATCCCCATTGGACCTACATTTGCACATTTTACTTCAGTGGATATTAATCAGATCTAAAGTGACCTTAGTGTTCTTTAAGATTATATTGTCCATGCAGATAGACCTGAGCAATTGCAGTCAAGGAACTAGCAGCAATTCCCATTGTTAGAGTAGTAAAATGGGGATTTGGGGGCTATTCATAATGACAGCAAATAATCCCAACCAATATTATGAGGGACATGTTTCTTTTCAGTCAATAAAGGTATACGTTGATCAGCAGCCATTACAAGAAGAGTGGCCAAGCAGGACCAATCTCATTATTATTGTTTTTGAGTCTCAGAGATGCCCTTGTCATTATATAGACCCTTTTTGCACCTTACCCTTTTGCGGTGCTGGGGTGCGGGGCTCGTGTGAATAGCCTCCGGAGGAAGGCTCTCGCTTCCCTGCCTGTTCAGCTTTGTGCAAACTTCCTGCTCACGTGAGAGCCCCGCCTCTTCCTTTCGCAGTGCAGCCTGGCACCTTTCCCAGCCTGCACTGGACAGGAAGCGCGACCAGCCCGGCTCCCAAGGCTCCGCATGCCAGGTAAGTGTGTGCAGGACCCTGGAGTGATGCGCAACCATGCAGCATTTTCAGCTTCAAGCTGAAAATGAAAAAATGTGTGTGCGGTCCGTGTCAGGCCCTTGAGCATTGCACAAATGTGAATGTGTCGTGTGGACCACTCCCCACATGTGCGCGATGCTCAAGTGGCCCTTTTGCATCAGAAATGCCATGCGAAAAAGGCTATAGCGATCAATTTCAAAGTGCAGGGATTCATCATGACATCATGTGTACATACACTGTGTCATGAAGAAATCTTCTGCTGAAAAAGCTATCACTACAGCACTGCAAACATCATAACATTATGTGTATACAAACACACAGAGACATACAAACACAGGCAGACAGACTCAAGCATACATGCAAATGGGAGGGAGGGGGAGAGGGGGAGAGAGAGAGAGAGAGAGTTATATTTTGTACTAAAACTCCCAGACTTCCCAAGCCATCATGGCTATGTTGGATGGGAGAGTTAGAGCTAAACGTGGGCCCTTTCCACACAAGGCTGATATTGCATCTGCACATTAAACCGGTTTTATGTCATCCTGTTCTTCATGGTTCTGCACGAGTTGAGGTCTTAGTGCAGTTAACATCGACGTTAAACTGATGTATTGTAAAAACGGAAAAACTCCAATGTAAACCACTCAAACTGTTTCTGCTGTATCTTTTCCTACATGCAGAAGCATTACATCAATTCAGACCACTTGTGCTAAAACCTAGCAACAATTTCTACAACATTTTTTTTAATTGACCAATCAGCAGTGGTGGGGTAGAGCAAGGGAGGTAAATAAGAGTTCCACAAGAATTGACGATGCAGATGCTACAAACAATTTTCTCTGCTTTACTTTGATAGAAACCGGAGGGTGTGCAGATAGGAATCAGGGTAAGTTGGATTAAAAAACACTGATCATGACATGCAGTGAAATGCTCCTGCACTCTAGTCCGGAAATGTCCTTGGTCATGTTCTGAAAAGCAGTATCATAACCTGTTTATTAGGACAAGCATGGCAGTAATCCTGTGCACAGTTCATGTTTGTTTCTGACTACAAGTTCAGTTTGTAAAACGCACTGAGCTTCAACAAAAGATTTTCACTCAGCTGAAATATTAATTAGAAATACAGTATCCGTCTGTCTGTCTATCCATTTATCTGTCTGTCTATACATACATGCATACATGTATTTCACCTTTTACAGAGAAATAGGGAAGTGTCAAAGAAAAGAGAAACACATCCAACTTCTGCATTAATTATTTTCCTCATTTTCTGAAATCAAATCCTCTGTCACATACAATACCAATATCAACACTTGAAAGCTGCATTATCTCCTCATTCACTTGAAATAGCAAATTTCCCTGGCATCTCTATTCCTCCTGTGGAGAAAAAAAAATCCCATAGCTATGCTGTCCCACCTTCCTCCTCCATCATATTATCTTCAGAGGGTACTTAATCTACCAATGAAGATTAATGTGACACCTGGCCTCATTTACTGCTGATTAGAATTTCTGTGGTAGCTCTGGAACATGATTGGTTTCCCTACAGAGAAAAATGTATAATGACATAACATTAAAGGGTTTAAAAAGTACATCTACTCTAGAAAAGTCAATATTTGTCTGTGAGTTTGTGAGTTTGTCTGTGTCAGGCAGGTGAAGATCTCATACTACTTACTGGCTGTGTGAGGCGAGAAGACCTCACATGATTGGCTGGCTGTGAAGATCCCATGGAATCCTGGGGTTGGCAGTTTAGGGAGAGCCCTTTAGAATTCTCAGCCAAGAGCTCTTGGCCCTCTGGCCGGTTGCTATGGAGATGAGGCCTACCATCAATAAGGACGACAGAAAACATTTGGGAGGTGTATGTGACAAAAATTAAAGTGACATACACAGCATAGTTACAAGGTCTTCTCGCTTCACACAGTAGATTGTATGGGTTCCATATGTGAGGAATCTTAAAGTTGAAATTCAAAACAAAAAAATGCTTCCAGAAAAACATAAAGTCATTGCACAAATTCAACAGGAAGCAAAAAAAAAATCAAAAGTCAGTACATCAATATCACCAGAGAATACAGACTGGATTGGAGACTATGGGGAAAAGTTACAGATACTGAAATAGGCCATTTACTATGGATACAGTACCTAGCAGAAAGGAGGAGGACGGCATATTCCAGCAGGAACCCAACTTCTGTATGTTAACAACTCTGAATACAGATTGGATTGGGGAATATGGGGAAAATTTACAGGTACAGAAATAGGCCAGTTGCTATGGACATGAGGCCTAGCAGCAAGGAAGAAGACAGTGTACTCCCTCAGGACCCCAAACTGTGTATGTAAATAACTCTGAATACAGACTGCATTGGGAAATATGGAGCAAAGTTATAAGAAATGGAGAAGACAGTTTGGTGAGTTCATAAGAAGAAAATAAAAAACTCAGGCAACACTGGTTAAATATGCTACTAAATGATAAAGAGGGCACAGAAGTAGGGTTAACAGCATAAAATATTTTTGTTAAGACTCTAGCTAGATGGTTCATTAGAAGTGTGATATAAGAGAAAATATTCAGGTGTTAAGTTTGTTGTTTCAGTAACCATTAACCAGTTTAATACTCTTTCCCTCTGTGACGTTTCTTTGCCTAAGAGAAGAGTAGGTAGCTTTGCAAAGGACAGGAACAGCTGGATCTCAAGAAAAGTTACCTTTCTGTTGCTAATGGAGTCAACATTTTATTACCTGTCTTTTATTGCTACTTGTCCCTAGTCCTCACATGGCCAAAAAGGCAAATGGCCTCTGCATGCACTGAAATCCCTTTCTAGACCATCTTAATTGACAACATTTTAGAAGGAATATAGGCCTATGATTCTAACATTGTCATCACTTTTCTCCTGCATGATTTGAAGATTTATATTTTATTTTATTTTACGCTTTGGAGTTGGACCAATAAAGGCATTGCTGCTTATGGTTTTTGGATGTTATTGTATTTTGCTGTATGGCCAACAAAGCTACCCCAAATATATTTTATTACAAATCGTAAATGGGTGTGGGCTGTTCAGTATATACTACAGTCCCATTGATTATCCAAGCACCTCTTCATTCTTCTACTGAACATTAGCTACGATTAAGGGAATAAGACCCCTGTGAAAGTGGAAAAACCATGAATAATCCCAGGCCCTCCCAAACCATACTTAACACACACAAAAATATGATCACCATATTCAGCCCACTGTAGATTTCTTTGAGGCATCAGGGTTCTTTCACAAGGCAGAAGTGGGTGGCTGGTGGGGCTTACTGCCACCTCCACCGCTACCTCATACCATTTTAAAGAGGGACTTACAAGCCTCATTCACAGTTTCACAGTCTCACAAGGCTTGCAGTCCCTATTAAAAATGTCATAGGGAGGCAGCAGATGTGGCAGCAAAGAATTCGTGAATAATCAAATCTGCAAAAGTGAAACCTGCAAGTGTGGAGGGTATGAATGCAAACAAGGATCCACATGAGTGTGAATGCTGAAATGTTACCAGACTGGCAGATTGATTAGCCACAGGGAAGTGGCCAATCTGCTGCTCTATGCTCACATAACCACTCTCAGCTTTAGGTGGTGGTGACCTTTAGCCCAAGCAGGTGGAGGAATGCTTCATCACACTTCCACCACAAGGCTACCAGGAGCTTCACTACAATAATCACCATAGGTAGCTTGCAAAAAAGAAAAAAGATAAGTATCTAAATTTTAGAAGAACAGGTTTCTTACCAGTAACTGTGGTTCTTCGAGTGGTCATCTGTGCCCTCGCACAATGGGAATCTTCACACATGCGCAGTAGCTTTCCAGAAAGTTCCAGAGCTGAGCAGCTTGGCGGGAACTTCTCCCCAATCCGGTACTGAGCATGCTCAGTCCCGCCAAGCCAATGGTCTCTTCTCAGGTTTGAAGTCTGTCAAAGCAAGGACCTGAAAGAGGGGAGGCTGGGCGGGTGTGTGTGAGGGCACAGATGACCACTCAAAGAACCACAGTTACAGATAAGCAAGCTGTTCTTCTTCTTCGTGGTCTCTGTGCCTCACACAATGGGAGACTGTGTAGCTTACCGGTGGATGACGGGTCAGATCCTAGAAGATAGAAGATAGCACCACATGACCAAAGTGAGCATCACACCGAGCCCTGCAGTCAGGGCGGTAGTGGCGGACAAAGGTTGAAGGCCAGGACCAAGTAGCCACATGACAAAGCTCCTGTAGGTCAACTCCCCTGAGAAGGGCCGCTGAAAAGACCATTACCCTAGTGGAATGGGCATGAAGCAGAACAAGCAGAGGTTGCCTGGCAAGTTTGTAGGCAAGGTGAATTGTTTGGGCAACCCATTTGGAAAAATGTTGGGTGGATACCTTGTGACCTTTCCGGTGCTCACCGTAGCAGACAAAAGGGTGGGGAGTTTGATGGAAGGTCAAGGTCTGTTGCAGGTAAAAGGTGAGAGCACGGCATACATTGAGTGAGTGCAGGGAGTGCATGAGAGGTGAGGCAGGATCAGGATAGAAGGTAGGTAGAATCAAATCTTGATTCAGATGGAAGTTGGAGACGACTTTAGGAAGAAAAGACAGGTCCGGATATAGGACTACCTTGTCCTGATGAAACACGAGGAATGGTTCATCAGAACGCAATGCAGTCAGTTCTCCTGCTCGTCTGGCTGAAGTGACAGTGACCACAAACGCTGTCTTCATGGTAAGGAGACGGTCATTAGACGTGGCCATCGGTTCAAAGGGATGGCGCATAAGCTGAGAAAGAACAAGTGATAGCGACCATGGAGGAAGTGGTGGGGAGATAGGAGGGTAGAGGTGTTGCAGACTTTTAAGGAATTGCTTGACTGTAGCGTTACAGAAAAAGGCTGAGGAAGGAGAACCATGTGGCTAATAAGCCATGATTGCAGAGAGGTAAACTTTCAGAGAGAAAAGGTGAGGGCCTGGTCCTGCAGTGTCAAGAGGAAGTGAAGCACCGTCGACAGGAAGGTCGGAGAAGAGGCCTCATTATGGAAGCCCGCAAATGCTAAGAAGTTCCTCCACTTGTAGTTGCAGGACCTGTGAGTGGATTCCTTCCTCACAGCTCTAAGGACAGCTTGGACAGCGGGAGAGTCTAGAACGTTATCGTCCATGCGTGCAGGCAGAGGAGAGGGAGGTCTGGGTGCAACATGTGACCATCTGAGTGAGAAAGGAGGTCCAGTGTGCTCTGAAGTCTCATGTTGCAGCCCCGTGTGATGGCGAGAAGGTGACCAAACCAATGTTGTGTTGGCCAATAATTTACTACGAGGATGGCATCTGCTCTATCCACTGCGATCTTGGCCACCACTTGACTCAAGAGAGGAAACAGTGGGAAGATGCAAAGGAATTCCCCGCTCCAAGGGAACTGGAACGTGTCTCCAAGAGACACGTGTCTCCTGTTCTGTTCAGTTGCAAAGAGATCGACAGTTGGAGTGCCCCACTGGAAGGCAGCTTCAGAGAGGGACCACTCGTGGTGGCATGCTGTGTCTCTGCTCAGCCCGTCTGCTGTCACATTGTCCCATCCCGCTAGGTGAACCGCAACGGGATGTATCTGTAGTGGAATGCACCAGTCCCAGATGCATAGAGCCAGATGGAGCAAGATGGAGGAGTGAGTGCCTCCTTGTTGGTTCAAGTAGCAGACAGCTGTCGTGTTATCTGATAGGATCTGGACAGTCCATCCAACAACGAGTTTCTGAAAGGCCTGAAAAGCTTTGAGGATTGCCAAAAGCTCCAACACGTTGATATGGAGACGCATTTCCAAGCCGGCCCAATGACCCTGGACTGCAAAAGATGACAGTGAGCCCCCCAACCAAAGAGGGACATGTTGGTCCTGATGGTAAGTGTCAGATGGGGTCAACAAATGGCATTTCCGACAAGAGATGGTGTGGGACAGCCACCAACGAAGGGAGTCCCGTACTGGACAAGGGAGCCACAGAATCTGGTGTTGATCATCGAGCAGAGGATTGAAGCACTGGAGAAACCAGTGTTGCAGGGGACAAGCCTGAAGGCGAGACAAGTAGGTGACCTGCCATGTAGCTGAGAAGCTATTGGATCCTGCAGGCAGAAACGGATGGACTGCTCAGGAAGTCAGCCGTGGCCTGTTGCAGGGTCCAAGCACTCCTCTGGGTAGGAAGGCCCTAGCAGAAGTGGAGCCCAGAGTGTCCCTGATGAAGTCCAGGGTGTGTGAAAGTTCCAAGTGGGATTTCTTGGGATTCACCAGCTGCTCTATGGCCCCTTTGAGGAGGAGGGTCTCAACCTCTTCAAGAAGGGCCAGACTGGCAGGGGTGGAGTAAAAGATACCGAGAGGAGTATTTCGAAATTTGATGGTGTAGCCAAGACAGACAATGGTCAGAACCCAGGAGTCCGAAGTGATCTTGCGCCAAGTGTTGAGGTGGCGATCTGCAGGGGAAGTCAAAAATGTGAGTTAGCAGTTGAAGAGGATTTCTTGGAAGATGGTTGACGTTGTCTAAAGGAGCGACGGGAAGAAGCCGGCAAGGATGATTAGTGAGACGTGCGGCGAGGAGAGCGCAACTTATAAGTGTAGGAAAGGCACCTCCATGAAGAATGAGATGAAGATGGTCTTCTAGGTTGAGCCATTGGATGAGGGCCCATCTTCTTAGCTGTCAGTCAAGCTTTCATAAGATGGTCCATAGCATCATCTGTAATTGCATGAAAAGACCTTGGCCATCAAAGGGCAAGTCCTCAATCCTTTTTCTGCTATCCTCAGTAAACGCAGCAGACAGGAGCCAGGCGAATCGGCAGAGGGCGACTGCACCCACCATCACGTGCGCTGCATCTTCAACAGCGTGCCAGGACAACAAAATCTGTTGATTCAAGAGAGCGACAAACTTATTAAAATATTGGACGGCAATAGCTCTGTGGTCATCCGGCAGGTGGGAAAGCAGTGGAAAAAACCTATCTCAGATGCTATGTTGATAGGCCACCAGGCAAGCTTGAGTGTTAGAAATCCTGGCGATCAATGAGGAGGCAGCGTAGAAGCAACAGCCAAAGACATCCAAATGGCGGCCCTCATGATCAGGTGGAGTGGCGTGGGCCCTTTTGCCCCCTTTTGAGATGACTCAATGACAATCGAATTAGGAGTCAGGTGATTAAATAAGAAATCAACATCCTTCTTCTGGATACGGTAAAGATGTTCCAGGCGGTGACGGATTGGTTGAAGCGATGCCAGCTGGGCCCAAGGATGTTTCAAAACCTCCTGCAGGATGGGCAGAAATGGAATCGGAGCCGTCAACAGAGGCCAAGTGTTGACATAATGGAATACTTGGTCCTGTGCTGTAGGAGCAGGACCAGAAATGTCGAGGCCCAAGGTGTTGACCATTCTGACTAATATGTCTGAGAACTGTTTGATGTCCTCAGGAGCTGAATCATGAGATGGGTCCCCAAATGCGGCATAGAATCTGTTGAATCACCATCGGAATCATAAGAACCAGAAGAAGAAGATGAGCAAGGGAATTGAGAACAACGATGTCGAGTGGGTCCCGTTGCAGGAAGAACAGCTGGCGGAGCAGGAGCAGAGACTGTTGGAACAGACAGAGCCAGAAGCGAGACCGGAATCTGCACCAGTACCAAGGTCAGAATACGAAGCGGTACCGAGGTCAATGCCGATGAAATGGATAGGACAGTTGGGATTGGTGTGACGATGGACTGCGTTGACAGTAGGGCTGACAGAAATGTTGGCAGAGTGGATGCAGAGTGAGTATCCAGTGGAGTCTGAGATACCATCACTGTCACCTGAGGAGGAGGTGAAACAGCCCGATGATGAGGCGAAGGGTCTCAGGACCAGTGATGAGACCGAGATGGCCAACGATGGTAGTAGGCCAATCGGGACCGAGAACGGGATCTGGAGCAGCGATACTGAGGGGAGCATTGGTAATAAGATCCTGAAGGAGATTGTGATGGGGAACATGAACATTGAGGACCGTAAGGGGACCAACAACGAATGTCAGGATGGTACTGGTCATGATAGGCAGGCAAATATGAGTGGTAGGACCGGGTTGCTCTCTGCAAAGGTGCCCGTGACCATACTGGGCGATATTGGAAGCTGATGAGAAAGGTGAATTGACTTCACTAACGAAGGCTCATAAGTGGTGCGGTAGCCGTAGTCGCGATGATGTGGGGATCTACCCCTTTCACCATGTCCTGGAGAGGGGGCCACACTAACTCGAGGCCTGTCTCAGGAAATAGCCCGAGCAGCATCCAAAATAGGTGGATGGTCCAACTCAGGACAGCCAGAAAACAGGGCTGGGGCCAGTGGAGTTTGCAGAAACCCATCTCCGGAGTGGCCTGATGTAACAGGTGGAGAGGCCAGCGGTGAGGGCCGATGGTCCAAGTTGGACGCAAAATCCGCAGCAGCTGGAGCCGAGAGCACTGGGAGCTGGGCAGCATCCTGCACTGGTGAAAGGACGGGAGCATCCTCCTCTTCGACAGTAGACATCACAGGTTGCATCAGTGGAGGTGTTCGTAAGGGACCAAGAGAAGAAGGTCAATTAGCCGGAGAACAGGCAGCGGGAGAAGGAGAGCGATGCTTCTCCTTCTTCTTCTTTTTCTCCTTATTGGAGGAAACAGAAGGATGGTGCAATGAGGTCTGTTTACACTCCGCCAGGGTAGGGACCTTGTGGAGCTGGTGAATGGGAGCCCGCTGCGAGGTCAAGGTAGCATCTCCAGTGGCAGATGGAAGACTAGGCATCCTGGAGAGCTTTGGAATCTTCAGCAAAGAAGATATCAACAGTAAAGCCGGCAGGGTCAAGGTCTGTACCGGTACTGAAGGTGTTGGTACCAGTACTGAAGGTGTCGATACCAAGGGACCGGTCATTATTTATAATTTCGGGACCGAGGCAGAGGATGTTGTAGAAGGCACCGATACTGAAACAGTGGAAAGAGTGGTATTGGAAGATGCCTGCTCTTTAAGATGAAGGGCTTGCTCCCGGCAGCTCTATTCTTCAGAGTCTGGGAGGTGAAATTCTTACAAATAGAATAGGCCCAAACGTTATGGCCCTCCCCGAGGCAGAACAAGCACTCAGGGTGGGCATCCAAAAGAGAAACCTTGCGGCCACAAGACACACACAACTTACACAGAGACAACATAAGAAGGCGGAAGAGTTCTTACAGTTTTTTGTTGTAAAGAGATGAGAAAAATGAAGAAAAAAACAAGAAGAACTGCTCAGTGAGGAAGCCTTCTGAGCTGCTAACAGGTCGGCGGATGGAAAGAAACTGAGGAGAGACCGTTGGCTTGGCGGGACTAAGCATGCTCAGTACCACATGGGGGAGGGGTTCCTACCAAGCTGCTCAGCTCTGGAACTTTCCAAAAAGCTACTGCGCATGTGCGAAGATTCCCATTGTGTGAGACACAGAGACCACGAAGAAAAACCAAAACGAACTTCTTGTCTGGTCCTAGAATTGTTTTATGCTTGCTACAGAGCAGGGGTGAGAATCATGGAACCCTCCAGGGATTGTTGGACTGCAACTCCCATAAATCAGTGGGAGCAATGCTGGGAGTTGCAGTCCAATAATATCAGGAGAACTGCAAGTTCGCTATCCCTGGTATATATGTAAGGACAAAGTAAGTGCCTACTTTGTTGTTGTGTGCCTTCAAATTATCATGTCGTCTTCTGGGGCTGAGAGTGTGTGACTGTCCAGGATCACCCAGTGGGTTTCCATGGCCAAGCAGGGAATCAAACCCTGGTCTCCAGACCCATTTCTGCCTTACACTGTTATAGTGCTATTACTCCATTTTCAATATCCTGTGGAATCTTGGGGTCTGCAGTTTAGGGAGGGGCATTTAGAATTCTCAGCCAGAGAACTCTTGTGCCTCAGTAAACTACAACCCCCAGAATTCCACAGGATGTTGAGAATAGTAGCGCTATAACAGTGTAGTGTGGAAACGGCCCAGGATTGTAGTGCAGCACTTAAACCACTATACCACGCTGGCTCTCTAAGTCCATACTATCTGCATGTAAAACATTCTAAGCAATTGGTTGAAACATCTCACTTTCTTTTACTGGGTGTGGCCTCCAATCCATATCACGTCCACCATGCATGGGTCCTGAGGATTAAATTCCCTCCCACCAGCTCTTCCTGAAAATTTCCCACCACACAAACAGATTCTGAGGGAACCCTTTGCATCAATGTTTTTTTAATAGAAGTGGCACACACACACAAGCACAATGCACACTTACTTATTTAGTTTATGTCCAATATTGCTTTCTGAACTGAAATTCAAGGAAAATTAAATAATGGGTACAGATGAAAACAAAGTTATAATGTTAAAATCCACTTAAACCATTTATGTTAAAACACATTTCTATTAAAAAGCAATTTAAAATCAGGTCAATAAAAAAGTATATCATCAGTTTCTCACCAGGTCTTTATTACATGCAAGTAAATAAGCAAGTGAATATTTAGCTGCATGCTAGTCATTTAACACAGCTTAATCCCAAGAAGTACAAACATTAGAGGGCGTGTGCTAAGAATCTGTTATCTGTCTTTTAAGAATGTGAGCAAGATCATGTAGTACTTTCCTGAAGAATACCCAGCTGGCCAGTGTGGATGACTCCACGGACAGATCCAGCCGGTGGTAAATGGCAATACAGCCAGAAAAAAATAGTTGATTAGAGAAATTCTGTGGTCTACTAATAAAGAGTTGCTGTTTGTTACGGTCTAGAACTGTAAAGGCTACTTGCATTCCAGTCCCTCCCTACTCAGCATAGAACTCACTGGGCAACTTGGGCCAGTCCCTTTCCCTCAGCATTACCTACCTGAGAGTTTTACCACAAGATTAAAACAGGGAGGGGGAAAAAACCAAGAAAATCATCTTGAGCACCATGGAGTAATTATGGGATTTACCATATGTGTAACCAGTGGTCATTGCTTTTCAAAATGCTGTATCAAGATAATATACAATATTGTATTGCATTACCTTGGCTCTTATGAAGTAAAGTCAAAACTCCTGTTAAGGAAATCTGGCAGGTCTTTCACCTCATGGCTTCCAAGTCACTGAATCAATGACTCTCTTCTCAGTTTTCTTTGAGTTTGAACAGATTGCCCAAAGTGCTGAATCTATTTTGAGGGTTCAACAATTGGAGAGATCCTTATAAGTCTGAAGTAAAACCTGGAACAGATTCACCACCCCACTGATATGGAAGCCACCAGTTGCCAGGTGGTCCTTCTGTAAACAGATCTATTTCTCATCAGCCACAGACAAACTGGCCAATGCAAAGATAGAATCATAGACTGGGAAGAGACCAGAAGGGCCATTCAGTCTAACCCCCTGCATGCCAGAATACGCAAAGTATTCCTGACAGATGGCTATACAGCTTCCATTTAAAAACCTCCCAAGAAGGCAACTCTACCACACTTCCAGGCAACATACACCACTGTTGAACAGCTCTTACAATCAGGAAGTTCTTCTTAATGTTTAGGTGGAGTCTCTTTTCCTGCAGTTTGAACCCTTGTGCTGTGTCCTGCTCTCTGGAGCAGCAGCAAACAAGCTTGCTCCATCCTCCATATGACATCCATTCAAAAATTTAAATATGGCTATCATGGTACCTCTTAATCTTCCCTTCTCCAGGCTAAACACACTGACTCCCTAAGCCATTTCTCAGACGGCATGGCTTCCAGGCCTTTTACCATTTTAGTCACCCTCCTCCGGACACATTGCAGCCTATCAATATGCTCTCCAACTGTGGTGCCCAGAACTCAACACACTATTCAAGAATAGAATAGTACTGTTAATTTCCTTGACCTAGACATTATACTCCTATTGATAAAGTTTAAAATCACATTGGTTTTCTTAGCTACCACATTCACACTGCTGACTTACCTTCAGCTTGCGGTCTACTAAGACTGCTACATCCCTTCCACATCTACTGTGGTCAAGCCAGGTGTCATCCATCCTGCATTTCATTTTTTTTTTCTGCCTAAGGGTAGTACCTCACATTTCTCCCTATTAAAATTCATTTTCTTAGTTCTGGCTTTGCTCTCTAACCTGTTAACATCATCCTGGATTCTGATTCTGTTTTCTAGGGATATTAGCTTCCCTTCCTAATTTGGTGCCATGTGCAGATTTGATAAGCATGCCCTCTATTCCATCATCCAAGTCATTTATAAAGGTGTTGAATAGTATTGAGCCCAGGAAAGAACCTTGTGTCACCCCAGTAGTCACTTCTCTCCAGGATGAAAAGAAGCCATTGGTGAGTACCCTCTGGGTTTGGACAGGTGATGAGAGTTGCAATCTGACAACTGAAAAGTAGGCAGCACAGGTTCCCCACATTGAGATAAACTGTTGTAATGTATGAACAATACTCCATTTGGATTTGGAGTGCCACATTATGTTGGTTGAACTCTAATAAATAAAAACTAGCAAATGAAATAAAATTATGTCCCTGTAGTACAAGTCAATATTCGACTGATAAATTAATCCTAATAATGCATTGTCTTGAAGAGCTTCTACCAATAAATTAATCCTAATAGTAAACCTCCTTGGAAAACTTTTTTTGAAAAATGATGTGGATCATGCAAGCATAAAAGCAAGAAAATTTGAAAATATTCTTAAGCAAAAGCAATCCCATTGTGTGCTAGGTGGTTCATCAATGTTTGATTCATATGAATACAATTATGTTGTTTCTTATCAGCATGCATACACTTTGAGAAGAGGAATGTACTACTGATAACATTATCACTTATGTTAAGCACACACTAGGGAGTGCTGCTAAATTATTAATTAATTAAAAAGAAAAACCCTCAGGTTCATAACTTTCAACCATTCTCTATATTTAATGCATCTCCAGCAATATTGAACATTTTGGGATGGGAAAGAGAAGAGAATGTTACAAGTGTGAAATAATTTACTTAACAAATAATACATTGGAAATAATCAGCTTAATTAAATTAAAATAATGAACCAATATGTAGCCAACTGAGTTGCAAAATGATCTCTTTCCCCCACCAATGGTGTGAAGTGTGTTCAAGTGAAGGAGATGGAGGGCCAAATGAGGCTGTTAAATATGAACAGTAACTGCCTCATTCACAGAATTTTACATGAGAACTAGACAGTGAGTGTTACTGTGTTCCATTTGTAATTTCCCCAAATTTTCTCATTTGCAAAGGACCATCATTTTCACTGGTACCACTGGGAGCTGGCCACCTGGAAGCTCCAGGGCCTTCAAGACAGACCTGCATTTGTTTTATGAAGTCCCAAGCTTTGCTTTTCTTATAAGCTGGCAATTTATTAGGAAGGGGCAGAAACAGAGCTGGTTATGTCATGAGGTTCCTGCTGGCTGTGTTATGAGGCAAAATGAGCCCAAGCCTCAGGTGGCACATATGGAAGCAGGAGAAACAAAATCCAAGAAGCAAACTTTGATTTCTGTCGTCCCCCCCCCAATTTTATATAAGGGATGCCACTTTCCTACACCACTGTACATAATGGGACTTGAATGTCCACAAATTTTGGGGGGTCCTGGAACCAAACTCTAGTGGATACTGAGGGCCCACTGTAAAGTTCTTCAGTGGCACCACTCGGGCCAACCAATGCTCTCCCAATTTTCTGTAATCAGTCAGGGCCAAACCCAAGAACGACAGAGGTCAAGTTCTTGGGATATTTGTAATTTTGATGTGAGCAATCCCATAGCTTTGACGATCAGGAAGAGCTGCTCTGGGAGAAGGTGCTTACTCTTTCCATCCTGTGCCCTGTTTCCAGTGGCAGGGAAACAGATCCCCCCTCACATAAGATGCCGTTAGCCCAAGAAAGGTGATGAGACTGAAAAAGGTGAAGAGCCTTTCTAGCTGTCTTTTGTGGGCTAGGTGTGTTACCTTGCATTGCACATTTTTCTCTTCTCCTTGCCTGTCATCAAATTCCATGCTGTGGATTGGCTTTGGACCAAGAGAGTCATCGTGGCAAAGCAAAGATACTGGGATAGGACACACCAGATGTAAGTTCACATCCCCATAAAGCTTTGGAGTTCACTGGGGGCAGGGGAACTTAAACAAACTAGTATTTTTTTGATATGTGCAACAGGTATGTGTTGCAAGGCTGAAATAACACTCTCACCAGCTTGGAAGAGAAAGGCTCACTCTGAAATAAACAAGTTAAATACAGATGTTTCTTTTAAGGGTTTTCTTTTGGGGAGGAGGTGTCTGCAGTTGTCATAGCTTGAGAAGTCCAGGACAGGGAATGGCAGGGGTCTTAAAGGGAAAAGCTAACCTCAGGCATCTCTTTAAGAGCTATAGGATAAAACCAATAGTATGGAATGACCTGTAGTAACCTAGAGGTTACACTTTAAGCTTGTGTATTGTTTGGTTGTTGCTAATGTTTTAAAACCAATTTTTCTGTGGTTGGCAATGTCTCCTGTTCTTAGCATCACACTGGCTCTCTGAATCTCTGAGAGAATAGAAACTGTGCATTGATCTATAGGCATTGAGACAATCTTTGCTGATTTTCCCTCCAAAGAATTGTGTTACTTCAGCAACTTCAAGAGCAAGGCCCTTCCTGCACCTTACCTTCTTCCAGTGCTGGGGTGTGGGGATCGCACAAGTAGCCTCCGGCGAGAGGCTCTCATGTCCAGGGTCCTTCTGCTCTGCACGAGCTGCCTGCTCACGTGAGAGCCCCACCTCTTCCTTCCGCAGCACAGCCTGGGACTTTCCCAGGCTGCGCTGGGGCAGGAAGCGTGACTGGCACGGCTCCAGAGGCTCCACATACCAGGTAAGTGCGCGCGGGGCCCAGGAGCAATGTGCAATCGTGCACTATTTTCGGCTTCTAGCCAAAAATGAAAAGGTGCACGATTGGCGCCTGCCAGCCCCTGGAGTGTTGCACGATTGTGATTGCGCCGTGCAGATCGCTCCTCACAATCATGCAACACTCCAGGTCCTCTTTCACGTGGAAAATGCCATGTGAAAAGGGCCCAAGTGTGTGTGGAGAACTAACTAGGGTTAACTTTTGGTGCTGATTTTTATGTATGTATGTGTGTGTGTGTGTGTGTGTGTGTGATAAGATGTCGTTTATCTGGGGTTTAGGACGCTTTTCCTTTTATGTAGACTGAGCAAAATACTAAAAAAATCCTGTATTTTGGGGTATGGACTCTTCATAAAGATAGAAATGTGCTTCTCATAATTTATGAATGTGGACAATATGCTAATTTTACAAAGAAATATGTGGCTAAGTTACTTGAAATCAGTACTTCCATTTGGTATTTAAGTAGAAAACAAATTTGTTAACAGTTACTTCTTGATTGTCAACTGTTCATGTCATTGATTACTTTTTTAAGAACCTTACTACTGCTCTGAAAACTAGCAATTAATGTACATGTGTACGTATGTATGTACATATGTACGTATGTATTTTGTATTGCAGTTCTCAGTAAAGGAGTTGGTTAAATAGGCAAAAGTTCATCATGATGAACAAACCAACAAAGTTGTTCTGCTCGTGTCAACCAGTATCTATATTCATGGTAAATGTTTTCCATTAAAGATCAGCTTTTTATCTACCTTTCTAACAGAACATCAGTTAATAAATCTTCAGGCTACTCAGTACCAGCAAGAATGACAGAATCAACCCAACATGAGTGACTCATACATGCTACTTATCGTACATTGTCTGTTCAATGCACATCTTATTTCTTCTGTTTGAAAAAAGAGGCATTTGCCCTAGGAGGTTAACTGTACCTGAGTTGTCCCCATAATGTCTGAGTCTTGTGCACGTTGCAGGCATTCACAAGAAGCAGCAGAAGGTGAACTTGTAGTAGTTACATTCACACTTCAGAAGATGGGAAGCCCTACGATGAGGAATGAATAGAAATGGAAAAAGAAAACAATTTCATAGCAAAAGCTTGGAAGCCCCCTGACCCCCACCCCTCTGCAAAAGGAAAAGTATAAATGCATATGATGTTCATATAGGGAGGGAAAGGCAAACCAAATCAAATTAAAACAAAACCAGGAAAAATCATGATCCCCCACAGCATCTGTTTCAACCAAGGCCAGCAATGGAAAGTGAAGCAAATAAGCACAGAATTGCAAACTGCATGTTATGCAAATGTTGGTCACAAGGATTATGAATCTAATTCATTGCTTCTGGTCACTGTTATGCAAAACAAATGTAAACAGATGTTTTTCATTCAGTAGGAAAGGGCATCCTAAATTTTGCAAACATAGCTTGGATTAGGCAGGCCAATGCCCTTTTTCAGTGATACAGAAGGAACATGTGCAGTGGGGTGAGCTGGCAGTGATGGCAGGCTCCGTTTCTTCCATCATTGGGTCCCCTACATAGTCTCTTCACAGAAAAAGTCACAAACGTAAGATCTAAGCAAAGCGAGCAACCTTGCAGCAACAGTTTTAATTTACAACTGAGTTACTGTTGGATGTGTACAGATTCTAAATGAGGAGAGGGAGGATATATTTTCTTATAAATGCTGCCAGACTTCAGCTCCCATAAGTTCTAGTCAGTAAAGCCAACAGTGAAGTAGATGGAAGTTTAAGTCGAATAACATCTGGACAACCATTTGTTTCCCATCTCAATTGTAAACAAGACAAGACTGGTTAGTCAGAAGAGCATCTCTCACTGTAACTCTACTTCCCTCTCTGCTGCCATCAGGCCATGCATTAATTCTACCTTTCATGCTACTATAAAAATACTAAAAGCATATCAGATTAGATCCACAGTTCTAGTCCCTGGACTCTTGTCATTCACCATGTCCTTTTATCCTTAAGATTCCTCACTGGATCAACTGACCAATGTAGATCAAGTAGATGTGTTGATCATTGGGTTCAGTGTGGAAATGCATGACCAGTCTTCCTTGTTCATTATTAAATTAAAACATCCAGACAGCAATATCAAAGATAACAACAGTGAAGATTTATTGTATAACCAATAAACAGCAAGTCTTATGCTGGTTCCACACACCATACACTGTTAACACTTCAGTTTTAGAGAAAGAACTACTTCCCTCTTAGCTCTTTCTACCCTCTCAGTTCTCAAAGACCCTGTTCAGATCTCCTCCACTATCTTCTTCCTAACTAGCCCTCTAGCCAACTCTATTTCCAGTTGGCCCTATCTTTATTTCTATCTGGCCTAAACTGGCTGTTGAACAGACAAGTGTCTAACTAATAGCCCTTCCCGCACAGGTACTTCTCACAGCATTCCGCAGGCTATGCTTAGCTAGCTCTTTGCTTCACACATATACAAAACTAGGAACAAAAAATGTTAGTTATTCAACCATAGTGGCATGAAATGAAAAATCTTATGTGCAGGAAAGTAAAAGATTAGTTCTAAGGGGACATGTTCTACCAGCTCATGTTAATCACTGTTAGGCAGTTGTTCTTTCAGCTATAGTCACCTGTCATTGGTGCCAATGTAGTAATTGACTAAGGGGACGAAATATGAGGAAGCAATATTAATCTCAGTGCAACATCAGCCTTCCCTCCTCCCCGACCCCCAAAGTTAATCAATAAAACACATTTGAAATACTACACAGTTGCTTCTTGTCAATCATCACTAAACATGTCAAGGGCCCTTTTCGCACATGACTTGGAATGTGAAATGGCCACGGGAGTGATGTAGAATTGCGAGGACGGTTCTGCATGACATTCTCGCAATTGTGTGTCGCTCCCATAGTGATCTCGCAGCAATTGCGCATTATATCATTTTCGGCTCTTTGCCAAAAATGACACGGGATTGAGCATTCCTCCCCCGTCCCTCTCACACTTACCTGGTGTGCAGAGCCACAGGAAGCGCAATGGCCACGCTTCCTCCCCCAGTGCAACCTGGGAAAGTACCCGGCTGCACTGCAGAAGGAAGGAGCAGAGCTATCATGCTTCCTTCCATTCAGCATGGAGCTAGTGTGGAGAGAAGTGCAGGGGATGCAATTCCCTCTTGCAAGAGACTTTTTGTGCGATCCCTGCGTGACGCCAGCGACACAAGGTAAGGTGCGAAAAGGTGCTATGTGTCCATCTCTAGACAGATTCAATCACAGTTTGGAAAAACTATGATTTCCCAAAGTCACAAAGTTAACATGATCACTGGCCATTCTGGTAGAGGAATTCTGGAAGCCTTAGTCCATAAAAGCAACTTTTTATCCCATAGAGAGTTTAGTTCCCACCTATATCCAGCAGGATATGCTAGCTCGTTTGGACATCAACAGAGCAATGGTGTTCTTGAAACAAATACCTCTGGTTGTCACACTATTAAAAATAAGGAGTGACGGCTAATTGTTTGCCTTGCACAATGGAACAGAGTAATTTTGCTGGGATTGCCTCCACATCACACACAATAATGAAATCAACACAAAAGCCTTTTTAAAAAAAATCTTTTGTGGAGAAACTAATGTTTTAAAAATCCATTATGTACACATGAGATAGGAATACAGGTTGCTACCATTTGTATGAAAATACAGTTTTCCCTTAAGTGTGTAGTGAAAGATGAAGCACCTGATTTCTTACTCTGACAATGGGTTTCAAATCTTTAAGGTAGTATCTGATCCCTGCTGAATACTTAAGAGGAGGTTTCTTTTCTTTATTCTTATTCCAGTCACTGCAATACAACAAAAATAATCTGCATGCAAAGACATGTTTCCACATACAAAGATCAACTAGTCACAGGTGCAAAACAGGCTTCTATGCTGGCAGAGAACATCCTGTCCGTTGAAGGGCTAACATCTGCATAGGCACACATATAAACACATGCACACACAGAGAGAATTAAGCTTGTACTGAATTGATAAACTGATTTTTGCAGAATAAAAGTAAGTAAATTGCTTCACCTAACTATCTCCTACTGCTGTCTTTGAGCAGAAAAGGGGGTTTCATCTATTTTATAAAAGTCAAAGTTTGTGAGTGTCCAAGCTTGGGCCCTTTCTGCACCTTACTGTTCTCCGGTGCTGGGGTGCAGGGATCGCGCAAGCAGCCTCCAGCAAGAGGCTCTCGTGTCCGGGGTCCTTCGGATCCGCACGAGCTGCCTGCTCATGCAAGAGTTTCCCAGGCTACGCTGGGGCAGGAAGTGTGACTGGTGTTGCTTCAGAGGCTCTGCACGCCAGGCAAGTGCCTGCAGGGCCTGGGAACAATGCGCGATTGTGCACCATTTTTGGCTTTTAGCCGAAAATGAAAAGGTGCACGATTGGAGCCTGCCGGCCCCTGGAGCATCACATGATTGTGAGTGCGTCGTGTGGATCACTCCTCATAATTGCGCGACGCTCCAGGCCCTCTTTCACATGGAAAATGCCATGCAAAAAGGGCC
Organism: Ctenosaura bakeri; assembly: GCA_948474755.1. Classification (NCBI taxonomy): domain Eukaryota; kingdom Metazoa; phylum Chordata; class Lepidosauria; order Squamata; family Iguanidae; genus Ctenosaura; species Ctenosaura bakeri. The sequence continues at coordinate 568,203 of CAOLHI010000701.1, forward strand.
TTGGTCTCGGCTGGCAGCCAGGAGAAGCTGATAACAAACACACATCAGAAACTCAGCAGTAACTTAAGTGGTCAGTTTACTGAAGAAAGAAAATAGCTTTGCAAATGAGAAGCAATAAGAGTCCCAACAATGTCCATTAATCAGAGGCAGGCAAAAACAAACACAAGTCAAGGCAGAAACACAGGCAAGGGCAGCGAACAGAAGCATGCACAGAAGAAACGGTCAGCTGATTGCTGACAAAGGTTAGAGCGCAAAGGCTCAGTTCTTATAGGCTCCGGGGTCAGCGCAGGTGGTGCCTGATTAATTGGTGCTTGGCATAAATCCTCCGGGAGTGACGCATGAGACCTTTTGGTGTCTATGCTGGGCGAAGGTAGGTATGGCCAGATCATTCTCTGTGTCAGACTGAGCAGAGCTCCCTGCTGGGGCTGACACTTCTGTCCCTGGGGGAGGAGGTGGTATTGCCTGCTCTGCAGGTTCTGCTGCAGCAGTTTCTGTGCCAGGACTCAGAGCAGGTTCTGCTGCCTCTGCCTCTGAGTCTAAGGCCCTTTTTCGCACAGCATTTTCAATGCGAAAGGGCCCCTTGAGCGTCACACACATGTGAGGAGCAGTCCACATGATGCATTCACATTTGCGTGATGCTCCAGGGCCCAGCAGGGACCACTCAGGCATTTTTTCATTTTTGGCTTGAAGCTGAAAATGGTGCGTGGTCGCGCATTGCTCCGGGACCCCGTGCGCACTTACATTGTGTGCGGGGAGCCTCGGAAGCCGGGCCGGTTGCACTTCCTGTCCAGTGCAGGCTGGGAAGGTCCCAGGCTGCACTGCGAAAGGAAGAAGCAAGGCTCTCGTGCGAGCAGGAAGCTTGTGCGGAGCCGAAGAAGCAGGGAAGCGAGAGCCCCTCTTCGGCGGCTGCTTGCGTGAGCACCGCACCCCAGAACCAAGAAAAGGTGAGTTGCAGAAAGGACTTCAGTCTAGGTCCTGGAAGCTCATGACAGTGAGTGAGTTTGTCTGTTTATCTGCATCAGGCAGGCTAAGACCTCATATGATTGGCTGTGTGAGGTGAGAAGACCTCATGTGATTGGCTGGCTGTGAAGATTCTATGGAATCCTGGGGTTGACAGTTTAGGGAGGGGCCTTTACAATTCTCAGCCCAGAGCTCTTGACTCTCATGCCGGTTGCTATGGAGATGAGGCCTAGCAGCAAGAAGAAGGACAGTGTATTCCCTCAGGAACTAAACCCTCTGTATGTTAACAACTCTGAGTACAGATTGGACTGGGGAATATGGGGAACAGTTACAGATACTGAAATAGGTCGGTTGCTATGGATAAGAGGCCTAGCAGCAAGGAAGAAGACAGTGTACTCCCTCAGGACCCCAAACTGTGTATGTAAATAACTCTGAATACAGATTGCATGGGGAAATATGAGAAAAAGTTACAGATACTGGAGAAGCCAATTTGGTGAGTTCTTAAGAGGAAGGGCAACGCCCGGAAAATATACTAGTTCTGAATATAAGTATTACCATAAATGCCATTATGAATATCTTCAGCCATGAAAATTGGCTGATTTGATTACCTGTAGTTATAATATTTAATGTTAATATTTAATGTTTACTTTTACAGATGTTTCAATTAGCAGTTTTAATGTTCAGCCTTGAGGAAGATTTTTCCGTCAATACGCACCAACTAGGAACGTCCTCTTCCCCTCAGTTTTCAATTTTCTGGATCTGCCTTTTTTTCTCCCCCTCCCCCACCAAAATCGGAAGGAATAGCTTTGGAATGGGACATCTCCCCATGCCAGTTGAACAAAGGATTTCTATTGGACTGCAAGTTAACAGGTTTGCTTTATGTCCAGTTCAAATTTATTCTTTCAGCCCTGCTTCACCAGATTCTGTACACTGAGTAATGGTCTAAATATGGAGCTGATTGCACCCAGTACTGAGCCAACCAATTTTCCAAGGCAAAGGGTAACTGACATACATCTACAATTATTATCTCATTGTGTCATTCTATTATTTCAATGGTCTGGGAAGCAATATGATCTTTGAATAGATACCCACATGGGTATCCCACATAGTTTAAAGGGAAGGAAAATGCTCAAGATGATATTGTATATTTATTACTTTAATATTAGATTTTAGAACTCAGATTCTATATCTAGATAGCACACAGTTTAATTAAAAATGCAAGGAAAGACTCTTTTATATAGCACACAAGGTGCTTGTAATGTATTTTGGAGAAGTATTCCTAGCATCTGAAAATCAATAGCTAATGATTCAGCAGATAAAATTCCTTAAGGTAAGAAATAAGCAAAAATAGCATCCTAGCATAAGGATTGCTGGGGGTTACATTTCTTACAGGGCTGCAACTTAGAAGTTTCAATTTCAAATGCCAACTTTTTATTTAATTGTAATCACTAGTAAAACTAGTCCAAATGTTTGTTTCCTAACTTTGAGAATTACATTACAGGAGTAAAAGTATAAATAGTTATTAACCAATTTAGCCAAAGTGTATATTGATTGACTCATAACAACTTTGCCCTGGTCGAACGGCTCTGACAGATAATATCATTGTGAGAACTGTTTGGCAATATATATTTTTCTTTTACAAAAATGTCCATTTTCTTCTCTCTAAAATGTCACTTATTTTATTTAGAGAAATGTATATCAAGTTTTTTTTAAAAAAAAAATAAATCCGTATCTGATAGTCATAAACATTTTTGAAAATAAAGGTTGGAATCATATTGGTTAGTCTCAACCAGAGTTGACCCCTTTCATCAATTGTTGAATGATAAGTCAGCACATAAATAAATCTCATTGAAACATTGGGTTTACTCTAGTTGGCAACAGGCCAATTAAACAATTTCTTAGGATATAGACAGCATGGAGTCTCGGGAAATCTGAATTCAAATCCCTGCCCACATTCAAAACTCACTAGGTGGTTTTAAGCAAATGATTCATCTTTCAGCCTAACCCATTTCATAGGACTACTGCAAAGTCTGAGCCTCACTGCTTCCCATACTTCTGCACCCATACGTATCTCTCTACACAGCCTAAGCTCTTTAGAATAAAGGATATAAATAGAATAATTCTCTTTAATATATTAGCCAATGTCTCTGTCTTCTCAAACTGTTTACCAAATTGTTTTAGCAATTTTCAGACACACATAGAGTTCCTGATAGAACTAGATCACTGTCTCCAGCTGCAGCATTTCTGTTATTATCTCTGCCTCTACCAACATTTTGAAAATAGTCAGCCCTTATCAATGCATGAGGCATTTGGCTGTTGTTTATTAAAATGTCTTCCATATGCCAAATTAAAATGGGAACACTGCATCAAGGTTAAAAGATAGAAGGATCTACCTTTGTTAGACCAACTGATCTATTTAGCTCAATACAATGTGCTATGAGTAGTGTCAGACCTCACCAGTGTCGGAAGCAGAAGTCTCAGTCCAACTGATCAAAGTCAACTTTTAAGCGGCAAATGCCACAGATTGAATGTAAGTCTGAAAATGATGGGTTCTCTCAGAATTAGATTTGCCCCATCCACCCAGCAATGTATATTCAAAACTAACACCCCCTCAACGTGCCCAGTCCCATGAGTCACAGTAACTCATTATTCTGGAAAACAGGACCCTAGGTATAGTTTGTCTCTTCGTCCCCACACTGTTATCCAATCCTAACATTACTAGTATTGCCCCAGTAGTAGCCATCTTGGTCAATGCTAGAATCATCAGGGTGGTCCTTTCTTGGTCTCCTGCAGAAGATACTAATAGCCATCAATGCTCCCTTTTCTTCTTACGTACAAAGTTATAACCCATTAGTATGTGAAGAAAGTTATCACAAGCCTTTATAGGTATCCATAAACAACAGGGACCAATCTCAGTCCTTTGGTACTATGCTTTCTGGAAAGGCCCGTCACAAAACACAGTCTTATGCTAAAGTGTAGCTCTAAACCCCAGGCCCTGCATTTTGTAGTGGAAGCCAATGACAACGGGGAAGTACTTAGCAGAACTGCTGTGGGCTAACTGCAAGAAATATAGCACAGCACCGCAGCCACTACAAGAACAGAGAGTGGAAAGCAGGATGAAAATATAGGGAATTAAACTGGTTGATTTTAAGTAAGTACAACAACTGCCAACAAATACCTGGTGCTGTAGGCTATATTTCAGAGGAAGGAACTGATAAAACCACCTCTGAGTATTCTTTGCCTAAGAAAACCCAATGAAATTAATGGAGTTGCCATAAGTCAACAAGTGACTTGAAGGTGCACACATGCATGCACACAAAGCACAAGGCATGAACAAAGGGATCCCTGATCTCAGGGCCTTCTCCAGTGTGCAGGCAAGGGAAAGGGATCCCAGGGTGGCAGAACTGCCTTGCAAAGTGTATGTATATGAAAGATCCTAATCCCTCACTAATTTTCTTCTTGAAGGAAGCAATGAATAATTTCAGCAAGAAAGACTTCAGCCTATTGTCAAGTTGGGATTTGTTCTATGAAAAATGAATAAGTCTTTGTTTTTCCAAGAAAGCAGTATTTTCCCTCCACAGGAAACAACATTGTCTGTTCATACAATAATATTTCTATACAGAAATATTTTTCCATGGAAAAAGCTGCTTCCCGTGAAGAAATTTTGTTTTCTATGAAAATCATCCATACACAAATTTTGCAGTGACTCCTCAATTATAGCATTTTCTGTGCAGGAAACCACCTTTTCTCTACAGAAGATAGTATTTCAGCATTGAGATATGCACAATATTCCTGCATTTTCTTTGTAGGTAACATGGTTTCCTGCACAGAATAAGTCCTGAATTGCACAGATTCTCATCATTCCAGGATTCTTCTCATTGGGATGTCTCGACACTTGAAAACCATCTTTTTCAACCATTTTCCAAAAATTTTTCAATGCTCTTTCCATCTCCAATGTATACATATTGTCCACATTTGCAATTTGCACTGGCGTGTAGTACCACCTATAAAAGATCTTAAAGTAATTTTCTTTTAAAGCTGTGCTCTTCAATGTTTTATTTATTAAGGACCAAGATCTTTCCCAACACTCCAATTGTATCGGCCTCCCTATGTTCTGGGCCCATCTTAACATATTCTCTTTTACTATTTCTTCCTCAAGTTCTAAGTTCAAGAAAATTTTATATAGCTTTGCTATAAGGTGTTCCACTCCTGGTTTAAACAGTTTATCTAACTCGTTTTCTTTACTTTCTATCCCAACTGTTTTTTGGTCCAATTTATATTTTTCCGATATCTGTCTTTGCAATAACCAATGGGTAGAAAGCCCATACTCTACCAATTCTTCTCTTGTTTTTAGTTGAAGTTTACCCCCCTGTACCTTCACTATGTCCTTGTATAAAATCCATCTATTTATCTGTGGCTTCTCTCTTCTATAAAAAGCCTCGTGAGGAGATATCCACAATGGGAATCTCCTGTATACCTTCTTCTTATAAAGCAACCATACTCTAAGAATTGACTTCCTAATAAAATGGTTATTGAAATCTCTGTTAATTCGGGCCTTCTCATACCAGAGATAAGAGTGCCAGCTGAAGGGCAAATCTGCACCTTCCAAAGTTAACAGTCTCTCATCATCCAGTCTAATCCAAGTGGTCGCCCAATCCATACAGCATGCGTGATAATATAACTTCAACTCTGGTGTTCCTAAACCTCCTCTTTCTTTAGCGTCTATTAATCCACACCACTTAATTCGGGGTTTTCTACCGTTCCATATAAATTTTGAAAGATCACTTTTCCATTGTTTGAAAACCCCATCATTTGTGATGATAGGAAGATTCTGGAATAAGAAAATCAATCTTGGCAGGACATTCATCTTGATGGTTGCAATTCTTCCTAACAAAGATAAATCTAGGGTTGTCCACCGCCTTAAATCCTCCTTAATCGATTGCCAAACTTTCTTATAATTGTTGTCATACAAATCGGTATTATGTTTAGTCAAATATATTCCTAAATATTTTATTTTTTTCTCTATTTTAAATTGGGATTCCCTCTCCAGCTCACTTTCTTCCTGTTTGTTCATATTCTTAGTTAATATAGATGTTTTATCTGGATTAACTTTGAAGCCTGACACTATGCCATATTCCTGTAAAATCTTTTTTAACCTTTTTATACTTTGTACCGGATTATCTAATATGATTACCAAATCATCCGCGAATGCCCTGAGTTTGAAAATCTGATTCCTTATTTGGACTCCCCTTATTTCATTATCTTGTCTTATTTGGATATTAAGAATTTCAATCATTATCAAGAATATCAATGGAGATAACGGGCATCCCTGCCTTGTGCCTTTCATAATACTAATTGTAGGTGTTTTTTCTCCATTTACAACGATATTTGCTGACTGGTCTCTATAGATCATATCAATCCACCTCAGAAAGTCATCGCCTATTTCTATCTTCTTCAAGGTTTCCGTAATAAAACTCCATTTGACATTATCAAAAACTTTCTCCGCGTCGAGAAATATCATTCCTAGCTTCTTCTCATTGTGCTTTTGGTAATACTCAATTATATTCAAAACAACTCTCATATTATTCTTGATGGATCTTCTTGGAAGAAAGCCACATTGATCTTCATAAATCCACTCCTTTAGCACCATTTTTAATCTTTCTGACAAAATGGATGCAAATATCTTATAGTCTGTGTTAAGCAAAGCAATTGGTCTATAGTTCTTAACATCCCGGTGATCTTTACCTTCCTTGGGTATTAAGCTAATCATAGCCTCCCCCAAGAGCTCGGACGCACCCCATTCTCAAGCTCTTTTATCACTTTATACATAGGTTCCGCCAATGCATCTTGAAAGTCTTATAGTAATGGGCTGTCAGTCCATCTGGTCCCGGGGCTTTTCCCAGTTTTAAATTCTTGATTGCATTTATGATCTCCAATCTGGTGATGGGTTTATTTAACTCTGACTTCAATTCCCCTCTAATTTGTGGTATTTCAACTTTTCCCAAGTATTTCTTAATGGTTTCATCTACCTCGAGGTGGTCCTTTTCTTCATAAAGCTTCTGAAAATATTTATAGAATATTAGTTTTATCCTGTCTTGTTGTCTACACAGTTCCTTTCCGTCATTGATTTCCAAGATTGTTCTCTTCTCCCTTTCTTTCTTGAGTTTATAAGCTAACCATTTTCCGGTTTTGTTGGAGTGTTCATAATATCTTTGTTTTACATATTTTAATTTCCTTTCCAAATCAATTGTATTCTGCATTGTGATTTGCTTTCTTAAGACCTTCAATTCATATTTTAGCTTATCATTTTGGGGATTTATCTTTAATTCATCTTCCTTTTCTTTAAGTTGTTCCATAATTTTATTTTGAGATTCTTTCCGTTTCTTATTTTTATAAATCTCCTGTTCGATCAGAATCCCCCTTACCACATCTTTTCCAGCCTCCCATACCACACTTTCTGATATTCCCTTTCCAGAGTTTTCCTTAAAATAATATTCTAGTCCTGTTCTTACTTTATTTATTACTTTTTCATCTCTCAATAAATCATCTTTTAGTATCCATCGATATTCTCGTTTCCTTTCTCTAAATGTCAATATAAGGGGGCTGTGGTCGGACAGTATCCTTGGCAAAATTTCCAATTTTTGAATATTCTTTGCTAATATTTTGGATACTAGGATCATATCTATCCTAGACCAAGATCTACATGTTTCTGAGTAATATGTAAATCCTGGGTATTCCCATAGAGGTACCTCCATGCATTTATAAGAGCGACATTCTCCACAAGCTCAAAAAAAGTTTTGGGTAATCTCCTTTTTACCGCTTTCTTTTCCGTTTTCCTATCATGTTCGGGGTCTATGACCCCATTCCAATCACCCATTATCATCACTTTCTCATAATCATATTCTTGCATCACTTTCAACAGTCTATCAAAATATCCTGACTTGTTCTGTTGCGGTCCATATACCCCTACACATAACATTTTCCCCTGATAAACTGATAAAAATAAGTGTTGGAAGTGCGACCAGAAAGGAACCCTTTTCCATCTTTGGTGGACCTGTATAAAAGCGAAAAAAAATTGGGTTCTAATACATAATAATATAATGAAAATTATGCAAAAGAACTTTCCATTACTTCCAGAGGTGTATTTATTAAATATGTACGAGCGTGTAGGACCACTCAAAAAGCAATCATACCACAAGATATTAACTTATATGATAGTTGCAACGAGAATGTGCTATGCCAGCAGATGGAAACAAGAAGAATCCCCTGTAGTAGAGGATTGGTTATTGAAAATATACGAAATAAGGGAAATGGAGAAATTAACGGCAGTATTGCAACAAAAGTCAGAAGAAAAAATAGATGAAGAATGGGATCTGATCCTCCCCATATTGGAACCTAAATAGGAAGTAGGAGTGATTAAAGGAACAAGGAATAAAGAATAGGTGAAGCACGTGATAAAGGTTCGTAACAACTAGGATTTGAATAGAATTATAAGTGTTACATTGGATAAAGGATAACGGGATTTAGAAAAGGGAAATATAGTAAGTAGGAGAACGGAATGACTACAAACAGGGAAATTTAGCGAATTTGATATTCAGAAAGAAAGTGGAGTAAGTCGATGTGATGTTTTAAGTTATTGTTGGACAGGAAAAGCTAAGGTAGAACCAACTAGTATGGAAGAAAAAGAAAATAAGGGAAGAGGTTTGTTTTTTTTTCTTCTTCTATGGTTAAAAAGGTACGAGTGAAGATTGAATGTAACTGGATAAATAAGTTTATGCATTAAGGGATAATCAAAAGAAGAGAGAGAGGAGAAATTTAAGCTCTGTGTATATAGGAAAAGCTGATGTTAAGGAATTTAAATTAAGGTCATTAACTACGCGCTTTGGGTTTGTGTTAAATCTATATCATACTTTAATTTATTTTCCTACCTTTTGGATTACTCATTGGTACTATGTGTGTATTGGGTATGAGAAAATGAGAAGGTGAATGTAAATGTGTATAATAAAAAGATTTAAAACACATATTGTCCACATTTGTTAGGCATGTTGTTTTTTATTTGAATGGCTTACTCTCAGCAATTTTGGTTGATGCTTAATGTGTCCTCCTTAATGACATTACTGGGGTACTTACCCGGACCTACCCTGTGTGATGTCACAAGTCCCTAAATCTCAGGTTTGGCCCCTGAAAATGCCTATGATAGTCCTGACCTCTCATAAACAAATAACTTCAATCCAGGCCAGCTACTTCCGGTAGCAAAATGGCAAAAGGAATGTCAAGAGAGTCCTCTTAACGGTGCAATCTTAGGCATACTTACTCAGAGAAAACCCTACTAAATTCAGTGGGAATTTCTCCCAATACATGTGCACAGGACTAAATCCTTAAACAAGGCATAGGCATCTCCAATGTTTTTGGACTGCAGCTGTCAGTATCCCATTTGCAGCACTAGTAATAGTAGTAGTATTAAGACAGTGAGCCTTTTTGCACCTTACCTTCGTTGCGGCGGTGGGGGGCGGCACTCGCACGAGCAGCCATTTGCGCGAGCCACTCACAGCAGCCCTTCTGCATCCCGCAGCTGTTTGCCGGTCGCGCGAGCGCCCCGCCCCTTCCTTCCGCAGCGCAGTCTGGGAGTTGTAGGCTGCGCTGGGGGAGGAAGCGCGACCGGCCCAGCTTGTTTGACGCATCGCACACAGATAAGTGCGTGAGGGCCCTGGGAGCATTGTGTGACCGCACAGTATTTTCGGCGTAGAGCCGAAAATAAGAAAATGCGCATGCGTCCCGCGCATCCCTGACATCCCGTGAGTGTCGTGTGAATGGGAGTGCGTCGTACGGACTGATGCTCCCATTCACACGATGCTCAAGGGGCCCTCGCGCTACAGAAACTGCATGCAAAAAGAACCAGACATTTAGCCACTGATTGGCCGTTTTACAAAAATATTTTTTTAATTTGAGGACTGTGTTCTGTTTGATATTCTTCCTTATCTGTTATGCTTTAAATGCTTTTTAACTATCGTTTACTCAGTGCCATTTTAACCTAGTAATTTGTTTTTAATTTTTAAAATTTTTATTATTTATTTACTTATGGCCTCTTCTACTTAATTTTAGCTACATTCCATTTTAATCTACATTCTGAGCTGCCTTGGGTCCCATGCTGGCAAAAAGGTAGCATATAAATACGCTTAATAATGCTAATACTAACCATTGTCTGTAATAGGTAATGCTGATGGGACTTGTAAGCCACATAAGGAGGCCCACAGTTACCAACCATTGCCTTAGAGGCAAAACTGCACGTCATGCCATAAAACATGGATGGCTGCTAATTAGTTATCAGAATGCTACTAATTTTACTTTTGCTAAGGATCAGAGTACTTATCAGGTTTGTTTGTTTTAACGCAGAAACACAAATGCATTCATAACTTTCAGAATTCTCCTACTCAAATATATAGTCTGGACGCTCCTCTAATACAAATGTACCACACTCCATAACAGAATGTAATTACACCTGTAAAGCTATAAACAGCTAAATAGGATATAGAAAGGGCAGATGACTCTGGGGCGTATTTCATAAAGACTCAAAATAAAGTTTGATTTCAGAATGCACAAGGGAGCTCAGCAAGGAATGTAACGTGCACTACAAATTGCAGAATCGATTTCTAGTAGGCCCCTGAGAAGTGAAATAAACCTTTGGGCCTTACAACAAAGCACCAAGGAAGAACTGAAACAGGTACAAGATATACTCAGCAGGAACACCAAAGCAAAAGTCTGTGACAATGAACAATGAATACTGTCCTTCTCACTGATGATGAAATACATTAAGTGCAGGAAAGGAAGAAGTAAAATAATAGAAAGGTCTTGAAAAGATAATTGGGAAATAGCTATATTATCAGGCTTTGGACAACCTGAAATGTATCTGCGTTAACTCTTGTAAGCTGCCTCAAGTCCCAGAGCTGGGGAAAAAGTGGGATATAAATAACCAAGATGATGATGATGATGATATAATAAAGTTGCAAATAATTTCCAGCTTGAAACTTTTTTTAAAAAGTGAGTGATGGTTTGGAATTCAGGGGCTACATTACTTTTTTTGTCTACATGATTCCATATTTGTTTTGTGATGTATTTTGTGTTTCTGAGCTGCTGTTGTTGGAATTGTTGGGGAACTGAGGCCCTTTTCGCATGGCTTTTTCCACATGAAAGGGTGCCTGGAGCATCACGCGATCATGAGGAGCGATCTGCACAACGCACTCACAATTATGCGATGCTGCAGGAGCCAGCCGGTGCCAATCGTGCACCTTTTCATTTTCGGCTAGAAGCCAAAAATGGTGCGCGATTGTGCATTGCTCCCAGGCCCCATGTGCACTTACCTGGTGTGCGGAGCCTCTGGAGCTGCACCGGTCACACTTCCTGTCCCAGGCTGCACTGTGGAAGGAAGAGGCGGGGCTCGTGTGGAGCCAAAGGACCCCGGACGCGAGAGCCTCTCGCCAGAGGCTGCTCGCGTGATCCCCGCACCCCAGCGCTGGAAGAAGGTAAGGTGCGGAAAGGGCCTGTGAGATTTTTAGTATGCTTGGTACCCAAGTGACACATCCAAGTGACACACCAGTACAAAACACATTGCTTCTCCTGCTACTGTGGAAGGGGGGGGAGCTGTCTACTACTCTCTTAACAAAAGCATTGATTGGAAAAAAATCTGATGAAAGACTTCACTTTCTTTTTGAAAGTCCAAACAATGAGTACTGATAATTGTGTGGCTTTCACAAGGGTTGCAAAAGGTATATATTGTGTTGTCTGTATCTCTGTGTTTAAAGGGCTGCAGAAGATAATGGCACTGTACAAAAAATTGGAACATACAAGTGCTTGGGGCACTTTACATAGAGAAATGCCCTCAGACAAATGGTAAGTTGGGTCTTTTCAATTGCTGCCACAGAGCTCTGGGGCCCTACAGTGATTATTCTTTTCTGAAATAGTGAAGAGGTGTGCCGCTGCAGGTGTTTGCACCGAAAGGCAGGATGGATGGGATGATAACAACAAAAAGGGAGGGGGAAGTAAATCTGTAACCTCATCCCAGGACAAGTGCACCAAAACAAAGAATTGGAGAGGAATGGAAAATTTCACACTTCAGTTTTCTCCCCACTGAGATTAAAGGCTGTCTTGGTTTCTTCCAATCGGCCGGTGAGAGCTGCCAAGTCCAGATTGTACATGCCTCATTCAAGCATGGCATGACCCTGTCACTCACTTGCCTTCCAGCTGTTCCTCTCTGCTCTCTACCCTGCCTATTTTTGTGTAGTTTTATTCTTGAACAAGCCACCCTCCTTTCCTAGGCTACCTGATGAATCATTCTCCTGGTTTGCTGAAGGATACACTGCATTACTGCTTACTTGCAGTGCAGTGCAGCCAGAATGGAAAATGTTTGATTTGTTTGGCAGTGAAGTTGGTAACCTAAAAGTGTAATTTCAGCTTCCTTTTTTTTTTTTTTTTGCTGAGATAGAACTGACAGTGTCACCTAAGTGGAGTTAGTTGTAAAGCTGAGGTACGATGGACTTCAATAAGAGTACAGTCTTCAAAAATCTTATTTGAAGTCTCTTCTATGAGTACAGAAGTCTGAAGTGGGAACCCATCCTGTATCATTTTAGGCACATTAGTGTCTTGCTGGTTAAAATTACAGCAGTGGAGGAGATATTGCCAAAGAATTATTACCTAGAGCTAATGGCCAGGAGTAATATAAATGACTGGGCCTAAGAAATGTGAAATTCTTATGTCTTGTTAGGGTTAAGATTTAGAAGTGCTGACGTGAGCTACCACCATTACAGCAAAGACACAAATTACAAACTAAAAGCTTGATATCATATGAAATATAGGAATTTTTTTTTCATAATTCATGCAGCGTACTCTCTTTTTAGATATGGCTGAAGTACCTTATTTCTCCAGTCTCTGGGGTACAGGAAGTACAGAGATTAAAAGACTGTTGATGTATCAGGGGATGAAAAGTTTATATTTCTGAAATGAAGTGGTCTTTCTAAAGCACAAGTGGGAAAAGTGTGCCCCTGGCCTGTGTATGACACCAACAAGACTCCCCAAAAATCCTCCATTGATATTTTTTGATAGGCATGGTTTTTGCCACTCGCACAGGCCTCCAGAAGTTGCATGAAAAAGGTCAGACTCCCCTGAGCCCAATTCTACCCAAATAAAAACTGGAACTGGATGCATTTGTTTACATTTCTGGGCCTCCTATGTCAGGCTGCCATACTACCCAGTAGTCCATGTTTCATCCAGTTTTTATACAAGCCACTAACTGCCCATTTAGAACATCAGCTGGCCTTGATTTCAAGCTTTCATTGTAGTTTTTTTCTTTAAAAACAGCAAGACACTAGTCCTTGCAGGAATGGAGTTATTAGGCAAAATCTGCAGCCAATCTGCCGCTCTTCTCTCCAACGGGGAGACCAAGCCTACTCCTGCCTTTGAGCACACTTAGCCAATGACTGACATTTGGGATCCATTCTCTCTCAAGCCTGTGGGTCTGTACAACTCTTGAAGAAACTCTAGCTTTTGAAAGAAAGTCCTGCTGAAGTTTGTTTTTGCAAAGCTCCTTGCAAAGACAGCATAAAAAGCCGTGGGGCCAATGGACCAAAGGAGGAGGAGGAGGAACACAGTAAAGCAGAGAAAAAGCTGAACGACAATGATTACTATTTAAGATTCCATAGAATCTGTTGGTTCGATTGTCTTGTTTTATTGAAGAAGTATGGTGCTTTCTTAATACATGTACAGAGGCAAAAAAAGCAGGTTCAATTTTATAAAGTGCAGATAGAATTCTTCCACTATCTGATGTGAGAGGAAAAGAGCCATCCCCAATACTGTCACAACAACAACAACAACAACATAAATCAGCACTATGATGCAGTCGCTTAAAAAGCCAATGTGATTCTGGGCTGCATCAATATGAGTATAGTGTCTAGGTCAAGAGAATTATTGTACCACTCTGTTCTGGGAAACTATGTCCAGTTCTGAGCACCACAGTTCAGAAAGGATATTGACAAGCTGGGATATGTCCAGAGCATGACAACTAAAATGGTAGAAGGCTTGAAAACTTTGCCCTGTGAGGGGAAGCTTATGGAGTTGGGTATCTTTAGCCTGGAGAAGAGAAGGTTAAGAGGCAACATGATAGCTATGTTAAAATACTTGAAAGGATGTCATAGGGAAGATGGAGCAAGCCTGTTTCTGCTGCTCCAAAACTAGGACATGGAGCAATGGCTTGAAAACTTCAGGAAAAGAGATTCCATCTAAACATTAGGAAGAACTTACTAATGGTAAGAGTAGTTCAATAGTGGAATACACTGCCTCAGAGTGTGGTGGAGTTTCCTTCTTAAGATGTTTTTAACAGAGGCTGGATGGCCTTCTGTCAGGAGTGCTTTGACTGTATTTCTGAATGGCAGGGGGTTGGACTTGATGGCCCTTGTAGTCTCTTCTAACTATATGATTCTTTGGCCCTTTTCGCCTGGCATTTTTGATGCAAAAGAGCCCCTTGAGCAGTCCACATGACGCTCTCACATTTGCGTGATGCTCAAGGGCCTGACGCAGACTGCGCACACATTTTTTCATTTTCGGCTTAAAGCCGAAAATGCTGCATGGTCGCACATTGCTCCAGGGCCCCATGCACACTTATCTGGTGTGTGGAGCCTTGGGAGCCGGGCCAGTCGCGCTTCCTGTCCAGTGCAGGCTGGGAAAGATCCCAGGCTGCACTGGGAAAGGAAGAAGCAGGGCTCTCGCGTGAGCAGGAAGCTTGTGCAGGGCTGAACAGGCAGGGAAGCGAGAGCGTTCCTCCTGAGGCTGCTTGCGCAAGCCCCGCACCCCAGCACTGCAAAAGGGTAAGGTGCAAAAAGGTCTTATGATTCTATGGCAAGGAAGCAAGCGTGAAGAAAGAGGGAGAGCAAGAGGTCAAAAAGAAGATAGGTGCCGCTGGATGAAATGAGAGAAAAGGGAGAGAAAGGAAGGAAGGGACAAAAAAGTGCAAAAAGAAAGGGAGAAGGGCATTACAAACACCTCAGGTAAGGCAAGGGTAGGAGTTGCAGTGGGAAGGTGAGAGGATCAGGAAGGGTAGGCTTAAGGTGATGTACAGTGCAAGAGTGGGAGGGATGGTGACATAAAGTAAGACAAAGAGGGAAGAGCCGGTAGGAGATGCAAGCTCTGCAGTGAAAGGAGCATAGCCAAGGTACAGAGTGAGGCAAGGAAGGGAAAGAGAGGCAGCTGTGGAGTAAGCAAGGGAGGCATTGTGATGGCAAAAGAGGATGCAAGACAGAGGAAAGGAGGGAAGAGCAATACAGTGAGAGGTTGCAAGGAAGAAGAGAAATAGACACAAGGAGAAGCAAAATACAAAAGAAGAAGTGTGAGTTATAATTATATCCTTACTTTCCTTTGCAATTTCCCAATGAATCGGACGCCGGTCACTCTTAGGGGGCTCCAGGTCATATTTTCATAGATTTGTACTATTTGGCCTTTAGGTTTTTTTAAAAAATGATGGCAATAAACAAACAAAATAAGTAAGTAAACTGATTTAATGGGGTGTAGTAACATTAGAAGTGCCTGTGAATGACAAAATGCCATTGTTACTGCTATCACACCAGGAACATAACATGGTGACTCTACATAGTTCTTTGTCTTGGCATTAATTCCCATAACAACCCTGTAAGATAAATTTGCTGAGAGGAAGTCGTGGCTGAAAGTCACCTGCAAAATTCTATGACTAGGCAGAAATTTCAACTTGAGCCTCTGATCATGGCTGAAACATAATGGTAGAATAAAATGTAAGTATTAACATGCTGCATTTGCACTATTAGGATGCAAATTCTGTACCTCTAATCTAAACAGATTTCTTGTTATTATTCAAGACAGCTCACCATCTTCCTCAGGTACAGCTTCCTGAAGTTCAAGTCATGCTAGGAGTCATGTCTGACTTATCTTTCAACATTTTATTCTTTAAGAATGAGAATGTTAAAAGATCAAGCAAATATTTAACAACTACCTGCTAATGAGGAAAAGACTTTAAAATAAGGTGCTATCTTGTCCATGTTTGTTGTTCCCGTTGTTTTTATTGGGTATGGTTTTAAATTACTTTTAATTCTATTTATTCTTTTCTATATCTTAATGATGTAGAATTTTATCTATATGTTTTAACTGCGTAAGCACTCATGAGTCTTGGCTTAAGAAAAAGGCAGGACATAAATAAACAAAATACTAGAAAATAAAGAAAAGCCTTAGCTGATAACACATTTTTATAACATGACCTTGGCTGACCTGGAAGACAAGTGAGACAGAAGCCGAATTTACCGCTGCTTTCCTGACTAGCTTTCTGCTTTACAATCTCTCTAGCTTCTTCCTGTCATAACCTTCTTAAAATCAGAGGCAAATGGGGAAATGTAGGAGGTGAAGGAAAAACAAGGCTAAGTGTCACAGGTCTACCCCAGTGAGAAACCAAACAGTAAGCAGGTTCTCAAGTTCTGTAGAGGGGGTACTTCAGAACACAGACCTTCCACAGAGAACGACCGAGGCATCAGGTCACAGTTTGCAAAGTTTTCTTTCATTTCAGATCTCTCTTAAATTTTCAGCACTACAGAAAGTGCTCCTATTCAGTGCTCTGGGACAAATGCCATCCACTAAGGATTATTATAGCATCAGATCTTGTGAAAGAGGCATCCTGTTAAGGGGTATGAGTTTGTTCACATTTCCTGTCCTAGAGTCCTGATTTTTCTCTCCATGACTTTCAGCTTTTTTTTAATCATTGAAAAAGACTGCTACCCATATCTGCATCTGCAATCAAACTTTGATTATTTCTCTTCCTTGCTTTTGCCCCCCAAAATAGAAACTTGTGGAAAAAGTTATGTGCTCTCTCTCTCAACCTCTCTCTCTCTGTGTTGCTCTCCCTTCCCTCTTGCTCTGCTTTAGTCATTTCCTTCAGCACATCCTCTGTCTTCTGATTCAGCTGAAGCTTCCACCTGAGAAAGATCTCTGTAAACATATAGTGTTAGCTCTACGTGTGGCTTTTTCTCTTTCCTTACTCTCCATCCATCTTATTTTCTACTCTTGTTTCTTCTTGACTCCTGTTGTCTACTGACAAGGACTTAAAAAGCCTCAGCCTGGCACTCAGGCCCACCCTGTTTCCAATATTCAGTTGTCCTGCTATGTTTTGCTAGCTTCCAAATTAGCTTGCAGGCATCCAATGTATTTGCACAGTTCAAGCTGGTGTGTCAGTGGCACCTTTTCTGGAAATGTCAGATTTGGCTATGGGGACTCTCAACATGATCTCTTCCTGTTTGGATTACTGTCACAGTTCAGAAACTTAAGTGGGGGCAGAACACTACAGTCAGACTGCCAACAGGGGATGGTTATAGGGAACATGTTAACACTTTCCTTTTGGAAACACTTTCATTTAGCAGTATGTTTCTGAGCATGATTCAAAGCACTGTTTATAAAGCCCTATATGGCTTTGGTCCAAACTATCTGAAGGATCCAACCTTCCCATATGAACCTATGTTAGTTGCATGATCTTCAGAAGATGAATTTCTCTCTATCTCACCATCCTCACTTGCTCATCTGGTGACAAAATGGATGAGAGTCTTCTTAGTGATTGCTCCTAGACTTTAAAATTCTCTTCCAAAGGAGAGTCGGTTGGTCCCCACTGCTCTCTTCTTTTTTTCCTGCCAGGCAAATAGGCCTTCAGCTTTTAACTGGTAGGGGCAGATGGATTTTTCAGTGGGCGTGTGCTGTATTTTTTTAATTATTAATTTTAAATTAATGTTTTGATTTGTTTGGGTTTTTAATGTGTTTTAAAAATATTGTAGATTGTTTCAGCAATGCTTTGCTTTAACTTGAGTCCCATATTGGAAGAAAGGTGGAATAGCGAGCGAGTGAATGAATGGTCAGGCATGAACAGTGGCCCCACAGCCTGCTGTTACCCCTGCTCAGCTCCTCCAATGTCAGAAAGGGAGAGTTGGTGTGCTGAAACATGGAAGCAAGCCATGAAGAAGGGAAAAGATACCTATCACACATTTGCAGTGAATGTGGTTTTCAAGGGCCCCCAAAATTGGGTGCAAAGTCAGAAATGGGGAGAAAGAGAAAAATAATTTACAAATCGGAAGCAACAGAATTGAATGGAGAGCTCTCAGCCTTGAAAAATGGACACCAGGGACCCATTCACACTATAAAATTATAGCACCATTATTATACTTTGAAAACCATGGTTCAGTCATATTGAATCCTGGGATTTATAGGGTAAGAAAGGGCATTTAGAATTCTCAGCCAGAAGTGCTCAGTGTCTCAGCAAACTAACAGTCCCAGGATACCACTGGATGGGACTGGCAGTTAAAGTGGAATAATAGCGCCATAATTATGAATGGGCCCCTTGATTCGGACTGGGGAGCTAGCCAGGAAGCTGTTCAGTTGAATGGCAACTGACCTGGTCCTCTCATAGGTAGAAGGTAAAGAGGATCCCAGGTTAGACCTGGACAGGACAGAAATACAACTAAAGGATAAAGGACCAAGCCCATCTGTAGGAGAAGAGACTCCAGTGAAGTTATATGGAGTCCAATGAAGTAACTGAACTGACCTTTCTACATTTATCCCTTTAAGTAAACCTTACTTACCTGAGGGAGTTAGTCCTGTGCTGTAATGGAAGGCTTAAGGAATACACTAGTCAGGAAGTGAGACAAGACCTTCACTGAATTAAACAAAAATGGAACAGCAACAACAGAACATACAAGGGCTCATTGTGAAAGAAAAAAAAATATGCAAAATTCCCAGTTAAGCATCTGTGTGTATGCAGGCAAGAGTCTGGAGGATGTGGTTCATTTGATTATATAGCGCCCTCAGTATTCCTGCCATAATAATAGATTTTGCTTAGACAGTTTTTTCTCACAAGTGTAAATAAGGCTGACTTTGAAAGAGAAAATGGTTCATTGCTTAGAATGAAAGATAATAATAATATTTTTCTACTGTGTGGCTGTATATGCATCTGTAGCTCAGAAAATCAGGCACAATTTTGTCTTGTGCACTGTGGCCCAGTGTGCTATAAACAATCTAAATTTAGGTTTATTCTATCTTGAATATTATCATTTAAAATAATATCCTC
Source organism: Ctenosaura bakeri (assembly GCA_948474755.1). NCBI lineage: Eukaryota > Metazoa > Chordata > Lepidosauria > Squamata > Iguanidae > Ctenosaura > Ctenosaura bakeri. The sequence goes on from CAOLHI010000701.1 coordinate 587,272, forward strand.
TCATATTCTGCTTGTTTGTATGAAAGACTACCAATCTTGCTTGAAAATATAGTGCCTTGCAGAAGTATTCACCCACTCCTTTGACTTTTCCATATTTTGCTGTGTTTCAACCTGAAACTGAAATGGATTTATTTGGCTATGTTACCACTTAATGTACCCAAAATACTGAACACTATGAAGGCACAAAATGTTTTTATTGTGACACAAATGATACATAAACAAAAACAATTGGCACTACTGTTTTTTTGTCTTTTGCTGTGGCATGTATAAGCAAGTTCTGGTGCCTTCAGAAGTCACATAAGTGGTCAAATACAGGCTACTGATGATCTCAGATCTCCTGTGTCAGATGATCTGAAGAAGGCCCTTCTGTTTCTCATATAGTATAAAACAACATCATGAAGACCAGGGAGCTATTAAAACAAGTATGGAATAAATGTGCCCAGAAGTACCAAATGGGGTTGGATTATATTAAAAAAAAATCCATATTATGAACATCCCTGAAAGACTATTAAATCGATTACTACAAAACTGAAAAAAATATGGCTTAACTGTGACTTTGCCTAGAGAAGTCCATCCAACCAAACTCACTGACTGGATAAGGAGATCATTAGTCAGGGGTGCAACCAAGAAGCTAATGGAAGCAGAAGGAGCTTGAAAAATCCATAACTGAGATGAGAGAATTAGTCTATAGATTAACTATCACATGAATGCTCCACAGAGCTGGGTTTTATGGAAGAGTGAATGTCATTGCTGAAACAAACCCATATCCAAGCCTGTTTGGAGCTTACAAAAAGGCATGTGGGAAACATACGCCCTTTTCACGCGGCATTTTCCATGTGAAAGAGGGCATGGAGCGTTGCACGATTGTGAGGAGTGATCTGCATGACGCACTCACAACTGTGCAACATTCCAGGGACTGGCAGGTGCCAATTGCGCACCTTTTCATTTTTGGCTAGAAGCCCAAAATGGTGTGCAATCGCACATTGCTCCCGGGGCTCGCGTGCACTTGCCTGGTGTGTGGAGCCTCCGGAGCCGCACCAGTTGTGCTTCCTGCTCCTGGGAAAGTCCCAGGCTGCTGTTACTGCGGTTCAGGCCTACCCAGAGATAGCACTTGATATCGTTTTGATATCAAACCATTTGACTTTCCTCTGCCACCCCGCTCAACATGTTTGCGAGGCCTCCGGTCAAGCACGAAAACAGGTGCGGCCGATAATTGCTGGACATTCCATTCTCCACCCAGGCAGGCCAGACAGAGCTCGTTCGTCGCTTCAGGGACCTCTCTGGCAAACACCTCATTGCATATGCGCAATACTAACAAAGGCTCCCTGCCCCGTGCAGGTAACCTCACAAAGCTGTACTAAGCGCTCTGTATTTGCATACTGGCTACACTATTGTTGATTCGGCCCTAAGTCAATCATGCTAAATTCTGACCCTTCCAAAGCTTTGTCCTGCTCCCAAATCGCATTGTCCTCACCAGGTAAGGTATGGCCTGCAGTCACAATTCACCCTATAAAACCCCCCGATTCCAAGACCCTCCTCGGATCGCTCCTGAGTTTCAGGCCGCCTTCCTGCCACTTTGCCTGGCGAGCCTTCCCCTCAGTTCTGGTAACTGAGACCGCTCAACCCCGGATCGCTCGGACCTCTCCTTCACGCCGAGTCTCTCCACTGCACCCCAACTCTGCTCTCAAGGTCCAGGACTATGAGACAGGTGTCATATCACCTGCTTCCCTCTAAAATCCCTATTTCCGATTCTTTAAGTTAGCTGTGTGACTGTGGTGTCTTTAATATTTGTCTGTATTTAATAAAACATCGTTTTTGCTATTTAAACCGTCTGGCTGCTTGACTGACCTGACCCCGTAGACGCTGGGTTGCAAGATCCTGCTAAGTTACTCTGCCTCTCGCTAGCTTTAGTGAGTGCTCCAGCTAATTTTCCCCAAAATTGTGTTGTTGTTTTGTTATTTAGGGTCCCTCCTGGGATCCCCAGAGGTCAGGGTAACACTGCACTGCAGAAGGAAGAGGCGGGGCTCGCACGCAAGCAGGCAGCTTGTGCGGAGCCAATGGACCCAGGAGGCTAGAGCCTCTCACCAGAGGCTGCTCGTGTGATCCCTGCACCCCAGTGCCGGGAGACAGTAAGATGCAGAAATGGCCATAGAAACCATACAGAAAAAAATTATCTGGTCTAGCGAGTGCAAAATGGAATGTTTTGGCCTTGCTGCAAAACACCATGTGAGGTACAAAGCCAACATCACTCATTGCACCAAGAGCATCATTCTCACTATGGAGCATGATCGTTGGCAGTATTGTGTTGTGAGGATGCTTTTCCGAGGCAGGCTGTGTGAAACTGCTCAGGACTGAGAGCACAACATATGGAGCGAAATAACAGGGCAATTCTAGAGGAAAAGCTATTTCATTCATCTCCTCCATTCTGAAGTGGAGATTCACCTTCTAACAGGACGAAGAATCTAAACATACCACTGGTGTTAAAACTAGGGAGGTTTAAAAAGAAGAACTGGAATGTCTTAGAATGGCCCAGTCAATGGTGGCAAGGATACTGTATGCACAGAAGTGGAAAGATCCCATGATACCATCTCAAGATCACTGGATGCTGAAGTTGCTGAATGTGGCTGAGATGGATAAACTGACAACATTAATTAGACATAGTTGTTTTAAGTAATTAAAGAATCACTAGGAGAAGGTTATAATATATTTAACAGCAGTTGGAGGAAGATACACAACACCATGTCTTGAATAAAAAGATTATAATTATTATTGCAGAATATTATTTTGAATGTATAAGTGTATTTTACATTTAATGTAAGCAGTAGAGGAACTATTTTATAAGTATAAATGTAGTTTAAATTTTATACAAGTATAATATTAAATAATTAGTGACCATTTAAGTATGGATATTGATAAAACTTAAACATAATAATCTTTTTCTAGTATCCATTTCAAAGAAGGGAATTCAAGTGTGTGACCTTATTGCCTCTTTTCTGAGTTGTTGTATCTGTTGTAGTTTGTGTATTAGTTGTGTAGTTGTTTAGATTAGTTAGTAGATATGTTGGGTTGCTCTCCTATATGTTTTAACTAAATTTATTTTTAATAAATAAATAAAAAATAAGAATGGTCCAGTCAGATCACAGACCCCGATCCAACTGAGAATCTATGGAAAGATTTGTTCAACTCTTCTAACAACCTGACATTGCTGGGGCAATTTCACCAGGAAGAATGTATGGCAAAATGGATAGTAACGAATACTTATTCTACCAGTAAGCATAGTTTGCTTTTGTTTAGTTAACTTTTGTGCAACAATAAAAATGTTTTGCACCTTGATAGTTTTGAGTGTCTTGTGTACATCAAATAGTAAGACTGCCATTTCATTCCCTGTATCGAATAAAACAAAAAGTGGAGAAGTCAAATAAGATGAATACTTGTGCAAGGCAGTCTGTGTTCTTTTGTGTTGTGTTCTCTGATTGTAAGCAATAGATTTATACTGAAACATATTGAAACTGGGTTCCATGATCATTTGTTTGGGGAGGGAATTAAGATCACCTATATGTAGAGCTTAAAAGTAACTAATCACAAGTTATATTTGGCTTAGAAAAAGACTGAGTAAGAAAAGACATGATAGAAAGGTTGGCATCACAAGAAGAGGCTGGATAGAAAGATTTTCTCTGTCTCACATAATACTAGAACCTGGAGTCATCCCCTTAAGATGCATCATGGAAGATTCAAAACAGATCAAAGGAAATACTTCTTCACAAAGCCCCTAGTTAAAATGAAATTCGCTACAACTAGTACTAGAGATGGACAGCTTTGAAAGAGGGTTTGACAAACTCATGGAAGATGGTACTATCAGTAGACATTAGTCATGATATACATCTTTCTGTCTAGTTTGCTGCCTCAGTTGCTAGGGAGCACAAGAAGTTGAGTGCTGTTACATTCAGATAGTGATGGCAGATTGCCCTTAGGCAACTGGTGGTCATTCTGTGAAGAATGCTGCCTTACATAGGCCCTTGGCCTGCTTCAGTATGGCTCTTCTTATCTTCATAAGCACTTGGTCCTTCGAGTTCATATGGCAATCTGAAATGCTTATCCTCCGTGTGGTGAACAGCAGTGCTCCTCAGAATTGTGGCGCATGGACCAGTGCCAGCTCACAAGCCAATGGCTGCTGGTTTGCAGCAAGCTTCCAGGATATAAGCAAACAGATGTTGTGAATGGGCACACATATGGTACTCATCCCTGGTGCAGTAGGAAAAAAAGTGGCCGTCTCCTACATCAGATATCCTGAAAAGCATTGATGTAAAGAGTTTGGGATTAAGACTGAGGAGAACAAGATTTTAGTCTCTGTTCAGTCGTGAAGCTCACTGGGTATTTCTGAGTCAAATTCTTTCTTCCTCCCTCCCTCTCCTCCCTCTCTCCACCTCAGCCTAACCTACTTCTCAGGCTTGTGGTTACAAAAATAAAGGGAATCCATGTATGCTGGTTTGGACACTCTGATGAAAGAGCAGAATATGTAATGTAATAAACAAGTAATTCCTCCAGACTACCACATGGATAACATTCTGAAATCATCTTTTCATAATACCAAACTAAAAGCAGATATATTTCACTGGCTCCTTTGTATTTTCTTCTCCCACCACTACTTTCGATGTTGTAAGAACCCAGAGCTATGGGTCATCCATCTTTATCTGCTAAACATTTTAGTGTGAAAATGAATGTGATTTTACATCTGCAGACAATGCCAGTGTTCCTATATATACTGCTGTCAAGTGTTGCTTAGCAATCTCTATGGGACATATTTAACACTGGCTGATTCTTACACTTCGCATCTGCCTCTGATATCCAAAGGGTAGCAATAAGACATGAGTACATTTTGGGATGGGAGTTAGATGTCGACTGATAACTGTTTTTAGAAAGCTTTTGACTAGCATGCTGCACAACAATTGAAATTCTAATGTTTATACTTAGCCTATCATTTTTAAAAAAAAATCAAGAATATTCTGCTTTCACTTACACAGCAGCCAGATTGAAATGAACATCATTATTGCAACCTGGATCCTACTCTATCCCCTACTTACTTCTACCACTGTCTGGAACTAATCAGTGTTATTACTGGCTTACCTCATAAGGCTATTCAACCAGCTATTCACATAGTAATCATAGAACAATTTCTGAGCACTTGAAATGTGTTAGCATGTTTACAAGAAATGTTGTGAACTGTTAGAAAATAGGTAAGGTCTGTCCTATTAACCCCGAAATGACTCAGAAATTATCCCAGTTCTTCTTGTGGAGTTAAAAAGAATTCAGGGGCCCATTCACACTACACTGTTAAAATGCCATAATTCCACTTTAACTGCCATGATTCCTTCATATGGAATCCTGGGTGTTTGGCAACGTGCTAGAGGAGCTTTCAGGCTAAGAATTCTAAGTCCCCTTTGTAGAGGAAATGTAAAAAAAAAAAAAAAGGAGAATGGAGAAAAAACAAATACATCCAACAAATACATGCTATATTGTGCCCAAGCAAACCCTGGGTCCTACAATTTTCTCAGGATCTGAATGCTGGCAGAACTCTAGTGGGACACAGGACATAGTGAAGAATCAGGCAAGGCAAAGCTTTATTATTTGCACATAGTCCTGCCTTTTGCACAGAGTTGGTTGAGGGGCAAACTGACATTGAAACTCATAAGTTTTATACCCTCCTTTCCTCAAGTCTGCCCCATGATGACTTCAGTAATTTTCAAAATTGTACATTTACAGCAAGTTTCACATTAACCATTTGGACAAACACACATGACACTTGTGTATGCATCTTCTGCAAAAATCATATAAAGGTATGCCAGTCTGATTTTTATCCCCCCCCCGCCCCCAAGCTTAAATTTTTGCCCCATCTCTTGCTCTTTTTTCCTGCATGAAAACCACAAAGGCAGAGTCATCCTGTATGTTCCCAGAATCAAATTCTATGTTCTCAGTCATACTCCTTCCAAGCTCAACAACAAGCTTAATATTTGTATTTAGGTTGTGAGATTGCAAGATTATAAGGCCCAGAGTTTGCAGGCACTAGCAAAACTCCATTTTAGAATTTTAGCTCAAGAATTTTAGCTTAAGCATTAGCAAGCATGGCTTCTTCCAAGCTATACCAATTATCTTTGTGACTTCATATTCTCATATCTCCAACATCTTTCCTGAACTGAAAATCCCGGGATTCTACAAGATGCAGCCATTGCAGTTAAACTGGAATCATAGTGCTATAGCTGTACTTGAGGCCCCTAGATGAATGTCACAAGTTAGACCTGGCTCTACATTTGGAGAGGGGTGAGTGGACTGGCATGCTGCCAATGGTGGCTGGTGGTACTGATGTCAATGTGTTGGCAAATCCATTCTAGTTGTTAGTCCAAACTGTAGACGTGATAAAATATACTGATAAATTTGATTCAGTACTTTAGATATCACTATTACAATTCAGACTTACTTAGAGTAGATCTATAACCCCACTAAATATTGCTGCAAGCAAGCTGACTGGTGACAGGAAGAGGATGGGGCTGGAGATGCAGCAGCAACAGCAGCACTATTCTGAGAGTTTCTAAGGAGTGATGTGAACTGTGGGAGTGGAGTGGGAGCACAACATGCAAGGCATTCATTCTGAAGGGTGACTATCTCAGCATCCTACCACACTATACTGTTATACCACTATAGTCCACTTTAACTGCCTTGGCCTATTCACTAAACCCCAGAATTCCACAAGATGTTGCCATGGCAGGTAAAGTGGAATATTAATGCTATATATAGCACTATAACAGTGTAGTATGATAAGCGTATTCAGTGTCCTGGATCCTGATGCCAGGCCTCTTTCAAGCCAATCTGAGACTTAGGCCATTTCTGCCCTGCACTATTATTCCACTTTCAACATCCTGTGAATTCTGGGGTTTGTAGTTTACTGAACCCAAAGAGGTCTCTGGCTGAGAATTCTAAATGCCCTGTCCTAAACTGAAAGACCCAGGATTCCATAGGATGTTGAAAGTGGAACAATAGCACTAACTGTACGGTGGAAATGGCCTAAGAAGAAAGACCTCATGTCCCTTCCACCCCTCTTCACATGGGCTATCCTTCCACTCTCCAAAATACTCACCTCCCTTCCCAAACTGACAAGAGGGCAAGATACAAACCTGCCTCTTTTACTGCAGAAGAATTATAAGGTTGGTTGTTGTTGTTTTTTAAGCGCAGAAGTTCTTCTTTGAGGCTTCAGAGAACTTTGCCAGCAAGATAATTAACCATGCAATATTTTATAGTCATCTACTTAACCATTCTTTAATGAAGGCTGTTTTTTTTTTTTGCAACAAAAGCCAAAGACAGTACACACACGCATACAGTTTAAAAAATACAATAAAAAATTCTGCACAATATGTTATGATTAAGCTGTTTAGAGTTCTTTAAGACAATCAAGGAAAAAAACAAAACAGTAAGTCCAGGCTATTGTGCTGTGGTCTCCTGAGAGTCACCATCTTATTTGCAGGCAGTGACTGGGGAAAGCCATTTTATTATTCATTTCATTTCTTGTTGCCCTAACAGAAATTCCAACAGAGAGAGGAAAAGAGGTCTGGACCCCTATCCCAGAGCTGATGACTGACATGCAAACATAAGGGGTGCTCAAAAAGACACATTTCTCAGTGCTCCTAATCAGCATAGAGATGCAAGCTCTTCCTTAACTCATTTCCATAAAGGAGAGCAAAAAAACTCAAAATTCTTTTTCTGGTCTGGCAAAAAGTTTTTGGAATGTGTTCAAGGTAAATTTCCATGCAAATTTTGCAAATGACTTTTATGCAGATTATGATGGCTCTTGCCTATCTGCACAGACTTCTTGAAAGAATAAGCATTAGATGAAGTCATTTGTGCCTTTTGGATCAATATTCCTGTCATTTTTTTGTATATGGGATTGCACACATGCATTTTTCATTTAGTAAAAGGGGAGGAGTCTAGTTTTGCACAGATGCTTCTTGCTAAAGTTGCAGGGAAACTGATGATGGGCTAATGGTTATTTTCAGTCATGAGCAGAAGGTAAAATATCATGCTGTAGTTTATGATTTTTCAACAGTATTTCATTTTGTTGAGACTCCTTTTCTTGGTCAGAAGAAAACATTTTACTGAATATTCCTTGCATCCTTACTACAGTGGGACAGAGACTGGTGCTAATACAAGAAGACAGGAAGAGAGAATTTCTCCCCATTCCTCTGTTGTCATTGTTGGAGCAGCAACAGAGAAAAAGAGGGATGAATTCTGAAGGGGGATGAAGGAAGAATAGGGCCTGTCACATTCCTGGTGATAAGAGGGTACAAATTGGCCTTAGAACTGAACTACCAATATGTTTTTTTCTGAAACTGGAGGAAACTATTTTGCTTTTCTGAATCTGACTAGTTTACCTCTCTACATCACTAAGCATAAGATAATCTTTCATGGGCCAGAGACCACTTAAATCATAGACATGGGCCCTTTTCTCACGGGGTGCAGAAATCGTGCCGCTACGATCCAGGCGGGTTTTCCCTTAATCCCCACTAACACGGACTGAAATTTTAGGAGCATTCTCACGGCTCCATAGAGAAAAGACTAGGCAGCATCCATGCATTCACACAATATTACCCTGGCCACTCCCATATGTGTCCTTTCCCCGTCCTGTCTGGCAGTGATTGGCTGTGCTCAATTTTTAAAAGAAACACTCTGAGCGTCATCATGGACGTCAGTACGCACGCGTGTCCCCTTACATCCTCCAACAACCCCCCCCGTTCCGCATCTTTCTTTGGAGCCGCCGTGGAGACATTTTCCCCCCTCTGTCTTTCTGCTTGCTTTCTGCTGTTTTGTGTATGGAGCACGAGCTGCTGATGAACATTGCTGGGGTGCTAATTTCAGCCTTGATAGCAGCACTCGAAAGTACTGGGGGCGGTCTTGTCGCTTCTGCTGGCCACGCCTAAATCCCTCCCTCTCTTCATCCCCCGCACGAATCAGTACGCACCATCGCTTTTTCACGAAAGGACAAGCGCGGATTGGAGGAAAAAAACCACATTTCTTCTGGTTTTTAAAAAGGGCGCGCGAATGCTGGATGGTGGCTCCCCCGCGCGGATTGAGGTGAGAATCAAAAAAATTAAATGCGACCCGGTTCTCTCTAAGGTGAAAAAGGCCCCCGTTTGAGGTCGACCTGGGAAGATTTAATTACCCCGTGAGAAAAGGGTAATGGAGTGTTATTCTCAGTTGGCACACACTGAAAAATGTTAAACAAGAGGGGGAAGGAACTGGCAAAGAATGGTGAACAGCACACAGTTTAGTCTCTTACATAATATTTATTTATATTTCACCTTTTTCTCAATATGAGATTCAAGGCACCTTACAAAAGTTAAAACAAGTACAGTTGAAAAATTAATATCATACAAAAGTTGAATATATAATTAAATGAACAGAAGTAAAAGCAGTTCAAAACATGACCATTAAAAATAAAACAATAAACATAAAAGCACATTCTGAAAAGTTATTTTTTCTCCTTCAGCAATCAGCTTACAAAGGCCTATGGAAGAATAGCACAGAGGGTGCCAGTCTAACCTCTCTAGGAAGGGAGTTTCAGAGCCTGGGATCAGGTACCAAGAAAACCCTCTGCATTTATTTAGTTTAAGTATGTAAAGTCCTGCTTATAGCCAAAGATCTCAGGGCAGTATACAATAAAATCAGTTTAAGACAATCAATAACAATTGAAAAGTATAGATACATATTAAATTATCTATCACTTAAAAGCAGATAATTTAAAGCTAGATAAAACAATTTATACTTTTCCTGTACCTGTGAGGGGTGTGAGACAGACAGAAGTCCCTCCCTGGAAAAATCTCAAAACAGCACTTTATCGCCAGCACTTTGAACTGTACCCAGAAACACATCTTCAGCCAGTGGAGTTTTTGCAACAAGGTAGTTGTAACCCTGACAATCCGACTGCAGCTCTTTGGACCTGCTGAAGTTTCTGAACACTCTTTAAGGGCATCCCCACACAGAGTACCTTACAGTAACCCAAAAGGAATGTAACAGGCATGTACCACTGTGGTCAAATTCAACATCTCATACCCTTATGTCCCCAATCCCCACACTCCCTGGACACTGTGTCCAGAATGATGTGACTTGTTGGCCAATAACATCTAGAAGGCCAAGGTTCAGAAAAATTGTCTAAGAACACTTCAAGAATATTCATGCAGTTACTCTCTGTGTGATGGTGTCAAATTTGCCTAACAATTTGAGTTCAGCAGCGTCATGCTGGAGTTTCTATTCGCAACTTTGTGTGTGTGGATCCCAAGAGCAACTACTTTACTGCTGCTGATGTGGTTTAAATTTTACTGTCCTTTTTCTCAGCTCCCTCTGCCAGCATTGAGATCCCTCCAGAAAAAATGAACTACAATAGAAACAACATCTGATATAAAGTGTAGGCCTATGACTCTAGTATAATTGCTCTTCTTTTCCTATATGATTTTTTAAACATCTTTGGCCTGGTAAAGAGGCCAGTGGAACTTCAAAAGCTTGCATGATGTATTTTATGCATTTTGGTTGAACAATAAAGGTATCACTCTTTCGTGGATTTTTTTTTTTTTTTGCACTGCATGGCCAACAAGGCTAACCTTGAATGCATGTGTGCATGCATCTAAAGAGCAGCACTTTTATGCTTGTTATTAAATATCTAAAAAGACACAAAGAAATCCAGTAGTACCTTTGAGACTAACAAAGAAGAAGTAATTTCTTGCATAATCTTTTGTCATCACAGTGCACAGCCTACTTGTGCAAAGTCTGATCACAAAAGCCCATGCTCGAAATTACTTCTTCCCAGTCAGTCTCAAAGGCATTGCTAGATTCCTGTATGCCCTTTTATGCTAAAACAGGGTAACATGGTTCTATCTTTGAACTCTACTAAATATCTAGTGAGCTTGAACACCTGTCTCTGAGCACTGCCATTTTAAACATTTTTTTGAGATAGGAACACTCATATGATCAATGTATGTGGCAGAAGATTATTAAGATGTGCAGGTAAAGGAACACTTATACTTAGGATTGCTGAAAGGGCTTGCGTTTACATGTAAGGACATAAATCTTTGTTTATCTCCTTCTTGCAGAAGAGAATAAAATACTTCAAAGTTTTTTCCCCACAATGTGAGAAATTTTTTTGGCAGTTTCCTGTTATTTTTCACACTTTGGGAATTTTGCATAAACTTTGTTTCTGCCATGGTGGGCACTGTTACCTTTGTTCTTCCAGTAGGATGAAAAATCTTGTAGCAGTTGATCTTTTTTTTTTGGATGTGTCAAAACCTCCTTTCCCTTGAAAGATGAGAAATATTCTTTATATCCCCAGTTCCTGGATTGCTAGTTGCTGCCAAGTTCTTCAAATTAAGTGAGTGTCTGTAAATAAGTATGTGGCTTTTTCTTCTTCCCATTTGTAGAATAAAGTTAAGTATTGTGAACATTACAGTATGGTAATTATTGCAAACCTAGGCCTTAGAAGTCCTCATGTGAAGTGTAGATGGCACATAAAATATTCCATGTATGGATTGTATGAAGCAAGTGGTCTATGAAAGCGAGGCTAGGGAAAGATGCAGAAATAAAAGTTAAGCTAATACAAAGAGTGAGATGGGGAGGGGGAGATGCTGTAGAACTCTATGAGATTTTGGCTTAAATGCTGGATAACCTTGTAAATATTACACACAGCTATCACTCCTTGTTCAGGAGGAGCAAAAAACCCTCTCCTTGTCAATGCAACATAAACAAATGCCATACAATTGGGAAAAGTTATGAAATAACAGAATACAAAATAGAACAGGGATCCACATCCCTTCAGCAGTTGTTGGACTGCCGCTCCCAGCAGCCCTAGGCAGCACAAGACAATGATGAGGAATGCTGGGAGTTGCAGCCCAGCAACATCTGCAGTTCAATGACACGTTTTGCTCTTCCCTGATTTAGAAATGCCCCACATAGGACTTCCATAGAACATTGACAATAACTGCTTTAACTTTGTATCCTGAAAGGATCATTATATTAACAATTCTAGAGTATTAAATATATAATCATAAAATATAAAAAGAAAGGGAAAATCAGAGGTACAGTGCCAGATGGAAAAGGAACTGTTTTATTTTGTAATTATGTGGATTGCAAGTATTTGGTACATGTACACATGCATAGGCAATAAAGAGAAAACCAACAGCTGATAACAGCTCATCTAAGAAACAGACTTATTCATTTTATATCTTCAGAAATGTGCATTTTCTAGCTGAGATGCAAACAATACAACTTTCCATTCCCGAAATTTAGGTTTGAAATTACATTTTCTGTTTTGGCATTAAAGTAGAAACATCACAGTCAGCAGCAGTAGCAGCAGCATCTGCTACTTGTATTTTTCCTAGAGCAAAGGAAAGCTTTAAGGAATGACAGGAGATTAATAACAGCAAAATACTTGCCAGCAATCATAAAAATCATCTTAAAAATAAAATCAAATGTAGGCAGCAGAGGGCACCAAAACTCTTTGTTACTAAACACTAGAAGTTGAAACCCTATGTAGAATTTCCAACAAGATACCAAATGTATAGTTCCGGTTACACATATGATGCTTTATTGATAGAAATTCATAGCTAAACATGATGAATTATAGACAGCCCATAACGAATAACAACTATGCAAATCACCCCTCTTTGCTGTATGTAATAAAGCAGAGAACTAGGGCAA